>CM074791.1:3504094-4104094 GCA_037355745.1 Pseudo-nitzschia multiseries
TAGACATTTTAAAATCAGATTCCGCGTGGAACCCCCAGATTTTATATTGACTAAACCCAACACCATCGATTGGTCCAACACCGTCTATGGGGAGCATTCTGAAGAGCTACCCGACGACGCTCCTGCACCACTCGGGAAGACAGTAGTGTTGACACACTTCTATGACGCCAACCTCATGCATGATATTCTCAGTGGTAAGGCTGTAACCGGCATCCTTCACTTCGCGAACAAGACTCCCATGATGTGGTTCTCAAAGAAACAGTCTACTATGGAAACGGCCACCTTTGGAGCTGAATTCGTTGCAGGAAGAACTTGCATCGAACAGATCGTTGATCTATGCCACTCATTCCGATACCTCGGAACACAAGTCCATGATATCTCCTACTCTTGGGGTGACAACGAAAAGATGATTCAAACGTCAACATTCCCTTACGCAAGGTTGCATAAGCGTCACAACATTCTATCGTTTCACTACGTACGGAGCATGATAGCAAGAGGTTTTATTTTAATGATGCACATCCCAGGTAAGGATAACTGTGCAGATATTCTCACCAAGCATTGGGGACACTCAGTTGTGTATCCATTGCTCAAGCCCATCTTCCACTTTTGTGGGAATACCGGCGACCTCCTTCAAGACGATGGAAGCATCATGTAGAGCGTGATGACCTTTCACAAGGAGACATGGGGAGTATTAAATTCCTTTCGTGCCCAGAAGTACCAAAGCTACCAGATGGTAGATATCCTATTTGTACGAATCAATGAGTCCCATATCAACCAAAGTAATCGATTCCCACGGCATATCGATTCCCACGGTGCATCGATTCCCATCACGCATCGACGGTGAGCAATCTCTGTTTTATAGTATTGCCATTGTTCTTCGGTGAGCAAACTCTGATTTCATAAAATATCACACAAGCTACGGGAGCAATTCCTGATCTTAATGATAAACATATCATGAAGCCTTCCTAACGGAACAAGAGAAGAAAACCGTTGGCGTGTGAATCTCACGCAATATATATATATATACACAAAGATATATACGGTCAACGACCAATGCATGTACGGAAATAATCAGCGAGTAATCCCATCACTACGCAACAGCAGTTGCAACGTATTCATCTCAATAAACGAGATATCTTGCACTTCGGCAAGATTTCACTTTATCTCATACTTTTAACATTCAACTGATTTATATCCCAAAATTCACACTAGTTGCTACCAACTATCTGTAATCTACATCACTAAGGTCTGTCTCGCTGTATCTGAATAAGTTCACAGTAAGAAGAGATCTGGTGTTTCCATAGTCTTGCCTGTAGTCCAATTATCCGTTGCCGGAAGTATCCAACCACAATTGTCACGCGTAGAGTACAATCGTTCGTCTACTAACATACTAACGCAGCGTTGCTGTTCTTCAGAAGCCTTTGAATCAGACTCCCAACGGACCGGATTCAGGAGGAAAATAATAACTATGGATGGGGCACTAGACTACTATGAAAGAAAAATGACAAGAAACGAGCTGATACTTTAGGCATTAGGAATTTTGGAATCATTTTGGACCGTGGTCATGATGGACCAAAATAATGGGTCCTAGCAAGTTTTGTGTGCAAATGTGTGACATTGGCTGGTGCAATTTCATCATCAACATTGCTCAAACTATGGATGGGGTAGACTATGAAAGAAAAATGACAAGAAACAAGCTGATACTTTTTAATCTAGTAGGAAAATAGTGTAGAAAAACATGTAAGTAGATTTGTTACGCAAATTCAATACTAAAAATAAGCTAGTATGAAAATAGTGTAGGAAAATACGTAGGTAGAATTGGTACGCAAATTCACTACTAAAAATAAGTTAGTACAAAATAGTGTAGAAAACACTTACATAGATTCTGTATGCAAATTCAGTACCAAAAATAATCTAGTACAAAAATAGTGTAGAAAAACACGAAAGTAGATTCGTTACGCAAATTCAGTACTAAAAATAGATTAGTACAAGAATACGGTAGAAAAACATGTAGCTAGATTCGTTACGCAAATTCACTACGAAAAATAAGCTAGTACGAAAATAGTGTAGAAAAACACTCACGTAGATTCGGTACGCAAATTCAGTACTAAAACTAAGCTAGTACAAAATAGTGTAGGGAAACACGTAGGTAGATTTGGTACGCAAATTCAGTACTAAAATTACAGCTTTAGTATTTTTTAATGAACGTTCTGAAGTAGCTGCTTAATTAATTATTAACATAGCTTCTGAATTTGAGTAACAGGCAGTATCAGGAATTAATTTAGGACTGGAAAAAGAACACTGAAGAATTATGTTAATTTCCTTTTGAAACTGGCTGTTAAGCTGGCTCAATCCAAAGGCAAAGAAGAGCAACAGGAGCTGTAGCTGCAGGCCGGTTGAGGTACCGGTCCTTGCTCTCCAGCAAGGATCATCTCTTTATCTCATACTTTTAGATTACTTGATTATTAGCCTTAGTAAACCTTGCATCGGATGCCCTGCGTCCTTCTGTAGAACTACAAGCCTAAGATCTAACTGACTGCGTCAAACATCGAGAATTAGATTAGATCTGATTGGACATCACAGCGTTCAGTCGTAGTGGACATCAACAAAATATTAGAAACAACAGACCGGCACCTCAACCGGCCTGCAGCTACAGCTCCTATTGTTCTTCTTTGCCTTTGGATCAAGTCAGCTTAACAGTCACTTTCAAAAGGAAATTAACAAATTATTCAACCTCAACATGATTTTTTAATTAAATAGCGAACACCCTAAGTATGAAGAATATTGCAATCCTGCATACAAGATACATAGAACACCTGTGTGCGCAACGCACACCCTATAAATAGCTAAAAAAATACACTCTAAGTATGAAGAATAAAAGCCTGAAAAAAAAACACTGAAGAACCACCTAATTGAATTCAGAATGTTAATTAAAACAAACGCGCGCGTTGCGCGTGCTATGACTAAAGAACATTCCAATCCTGCATACAAGGTTAAGTATCGGATTTAATTAACGTACTTTTGTACTGTATTTTACTAGTAGTAGGAAAGATACTCTTTTTTTTTCTCGCGAGCAGTAACACGCACAGCGTGATTTTACAGTGTGATTTTACAGTGTGATTTTTTCTCGGGAGCGGTAACACAGAGTGATTTTACAATGTGATTTTACAGTGTTATTTTTGACTGTGCAATTTTCACTGCTCGCGAATATAATGATTTTGCAAGCAACACCTCATGAAAATACAGTGTGATTTTCACTGTCAAGGGCCAAAAAAATGCTCTTTCCATTCATAAATTTGAAAGACCTCGAAACCCAACTTATCTGAGTAGAGTGGTGCTTCTGGCAGCACTCCGTCCAAGAACGTGGGATTGGACCCTCTTTGAGCTTCTTAACAATCCATTCTAAGATTTTTTAGTCCAAAATAACACCCTTGTACTGCAAGAAGTAGAAAGCATTTGATGAGAGATTAGTTGCTGGAAAGCAGAAAGACATCTTGAAAGCACAAAATCTGCATCCCTTGCATCTATATCAACAGGAACAAGATATTGTTTTTTGTGACATAGGAACACGACGGCAACAAAAATCGAACTGACCATGGCAACAACAACAACAACAACAACAAGTTGATGGTGGAAAGGATGGCAACGGTGGAATAAATCAGCAGTAAAAGTACGGCAATGCTGTGGAACGAATCAACAACAACAAAAATGTGAGATAGATAGACAATGGTGCCTGCCCGTTGCATTGCTGATGATGTATTTTCTCAATTTGGTTTTTCTTCTTATTTTGGGGTCGACGGCAACAACAACAACAAATGGACGGCCTGTACCAACCCCAACCCTAACCCTAACAAAAAGGCCAATTCTTGCAACACCCTTGCAGAAAATGGAAAAACAAAAAATACGTGAATTGATGAACATCAAGACGTGCCATTGTATTGAGGGGGGTTGCTGCAACACAATTGCATGATTTCAAAAAATTCCCTAAGTTCTTTAAAGTACCCCCAAAACAAGGAAAATGGCATTTCCTGCAACACCATGGCAGAAAATGAAGAAAGGAAAAATATGCAATTGTGATTCTATCCATGTAGAGAATAATAGGCGCCAAAATTTCATTGGATTCGGTTTTGCATCTCATTTCCCAAGTATTGATCCACCATTCACCGTGATGGAGCTCGTCTTTATCAATATCATTGCAGTTCTGGATACCGGACTGGTAAGGCTGGGTCTTCAGCATGGGGAAAGACAGATTGTCTTCCTTTACCAACATGACATTCGTTAATAGGGAATGAAGTTTTTTTGGGAACGGTCATACCCAGATTTGTTTACGGCCCGCAACGTCACCACAAATCAATCTCTTATAACACCAGTCGATAAGATAAGGTGCAAACCCATCACCTTCTATTTCAGGCACAGTTGCGTAAATGTCCTTCATGACTCTTGACCTTGTCTGTATGAGATTTCCTTTTGTCCACAAAAATAAATTAAGCTGCTCTGATTTGATTGCTCATTCATGCAATTCCTTCTCTGCAACTAATGGTATGCTATGGTTCGGCATGATTTTCATTAACTTGATCTTCACCTTCAGTTCATCTGATACATCCCTTCCAACATTGGGTGTCATAATTGCCATGTTCAAATCAGGAGGGGAATCATCAACATCAATGTTGTTGCCTTCACTATCAACACTCAAAGAGGGGGGGGACTTCTGTGCTGTCAAGTCTTTCTTCCTAATCTTCATCATTAGGAGAAAAACAATTATCATCAGAAACAGAGTCATCGTCATTGTTATTTAATTCCCCACCAATCAAATAACACTCCATTGGTTTGACAGAAGGGTTGTACATAACTTGATTGGCGAGCACCTCTGGTAATACACCACCACTCAGTGGATTGTCAGGGGTGCTCGTTAGACCTAATTGTTGAGTAACATTCTCGAGCTTCTTCTTTGATTTTCTAATGAATAACAAAGATGCAAAATCATCTACCCCCAAACACCCGTAGTAATAAGAATAACATGAACCCAGATTACGTGAAATATGGTTCATAAGACCAGGAGAAACAACTATTCCCATATTCTTTCTTTGTCTTGCTGTAAACAAGGGGGCTTCTTCTTCTTGGTGACCTTCTTCTTTCCGTAACCGGTAGTGATCAGAGGAGAGTCCAAGTAGCAATGCTAACAATAAACCTGATATTTGGGAGTGTGAACCATTGTTACTAATGTAGTATGATGGCCAGTAATAACAGTAAAAATGAGGAGCTGATTGAGATTGAGAAATTGCGACCATGCACTCTTTGTTTCAGGCATCAAATTCAGTAACATACCACTGAATCAGAAACAGATGCCAGTGGGGTAGGAAGATGTACTGTGCATCAAAAGATTTTGAGTTCAACATTAATTTCAAAAAGTTGGGTGAAATTACAAAGGGGACCAGTGGAGTCTGGCCCAGAAATGCGCGTGATTCCCGAAGAACCCCGAATCTCGTTTGTGTGACGTACTAGTAGTAGTCGTACTTCTTATTATTATCATTGACATCTCACATTGCCCTATTCAATACCTTGTTTTCCCTTCTACTTTGATACTATTATGATACAAAATCATCAGTTGTATGGATAAGACTGTACCCTGTAATTTGCAATCATTATCTCACAGAACAACAACCAGCACTTCATGAGGAGTTGGATAGAGCGCCCTGGAGAGAAAAGTACGATACTGTAATCTTACCATTTCGTACGTACCTACTAACGGTAAGTACGGTATTCATATGTAAGATTTCGAAATCTCAAAAATAATGAAAATAATTCCGTTGGTTCATTCTTCGTCCGTTTCGAACTGCGCGATGCTCGTAACGGTACCGTACTCGTACCGTACATATCGTCTGTTTCTGTCTGACTCGACTCAAACAATCCTAACCCTTAATTATTTTTCATTTATTCGTACGAACAGTCGCGTATTGACCGTACGTACGTATCGGTACAATAAGTACCGTACGATAGGAACGGTCCCGTACGTCTGGTATCTGACAAACTTAGTGTGCGGTACGGTAGCTGGATGGATGATAGCGCATCACCGTTCACCGTAAGATTACACAGTACGAGTACGAGTACGTACGTACTGGTACATGCACTCCGTAAGATTATTGGGTTCCCTCTCCGACTCTCCGAGGCTTTCCGATGAATCTTTTATCTCTGTGATGATGATGTACGGTACGGTAAGATTACTCATAGCACCGGTACGAGTTAGATTAGCGTAAGATTGCCGTACAGTACGAAATTACTTTCCGTTTGGTTTGGTTTCGTTTGGTTTCGTTTCGTTGTTCCGTTCCGTTCCTTTCCTCCCCCCCCCCGAGACCATCCTTTCTTGTTTGGGTTTGGAATTGAGAGTGTCATCTAACTTACGGCACTTGCGAGGGGAACCAACTGGAACAAACTTTGCAACCACCGAACACCGAACACAGTACGAATCTGTACAATCGCAACGCGGTAATAGAGAACTCGATGATAGATTCGGACCACCGTGCGGATAGATAGATAGATAGAGAGAGAGAGATAGAGAGGATCATGATTGCAACTGCGGCAGCAGTGAGGAAAGTGGTAGAATGCGACGGACGCCGTCGACTGATGATCCAGCATCGATCCAACAATGGTTTGTTGACGCCGTCACCGGTGTTTTCGTCGTCGTCGTCGTCGTCGTCGCTGTCGTCGTCGCTGTCATCGAGGGCGATGAATCGAATGTCCTCGGCCACGAATGACGGGATTGGTATCTTTTATTACTTTAGAGCCTACTCGTCGCTGTCGCACTCTGCCCAGCCATTCGGCAGGGGAACAAATGATTCGTCATCAAGGGGAAGAAGAAGAAGAACAGCAGCAGCAGCAGCAGCAGCAGCGCAATCTGTCCCGTCGTTCTCGTTAACCTCACCACGAAAAACGACGACGAGCTATAGATTGCTGACCAACCATTATCTCTATCAACCAGAACCGGGATTTCCTTTGCAATCTACCTCGATGAGGTCTTTTCACTCTTTACGGACTCGTCACAACGCGGGCTACGAGTACAACCAAGGATTCAGGTTCCGTTTGTATCCCCCGTACGAAGCGAGGGCCTTTCTGTCCGCATCGCCATCATCATCGTCGTCATCATCGTCATCATCGACGACCACGACGACGAAAAAAAACGAAAGCAAAACCTCTCCGGTGTACTCGACGCACGCCAAAATCCCAATACCAAAATCCTCTCCAACGGTTTCCACCTCGGTGAATCCGCTTGCCTCGATCGACTTCAAAGCCATCGGAAAGGGAACAATGGACATGACAATTTACGTGACAAAGACGGTGTTCAAGTTTTTGATTCGATTGCCCGGGAACACTCTGTTCTACGCCACCCATCCGGAGGAGCGAAGGGAGAAAGTCGGCGATGTCAAGGACCTAATCAAGAAGGAGGTGGATCATTACTGGGTTGGAATCAAGGTGAGTTTGTTGCGCGGCTTTGGACGCGACCGATGGATGCGACCGTTTCCCCGTAGGCATGCATGATTGCATTCGCGACTAGAAAACCCAAGCAACCGGGACGAGATTGAAGATCTACCGGTACTCACGGAAAGCAAGGCCCGCCCGTCCCACTTGCTAACCCAGTCCTTGCCAACAACTCCTGTATTGATCGAATCGTGAACGACTATTATATAGCTTCTCATGGCAGATGTGAAAACGGCTCGAAACTTGTTAAGAAAGACACTGCAGGGATCCGCTCTGACACGGCGGGAACGCAAGCAACTTCTCCGAACCGTTTCCGACCTGTTCCGATTGGTTCCGATGTCGATGTTCCTTTTGATCCCTTTCTTGGAATTTGCGTTGCCGTTTGCGCTCAAGATTTTTCCAAACATGCTCCCCAGCACATTTCAGGATTCCCTCAAGAACGAGGAGAACATGAAGCGGGAATTGCAATCTCGCATTGCGATGGCAGAGTTCTTTCAAGAGTAAGTACGATAGAATCGTTACGCTTTGTGGCGTTTCACTCCAAATGGACTGCTGCTGCATGTGATGCAATGTTGGTGTGGGGTATTGTATCGTATCGTATCGTATCGAAACGAAACGAAATGGCTGGAGGAACTTACCAATTCGTCGTCTCGTGCGCTTACCATTCGGCTGTGTTGTGCTTAGAACCATGGAACAATTGGCACGTGAACAAAAGAAAATCGCGGCGAAACGGAAGGGAGGGGAAGACGAGCCCGACGATTCATTTGCTAGCAAACAAGAAGCCTCTGCATCGGATATGTTGATCTTCTTGGACCGTGCCCGCAAGGGAGAAATGGTTCCGCCCGATGCCATTATTCAATATGCTAACTTCTTTCAGGATGATTTGACCCTGGACAACATGCCAAGGATGCAACTCATCAACATGTGCAAATACATGTCGATTCCTCCGTACGGGTCGGATCCGTTTTTGCGTTTCCAATTGCGACACAGAATAAGAATGCTAAAGGAAGACGATCAACGTATTTTGTGGGAAGGAATCGACTCTTTGACGAAGATGGAACTTCGTGAAGCATGCCAAGAACGTGGAATGAGATCAACCGGACTGAGCAAAGAAGCATACAAACAATCCCTTCAGCAATGGTTGGATCTTAGCGTCCACAAGAATGTACCAATATCGCTCCTCATTATGAGCCGCACTTTCTTTCTGCAAGAAGAAATTATGTCACCAGCCAAAGCAGCTGCTACGGATGAAAGTCACAGCGTCACCGGTCTAGCAGACGCCATCAGCGGAATGGACAAAGAAGTTCTGAACGAGGTGATTCTACAGGTAGCGACATCCAAGGAGTTGAAATCCGATCCGGATGTTCGCAAAATCCAGCTCGAAGTTGTGAAACAACAGAACGAGAAAATCAAGGAGGAACAAGCGGAGAGAGATGCTAAAAAGAAAAAGGACACTTCCGAAAAAGAAGAAACGCAAAAATCAGCCCCGGACATGGAGAAGAAAGACACCATCGAGGGGACTGAAACAACGGCAGATGCAAAAGAAATTAGCAAAGAAGAGATCTTGGATGCCATAGACGTGAAGGTCGAAGAATTAAAGGAAGATTTAAAAGCAAAAGCAGCAGAGATCGAGATGGGCGAACGCGAGCTTTCGCCAGAGGAAATGGAATCTATCTCCCAGTTGTTGTCTGCGGACCCGGTTGTGAAGGAGAGAGAACATCTTGTGCGTATTAAACAAGCAATGCGAGAGGAAGATGAACCGGAAACAGAAATCGAAGGACCCGACAGTTCTAAAGCTAAAAAATCCAGTGAATTATCGTCTGCGGAGATGGATATTAGTGACAAGGCTGCTTCATCCATTATTGAAGAAATAGAAAAGAAAGCCGCAAAGGAGGCCGACGAACTCACTTCGTTTACCATTGAGGCAGATTCGAACATTGATAAAGCAGATTCGGTCGTTGACGATGACTCTCAGCAAGAAGTTATCGAAGACGAGCCCGAAGACCCTGTTGTTGCAAGGCTCAAGAAGCGGATCGAGTCGATGGTTGACAAGATCGAACTTCAGCTTTCTGATGTCCAAGTCAAAATCGGAGACAAGTTGCATTATCTCGACAAAGATATGGATGGTATACTGTCACGAGTGGAAATGGCGAACGTGCTGAGTCAAGTCCTTAAGGACTTGTCGTTTGACGAGGCGCTGGAAATTGCCGATGAAATGGTAAGTTTCGACTTTTTCACACTGAATGATCGCACCAAAAATTGCATGACTGATTCCCATTGCTCAAACTGCTTTCAACTCATTGCTTTTATTTACACGTAGGACGAAAACAAGGATGGAGTTTTCACTGTTCAAGAGCTTATCACCTGGATCGAAACAAACAAGTTAGTCAAATTTGAGAGTGAAGGGAGAGACGCTGAAATGGATAAAATTATGGAAAGCCACTCGAATGAGAAGGAGGATGTCACTAACAGGGAGTAAATAGATTTCTAATCTTTCTGAACAATTTGTGTGTCTTGATTTCTTCCTACGAAAGTAGAAGTAGTCTTGTCAGGTTCTACTCCACCGTTACTGTTAAACGTTTCGTTTCCGAACTCTCACACTGGGATACACGTATTTATTATGATTCTATTCAATACAAAGAGGGTATTTTTATTACACGTACGACGTCTTTTGTCTTATACATTAACTTCTACTCAATTACACTTCACCGTAATCATCTCCAAGAAGCATTAACTCATGTGCTTCTTGATACGTGTTATCGTCCACAAAGTCAGTGTGTGTGTTCATAATCACAACACCATTCCCACCACGACCGTGGGTACCATAATGTCTTTTCTGCGGCGATGGCCGGGGCGGAATTGACATCTTGTCGTTGCCCATTGTCAAACATTCAGTATCAGCGGTTGCTGCACGCAAAATTGCGGCTGATTTTTTCCTTGTTGGCGTGACAGGTGGTAGTTGAAACGAGGAGCCTTCCCTTCGACCTCGAGACACGGCTCTAGGGGTCGATGACCTGCTTGTGCTTCTGGGAGTGGACGGAACCTTTCCACGCGTATCAAGGTTCTCAAGGCCAGCAGTTGACAATGACATTGGTTTGTCATTGTGTGCGCTCCCTCTTCGAGGTGCACTAGCCTTGTTGCGACTCTGCGCGTTGATGGTCAAGGATCCGTCGTGTGATCGTCGTTTCCTATCTTTTGAGGTACCCCCACCTCCGTCAGAAAAAAACTGTTGGGATTGGGATTTTGATTCACTGTTGGGCGCAGTCTGCAGACCGCTGCCACCATATTTTTTAATGTAATCCTCGGTACTCATCTTATTTTTGGATCTTGATTTTACTTCCTTGTATTTTTCTTCATGGTTGGGAGTTCGTGGTGGGCTTTTTAGCTCCTTTGAATACTGATTGAGAATCGATGGATTCGTGATATTTGATACCATTGAAAAGTTTGGTGCGAGTTGCAAAAATTCTGGCGGGGGTTCCCTCTCTAGAGAAGTTTCAACCAAACCATGATCTCGGAAAGATTCGTATTGAGACTCATTGGCGGATGATTTCCTCTGAGATTTTCGCTGTTTCTGTGTACTCTTGCTTCGACTTTTTTTCTTGGCAACTTCAGGGATTTTCTGATGACCTCCATTCAACCGAGCTTCGTGATCAAAATTACCCTTCAATGCCTTCTGCTTTTTCCTGGCCTTTTCTTTCATGATTCTTTCATTTTCCATTTCACGAATTTCACGATCCACTTCGGCTTTGACGTATATGAAGAATCGTTCGATAACGAGAGCTGCTTTCTTTTCCTTCATGTAGTCCATCACAATTCGCCACCAGAATTGAATGCGCTTTGCCGAATTTCGTTCGCGTAGCTCAATTGCTTTTGAAGCAAAAACAGCTCTATCAACAGTCTTAGAAGCTACCCTAGCGGCTACAATTTTCCGTGCAAAGAAGCGTCTGGCTACTGCCTGGATAAGAATTGCGCAGCCAAGTTTCAAATTAAATTCATCTCTCGCAATCTTTCCACGCATCACTGCCTGAATACGAGTAACCTCATATTTCACGATGATGAAATGGGAAAAGCCCCAAAAGCCGCGCCAACTCTTTTGAATTGCTGTTGCTGCCAAGTCCTTGTTACGTTTAAGCATCTCACTCTTTTGACGTATTTTTCTTCGTGTTTGCAATTCTTTCTTCACCAAGAATCGTCGTGCAACACTTTGAACAATTATGATGCTCACCAAAGAATAGAGAAGATTCATGTGAGCCTTTTTCCTTCTCCATGCACTCTGAAGGGTAATGGCAGCCTTCTCTCTCCGCAATGCATTTGTCTTCCGCTTCGCTAGCCATTGACGAGCCGTTCTCTGAACAACAAGTATATCTACAATGGTAAATACGAAATCGCTGTAAGTGTTGAAGCCCCGCCAAGTTGCTTGGATTTTCGTTGCAGCGCTGACTTTTTTGTTGTGAGTCTTGGCCAAGTGTCTTCTACACAAATGCTGAATCTTTTTGGCAGCAATGGTTTTCTGGCGCTGATTTCTTTGAGAATAACCTCTCCAGACAGCTTGAAATTTTGTGATAGAATAGGAATACACAGACTTTCGGATCAAGTCTGCGGCTCTGCAGGCTGCCCAGCGTCTCGCCACACTTTGAACAGTAATGATTGCACGTGCTCTCTGAATTCTCTTTTTATCTTGCCTCAACCTGTATTCACGGTAATGCTTTTGTATCAAGGTAGCGGAGTAGTTCTTCTGTCTTAGTGACCTCAAACAGAATGCTTGGAGAATTTTCGCGGCTTCACTTTTACGAGCGTTTGAAGACCGTACAAGGTATCCACGAGCCACAGCTTGTGCACGGCTAACGAAGTAAATCGTCTCATATGCACGAAGAGCAGCCAAATATCCTCGGGCAATTTTCTGTATCGAAGTGGCACAAGAGTTTTTGATCTTCAGTTCCTCACGAACTTTGTGTCCACGGAAAACCTTTTGCACCAAGATTACCGTTGCTCTCTGGGCACGGAAATCAGCCTCACATTTCCAACGACGGAAGTTAGATTGGAGTTGGATAATTGCCCACATTCTATCCAGTGCTTCGTTTTTAGCAATAAACATTCGAATACTAGCCTGGATAGGTACAGCGGACTTCGACAACAATCGGCGTCCAGCTCGTTGAACTGGGTTCTTGATTTCAGATTCATGGGCAGGAAAGAAATTAAATCGATTTCCGGATACAATTGAACGATTCAAACCCTTGTTTCCAATAGTTGTTTCAGGGTTCGTTTTTCTCAGTTGGACACCTCGCGCTATGGCCAATTTGGCTAATTTGTTCGATGCCACAACAAGTTGTAGATCGGTAGCGGGCTTTGTTTCGGCTGGTTCTGAAGTTGTTAAAGCCACGGTACCAGGTGCGGGAGATTTTTGTTTTTGTTTCTCAGCGTTCAATTTTCTGGGGCGTCGACCTTGGAATCTTGAATATGCTGCAAATTGTTTCTTTGGATCATGGGTCACGTAGCTTTTCTTCGGAGGTCCTTCCAACTCTTCTTTTACCTTTGCGTTTGCAGCACTGTACTCATTAGGTGATGGGCGTTTGTTTGTCGCTACTCTCTCGACCCTTCCTTTTTTCTTTTTTGCGCTGAACATCCTTATTTTCGCGAGAGCGGCCGGGTTGTCCAGGAGAGGCGGTGCAATGAAATAATTGGAGTGGTATGTGTGTCTAGGCGATGTCTCACCTTCTAAACGATGAAGATAAGCAATTGCTTTAGCATTTGTAAACGCTGCGGCAGAAACAGTCAAATGATTCTTGTCCGTCGTAGAGGTGTTCGAAACCGCATTGAACCCAGCCTTTTGAATTTCAATCAATTTTTCCTTCGAAGCGAGATGCTTAAGACCATCTTTCTCCACTGCCTGTCGTGATCGTTGTTTTGACGATTCGAGGTCCTTATCTAGCTTCATCTTGCCGCCATGAAGAAGAGAAAGTTTACCCAGCTTAGGCGCAAGATCAGTGGTTTCTTTCATGGTTGAATCCGTGACACTTTGGGATAAAATTTCATCGGAATCAATAGGCCCTTCGCCAAGTTGTGCCTCAGAGCTATTTGGTTGCTTTGCCTTCGAATCATCGCTAGGTGTAGTCATTGATGCACGATCTTGTTTTTCAACAACATCATTTCCGTCTTCGTTCTTTTCCTCGACTCCATTGGCTTCAAAGGCACCGATCGAATCCTTTTCACCTTCGTCATCCATTGAAGGCAAAGCGACCTCAAGGGAGCTCTTGGGTGTTGTCGACTCATGACACAGAGATACACCAACAGGATCGTTCGACAAAACTCTAGAGGTTGCTCTCGCTTTTGGTGTCTCTCCGACAGGATCTCCAGAGGCCAATCCTGTCTGAATTGCTCGTTTGTAGTGTACAATTGGTGACGCTCCTACAGGCTCAATTGAGCGACTTTCCTGTGTTTTGACTCGGAGACAATCTTCTTCTTGATGGGGATGCTCGTCTGGCGGACTCGCGACATCGACATTTGTGGGTTCGATAGCTTCCTGCTCATTATTGTCCCCGTAAATTTCAGCAATGCGAGATCGTACAGTTTCGAGCCGCATCTGCTCGTCTTCGTCATTAATCGTTGTATCCATATACATACAAGTCCCTCGATAAGATGTAGGAGAAACGAGCGGTCGACCAGAATTTTCTGGTGGATCACCATTGCCGTCATCCGGAGGATCGAGAGAAAATGCTTGAATCTGTTCTGATGATTCTTGAGGGATGGAAGTGGTCGAATCCTCGATGTTGATAGGGCTGTCGTCTTCATTTTCTTCAGTGTCGAAAGAGAACTTGTTCTTGACGACACTTCGTTGACCGGTGACCTCTTCTAATGATGATTTCAACGTTTCAGGGGACGCTTGTTGTTCGACTTGCTGTAAGGACTTCGGCGAAAAATCGTTCTGTCGAACAGGTGACGTGGGGGCGATCGGCGGATCGATCGCTACTGCTTTTTCTGGAAGGGAAGGAGTTGTATCGCTAACAGAGGGAGCAGGCTCACGGTTCTTTCCCCCGCCGAAAATTTTCTTGAAAAATCCACGTTTCTTAGCTCGTTTTTCTTGCTTTGCCTTCGATTTTGGACTAGGTGGGGCAACTTTGGCTCCCTCCCAGAAAGTAACCTCTTGTGAAATATTCTGTGAACCACTAGTATCCTTCGGATTGGTCGAAATGGAAGATGGCTCATCAGAAGTAGAGCTTCGTTGACGCGATGGTGAAACAGGAAGTTGTGACGATTTGCCGTCCTTTTTTTGCTCATCCAATACAAGAACATTGCTCTGGTTATCAGATTCCGTCAACTGGAGCCTCTGTTCAATGACATCGTGACCTCTCGGAGAGGAAGATGGAGATCTTGTCGCAGTGTTCTGAGGAACTGTCGTTTCGTTCGACTCAAAACCTGATGCGTTTTCGGTAGATGACGACTTCGGTGTTTGCAGTTTGCTTCTACGGACATTTCGCCTCATAGGAGGCTTCGTGGTTGGTGGAGGCGGAGGGGGAAGACCAATAATTTTTGCCATATCTAACACAATTTTCCTTTCACCTTCTGCAAAGTCGTTCAAAGCAATACAAGTGCTTCCTCCAGGCGTCATTGTCGTCACAACTTGATGTTCATCAGGCATAGTGCCAGAGGGTTCCAGCTGTGCTCCATAATCTTCGGCGAGATTGATGCCATCGGGATCCCGCGACATCATCGAAGGCGATGGCTGTGATGCATAGGTGAAAGATGGCGGGATCTCTCTCATGGTGGAATCACCCTTATATTCTTTCTCAACGCTCTACTTTGTCCAAAAGAGTCAAGTATACTAATTCCTTCTTAAAGTGTTTGCTTTCAATCTATCTGTTCCTTATAACTTGGTTCTTCTGC
The DNA here is from genome assembly GCA_037355745.1 of Pseudo-nitzschia multiseries. Classification (NCBI taxonomy): domain Eukaryota; phylum Bacillariophyta; class Bacillariophyceae; order Bacillariales; family Bacillariaceae; genus Pseudo-nitzschia; species Pseudo-nitzschia multiseries. The sequence continues at coordinate 3,519,449 of CM074791.1, forward strand.
CGTCTTTTTCTTTCGTTCGATAAAACGCCGTTTGTTCTAGCGACGAAAACAAGGTATGTACATCATGATCGTCATGATTGATTCCTGATCGTGTTATTCTCCGACCTCTCCCAGCTCGCTTGGCGATTGGACGGTTTGGGTAGAAAATCTTGGAAAGCCGTTATCCTGGGTTGCATAACCAATATACGTATCTGAATTTACTTCAATGGACTTCGCACGAGACAGTGCGCCCTTAAAAAGAAAAAGTATTAGAGCAAGTACGGGCACGCGTACATGTACGATTCGACTCGTACCCGGCATTCGATGCAGAGGCCGAGAAACAGAGCGCTCTGATCATCCATTTTCTACTATTTTCTCATTTTTCCTGAAGGGAGTGTCACGCCCGTTATTTCAATCCGGATCGGAGTGGAAGGATAAAAAATGTGGTCTATTTGTGAGATTGTTTGGTAGTAGTGCCATACTACTAGGACCGGTACAACAGGATTGAAAAAGCATTTGTTTCACTTCTGACTACTACTACGTGTACTCTGATTTCATATAAATTATTTCAGGGCTTCATTCCAAGCTTAGAAAAGAATTACTTTGGTGAAAAATAACGCCTCCTTGCACTCCTTCTCCTCCTCTAGATAGCTCAACAATTTTGTTGATAAAAGGATTGTAGTACTAGTAACTCCTGCTGGTACTGGCATTGCTGTACTAGTCCCAAGAAGTCTAGCTAAACTGTTGTTAGGCTGTGCAGGACCTCCAAGCATTTTTGACTTTGTCTTGGCATCTAACAATATTTTTGCTTCTGTGTCTTTTGGCAATATCAATTCTTTACAACAACAATGTCACTCCATCAGTGATTTTTCTGTTTGCACAGGAGCAGTGCTCAAGCATGATGAGCTCATAAGTTGGAGTGGGTCCCAGCATAAACTCTCCTTCCGCAAGGATGTTTCCGGCCTATCCTTTCCTTCCTTCCTTTGACACTAGGTTCCTTCTTGACTTCATCTCTTTCATTGGCTCCTATGACAACCCCTTCTATATTGAAGCTACTTCACTCACTCACTTTGTTTACTACTAGCCTCCTACCATATATATATATATATATATATATATAGGACTTTAATATCTTCTAAAAATGTAGCATGCTACCAATATTCTGAATTGCTTTCAATATTTTAAAATGATATATCTGCGGATGTAAATAAAAGAATGGGGCCTCAAAAAATCATTTTCAGTATATACAAAAATGAACATGTTATGGATATCATTCTTGCTTGGACCTGTTCAATTCCTTCTGTGTCGGAGCTACTTGCAACTGAACAAGTCAAATGTGATAGAACTGAAAATTATGACAATTTTGGGTCATGTGTTTTTAGGGCACAAATGCATGGTCCAAAAATCATGATACTCCTCACGTCATGTATTATAGGCATACTATTGCAGATGGATACATTTTGTTCATGCATTCTGCTGTATACAGGATAAGAATGTTCTCCACAAGTCATATATTTTAAAATAACTATATCTGGCTCATATCTTTTAGTGGATGACTGGGAAAGAACAATCCTCTCTGTATTTACAATTTACAATGACTGGCGGAACAATTTCTTTTGTATCTACAATCAAAGTTTGGTATTTATGACCAAGTTCCTTGCACGTGACGCACACAAGGCAGCCATATCTTTCATGTTTTAGGAAAACACAGCAGAGGTTCACATGCAACTCTTTGTTGAGCTGTTTGTTTTTAGGAAAAGACAGTAGAGGTTGTTCACACACAATGAACATGTTTTTATCACACGATGAACCTGTTTTCTGTTTTATTACATAATAAACAGTATTAAAAGAGGTATTTGCTCTTCCAAGCAAGATCAATTTCTTTATCTCATACCTTTACATTATTTGATTACACACCTTAAACTTGTATCAGTTACCTAGTAGCCCATTCTTGTAAAACTACAAATCTAAGATCCAACTGACTGTGCCAAGTACTAGTGGTACTTGGATTCTGTCGGCTTGCATCCATTTTGGAAGCACATGAACAGGACTTACTACTACTAGATACTACTGCTGCACATGATATTATTGTTTTAGCTCTCAGTCATTTTGACCAACTAATTAAGTTTAGTTGGCTGCACTTTATGCCTTTCTGACATTTGCGGAAATAGTACTGGTGATAGGTACGATGACAACTTTGTGTACTGTAGTAAATCTTTTGATAACTCCCAATAAATCTGGTTGAATGATGTTCGTGCAGCAGGTGAAGAGGAACAAAAACATTAATAGTTAGAGAAAGAGCACCGTGACGACATGCTGATCATGATCATGAGTTGGAAGTAGTATTCTTGCTGTTTCTTCTTGGTGCCAAGTCACCAGTAGTACTAGTAGTAGTAGTACTACTACTAAGCAAAAATATGTCATGGTGTGAACAAGAACAAGAAGAACTTCATGATTTTGATGGCCATTGAATCATGGTAATTTTTTTGATAACCTGGTCATGGATTTTATTAGCGTTGGCAACAAGAAACATTTTGGGCATTTTGCTGCCTTCATTCACACAAAAGAAGGAGGGACTGTTGCAGCGTCGTGATTGATTCATTCATTCGATGCTGTTCCAATTCAATTAGTCTACCGTACGGTACAAGAAATACGGTAGATAACTCCGTAGTCGATAGGAACGATTGGGAATTCGGGGCCCAAGAATTCTCTCGTCTTTTCTGACAATTTTTTTAAAAAGGCAATCAATGACGTTCGAGTCAAAACGCGCGAACGGTTTTTCTCAACTGATCTAGACTACAGTAATCCCGAAAAAATCCTGTGAATGAATGAACGAACCAATCATCTACCGTACAATCTACAATCTACCGTACCGTACACGAATAGATTCGGTTGACACACCGCCGCACTGACAAACACAAGATACCGTACTTGCTCGAAGGTGCCTCGAAACAACGCTTAAGCCATAGATACAGGTACTATACCTGCTGTTATACATACCGAGATCGAGGCTGGCACGAGGACGTCACGTGAGAAGACATAGACCTACATTCATTCCCCGCGGTAGTTTCTTTTCTTTTCTCCACTGCATGCTGTATGCTGTATGGTGTATGCTGTATGCATCCACCACCACCGCCACCAGGCCACCATGTCGTTTAGAAGTCTAAGCACGAAAATTTTGAAAAGCAGCAATGACGCCACTAAAATTGCAAACGATTTGGTATCCACGGCCAGATCAGCAGCGGGAGCCGGTGCATCGGCTAGTGGTATCTGGTGCAAACTCCAGAAAGAATTATCTCCCTCTCAGTCTTTCGACATTCACCAGAAATGCTACGACGAAGTATACAGGGGAATCGACGACGTTAAACCAGCATGGATTCCCTCCAAAGAAGAAACCGAAGCTACGAACATTTTCAAAACGATGACCAAGAAAGGATTTTCGACGTACGAAGAATTTTATCGCTGGTCGGTTGACTCGAAATCTCGTGACGACTTTTGGATGGACAGCATCAAAAATATAAAGATCGACTGGGAAAAAGAACCCTCGTCGGCCTTCAATGTGCCCGACGACAACGGTGGAGCAGCTCACGCCGGTTACTTTCCCGAAGGACGGCTCAATATCAGTGATTCTTGTTTCAATAAACGGAACCCGCTCGATCCTGCCTTGAAATACAGCACGGAATCCGATCCGAGGAACCTGCGGGAAATGTCATTCGAGACGCTCGACCGTCTTTCCAATCAAATAGCGAACGGAATCACGCACAAATTGAAATTGGGACCGAATCCAGGGGACGCCGTTGGCATTTGCATGCCCATGACACCGGAATGCGTTGCTATTTATCTGGGAATTGTCAAGGCGGGGTGTGTCGTCGTCTCGATTGCCGATTCATTCTCGCCGGACGAGATCGCAACCAGATGCAGGCTGAGCAATGCCAAAGCGATCTTCACACAGGATGTTGTATTTCGCGGAGCAAAATTCCTTCCGTTGTACCGGCGAGTTTTGGAGGCCGATCAACAAACAGTGCAAGAAATCGGGACGCACGACGACCCGCATTCGATGAAGATCGTGGTTCTACCGGGAATGCTTCACGCAAAACCCTACCCCGAAACGCCCAGAGACGACAATGGTTCAACTTGGACCGATAGGGACGACGAAGGAAATCGAGTTGCCTTGCACGACTCTGTTCTGGGATCAATGCGAAGTGATCACGATGTCGGCTGGTACGACTTGCTGGACCACTGTAGCGTGGAATACACAAGCGTTAAGCGGGCTTCTATGGATCCATGCAACATTTTATTTAGTAGTGGAACGACCGGTGAACCAAAAGCAATCGTCTGGTCGCACAGCACTCCCATCAAGGTATGCCCGATACTCGAACGAATCCGCACGAAATTGTTTCGAAGCTTCCTTTCAGCCATGCACCGATTCTTTTCCGTCACTAATTTTGTTTCGTTTTGTTTTGCTGTGTTTTGCTGTGTTGTGTTTTGCTGTGCCTACAGAGTGCTGTAGATGGTTACTACCACCAAGACATCCAGATTGGAGATAGAGTCGCATGGCCAACAAATATTGGATGGATGATGGGACCTTGGCTGCTCTTTCAGCTGGTCAACGGGGCGACCATTGGTCTCTTCAACGGAATTCCTTCCACGAAATCGTTTTGCGAGTTTGTCGACGAGGCAAAAATATCCGTGCTAGGAGTTGTGCCTTCCCTTGTCAAATCGTGGCAAGCCTCCAATGCAACCGAAAATTGTGATTGGAGCACGATTCGTATGTTCAGTTCCACGGGAGAAGCTTCCGATCCAGTAACCGCTTTGTGGCTCATGTCGAGAGTATCGGGATAGTAAGTAAATCAAAGGGAAAGTGATCGGCGATATTCATCGATACTTGACGTGATAGAAATTTTCTGACGTCGACTCGATTTCTGTTTCGTCTTTGTCTAATTGATTTCCGCAGTGCGCCTGTGATGGAATACTGTGGTGGTACGTCTCGGGAAGAATATATGAAAACAAAAAGTTCGATAAAAAAGGTAGTTTCATACCAGTACCGCCCCATCTCACTTTTGCCCCGTATTGATTTTATGGTTCAGGCACCGAAATTGGTGGATCCTTTCTATCATCGACACTGATTCAGGAAAACGTTCCAGCCATGTTTTCAACACCCGTACTCGGATCGAAATTTCTCTTGCAGGATTCGAACGAACAAGCCGTGAAAGGTAGCTCGTTTGAAAGAGGCACGGATGGATCAGGCAGTGGAGAGCTTGTGCTGATTCCTCCGTCTGTTGGAATGAGTACAACACTTTTGAACAGGGACCACTACAAGGAATACTACGAAGGAATGCCATCCGGACCGGACGGAGAGGTGCTCAGGAGACACGGGGACGAAGTGGAGTATGTGCGAAGCTCGGCTCACCTCCCCAAAGAGGACAAAGGTTCAACAACTCCGTACTTTCGTGCCCTTGGCCGCTCCGACGACACAATGAACATCGGAGGTAAGAAGAAAATATTCGTCCTATTGATAACGGTTGGTATTTAATGCATATCTATCTTGGTTGTGCTTACAAAGTGATTTGTCTCTTTCTCGAAAAGGAATAAAAATTGGAAGCGTGGAGATCGAAAACGTTTGCAACCTTGTCGATAATGTACTAGAAACTGCAGCCATTGCTGTAAGCGAAAGAAAAGGTGGACCCTCTAAATTGGTAATATACGTTGTTTTGAAGAACGATGTAGACACGGAAGGGGCGGAAGTAGAAAAAGAAAACCTCAAGACTGCAATGCAGACATCCATCAAAACAAAACTCAATCCTCTCTTCGGAATCAGTGATGTCGTTATCGCCGACTCGTTACCAAGGACTGCGTCAAATAAGGTTATGAGAAGAGTATTGAGAGACAATTATTCTGGGTTGGCATGACAGGCAGAAGAACGGATAATGGTGATGCCGCAACGTTTCAAAATCAATGATTATTCTACCGTACCGGTACTAGAACTGATTACCTCGAGAAGAATCGCACAACAGTCTTCATAGAAAGACCACTTCTGTTGACATTAGTCGCACTGCTTTCTTAATTTTTCCCCTAAAATATATGTACCGGTACTTGTACCTGTTCGCTGGATTAAAAAGTACGAGTGCTAAAAACGGCAGGACCAATAATCCGAGTTTTACTCTCTATCGATTATGTTTAACGTTGAGCATGTCTTTTGACCATTCATATACCGTAAACATCGTACCGACCATGGGTATCACCTTCAGTAATTCGGGTGTCAGTCCTCTGTATAGACTCCCCAGTCCCTCGTGCCGGACTAATCGTATCAGCTGTTCCCTCGACGACAGTCGATGCTCTATATCGACGTGAAGATTTTGAATTTGCATTCGCCTTCGAATGGTATCCATCGGGAAAGTTATAATAGTCGCAGAGCAACCACTGCATGCCCCGCATAAAACCGTTAGAAGCATCCCCAGTTTGGGCTCGCCCGATTCAGCATCAACTTTTCGAAGATTGTAGAAAAGGTCGTCATCCAGAGTGTATTCCTTTAGAGTGCCATAAACCGAATAAGACAGAGCGAAATTTGGGACGGCGACCAGCAGAGTGGGACCGATTCCGGAATAAAACCCAACGACACCTTCTTGCCTGTAAATTTGTTGGAATGCATCTCTGATTCCACGATAATGTTCGTGACCTTCGAACTGTGTCGTCAGACGTGTTCGTACCAAGTCCAAGGGATAACACGCCGTGACAGCAATGGTACCTGCTATAGCACCCGCGAGGAATTTGTGGGACGCGAGTGTTTCATCCGGCGTCATAGATTGTCGCGTTTTTACTTTGCCCAGAGTGGTCGCTCCCTTCTCGATGAAACTATCTTCGTTTTCTTCACCAAGGGACAGGACCCTATCCGACATTCTGCGGGCCAGGGTCGTTATTTTTTCGGTTTTTTCTTTGTGTTCCGTTCTCATCCCCGTTAGGATATCGAGGGAGTTTTCGTAAACGAAAAAGTTGATCGCAGAATACGGAAAACGATGGAGTACCGACGTCATGTTTCCCCTCCAAAGAGATTTGATGCCGCCCCGCTCGATGATTTTGGATATTCCTCCGCTCAGAGTCATGGAAAATTTTGGCCGATCGGACCTCGTAGTCACCATGGAATGAACCTGAAACAGAATTGTCAAGCGACTCAGAGGAGCTGTCACCGTTTTGGCCACAGACCCGGCAATACCTCCACAGAAAAGCTGCTTGGAAGCTTCCACTGTTCTCTTCTTAAAGATACTGACTTGACCATCATTATTTTGCCCTCCCATTTTCTTAGAGCGCACTCCCAAGAGTTTGCAGTAAGAACGTATGGAGTACGAAGGCTATCGAAGCAGATCAGTAACAGTAACAGTAACAGTAACGGTAACAGCAACAACAACAACAGTGCAGGTAATCTTTTCCAGTTGCGTGAATCGTTTGTGAACGATTTCAAACTACACTAGACACTTCGTTGGATTCAGAACAACATTCAGGACCTCGGTGCTCTTTCCACAACTGTAACCTCGGGTACAAGTAACGACGAAGGAATTGCGTTTGCGGCTTGGGGCGGATTTGCCTTTCTTTCGAAATTATTTAACGATTATGCTCTGGGACAAACTCTTAATTAGATTGTCGATGTGTCAACTTTGTCTTGGTTGTCGCTTAACGATCAACGATCGACGATCGAAGCTCGACGATCGACGAAACTCTCCGTGAGGCTCTGTCAGGAAGGAAGGACAGTAGTAGCACGTAATCTTAGCTTACGGTACATAATCGCCACCCATTCTAATATTACGCCTATTTTTTCGTCCTGACAAAAAAAACCGTTGTCACAAAAAATATTCAAGTATTTTTTTTTTTCTGCATAATATAATACATACGGGTGCCCGAGTACCGGAAGCTAAAATTGTTCTGCCGGAATCACAAAAACACCGGGTACTCCGTACTTCATAATGATACTCTATTAGTACTTCTTCTGACTACCACTGTAAAATAATAAGAATTCATCAACAAACCCTTCTTCCCTGAAGGAAGCTACTGTGACACTCTTATTCTATAGAGCTGAACAATATCAAGAAAAAACGAGATGGAGCAGAAAGACTAAGTACCAGCACCAGTAATACGAAGTACTTGTCTAACTTTCATTCTAACAGCATCCTATTAATGGGAATAGAAACTGTCATGTCACTGCAATTTCAGCAGATTCCCATTTCCTTCAAGACAAACAGAGTGCATAGTACGGGAAGTCATACGTCGAAAACACGGTCGATCAAGGAGCTAGCAATATGTGATAGAGTGGGCAGTGGAGTATGGATATCCAACAATAGCAGCCAGAGAAACAAATGATCCCGACAAAATTTAAATGTGAATTGCTACCTACCGTGATCTGCTTCATTCATGTAGATCACGGTGTTTCTCCCCTGAAACGGTAACTGCTGCTTCCGCAACCGATCATCCTTTGCCAAAAGGAACTCCAAAAATTCGTCGTAGGTTCGCACGAACCTTCCATCGGGTAAATACCGGAGTGGAAAGAAACAAGGAAAGACACAGCACGGAACAATCGCTACATTCTTCCCATACTGCAGGGCCATGTCTAATATATCTTCCGTGGGCTCATCTGGATGCAATCCCACTAATATACTGGATTGCTTGACGAGATTCTCTTGTTCGCTAACTTCGAGAAACGACGTTCGATTGAATTCCTTTGACAGCAAGGCCGGGTGGGGTGCTTGGGCTTTTCGTATCCTTTTTGCTCCTATTGGATCGAGCTTGTCTCCGTGTTTTCGAACCAGGGGGTCTATTATTGTCGATCGCACCTTGCCCTGTAGTGCCAGCTGAATCGAGAGCTTGCCTTTTCCGCCGGCGACATCCAAGACCCCTCCGCCCTCGGCTAGTTTGTCTATTCCGTATGTCTCGATCAACCACGTTGCAAAAATAGTAGCTCTCATTCCTTTCACTTTGTTAGTTCCGTGAGAAAACTCCGCGACACCACCCACAGCCTTCGATTTCTTGTCGGCATCATTCGAGGAGGTTTCTGTTTCGACCACGAGTTTCGACGGTTTCGTCTTTTTGGGTGTTTTGTGTTTTGTTTCGCTGTTGTTGTTGTTGTTGTTGTTGTTGTTGAATCTGGAAAAACTGTCGTGCCGTTCCTTCAAATAGATGGAACACGATACCCCCTCCGATCGACCCTCTCTCGCACTCTCCAGAGCATCTTCTCTCGGATTGCTGAGGATCTCCCACGCCTCGACTCGGTATGCCACTTTTCCCTCTGCCGGATCGCGCACATCCAGGGACACTAGTGCTCCGTAGGGCAACGATGCATCCTTGATCGGAAACGCGTTGCCGTTGTTGCCGTTGCTGTTGTTGTCGTTGCTGCTGTTGATGTTGCCGGTGACGTTGTCGCCGCTCCAAACCGATCCCGGAACTCCTCGCTGGAAGACAACCTCTATTTTTCTCTTCGACGACTGCTGCTGCTGCTGCTGCTGCTGCTGCTGCTCAGCGGACGAGGAGGACGACGATGATGCGTCGAGACGGAGCAAGAGATCCTCGTCGTCGCAATTCTCGATTCGAATGTCCGCAAAGGTGAGGTTCTTGCCCATGCACCGCCTGCGCGTGACAAATCCGGATAGTTTCATCTCACCGATGATCAATTGCAATTGCGACGAATTGTTGGAACTTGTTGGGGCAGACAACCGTAAATTGAGGTGCATTCCTGTCCGGCCCAGTAACAACTGTTCGACATCGGATCTTGCCCTCTCACGAAAGGTCTGAAGGTACCGTATGTATGTATGACTTGTACGGTACTTGTAAGATTACTTGTACCGGTACCTACCGGTACTCGTACTCGTACCGGTATCTCCATTACGGTTATTTTTCGAAATTCGTCGAAAGTCGGAATGAGGAGGGAGCCTTTCCCCCAAAATCTTAGAAATTGTCGAAATGGAAGTTATCGCGCGAAACCGGTTTTTTCGGCCGCCACCGTTTCGTGGACAATCTCTGCATTCGTACCATGTATTCAAATACCGTTATCTTACCGCGTAATCATGATAAAAGTACCGGGTAATCTTAATCTTACGTCATCGTGCGTAAATATTACCGCTATCATCAATATACACGAAGTGACGAAGTGAACCATCGACTGTTTACATGTTGAGTTTGTTGAAGTAGAATGGAATTTTGTAGTGGTGGCCTGCATCAACAAAAAGTGATTCATCAGTCCTGGGCCCTGTGATCATCATTCGTGTCACAAGTACGCAATGTACTAAACGTACTAGTATCTTTAGTTGACGATAAAGAGCATCATAGCATTTTAATTTAACAGTCATGCTCTACTAGTAGTACTAGTAGTACCAGTACGAGGAGTAACGAGTAGTACTCGTCCCATTGCTTGTTCCATGGGAAACAAGTCACCTGACCGAAGTTCAGCACCAACACCACTGCTGTGCGAACTGAGATGAACGTTGTAAGCTACTTCTGTGGTGCTTCAAGAGGACCAATGCATACTAGTAGTAGGCCTAGTAGTAGTAGTAGTATCAATGAAGTCAGTGCAGTGTTTATCTGTTGGACTTACTGCCCCTTGGGTTTACTCGTCACAGCTCCTCGCATGTCATTCTGCTCTGCTGTATCAATCTATCAGTGTAAATTCTGGCGGACAAGGAGTACGTAGTAGTACTAGTAGAAGAACTTGTAAGTTGCGGTGCCGATTCCAAATCATTCATCAGTAATCTTTGCAAGTAATAGTATTGCCATGTGACGAGGAACAAAATACACATTTTCATCAAAATAGCCTAGTAACACTTGTAAACCACTACTGTACGGTACTACTACTAGACCTTGGGGGAATGTATTTGGCAAGATGATTTGTTTGAAATAAAGCTGGATGCACGACGAAATCCAACTGGAATGAAAATTACTATGTCATGTAATACTTTGTATAGTTTTGAGACAAGACCGGTGCGTTGTAGATGAATACGCAAAGAGAAGAGTTCCTTCGTCATCGTACCGGAGATGTGTCAAACGAATGTATTGCTCTATCGATGTATTCACAGCTTCGAACCATTCGGATGACTGTTTTCGAGCTATTAAAAGAAGTAGTTGTTGATGTGATGATTAACTATTGTGTTCAAACATCTAATAATATTTATTTATCGAAAGATATTTCTTATTTCCCTCCGTGTTACGAAACAATGATCTTGAGAAATATTTCATTGATGATCATCCCAATCCGGGAAAAGCACGCAATGCATGGCCCCAAGACTGAGATGTTGGATTAGCCCAACGACAACAACTCGCAGGAATGCTTTGACTTGAGTATTTGTGTTTTGTGAGTGAATGTTCTTTCCTGATCGTTTCGTTTGTGGCATCACAAATAATGATTATGATTGAAGTAGCGAAAACAAAGAGCGCGGTAGCCGTTGCAATGACTTAGGCCTTGGAAGCAGCATCCTTGGCCTTGTCTACTGCACTGGAAAGGGCAGTCTTAGCCTTATCGGTGAGTTGGTACTCGTCATTGAGTTCACCGATCTTGGCGATGGTCTTTTCTACAAGGTCACCTACAACTCCGAGAGCAGTAACTCCGGATCCAACAAGATCGTATTCGTCATTGACCTCCTCAATTTTGGCTTTGGTTGAAGCAAGGGCACCTTCGACTTTAGCGATGGCATCGGGGTCGACTTTGTCTTGGGCCTTAAGCTTGTTTAAGGCGCTCTCAAGAGAGCTTTGTGCGGAAGCGAGGACTTCGTACTTGCTATCGAGAGTGGCCAAGTAGTTGTACACTTCAATGGCAGACTTGGAAACAGCTCCGATGATCTCTCCGGCTTCGTTGTCCGACTTGGAGATGTAGTTGGCAGCGGCAGCTCCGATGGCTCCGACAACGGGTCCTCCGAGAGCAAATCCGGCAACACCTCCGATAAGACCGGCAGTGAATTCAACGGTTTCCTCCTTGATGGCGACGAGCTTTCCTCCGGTCTCGGGTTCTTCGGACATGAAGGTTGCTACGGATGGTCGGAGGGCAACATTTTGCACAGGAGCAAAGGCAGAAGCTCCGTTAAGACTGGCCAGGGCCAAGGCAGAGTAGGTCGCGAACTTCATCGTTGATGATACAGTGGTTTAGTGTTTTAAACTAATTATACAAAGATAATGCATTAGGCAGGGGTCTTAATTAATTGCAAAAGATCGTCACGCCATGGACCGATAGATTCGTACTCACTTTCAGATCCGAATAACGGCATCGTGCTGATGATACACCGTCTATGTGGTGCGACACGCGCTGACCTAGGTGAAAACCGAAAATTTTCGAATGCTTTTCTTATTCTCATACAGTACGTACGCTCGTGGTTGGTGTTGTTGAAGGATATCTATCGAAAAAGATCATACAGTAGTAGCGTATGCTAGGTACCTATGATAATGAATATCTCGACGATCGGTCAATGGTTCTTATCTAGCTCTTATTGCCCGGCTAGCTTCGGATGACCTCGCGCCGATGCGTCTAACAAATCCAATACTCATACCGGTACGTACCGGTACGAGTACCGTACAATAATAGTCGTTGCTTGGTGAAAACAAACGGCTCTCCGTACCAAACTTACCGAGAAAAATAGAGGCATCAGGTTTCTCCCCCTCTTTTTGAAACACGACTACTGTACCTGAGGTATCTCGCTGTACCGGTACCCGTACTCGTACCGGCAAGAAGGCGAAAATAATAACAATGATGTTGATAATAAAAGTACGGAATGAAATACCATGACAGACAACAAAGACAATACGCTGCTACCCACATCCAACATCGACAATTCACCCGGAAAAATGCTGCAGAGGACAAGATCGCAAGAAATGGTCGATGAGCTCCACAACCATATTGTGGACGAGGATCCATTGTTGATTTCTCAGTCTTTGACATACGTGACAGATGACGGCAGTGTCTTGCACTCGTTTCGATCCGCTTCGTTTTCTTGGGGTACGTTTTCCGTTTCGTTTCTTGGAGTTGTCTCCACATTTTTTTCCGGAAAATAACTCATTTCCACTCGATGATTTTTCCCTGTCGAACTGCGATTCGAATTGTATCGTATCGATCCTCTGAATGGACTGTTGATGAACGAATACTGGATTCGATTCGATTCGATTCGGGAACCGCAGGCTTCAAAGCTCGATTTGTGATGTTGGAATCTCTCTTTGTGTTGCTATGTGTCTGTGCCGTCCCAGTTGGTGCTCACGGAACGGTAGTTGCTGTGACGGTTGCCAACCTTCTCGCGGTCGCCTGGTTCTGGTACAATCACGTGCGAACCGTAGACGTAACCTCGGACGGAAGTCTCCGGTTTTGGATTGGAAACATTGAGATTGATGTCCCGTTTGAGAAGATCATTGCCATCCGCAGGGTTTCCACGGATAGTGCGCCTTGTAGCTTTATGAAACTGTCTTCGGTATGGCCCTACCGTGGTTTCTTGGCCAATCCCAGTGATGGAGTGGCAGTCGTGACGACGGTATCGAGCATGCCATTCTGGCTGTGGCCGCGGTCCGCGGGGAAACCAGAGCGTTCCTGGTGCTTTGGTATTCTGTATTGTCCAAAGCTCACGGTCGTGTTTTCGCCGGTCGGGGGAGGTCAAAACTTTATCAACGACGTCGAACGAGAAATGCTCAATTTTCAAAATGTGGGCGGGAAGCGAAGAAGTACCAGCAGCAACCCCGGAAGCCGCCCGGACGCAGATCTGCTTGATGTGTAAGCAAAAGTGGAAAAAGATGACGTTGTTTCGCATTGATTTATTTCGATGGCTGCGTACAAGTATGTTGTGTTTATGAGGAGAAACCGATGTCTCCCAGTAAAATATTTTTTTAGGACATACAATTGTTTAATTATCAATCATCTATCCATCAAGCCTAGATAGAACATGCACTCCCGGAATTTTTGCCACAAGCTAGGCTTGCTCGACGGGTTCTGTATCTTTCGCCTCCGTGGCCGAGGCGATGATGGCGACTTCCGTAGGCATCTCCGCAAATGCCTTTGATTCACGGATCATCGCAACGGCTTCTTTTTTCGCAGCGACATCGCCAACACGATCATTGTTTGGTTTGTATTCATAGGACGGCGGCTCGTCGAGGAAGGGAGTCACAGATTGAATCAGCGACCACCCTTCGTTGAAAATTGAGTATGTAACGATGCTGAGAAACATGTCGAGTGCAACCGGGGGTGGGAGTTTCACTATAAAACTTAGACCAAACCAAATTCGTTTCGACCAAGATTCATGATTCTCGTTGTAGGCAAGACCGGGCCACCCGGCAAGAAATCCACCCCAGAGTTCCAGCGGGAGTTTGAAAAATCCATCAAAGAAACCGCGAAGTCCCACAACGTCTTGCTTCATTAGAAATTCACCACCAAAGGTAGCAAAGTTCCGCTGCCTTATGTTCCCCGTTGACCACAGGGCATTGTAGGCCGAGGCAACGGCTCGATCGAGGTTTGGTTTTTCCAGTGCGAGTTCTTCTTGGATGACTTTTGCCGCGTCCGTAGCACCCATGAGCGCGCGGCAGAGGTGATATCCGGTGCTAGGATGAACCATAGCCGCGGCACCACCAAACCCTAGAATTCTCTGATCGCGAGCGGGAAGGGCACCGCCCATTGGAATATAACAGTATTCTTCTTCTTCGACATTAACAACTTCGATCCCAAGGTGTTTCAATCGTCTGAAACACCGATCCTTGCATTCTTGAAACGAGACGGCCGGTCTGGCCACCAAGGACGTCTCTTCGAAAAATACTTTGTTGCCTTCAAGAGGCATCGCATACATAAATGTGGGTGCCTTCGTCGCTTTGATTGTTGCGGACTCATCTCCATCAAAATGATCGGTTCTGTAGTCAAATAGTGTCATGGCTTCTTTATCGTAGGGTCCGATCATGGACGGATTCGGTGAATTCGATTCATCTACTTCTACCAAAGCACCGTAGGCGATTTGAAACCCTGGTGGAGTATGGGGCTCTATACTGTCTTTCAATGTGAGTTTGGTCTCGTGACCAGTCGTATCAATAACAATCTTTGTTCTCATTGTCACCGGGGGTGCATCGGCATCTTTTGGCTGCAATTGAATAGTGGTCCCGTCTTCATCGTGTACCAAGCTCCCTGTAGGACGAAACATGTTGATCCCTATGGCCTCGGATATGTGATTTGCCTCCACAACACGAAAGTTCTTTGTCAGAGCTTTCTTCAAAGCAAATCGGTCGACTCGGCAATAAGGACGATCCAATCTCATTCGGGCTTCGGTCGGAATATCGTAACTACCACCGAAGAAGCAGTCTGTCCTGGACCATTCACGGTCAATGACTCCCTCTCCGTCGGTCAAATCTATTCCAAACGATTCGTATCGATCCAGAATTGTCTTCCATTCGTCTTTCCATACTCCGTAGTTGGGCACCCAATCGGCCTCGAAATCCTTGTTGGCCACCACTACATCCAGATTTCCATTGGATCCCAAGACCGAAGCGATAGCGCATCCAGCAGGACCACTACCTAGGATGAGAACATCGCAAGAATCATCCCACCCGTCGCTGCTGCTTTCGAAAGAATTCAGTTGTGTGGGGGCAGCAGACGTTGGCGCAGTGGATGCTGTTACGATTCCGCGGGGACGACGGAGAGTGGTACTGGCAGCAGCGCCGACGGAAGATCGCAGCGTAACAGGCTTCGTCGTGAACGCATAACCAAAACCAGTCAGCTCGGAAGTGAAGATAAGTATTGGGGCAACGGCAGTGACCCTCATGGTAAGGTGTCGAGTGTCGAAATGGTTGCAGTTGACTGTTGTGATAACCGCGAAGTGTCAATTTCTACCGTACATTATTTTCCACCAAAACTTGTCATGTCATCAAGTCAGGATTTTGATGACGTGAAACGTGGAAAGATCGGTCGGATCAATCAAAATCAACATCAAACTGTACCGTACCGGGTACCGGTACGGTAAATCAAAACACGAAACAATTTTTGTATGTTTTACCAACGACGTAATTTACCGGTAAATTGCAAATACAGTACGATAGGAAAATTCTACGTATTACCGATACGAGTAAGATTACGGGTATCTTTAATGATCATACGACATTACGATACGTCACGAGTCACGAGTACCGGGTACCTTACTCCTACCGACTCCTACGGTACGTACGTACCGTAAGACTACTCGTAGGAAACTCTTGATTTTAGTCTTCTTTTTATTAGACTCATTCGATTTAACTCAATAATACGTGATTCAATTGGAAGCTGGTGGTGTGGTATTGCTACGGTACGTACAACTTTTTTTTAAACTAGAAATTCAAAAAAATACTCGATCGAGATACAACATGACACAATGATGCGTTGAAAACCAACTCGCACCTGGTACATGTTAGTAATTGTCGCAACAGCAAGCAGAGGGACAGTATCATCAAAGTACTAGAGTACAACGGTGAGGAGTTAGATGCACCAGAAAGAGTCAATTCCGTCGCCCAAGGATGATTTATTCAACTGAAGAACACGGACACGAACCTTCTACGGACAATGACGACAACGACGATCCTGTCCATCGTTTGGTGGGAGCGATTGTGGGCGATGCCGACGGAAAGAGCAACGCGCATGTTATGGCTCTTGCCAAGCGTGTACTGTCGAGTCAGATCGGAACGAACTCTAACGACAACGTTCACCTTGGCAGCGCAAACACGGATTTGTCGTCCATTTGGAGAAGAATTTCGCGAAAGGCTCGCAATCCAAACGTCAGGGAAGAAATTGAAGATTTGTATCGCAGTTACGAGAAGGAATCTGCGGCGAGCGGTAATCCCGATCTTCCTCCTAAAGTCATTGCGACGCTGACGAAACTGATGGGTAAACGAATCCCAATGGTCGACAAGCCCGTTGTACCAAAAACATCTACAACACCCTTCACGAAGAAACAAACGCAAACACAAACACAAACGCAAACGCAAACGCAAACGCAACTTGGGTCCCAGCAAATTCACCCAATTGAATCAGCAACAAATGAGAATAAGAATGAAATACCTGCAACGCAATCTACAATAAAAGAGATGCCCGCCTATCAACAGTCACAAGACTATCCATTGGTTTTACAGCAGCAAACACAACAATCACAACCGGATATGTACACAAATGCTCCTCACATTTCAATACAAACGACAGATCAAACTGCTGCCGAAAAAGACGAATTGCAACGGGAAGAAGAAAAATTATTGAGAGAGTGCCTGTACTCCCTCCAGGGGATTGACGGAGAACGGGTCCGATATTATCGTAGAGACGACAGGGATGACAGTCTCCCCGATTCCAACAATTATGAAGGGATTCGCATCCAGTCCCCTGCCCTCTCACAGAATATCTTGTACACAGGCCAAGTTTCACACACACGGTTAGGGAGCGGGGCTATGGACGCCCTCAAAATGTGCGGCGAAGCTGGCTGGCTTTACACTCGGATTATTTCCTACATTCATCGAGTCCAACAGGATCGAACCAAGGGGGTGGTGGCGCGTGCCTTTGCCGAAACATTAGCAGAGCAGCTGAGAGACTATCATTCTCTTTTGACAACATACGAAACCAAACTTCCCGGTTTTACTCTCCGGCAAATGCTTGTAGAGCTTCGAGGGCCTATATTTCGACTCAAAACGCTGGCGATGCTGGTAGATGGAATGCAAGATCTCACGGGGGGTCATCTGTTGAGTGCTTTGTACAAGCATAGCATTCATGGAAACACCGTTCATGTCGATATTGTGCAAGCGATTCTCCGCAAGGCATCACGACCGTGGTTTGAAATTTTGTACGCATGGACCACGAAAGGAATTTTGTCGGATCCATGGAATGAATTTTTTGTAAAGGAGAATAAGGATGTGGAGGATAGATACTTGTGGAACAACAAGTACAGCATCAATCATGACCAGGTCCCAAAAGGGATTTTAGGTCAAGAATACGTCAAGCCTTCATTTAATGTGGGAAAAGGAATCAATTTTATTCGACGCTGTTTGATGGATGGTCAATGGACCATGCAATTGCGAAATGGAATTACAGTTCAAGCTGCCTCTGATACTTCGAATGGGGGAAACGAAAGAGGAGATAGCCTAGGTTACAGGTATCAGCAGAACGAATTTGGAAATGAAGAAAATATTACTCTCAAAGAAACCTTAACAATTGCAACGGAAATGGTTCATAGCCACATCCTGTGCGCACTCAAAGAGGAAAATCATTTGATGCAGCATCTTTTTACCCTCAAACAGTTTTTCCTTTTAGGTCAAGGTGACTTCTTTTCTGCGCTCATGGACGGGTTGCACAACGAATTCAACCAAAATAGAGCCCAGATTTCTGGAGGAATTTATAAGCATTCGCTATTGATAATATTGGATGGAGCCTTGAGGAGTACGAATGCCAAACATCTTCCACAGCACATCGTCGAACGACTCCAAGTCGAGTTAGTTCTTGGTCCCGGAGAGGAAAGGAGTGAAGTGTTGATGGGACCCATTAAGCTGGATCATCATGACGAATCGAGCGATCGACGAACAATTTATGACGTATTCATGTTCGACTATCAGGTACCTGATCCAGTCCTGTCAATTGTTCACGGAGCCGCCATGGCTCGATACAAGACGTTATTTTCCTTACTTTTCCGTTTGAGGAAAATTGAGTATATGCTCAACTTTACATGGCGCCAGAGCGCAACACTTTCTCACGCTCTCCAGAATTCGGCACAATATACTGGGATCGACACGTCTTCGAGCACTGGATATCTTCGGGCCACATTCCTATTAAGAACAATTTCCATTCTTCGACAGTCAATGACGCACTTGATTGTCAATCTCAAGAGTTATCTCATGTTTGAAGTCATCGAAGGTAGCTGGCAGAAGCTAGAATCGGCAATCCATGACGCATCGACACTAGATGAAGCAATCGGGGCCCACGATAGCTATCTTGCCAGCATTATGGACAAGGCAATGGTCAGGGACCCAGAACGCGACGACTTGTCCCAACGGAATTTCTTGGCTGGCCAAATTGATGCCGTACTGGCGATTACAAACGACTTCTGTGATTTGCAAGAGAGGCTATTCAATCAATCACTGGAGGAAGCGGAAAGTACAGCACAAAAGAGATTGCAAGCTGAAAGTCGTTTGAAGCAAGGACAGTGGGGATTTCATTCGCAGAAAGATATTGCTGAACAGGAAGGCTTTTTCGGACTTGCCAATGATTCCATCATTGGAAAAGTATCAGGAATTTCCGAGGATTTCAATCGTCATGCAGTGGGACTTTTGAGAGCTTTGAGTGAGAAAGTCGATGGAGATCCAAAGGAGTTAAATGAAAATAGTAGTTTCCTCTGGGAAAACGAGGACCTACATCCACAGCGGTTTCTGATAGCCCAACTGGATCACAATAGCTTTTATGCAAAACAAGGAGCATGGCAATGAATGCATGCACCAATTCCCTACTATTCATCCTTCGCAATTTCAGAAAATATCTCATGTTCTCTAGGCATACTGTTTGAATTTGATACGAGTACTGATATCTTGGAGTCACATGGAAAAATTCTCCCAAAATTGAACTGCACATACTTTTATTTCGCTCTGCTTTTTAACATATAGTATCCAATTAGTACCCAAGTCACATAACTACTAGTCCCATGAACCAGGAATTTTTGGAGGAATTTCAGGTGTTGTGGGTTAAAGTAAATGGAGAAGATCAGATTATCACCATATTATTATTTGGATTGGCTCTTCAAGAAATATTTTCACGCTGTGACACATGTTGCAAAGAAGTACTGATAATATGACTCAAGGCCCTCTGCACCCTCCAAACATCACTGAAGGGACCGATTGTTACGGCATAATAAGATATATTGAGTGATTCCCACCAATAATAAAGTAATGAGTGATTCCCAGCAGTAATAAAGTAATAAACAACCAAAATAATAAAAAAATATTCCCGAGTGAATAGATTGAATAGATTCAACGCGTGAATATTTTTTATTGAGAACTATCACTTGGAGCAAATTTGGAATTTGGAATCTCTAGATAAGAAACAGTAACTGTCTCTTTATGTCTGTTTAATCACTACCCGCGCCACCTACCTGCCTATTTTGGCCGGCAATGCTGTTAAGTATTCAAGGATGGCCGGTAGTTGAAAATTTCAGAATTTTTCATGTACCGGCTTGCTTAGTAGTATTTGTGCTGCTTATTTCCACTACTAGTATCCTCGCTAAAACATTCGCATTGCTCTCCAGCAAGAAACCATACTCTTTCACGAAACACTTTTTCTAAACACTCTTTCTTGTATAATCGACAATCGACAATCACCATGGCCCTGGAGTTAGCACTACTTGGATACTACTATGATAACTACTTAACCCTTGATCACAATAATTCACTGCTTGGGGAGGAAGATAAGAAAAGAAGGGACCGTAGAGCTCCTAGGATAGCAATTAAGCGATACATCCAATCTGCTTTCATGTATCTCTATCAATCAGGCAATGATCAAGCCCTTTTGAATTGCTGTGGAGTCGACCATGTAGTATTCAGGGAGCTCCTATATTTGTTCGAGCCTTTCTACAATCAATACACGTATGATGAAAAGACTGGATTGATCCGGAAGGAGCATAATTGTAGTCATCGTCGAGAGTTTGATGCAACCGGATGTCTTGCTCTTATCTTATTCTGGTTCCAAACCAGAGGATCAGCAGCAAGTGCAGTTGCTTTAGCGTTTTGATTCACAGCTTCTCCTATGTATAGGTGGCTGAAATTTGGACAAAAGCTCCTTCTTTGTGCATTACAAGACCACCCTGCTGCAAAAGTTTGCTTGCCAAATGAAGAAGAGACTCAACAATACGTCGATGCTATTGCTGCTAAGCATCCAGCGCTTGGTCCACACAGAGTGTGGGGTGCTTGCGACGGGCTTAAACTGCATATCCAGCAGTCTGGCAACTGGACCAAACAGAATCCATACTACAATGGTTGGACGTCTGCTACATACGTCAATAGTGTCTTTCTTTTCTGCCCGGATGGGAGGATCCGGGCTTGTGTCTTGAACTCTCCTGGGTCTTGGCATGATAGTACTCAAGCTGACTATGGGCTCTATGAAAAGATGGAGCTTATGTACAAGCTGTATAAGGTAAAGGTTGTTGTTGATTCGGCGTTTAAGTTATCTACAAACGACTACCTTATTAGAAGTAGTCAATACGACCCTCTGACAGCGCCTGTAGAAATACCTGAGGGTACACCTATCAAAGAGGCCACAGCAATGAAACAGCATGCCGTTTGCAATACTATTACAGTGAACAGAGACGCAACTACTAGCGTTAGACAGATGTCTGAATGGGGAATGAGACAGATCCAAGGTGGGTTCCCTAGACTCAAAGAGAACATGTTGCTGGAAGAAACGGGAGACAGGAGGATCATTCTGAAGCTTGTTGTGTTGTTCTTGTACAACTTCCAGACAGCTAAGGTTGGAATCAACACCATACTGAACACCTACATGAGCCAGACTGAAGGTTTCAAGTCGTATGGCTTCTTCTTGTACGATTTGGTACCAACTGAAACCGCAAACGACGTATTTTAGAGTCGTCAAATCAATCGATTCGTCCATCATTAGCAAATTAGATAATCATACTACCAATTAGCATTACGAATTATGAATTAGATTCCATTAGTTTGCCGAATCGATCGATTAGTCGATCGATCGATTAGTCGTATTTATCGATTAGTCGTATTTAGAGCAGCCGACAACACGTCCAAATAATTTTGCTCCAGCGCACCTCTAGTGGGTTTTGATCCCTCTTTTAATGGGTTGCAATAGAGTTTTCTATGGTCTCTGTAGGCTAAGTTTCTGTCTGGAGCAATGTTGGTGTTTTTGTTGAGTTTAACTTATAAATAATCGATTCCTTTATTTTAACTAACTAAATAACTAATCAATTTGATTCGTCGATTCGTCGTCACGTCACTAATTGATTCCTACTCCTACTAACAAACCGTCGTCACTGCTGCTGTCACTGTCGTCATTGTCATTGCTGCTGCTGTAGTCGCGATGCTGCTGGAGACTGTTCATTTTTCTTTTGAGCTCCCCCCCCCCCCCTTAGCGTGCAGAGTAATAGGACCGATGGCAGGATGACCGGCAGCGGCGACACTAGGGCCGCCGCCACTAGGGCTGCCGCCACTACTAGTAGTAGGTTGAACAAGGAGTGCCTGCAACAACACCTTCCTCTCTTCATCTGTCCTTTCCTGTCTTTGTTGCTGGAGTTCCAATGCCTGCTTCCTCTCTTCATCTGCCCTGTCCTGTCTTTGTTGCTCAAGCTCTAATGCTCGCTGCTGAAGCTTTCTATTCTCTCTTCTCTCTTTCAATACAGTAGCAATCACTTTCATAAACTCCGCTCCGTTGTTGGCTTTGCGATTGTAATGTCTCTTCTTGCTACTACTAATTGTACTGGCGGTACTGGCGGGAGTCAGCTCAGTAACTTCTTCCGTTTGCGTAACTTCTTCTGGTTGTGTTGGTTGACCAAGTAGAAGTGGCACCGGTTGAGTTGTAGCAGCAGCAGCAGCAGCAGCAGCAGGAGGAGGAGGAGGTGAAGTAAACTTTTTTTTTTAAAATTGTACCTATCATCTCCTGATACAATCCATGCCTTATCACGTATCAGCTCCTTGATTTCCTTTGCCTCCTTAATGTCCCTTCAAAAGAAACAGAAAGAAACATCAGATTCGTATTCGTCTTTAAATTTGTCTTTAAATAAGCTTTCCAGCGGTATATAGGTTAATAGGGGTTACACACAATCTTGAAGCGTTGAATTTTCCCGTTGGATCAATCATACCCAACACGTAGGTAGATTTATTACTTTGGTTGCAAACTTTTATTACTTTATTATTGGTGGGAATCACTCATTGGGCGATTCCCGAAAACACAGAATATGTGTGTCACATGGCACGGATGTGTGTATTCGGGAATGAAAATTATTGACACAGATATCTGTGCACTAAAAACTCTTCCCATATTCATGTTCATTTTTGGAATAAGGAATTACAAAACACCGTAGAAATACTACAGTAGTAGTATGTAACACAAATCGATGCTAAAACCCATCGCACCTCCACTACATTGAAATCGTTAAGTGGTAAAAAAAATTGCACTTAACATCAAAGATAAACAGGTTAAAAGGTACGAACCAAGATATCATTAAAAACCGGATCAATAAGTAAACACTTTGAACCCATATGTGTATTCAAAAAGAATACACATAGCAGCCTGTGAGGAAATTACTTATTGTAATCATGAAAATCCACACAGGTTTGTATTGGGCCTCATTTATTCCATACAATATGATCAAGCAAAAGGCCCAATGATACTATTACTTAACCTTGTAAAAGGACCAACGTCACACAAACGAGATTCAGGGTTCTTTTGGAATCACGCGCATATTTGGGTCAAACTCCACTGGTCCCCCTTTGTAATTTCACCCTATTTATTAAAATTAATGTCGAACTCATAATATTTTTATGCACATTTCATTTTCCTACCCCACTGGCATCTGTTTCCGAAGTAGTGGCATGTTACTGAATTTTATGCCTGAAACAAACAGTGCATGGTCGCAATTTTTCAATCTCAATCGTTTCTCCATTTTTATTGTTATTACTGGCTATCGTACGGCTTCAGTAGTAACGATGGTCCGCACTCCCAAATATCAGGTATATTGTGTACGTTGCTACCGGGACTCTCCTCTGATCACTACTGGTTACGGAAAGCAGAAGGTTACCAAGAAGAAGAAACCCCCCTTGTTTACAGCGCGACGAAGAAAGAAAACGGGAGTAGTTGTTTCTCCCGGTCTTCGTGACCATATTGTGAATGACGCATCATGCTATTCTTATTTCACGCAAACTTCGGGGATAGTAGATTTTGCATCATGCATATTCATTAGAAAAAAGAGGAAGAAGCTTGAGGATGTTAGTCAACAATTAGGTCTAACGAACACCCGTAAAAATCCACAGAGTAGTGACGCCGCATTACCAGAGTTGCTCGACAATCAAGTTATGTATGACCCTTCTGTCAAATCGATTGGGCGTGCCTTGATTGGTCAGGAATTATCAAACATAGACGATGACAATGATTCTGTCTCCGATGACAATTTTTTCTTTCCTAACAATGACGATGAGGAAGAAGGAAGTGAGATCATAGAGGCCCCCCACTCTTCGATTGTCAATGATGAAGAAGGCATCAACATTGATGTTGACGATTCCCATCGTGCTTCAAACACGCTATTAATTACGACACCCAATGTAGGGAGGAACATATCTGACGAATTGAAGGTCAAGATCAAGTTAATGAAAATCATGCGGAATCATAGCATACCATTAGTTGCCGAGAAGGAATTGTATGAATGGGCTATTGAATCCGAGCGGCTTAATTTATTTTCATGGACTAAAGGCAATCTCATAAAGACCAGGGCAAGTGTTATGAAGGAGATTTCTGCAACTGTGCCTGAAATAAAAGGCGATGGGTTTGAACCTCATCTTATTGACTGGTGTTCTAAGAAATCACAGAATGCTGATGTTTCCAGTCGCAAACAAATCTACGTCCGGTCGTTCCAAAAAGCACTTCATTCCCTATTAACAAATGTGACTTTGGTGAAGGAAGATAATCTGTCATTCCCCCATGCTGAAGACCCCACCTTACCAGTCCGTTATCCAGAACTTCAAGGGAATATTGATATTGACGAACTGCATCACGGTGAATGGTGGATCAACACTTGGGAGAAGAGATGCAAATCTGGATCGAATGAAATTCTGGTTCCTATTATTCTCTACATGGATGGAATTGCAATTGACAATAGTGGTCAAACCACTCTTACCCCACTGAACATGACTCTTGGCATATTCAACACCCTAACTCGAAACTCCCGGCCGGATGCGTGGGAGGCTATATACTATCACCCAACATGTCCCGGTGATAAAGGTGCCGAATCAATTGACAATGTGAACAATCTTCACTCTGGCCTTCGTTTGGCTCTTTCATCTTTGAAAGATGCCTGCAACCAAACGGATGGTATTGAATGGTCTAATTTGCCGTGGAACAAGAAGAAATGGTCGGTTCGAATGAAATTTGCGGTTGCTTATTTCATAGGTGATACTCCCCAGCACGACCAACTTTGTGGTCATTATCAAACGCCGAATTCAAAGATGATCTGTAGGCATTGCAATTGTCCCAGAGCACTTGGTATTAACGCTCGTGTGAATGTTTTGAAGGTTCCTGTTTCAGTTCAAACTGGTAACATGCAAGTGTCTAAGCACCAAAATGGGGAAGAGTACCAATCCATTCGGCTCTGGAATATATCCGATTTTACTGCTCCAATGGTTGGCGAAGGAGTGAATGTTGAACAGTATTTCAAAAACATTTCTCACCATGGTGTACATAACGGCAACGCTTTTTATGATCTTGATTTTGGGGAAAACCCACATAATATTCATCTAGCGTCTCCCGGAGAGAGACTCCATATGCACCAACTTGGTTGCGCAAAGCGTGCAGCAGAGACGTTCCGCGAGGACTTTTTAGGCAATAACCAGCGGCTTCTTGGTGAGATGGAAAGGTTAGCCAGTTACTACGGTGGTGCTGTCCAGAGGCAATCCGATCGTGACTTCCCACGAACCAATTTTTCAGAATCAATACATACAGCGAAGAAGGAGGGTAACCAGTACATTGGAATGCTTTATATTCAGATGCTGTCACTTCTGTCTGCTGGAGGTCGTCAATTGTTGTTGTCTCAAAAGACTCCTTCCAATCTCGAGAACAAGAGCAGAAAGTGTGAAGAGGAAATTGACCGACGTATTTACGCCATTGAGTTGTTGTTGGGTATGGAAGAGTTCCTAAAGTATGCTGGAACGTTTGACGAGGTTTTCAAACAAGACAAGAAAGGTGTTTTGAATGTGGACAAAATGGTTGTTCTTTTCATTAACTGTATAAATAACAATCTTCAACGAAGTAAGGGAGAGGGTAACAATCTTGTGAAGAATCACATGTATTTTCATTTATCACAGTACATGAGATTATTTGGTCCTCCAACTGGGTGGGACTCTGCCGCGAGTGAGAGCAATCATAAAACTGAAGTGAAGGCTCCTGCTAAGAGAACTCAACGAAACAAGTCTACACTTATCAAGCAAACTTGCAACCGAGTGATGGAGTATCGAACTATTGACCGACTTGACCGTGAATTTGATTTGTTCGAACATAGACCCGTAACCGGACCAAATCATCCTAAGGAGGGTGGTTGGTCAGGTGGGTCTTCGTTTTGGATTGGTGTGATGAATGGTCTCCCTTACATGAAGTGGGATGAAAAAAAAAACTCAAGTTTACCCTGGTTTCCATCTGATGTTCTCAAATTTTGTTGCGACGTGGTCCTACCGGCTGTGGGCAGCAGCAAGGTTTTTGGAACCACGGAGCACAAGAGGTATGACCAATCTCGCGAGATGAAATTATTGTTTCATGCCCACCCATCGTTTAAGTCTGATTCTGGACAATTGTCCAATGTATGGTACGATTGGGCTAATTTTCAACTCGACCTCCTTGATGGACGTGGACTGAAAGTTTATCCATGTCAGATTCTGTGCCTGCTTTACCTCGAAGGTCCTTTCCCCGTGGGTAGCTCCGTTAGTAGTGGTTTCGAATTAGTGCACAATGGTTATTATGCCGTCGCTCGTTGCTTTGTTTCTGCAGACCCCATACCGAGCAAGAGGGATAAAGGAAAAAAACACCATCATGCGTTGGTAAAGCTAGGTGAGCTTCGGAACAAATTGTATTTGTTCGACTGCAACGCCATTGAGTCCGAAGCTGCCGTTGTTAGAAACCATGGTAGTCCTGACCAATATTTTGTGCTGGGTAATCGTGAACAATGGTTGTTTAATTTCCGTGAGACAATGGCTTCACTGGAAAAGAAGGATTTACAATCAATAGTACGAGATGGTGAAAACAGCACATGACTTGAATGAACAAGTTTATTATCAGATATTTGTACATAAATGGATTTGCCATTTTTTTCATTTTTCCAATATCGCAACGTCGTCGTTGCAGAGAATTGTTCATATTTAACAATGTTGTTTCAGGAAATCATTTTTTTCGTATGTTCGATGGTATACTACCACTGTACAATTCTACCCACCTTTTCATGTGTATTTTGCGTTTTTCTATTTTCTGCAACGGCGTTGCACCAAATGCCCTTTTCCTGTATTTAGGATGGTATACTAGTACGGTACAGTAATACCCAACTTTTTCATGTGTATTTTGCGTTTTTCTATTTTCTGCAATGGCGTTGCACCAAATGCCCTTTTCCCGTATTTTGGATGGTATACTAGTATGGTACAATCATACCCCCCTTCTCAGATGTATTTTGCGTTTTTTTATTTTCTGTAACGGCGTTGCACCAAATGCCCTTTTCCCGTGTTTTGGATGGTATACTAGTATAATACAATCATACCCCCCTTCTCATGTGTATTTTGCGTTTTTCTATATTCTGCAACGGCGTTGCACCAAATGCCCTTTTCCCGTATTTCGGATGGTATACTAGTACGGTACAGTCGTACCACCCTTTTCCTGTATATTTTGCGTTTTTCTATTTTCTGCAACGGCGTTGCACAAAATGCCGTTTTCCCGTATTTTGGATGGTATACTAGTACAGTACAATCATACCCACCTTTTCATGTGTAATTTGCGTTTATCTATTTTCTGCAACGGCGTTGAACCAAATGCCCTTTTCCCGTGTTTTGGATTGTATACTAGTATGGTACAATCATACCCCCCTTCTCATGTGTATTTTGCGTTTTTCTATATTCTGCAACGGCGTTGCACCAAATGCCCTTTTCCAGTATTTTCGACGGTATAGTACTACGTCACACAAACGAGATTCAGGGTTATTTCAGAATCACGCGCATATTTGGGTCGAACTCCACTGGTCCCCCTTTGTAATTTCACCCTATTTATTAAAATTAATGTCGAACTCATAATATTTTTATGCACATTTCATTTTCCTACCCCACTGGCATCTGTTTCCGAATTAGTGGCATGTTACTGAATTTTATGCCTGAAACAAACAGTGCATGGTCGCAATTTTTCAATCTCAATCGTTTCCCTATTTTTATTGTTATTACCGGCTAGTGTACGACTTCAGTAGTAACAATGGTCCGCACTCCCAAATATCAGGTATATTGTGTACGTTGCTACCGGGACTCTCCTTTGATCACTATAGGTAGGGGAAAGAAAAAGGTTATCAAGAAGAAGAGGCCCCCCTTGTTTACAGCGCGACTAAGAAAGAAAACAGGAGTAATTGTTTCTCCCGGTCTTCTGTCCCATATTGCACATAATCCGGGTACATGTTATTCTTATTACAACCGGTGTTTGGGGGTAGATGATTTTGCATCTTCGTTATTTATTAGAAAATCGAAGAAGAAGCTTGAGGATGTTAGTCAACAATTAGGTCTAACGAACACCTGTAACGGTCCGCAGAGTAGTGATGTCGCATTACCAGAGGTTCTCGACAATCAAGTTATGTATGACCCTTCTGTCGAACCGATTGGGCGTGCCTTGATCGGTCAGGAATTAACCAACATAGAGGATGACAATGAATCTGTCTCCGATGACAATTTTTTCTTTCCTAACGATGACGATGAGGAAGAAGGTAGTGATAGCATAGAGGCCCCCCACTCTTCGATTGTCAATGATGAAGAAGGCATCAACATTGATGTTGACGATTCCCATCGTGCTTCAAACACGCTATTAATTACGACACCCAATGTAGGGAGGAACATATCTGACGAATTGAAGGTCAAGATCAAGTTAATGAAAATCATGCGGAATCATAGCATACCATTAGTTGCCGAGAAGGAATTGTATGAATGGGCTATTGAATCCGAGCGGCTTAATTTATTTTCATGGACTAAAGGCAATCTCATAAAGACCAGGGCAAGTGTCATGAAGGAGATTTCTGCAACTGTGCCTGAAATAAAAGGCGATGGGTTTGAACCTCATCTTATTGACTGGTGTTCTAAGAAATCACAGAATGCTGATGTTTCCAGTCGCAAACAAATCTACGTCCGGTCGTTCCAAAAAGCACTTCATTCCCTATTAACAAATGTGACTTTGGTGAAGGAAGATAATCTGTCATTCCCCCATGCTGAAGACCCCACCTTACCAGTCCGTTATCCAGAACTTCAAGGGAATATTGATATTGACGAACTGCATCACGGTGAATGGTGGATCAACACTTGGGAGAAGAGATGCAAATCTGGATCGAATGAAATTCTGGTTCCTATTATTCTCTACATGGATGGAATTGCAATTGACAATAGTTGTCAAACCACTCTTACCCCACTGAACATGACTCTTGGCATATTCAACACCCTAACTCGAAACTCCCGGCCGGATGCGTGGGAGGCTATATACTATCACCCAACATGTCCCGGTGATAAAGGTGCCGAATCAATTGACAATGTGAACAATCTTCACTCTGGCCTTCGTTTGGCTCTTTCATCTTTGAAAGATGCCTGCAACCTAACGGATGGTATTGAATGGTCTAATTTGCCGTGGAACAAGAAGAAATGGTCGGTTCGAATGAAATTTGCGGTTGCTTATTTCATAGGTGATACTCCCCAGCACGACCAACTTTGTGGTCATTATCAAACGTCGAATTCAAAGATGATCTGTAGGCATTGCAATTGTCCCAGAGCACTTGGTATTAACGCTCGTGTGAATGTTTTGAAGGTTCCTGTTTCAGTTCAATCTGGTAACATGCAAGTGTCTAAGCACCCAAATGGGGAAGAGTACCAATCCATTCGGCTCTGGAATATATCCGATTTTACTGCTCCAATGGTTGGCGAAGGAGTGAATGTTGAACAGTATTTCAAAAACATTTCTCACCATGGTGTACATAACGGCAACGCTTTTTATGATCTTGATTTTGGGGAAAACCCACATAATATTCATCTAGCGTCTCCCGGAGAGAGACTGCATATGCACCAACTTGGTTGCGCAAAGCGTGCAGCAGAGACGTTCCGCGAGGACTTTTTAGGCAATAACCAGCGGCTTCTTGGTGAGATGGAAAGGTTAGCCAGTTACTACGGTGGTGCTGTCCAGAGGCAATCCGATCGTGACTTCCCACGAACCAATTTTTCAGAATCAATACATACAGCGAAGAAGGAGGGTAACCAGTACATTGGAATGCTTTATATTCAGATGCTGTCACTTCTGTCTGCTGGAGGTCGTCAATTGTTGTTGTCTCGAAAGACTCCTTCCAATCTCGAGAACAAGAGCAGAAAGTGTGAAGAGGAAATTGACCGACGTATTTACGCCATTGAGTTGTTGTTGGGTATGGAAGAGTTCCTAAAGTATGCTGGAACGTTTGACGAGGTTTTCAAACAAGACAAGAAAGGTGTTTTGAATGTGGACAAAATGGTTGTTCTTTTCATTAACTGTATAAATAACAATCTTCAACGAAGTAAGGGAGAGGGTAACAATCTTGTGAAGAATCACATGTATTTTCATTTATCACAGTACATGAGATTATTTGGTCCTCCAACTGGGTGGGACTCTGCCGCGAGTGAGAGCAATCATAAAACTGAAGTGAAGGCTCCTGCTAAGAGAACTCAACGAAACAAGTCCACACTTATCAAGCAAACTTGCAACCGAGTGATGGAGTATCGAACTATTGATCGACTTGACCGTGAATTTGATTTGTTCGAACATAGACCCGTAACCGGACCAAATCATCCTAAGGAGGGTGGTTGGTCAGGTGGGTCTTCGTTTTGGATTGGTGTGATGAATGGTCTCCCTTACATGAAGTGGGATGAAAAAAAAAACTCAAGTTTACCCTGGTTTCCATCTGATGTTCTCAAATTTTGTTGCGACGTGGTCCTACCGGCTGTGGGCAGCAGCAAGGTTTTTGGAACCACGGAGCACAAGAGGTATGACCAATCTCGCGAGATGAAATTATTGTTTCGTGCCCACCCATCGTTTAAGTCTGATTCTGGACAATTGTCCAATGTATGGTACGATTGGGCTAATTTTCAACTCGACCTCCTTGATGGACGTGGACTGAAAGTTTATCCATGTCAGATTCTGTGCCTGCTTTACCTCGAAGGTCCGTTCCCCGTGGGTAGCTCCGTTAGTGGTTTCGAATTAGTGCACGATGGTTATTATGCCGTCGCTCGTTGCTTTGTTTCTGCAGACCCCATACCGAGCAAGAGGGACAAAGGAAAAAAACACCATCATGCGTTGGTAAAGCTAGGTGAGCTTCGGAACAAATTGTATTTGTTCGACTGCAACGCCATTGAGTCCGAAGCTGCCGTTGTTAGAAACCATGGTAGTCCTGACCAATATTTTGTGCTGGGTAATCGTGAACAATGGTTGTTTAATTTCCGCGAGACAATGGCTTCACTGGAAAAGAAGGATTTACAATCAATAGTACGAGATGGTGAAAACAGCACATGACTTCAATGAACAAGTTTATTATCTTTTCCCGTGTTTTGGATTGTATACTAGTATGGTACAATCATACCCCCCTTCTCAGATGTATTTTGCGTTTTTTTATTTTCTGTAACGGCGTTGCACCAAATGCCCTTTTCCCGTGTTTTGGATGGTATACTAGTATAATACAATCATACCCCCTTATCATGTGTATTTTGCGTTTTTCTATTTTCTGCAACGGCGTTGCACCAAATGCCCTTTTCCCGTGTTTTGGATGGTATACTAGTACGGTACAGTCGTACCACCCTTTTCCTGTATATTTTGTCTTTTTCTATTTTCTGCAACGGCGTTGCACAAAATGCCGTTTTCCCGTATTTTGGATGGTATACTAGTACAGTACAATCATACCCACCTTTTCATGTGTAATTTGCGTTTATCTATTTTCTGCAACGGCGTTAGTATCAGCCTGTTTCTTTTCCAGTTTGTTTCATAGTCTACCCCATCCATTGTAGGAGCAATATTCATCCTGAAATTGCAGTCAATGCCACTCATTTGCACTCTAAAACTGACTAGGACTCACTATTTTGGTACATGCATGTCCAGGGACAAACATTATTCTAAAATTCACACTGACTAAAGTAACAACCTGTTTCTTGTCCAGTTTGTTTCATAGTCGACCCCATCCATTGTAGGAGCAATATTCATCCTGAAATTGCAGTCAATGCCACTCATTTGCACTCAAAACTGACTAGGACTCACTATTTTGGTACATGCATGTCCAGGGACAAACATTATTCTAAAATTCACACTGACTAAAGTATCAACCTGTTTCTTGTGCAGTTTGTTTCATAGTCTACCCCATCCATTGTAGGAGCAATATTCATCCTGAAATTGCAGTCAATGCCACTCATTTGCACTCTAAAACTGACTAGGACTCACTATTTTGGTACATGCATGTCCAGGGACAAACATTATTCTAAAATTCATACAGACTAAAGTATCAGCCTGTTTCTTGTCCGGTTTGTTTCATAGTCTCCCCAATCCATAGTATGAGCAATATTCATCCTGAAATTGCAGTCAATGCCACACATTTGCACTCAAAACTGACTAGGACTCACTATTTTGGTACATGTATGTCCAGGGACAAACATTATTCTAAAATTCATACAGACTAAAGTATCAGCCTGTTTCTTGTCCGGTTTGTTTCATAGTCTCCCCAATCCATAGTATGAGCAATATTCATCCTGAAATTGCAGTCAATGCCACTCATTTGCACTCAAAACTGACTAGGACTCACTATTTTGGTACATGTATGTCCAGGGACAAACATTATTCTAAAATTCATACAGACTAAAGTATCAGCCTGTTTCTTGTCCGGTTTGTTTCATAGTCTCCCCAATCCATAGTATGAGCAATATTCATCCTGAAATTGCAGTCAATGCCACACATTTGCACTCAAAACTGACTAGGACTCAATATTTTGGTACATGCATGTCCAGGGACAAACATTATTCTAAAATTCACACTGACTAAAGTATCAACCTGTTTCTTGTCCAGTTTGTTTCATAGTCTACCCCATCCATTGTATGAGCAATATTCATCCTGAAATTGCAGTCAATGCCACTCATTTGCACTCTAAAACTGACTAGGACTCACTATTTTGGTACATTCATGTCCAGGGACAAACATTATTCTAAAATTCATACTGACTAAAGTATCAGCCTGCTTCTTGTCCAGTTTGTTTCAGCACAGTGTACCCCATCCATAGTATGAACACTATTCATCCAGAAATTGCAGTCAATGCAACACATTTCCACTCTAAAAATAAGTACTAGGACTCACTATTTTGGTACATGCATGGCCAGGGACAAACATTATTAGAAAATTCATAATGACTAAAATATAAGGCTGTGACTTCTCAATATGGTTTCATAGTCTCCCCAATCCATAGTATGAGCAATATTCATCCAAACATTTCAGAAAATAACACACTTTGACACTCAAAAAGTAAATGAGAAACACTAATTTGGTTACTTGTTCATACAAAAATCAAAAAACTAATAACCAAAATTTACGGAGACTACCCTTGGTACACCAGATCTCAACGGAGGAATCGATCCACTGGACACGTTCACCACTATATCAACAACCGATTATACGTGATCGGGAAAAGTTACACTACATAAAGCTAGTCAGTTTTTGAATCATATAATTGGTGTGAACCGTCCCAATACTACAATAATAAAAAATTTATACAAAAGTAATACGTAGGACACACCTCGGACATATGTCTACGGGGGAATCGATCCAATGGACACGTTCACCTCTACCGGTATATCAAGAACCAATCTTATCCAAAGGGGAAAAGTTACACTACTTAACGCTAGTCTGTTTATGAGTCAGACAATTTATGTGCGTCGTACCAATACCATATTAAAAAAATAGTACCAAGGAAGTACGAAGAATACATCTTGTACACATCTCTATGGAGGTATCGATCCACCGGACACGTTCATCTCAACGATATATCAAGAACCAATCGCATGCAGATGAGGAAAGTTACATTACTTAAAGAAGCTTGTCTGTTTTTGAATCAGACTATTTGCGTGCACCGTCGTAGTGTTGGTACGGGTACGTAAAAATAGTAAGAATTATGCGTGAACGGGAAAAAGCAGCCACAACCAAAAACTGCAAGTTACAACGCCTGGAGAAAACAACAAATACCAAC
Source organism: Pseudo-nitzschia multiseries (assembly GCA_037355745.1). Lineage (NCBI taxonomy): Eukaryota > Bacillariophyta > Bacillariophyceae > Bacillariales > Bacillariaceae > Pseudo-nitzschia > Pseudo-nitzschia multiseries. The sequence goes on from CM074791.1 coordinate 3,553,576, forward strand.
TTTATGATGCGGCGTGGGAGTACGAACGTTAGGTGTACTGTGGTACAAATAGGTGCATGACTGCGTTACAAATGGGAAATAACAGGAAAATGAAAAGCAAAACACCGAAACCGACACACAGAACAACAGTTGTGCCAACCCGGGGTACTGTATTCTCCAAGGATTACAACAAACAGATGCACGAGCTAAACCACGATGATGTAAACAACGACGGAAACCCGTTTCTATATCATTTCGAAACAGGATTTGATATCTTGTGTGCCAAAAACGGACACTTGGTTAACACAATCCTTAGTGGATGCCAGAAGATAGAAGAAGTGCGACAAAGACTCAACAGCAAAAAAGGACATTTCGAGGAGGACGAAGCTTTGAACATTTGGGAACAATGCTTCAAGTACATAACCGAGGAAGTATTTCCCGACTACAAAGAAGGGAACACTGACGGGATGGACCATGTATGGGCAATGGGAGTCATTCTTGCATACATTACATGTGGTTATCCCGCATTGAAAACATCGGAAGACATTAAGTGCTACGACAACGTGGGTATTGGACCGGAAGTAAAATCAATAGAACGAGAGAGAATGATACAAGACGGTCGTACTTTCCCGGCAAAAAAATGGAGTAATCTGACACCGGAGGCAAGAGAACACATAAAAGAATGTATACATTACCACCCTGGGAACCGTCCTTGTATGACGTACATTTGGTTCAACAACTGGCGCAAAATGACGAATGAGGCAATCATCGAAACTGACAGATTGGAATGGTATTGCAGATCAAAAGACGATAACGAGTGGTACTCAACACAAGAAATATTGCCGCCAATTAAAGAAGAGAACATAAATAACAAAAACACGGAAAAAAAATGTACCAAACATAAGTGGGATTCGTTCATGAACAAAGCAAGAAAACAGTCAAAAAAGAAAAAACGGAAGGTAAAAGAAGTGACAAACAGGGGGGGAAAGAGCGAACAAGACGAAAACGAGTGGAAAATTGAGAAATGGCTAAGTCTTTACGAAAAACGTTGGAATTCGCCGGAAGATTTAGAGGAATATAACAACTATCCCGTTCCTTGTGGAGCATGGGGACGCGTGAAACACTAACTCTGCAACTCTGTAAGGATTCCATTCCAACAAAAAAACCAGGACAATATCAAAGGTATCACCGGTACAAATTAAGTGCAAAAATTAGAACGGAAATTATGTAAAATATCACCTTAAAAAGTCGATACATTAAAAAAAAAATACTCATCAGAAAGCAACAAAACAACAACAACAAAATTCCCTCCGTTGAACCTACAAATTGTGATCCAATCCATAATTGATTCAGGGGGGAGTGTCAACCACCCAAAATATAGAATTTACTGCAACGCCGTTGCAGAAAATTGAAAAACAATAAGTAAATAAATAAATACAGAATGATACGGTACCGTAGGGTAAGTACGGTAGGGTAGGGAAGATCAAAATGTTCGGGTCCGCGCCAAAATTTTGAGGACTCCACATTCCAGAATATCACGGCACGCTCGAAAATAAGATAGGCAGGCGACAGTACAAGAACAACACTCACAGATAGTACAATTAGTTGAAATGCAACAATTCCTTGGAGACAGTAAATCAAGAGATTACAGTGTGTACAGTAGGAATGAAAAAAACATGCCAAACGATTCCTACAAACAACATTATTATCATAAAAATAGCGCGCCAAATCAATCAAAGGAAAAAACGGTAAGTTGAGGTGCACGAGTTAACAAAAAAATAATGGTAGAACTGAGTACTAGTTGCAGTCCGGTGACAGGTAGAACCTTTGTTACCAATAACACAAACAGCCCAAACAGCAGTGTATCGGGAAGTGACCGAACAAACACAAACGATAGCCAAACATATAGAACAACCAACAGTAGCAACAGAAATATTCTACAGACAACAAAAGAATCCGATAACGATAACTTGGAAAACAACATTGTCAAACACGTCAAAGAAAAAGCATTCAGGAAATTTAAATTCCCGCCAGAGATTACATTCGTGAAGGCGACGATATTCAAAATTGTAAAACAAGCAAATAACAATGAAATACCAAATACGATCGATATAAAAGACCAAAAGTGGAGTGGAATTTATTGCCGTGCAGTGACTGCGTGTAGGCACAATGCTCAAACTCTTGCCAGGAAAAACTACAAAGGTACGCAACCAACAAGAAAATGTTTGCCGGCATGCAATCGTTCATAAGCCATTCTAACATTTTGGTCGTATGAACACTGACACGTAGACGATAAAAGAAACAACCTGATACCAGATAGTTTCCCAGGAACGGTTCTAATCACAGACACACAAGACGTTAACTCAGAAAATAGGTACCAATTGCACGAAGACTATCGGCGGAAAAATTCACCAGAATTCAAATACTTCATGAAAAGAATTCTGGGAGCGGTGTCACCAAAACAGACAGACTTCAAAAGAAAATCAGTCAGAATGACAATCAGTAACATTTTCACCCCAAGCGATGAAGCTTTTGCATTGCTTTTCCTTTACAACGACTACGACTCGTGGATAAACACAACAAAGGGCACGAGGTTGAGAAAAAAATTCACTGACGGTAAGTCTGGAAATAAGGAGGGTTGGAGTAACGAGGGACAAGATCTTTACGAATACCTAGTAAGTGAATTAGAAGAACGAAGGAAGGAACAACAATCAAAAGAATTAGAGACGGAAATACTTAAAATGTACCAAAAGCAAAATGGCAATCGTAAACAAGAAGATAAGGAGGAGAACAAAGAGGGAAAAACACGGAAGCGAAAACGTACCTTGGTTGAGATTCTAGGCGAAGATGATGAGGACTACAAATTTTTCATGGAATATAATAAAAACGAACAAGAGTAATTGATGATATCAACAGCAATAGTAGAACGGCTAGTTCATTATTATTTTATGGTTTGCACAATATTGTTCCGGGTCTTCTGTTCGAATATAATACAATAAACAAGATAATTTCAAAAGGCTGATAAAATACTTTCGTATTTGTTACAAAATATGTTTGTTGTATTTCCGTATTTGATAAGCGTAGCGTGAATATTGTAAAATGTCGGAGAGTATTGCAAATGCGGATAAAATACTTTCTTATGAGTACAAAAATATGGTTGTTGGATTTTGATATTCGATAAATGTAGTGTGAGTATTGTGAAAGCAACGTAATAGAATACATTGCTGGTTATCAAGAAGCTTGTATATTTGTTAAGAAATTTGTATCAACGCTACAACAATATCAGTGTACATAGAGGATATTATTACAAAATATAAGGAGTTTCGTGTGGAAAATAACAAAAATTCAATGGCGAGTAAATATTAACGGGGTAAGCATGAAACAAAATTGTAGAATAGAAAGATTCTTAAGCAAGCATGAAAAGGGGCTGGAAAAAACGGTGGCGAAAATAGACCTACTTGAAATTGTTGCGTGCAAAAATAGGTAGAGAATTATTTATTGTGCGCGCAACAAAATGTTTCGGAATATTTTAAAATATCGCACGAATTTTACGAAAGCACGAGCATCGTTTATGTGACGTAGTACTGTACAGTCATAAATTTTTGGTCATGAGTATCAAGTTATTATTATAATGGATTACTTCTTAGTATAGTTTTGCGCGATACATAGGCGCTCATAATATAACACCCTTCGTATTTGGGATTCGAACAGCTATGAAACACTAACGGATTAAAGAGCAGAGTATCCCCAGAACGCAACGGCACTTTGATGCGGTACGTTGGGAAGACAAAATAATAAATCACTTCGTCAGCATGCACTCCCGACGGAGCTATGACTGTTAAACGAGTATAATTCATATCATCATCAACATGGCATCGAGAATGGTAATTTCGACCAATCGAAAAAGCTAACGCCTGTTTCCCAATGGCATTGAGCTGCGTACGAGTCAGAATCTGAGACAACACATCCATTTCATCCTCAACAAATGGTTCAATGTGTGTTAAACTATGATGCATATGCTTCACAATTCTCACTGTCGTGTGTTCCAGCTCCAGTTTCATGTTTGGTTTCACATGACTTTTGAATACGTACTCACCATTGTTGGAAGACAATCTTTCTGGTCTAACTCCAATGATAGCATAATCATCGTTGATACTGCCGCGCTTCTGACCTCTGGCAACTGTCGGTTTGGATCCAACAATTTCCGGAGCAAACTTTCTTAACAGTTTGATATTATTCTTCGTAGCAAGGTGTCGCTTGGCAAATTTTCTGGAAACTTTTGCGAAAATGCGCAACGACGGATTATTCTCATCAAACGCAACAATATGCTCATCGTTTCTACTATCCAATCTATCGAATTTATCTATCAACAAAGCCTGTTCCGGTTGATACTTTTTCTTTCCTCCTATTTTGCCACCCCAGTTTGTCTCCATGTATTTTCCTTTGACCACAGTTGTTCTGTCTTTGTTTTTCAACGCTATTGTACTGACACAATCTTTGCAAGTACTACGCCTATTTGTCCTTTCGTTCTTCATTGGTTTTATGTCGGACAACTTTGTATAAGTTTTATGGCTCGTTGACACAGGTGCTGCAATCCTAAGAAAGTTCGATGACATTCTCTGCTTTCTTCTTTTCTCATGTTTCCTATCTCTTTTTTGCTTCATAGCTCTGTCCGAGAACTGATTTGTCGTCATGGTTGGAGTAGGTGTAGCAATTCGAAGCCAATGATTCGTTGCCGTTAGTTGTTTCGCCCGTGGAGGAGGACTCGCTGCCGCTTGCTGCTTTCTACTTGCTGCTCTCCACTTTCCACTTGCCGCTTTCCGCTTGCCACTTTTTGCTTCACACTTTTCGCTTGCCGCTTTTTGCTTGACAGTTTTCGCTTGCCGCTTTCCACTTGCCGCTTTCCGCTTGCCGCTTTTTGCTTCACACTTTTCGCTTGCCGCTTTTGGCTTGACAGTTTTCGCTTGCCGCTTTCCACTTGCCGCTTTCCGCTTGCCGCTTTTTGCTTGACACTTTTCGCTATCCGCTTTCCGCTTGCCGCTTTTTCCTTGACACTTTTCGCTTGCCGCTGTTGCTCTTGCTGCTTTCCGCTTTTCGCTTGACACTTGCCGCTGTTGCTCTCGCGGCTGTCGCTGCCGATTGCCGGTGTTGCTCTCGCTGCTGCTTGCCGCTTGCCGCTGTGGCTGTCGCTGCCGATTGCCGGTGTTGCTCTCGCTGCTGCTTGCTGCTGCCGCTGCCGCTATCAACACGATACAGCAAGGATTGGTACGACACCATGAAAAGGACACATAACCAGATTACTAACAAGGGAATGAAAAAGGTGCAGTCATGGATTCCAAATGGGGACACAGAATTGTGGGTAAATCAGTGTTTACAAGGGGGTCTCGTAAACACTTATAAACACTTATGTGAGTAAGAAAGACACACAATGAGTGACAGATGACACAGAAAAGTGTCCGACAAGAAAGACACAGAATATGTGTGTCACATTGCACGGATGTGTGTATTCGGGAATGAAAATCATTGACACAGATATCTGTGCCTTAAAAACTCTTCCCATATTCATGTTCATTTTTGGAATAAGGAATTACAAAACACCGTAGAAATACTACGGTAGTATGTAACACCAATTGATGCTAAAAACCATCCCACCTCCACTACATCAAAATCCTTAAGTGGTAAAACCTATTCCACTTAACACCACAAATAAACAGGTTAGAAGATATGTACCGAGATATTATTAAAGACCGGATCAATAAGTAAACACTTGGATCTCTCATATGCATTCAAATGAATTCATTTAACACCCTGTGAGTAAATTACTTATTGCAATCATGAAAATCCATACCGGCTTGTATTGGGCCTCATTTATTCCATACCACACGATCAAGCAAAAGGCCCATTGATACTATTACTTAACCTCATAAAAGGACCAATGTCATACAGATATAGAATGATGAAAGAACACTTAACGGAAATTTTTGTTCTTTTATGTGACTCGTCGTCATCCGTACAGCACTATGAAAGAACACATAACCGGATTACTAACAAGGGAATGAAAAAGGTGCAGTCATGGATTCCAAATGGGGACACAGAATTGTGGGTAAATCAGTGTTTACGAGGGGGTCTCGTAAACACTATAAACGCTTATGTGAGTAAAAAAGACACACAATGAGTGACAGATGACACAGAAAAGTGTCCGACAAGAAAGACACAGATATTCTGTGTTTTCGGGAATCGCCCATTATGTGAGACGGATGTGAAACCGTGTGAGAGGAAAGAGATTTTTTCAGGAAGCACCGTACGAATAGGAATGGGTTATGAGCTTAATAATGAACCGGGATTTTAATTTTGGTAACCAGTGATTTCGTTCCTTTTTCGTGGATACATACCAGTTCTTCCCGAATAATCTTACCAGTTCACGCCAACGAACAAGTGTGAATTTAGGATCCGACACTACGTTGTTGACCTTTTCTTCTCTCGTGTCTTTTCCTTTTTTCATTCGACCATCGTTAAGACTTCATTCTGATACGGATTCCACATCGCAAGAGAAGAATAGAAATAGAAATCTAACCATGGACGAAGACAAAGCCGTAAAGGCAGCCAAAAAAATTCTAAAGAAGCAGGGGTCGGGTTCCATGAAACTGAAAGACTTGGCGAAATTAGTTGCCGAGAAACTGGGAGACAAAGAAAATCACAAAAACGTCAAAAAGCTCATTACGAAGAGCACCAAATTTTTCGTTGACGGAAAGGACGTGTCGCTGGGAAAGAAATCGAAGAGAGACACTTCTGAATCGGATTCCGCCGCCCCCTCCAAAAAGGCTCGCGTCGAAGAGAAAACCGAATCGGGTTCGTCGTCGGACAAACCGTTAGGTTCGATCGAAACCTGGAGAAAAGACAACAAAATCGTTTTGAAACATTCGAAAGAAGACGACGAAGGAAAAGCAGAAACGAAAAAGATCAACGCCAGTCATGATTATTATCCAATGACTTCCTTTGATGACTGTAAGACCATCATCGAAGATTCTTTGATTCGACAATGCATCGATGCAAATGGATTCAAAAAACCCTCTCCGATTCAAGCCCAATCATGGCCTATCTTGATGCACAAGAAAAGAGACATTGTTGGGATTGCTGAGACGGGTAGTGGAAAGACTCTCGCTTTCAGCATTCCTGCCCTTTCATCGATGGCGAAGAACCCCGTTGCTTCCAAAAGACGCTTGCCTCGGATGCTGGTATTGTCTCCCACTCGTGAATTGGCCATGCAAGTAGAAGTCGTTCTCCAAGAATATGGTGCCGTGTTAGGAATGAGATCGTTGTGTCTATACGGAGGTGTTCCGAAATATACTCAGACAAGCGAGCTACGGAAGGGCAATATTGATTGCCTAGTAGCAACACCCGGACGGTTGAAGGACTTGATCAACGAGGGGTCGTGTGATCTTAGTAAAATTCATCATTTGGTCTTAGATGAAGCAGATAGAATGCTCGATATGGGATTCGAAGGTCAGTTCGATTGTGCGTTTCGCTGTATTTTTTTTTTAATAACTTGCAATTTTTCTCACTAACAAAGTTATTCACGTCGCAAACAAAATATCGTAGAGGATGTAAAGTACATCATATCCAACTGCATGTCGAAAGAAGATGGTAGACAGACGGCAATGTTTTCCGCGACATGGCCAGCAGTCATTCAAGAGATTGCAATGAATTACATGAACGATCCTGTCCGACTTTATGTTGGTTTTGAAGGTATCGTAGGAAGCAACGGAGAAAATAATATCGACGACTCTCTTTCGGCCAACAAACGAGTCACCCAAACCATCGAAGTTATTGAAGACCGCCCTCGAGAAAATCGTTTGAGAGAAATTTTGCGAAAGCACAAGAGCAAAGGACGAATTCTTATTTTTGCGCTGTACAAAAAAGAGGCAGAACGCATGGAATTCAATCTTAGCCGCGATGGCTTTGATGTGTGTTCTATTCATGGCAACAAACATCAGGCCGCCCGAACTAAGGCCTTGTCGGATTTTAAGGATGGTACCTGTAAGATGATGGTAGCAACAGATGTGGCTGCCAGAGGTCTGGACATTCCCGACGTCGAACTGGTTGTAAACTATACTTTCCCACTGACTATTGAGGATTATGTTCATCGAATCGGCCGTACAGGTCGTGCTGGAAAGAATGGCTTGAGTATCACATTCTTTCAACCCTCAGATAAGTCTCACGCTGGGGAGCTTCAACAAGTTATGAAGCAAGCGGGCCAGGAACCGCCAGAGGCCCTAATGAAGTTTGGAAGCACTATCAAGAAAAAGGAGCACAAGCTGTATGGAAGCTTCGGACCACGGGGAGGTGGCCCCATGAAGAAAGCCACAAGAATTGTCTTTGACTAGATTTTAACAATCCTCTTTACTTTTCTAAATAGCTCGGTTCCATATTATTATCACTGCTCGTTTTTTGGGTACACGTAGTTAACTACGAATACCGTGAGGGTGCACAATAAAAATACAACCCAAAATACAACAGTACAAAAACCATGTAGAACTCTACGTGAGTACATTAAGCGCGCAAAATCAGCGAGAGAGATGCTACACATCAGCGAGGCACAAACTCCGCTGAATTGTGCATCAAAAAAACTTCCAAGTCCGATCACTGCAAATAACACGTGAAAAATGCAAACACAGAAATAATTTTGGTTCATATCATGACAGAAATTGTTCATCGATTACATGTAACATCTAATCGCTAATACAATCGATCGATTGATCGCTCGATCATTCCCTTGAGGCACAAAGCCCGCTGGGATGTGCGTCAAACAAAATTCCAAGTCAGATCACTGCAAATAACACGCCAACATAAAGAAACAGAAACAATTTTGATTCATATCACGACAGACATTGTTCATCGATGATAGATCCGATCGATCATCCGATCAATCATCTGATCGATGATCGATGATCGATCCAATCGATTGATCAATCGACCGATCGAGGCACAAAGCCCACTGGCATGTGCATCAAACAAAATTCCAATTCAGATCACTGCAAACAACACAGCAAAACACAGACACAGAAATAATTTTGATTCATATCACGACAGAAATTGTCCATCAATTATAACATCTAATCGCTAATACAGTTAGAGACCAATACGATCGATCGTATCCTACACTTGGTACATAAAAACTTCAACTTCGAAACACTCTGCTATCAGCAACAACAGGGGGGGATCCCCTATCCAATAGCAACACACTCCACTCTACTCCACTTGACAATCCACCAATCGAACGCCGCCGCCGCCGCCGCCACTCAACAAAGCTGGAAATTTCCTCCCTGCCTCTCATCTGGGCGCATCTTCCGAATCAGCTGAGTCATAGTACAGTCTCCATAGCAACGCTTGATCTTGGCAATGGCTGTGTTCACATCATTCCCCCGGTCTAGGATCCTTTCCATACATCCCCAAAGAACCTTCCGATTGCAATACTTGTACTTCACTTGGCCTTGCTCCACAGCAGTGAACTCCCTCGCCGGCTTCCTCCCTCCTATTCCATTTTGGTACTCATCCCACAAGGCTTGGATGGTCTGTGGTCTATCAAACAGGAGCGCTGGTCTTTCTACCACCGGAGCCCCTTGACGCGGATTTGCAGATGGTCTGCTGCTTGCTCCGAACCCTCCAACTCTCCGCGCTGCTGGTGCTAGTGTTAACCCTCGAACAATCTGACTAACAATCTTAATCTGCCTTCGAAGCTCAGCAAGCTCTGAGATCTGATGGTTCCTCATCTCTGCTACATTGGTTTGAGTGGTGGATAGCTTGGCATAGATAACATTCCTCCACTGCTGCCCCCCTCTACCAAATGCGCCTCCGCCATCTCCTTCTTCACCCTCAGGGATCTCATCCAGCCACACAATTCCATCAATATTGGAAGCAACAACTTCAGCTCTACAAATAGGATTCACCCCATCCTCAAGTCTCCCTTGCAACAGCTCATATCTGCAAACAATCTGTTGCTTCATTCCAAGGGTGATATAATCTGCAACAGCAGGATCAAAGCAAGCCCAAAGCAAGGGCTTTGCTAGGATAGCAGCAACATCATCCCCAAACGCTCCTCGAATTGCAGGAGCTACTGAAGCACAAAGCCAGTCATCTGTTAGGCCACTGTCATCCTTCTCCTTGTACAAGCAAATCCCACAATGGGAAAGCTTGCTACCAGCATTGATATCCAGCCAGTCCAACTGCACATCCAAGTACCAATCTTGCATACTCTTAGCCTTCCATCTAGCTCTGTAGTTAACATCATCGCGAGTTGCCCCTCCTCTCCTAGCCATAGTTGTAGCCCACTTCTTAACTGAACGAGTCCCTAGCCTTTGCTGCCTTCCAAGGGGTTGAAACTGATCCCCTTCTATGATACCCTTCAGAGCCTTTTGATATGACGTCTTGCACTTGTCGGCTTCCTTGTTCTGGGCTTTCAGTGGGGACCTGGAGTCTGTATCTCCCTCAGCAAACAGCCATTGACTCAACCGGCCCGTGCCACTACCAAGCCATGCCTCGAGGTAGATAGCAAGGCCAATTAGTACACAGTATCGGTGATCCATAGCACCCATCACCAGCTGTAAGGGACAATCCCCCTCATGGTGGACATTCTTTGACCACCTCATCTGAATCGTAAGATAGCCAGCGTATGTACTACTAACCTGCAAGTTGGCCTTCTTCTTCATGTGTGAGGTGTCATCCCCTCTTGCAATCAAGTGCAGCTGGACTTGGATCATCGCCATGTGCCGGAGGTTTTGGAGGCTGTCTCCAATGGCTACAAGGTCCAGCATTTGAGCAAACTCTTCATGAATGAAAGCCCTATCAGCAGACGTTGCGATGCCAAGCTGCCGGGTTTCCTTCTTTACCACAGCTTTGATCAGTCTATTGATCTTGATAGATGTAGTAGGATTGCCTGTCTTGTTTGTTTCATCCCAAGCTGCAGTGTTAGTCATGAAGTAGGAGATAGCTTTTTTTTAATATCTCAAAGTGCTAGATCGACCGCCAACTGGATTATTGTCTATTCCTGGATCCTCCATCCCATACACCTTCAAACACATCCATTTGTAGATGTGATCTAGCTTAACAATGTTGAGCTCTTCCTGGTTGAACACCGGTCGGTGGCATATTCGTGCCCTCCAGCAATATGGGACATCAACTCCAACAAGATTTGGTGGTATCTTAAGAGCTGAGTGGGGGCATTCACATCATTGGGTAGAATTGGATCCGGTCCCCTTTGGGTTGGTCCTCTTGTTCGACGAGGGATCACTCTTCCTCTTGGTGTTGTTGTTGTTGTCGTTGCTGGGGGGGGCGGCGGGGCCATCAGCACATCATCGCCGTCGGCGGCATCATCTAGGACTTCATCCTCATCATCCTCATCATCAGAAGCTAAGGCTAAGGCAGCTAGCTCACCTAGGCCATTATCTTCAGCTTCATCCTCCTCATCCTCGTAGTCCTCCTCATCGCCGTCCTTGTCCTCGCCGTCGTCATCCTCCTCCTCTGGAGGCTCCAGTGTGTCGTCGTCAGAGTCAGCATCTTTTGCTGCTGCAGCTGCTTCAGCTCTTTGCATGACAGCTCTAGCACGACGGATTGCTGCAAGGTCCTTTGCTTGCTGCACAAACCTTGCCTCCTCCCTTGGTGTTCTTGTTGCAGGATCCATGTCAGCTAAAGCTGCTGCTGCTTGGGCTCTAGCACGGCATTCGCGGGCTCTTTCACGGACCCAAATGTTCTTTGGATCCATGCTCAGCTGACGCGGCATCTTGTTTGCTTCTTGTTGCTTGTTTTGCTTGTTAATTAATAAAATCGCCAATCGATCGATTTGCAATTAGATCGATTTGCAATTAGATCGATCGAAAAAAGTGAGTGGTTGGCTAATCTGAGTGAGCGGCGAGCAAATCTAATCTAATCAGAGTGCGTTTGATTGACAATTTGCATCATGTGTATAAGAATTAAGAGAGCAAAAGCACATAAAATTATTTGCTCCGTAATAAGCGAGTCACTCACTATTCGGGAGTTGCATATAAGCGAGTCACGACTTGCTATCCGTGAGTTGCATAAGTTGCGCACCTCCGTGGGAAAATGCAGGGCTGCAAATCAACCAGTAGTGCAACTATGCTAAAATTGAAAATGCAACCGGTACTCTACTCTTAGTAGTACAAAAAAAAATGCGTACCCCGCCGGATGGTGGGGTACTACCAAACATAATACTACTAGTGCCTACGTAGAATCGTGTAGCCGGTTGTACTAGCCCAGGTTAAATGCAACCCGGGTTGCATTGGTGCGACATCGTACCGGTATTGTCATTAAGGAAAGGAGTTTCTCTGCTCTTCAATTACAGCATTTTCAATCCATCGTTTTACTCGTAGGAGTACCGGCACTGCACACTGCACTAACTCCCGCCATCTTAGGGGAAATGCTTCCCTATTTTTAATCCCAACGTTATGAATTTTGTTTCCCCTCTTTTGCACCTACGTGTACGCGTGGAATGTACCTACCGGTACGATGATGGGATGTGACGTCTTCGTGCATTCGAGAGGATGATTTTCATCTTCGTTCATCGTGAAGATGAAACTGAATAAGCAGTGGTGAACCAATTTTAAGGTTCCGATACACTCCATCAGTGCCGGACATCTTTTGTGTCCTCGACTCCGCTATCGCATTTTGCCAGTGGAACACAGAGAGATAATCCTACACGAAACAAATATGGCTAGAATCATGGAAACCATGAATTGTTCTCGCCGTGTCGTTATTGGCTGCATGACGATGGCACTCGTAGCTGTGACGATGACAAAATGCGTAGTTGGCTTTTCTCCCGTCGTGAGCAGTCGGTCGAATACCAAAAGCAGTAGTGAATTGAACTACGTCCCGGCACGGTCGGACGACTATGTTCAGGGTGATGATTCGCTAGGCGGTGTAGGGCTGGCGCGAGACTCAGCAATCAAGATTGTAGGTGCTATCAAACACAAACCAGGAAAGGCTGATAGTTCACCACAGGATCTTTTGAGATACAACAACTTATCATCTGTGGATGAGGCGACGGTTCAAAGTGCGTTGAAGAGCAGTGGATCCACCATTCTGTGCACGGGGCAAGGAGTCGAACTTTACACGGATCCTGGTCAAACGACTAAGAAAGAAGTTTTCTTTGGACCCCAAGAAGCCATCAAGGATGCATTTACAACAGCAGCATCTGCTATGGAAAGCGATACTCTTGTGTTCAACTTTCTTGGTGGGGATGATTTGATGCTCGGAGAAGTGCTTGAAGCCAGTAACGATTTGGTGGTGGCTATGGATATTGCGACCAAAGCAAAGATTTCGTTCAACTCAGTCAGTCACAAGAGTATTCCATCGGGAACCTGCGCCGTTACGGTGGTATCGGTTGGCAGTGCGGCAGACGATTCGCTTTCTGGCGTGGAAAAAGCGATAGCACAAGGCGAAGTTTACAGTCGTGATGGATCTTGGTACACGCTCGAAGAATCGGACATCAATACAGCGGATGAATAATTGGTAGCAAGATGTTCATTTGTCTATTTAGTTTTGTGGTATCTTTATATTATTTGTCTATTTGCTTCCTGGTTCGATCCGTTCAGTTCTGTTTCTTGTCCCGCCGTACCATTGTTCAAAGAATCGTTAGCGGCCACTTTCATAGTGGTACTACCATCTGGCGACTTATCTTCAAGCTTAGCAGTAATAACATTGGACGGCGAGTTTCCGATACCACCGGTCAGTGTCGATATTGAAACGACCTTCGCAAGAGAGCTATTGGTTGGAACCTTATCGTCTCCATTGACGACTGATTCAACGGTTTGAGTGACCTGGTGGCTCCTATTTATGGTCGAGCCACCAGAATCCCCTGATGGCCGAACTTTCTGTGCAACTAGCGGTTGTGTTGCGACAGGGGGGATCGGATTAGAAATATTGTGGAGAGGAACAGTTTCGGGTTTCTTATTCCCATTGTCCAGATGTAATTGAGTAGAGGTAGATTCCTGTAATTGCATTCCCAGTCCTCTTGGAATGGCTGTGTCATTTCCCGGCAGCAAGGCCATCGTCTCTAAAACCTTCTCACTTGGCTTCCATTTGCGTGGAGACAATCTCCTACTGCTTTGGGATAAAGGGAATTGTGTATTATTCTTTGTTACCGAAGAAAATGTCCCCTTCGTTCCAAAGGACAAGGCGAGATGGTCCAAATTGTCTTTCTGCTGATGCTGTGCACGGACTGCCTTTCCATTTGAGGGAGGTTTAGGACTCTGGAAGGGTAGTTTGTTATTGATGTTGATCGCAGAGGACTGAATTGTCTTGGGATGTTGGTTTCTTTTCCCTCCTTCAGACATTTCTGGGATTTCTCCACTGCCAACAATACTGGGTACGGATTTGCTCTTGTCATCTTTTGCTATTCTTTTTCTGCTAAGCACTCCATTTTGTACAGTATTGGGCTGTGCCTTCCTTTTGTTACTGCCTTCCATTCCATTATTAGACTTGCTACAACTTCCCACGACAACGCGTTCTTTTTCAATTGGCTCTCCATTTTTGTAGCGCTTACGAAGTTCTTTAAAAGCAGCAATGTCATGATATGCGTGCTTTGTAATTGGATCTCTGTATACTCCAGGTTTTCCGGTAATCACGCAACGTTTCGATTGGTTTTGTTTTTCTTGCAGCTCGAGTTCTTTCGAAGACATCGAAGGTATCGTCTGTGGTATTTGTTGTGAGTGTTGTTGCGCCCCCTGCACTGCTCGCTGATTCGGATGTTGTTGCGTCGGTTGCTGCCGTCTAGTCAGTATTTCGGGCACGGAGTCCATCTCTGGGAATGTCAGCGTAATGAGACAACCACGTCGAGAATGAAACTTCTGAATGATCTTTTTTCCTCTGTATCTGTCTCGCAAGCCACTAGCATTTGAATCTTTTTCTCGATCGTTTTGATCTTGGACTCGTTTTCGTCCATAAAGCCATCGTTGATTTTCGGGTTCCGTCTCATGAACTGCTTCGAGCAAGAGTTCCTCTTGGGCGATTCGTTTTCGTTTCGCAGCAGTCAACCCACGGGAAGTTGTACTGGCGCTCGACGGTTTGCGACCAGATGTAGCTGCCGCGTCCGTTGCAGCTGCTGCTGCTGCTGCTACTGCTGCGGAACCTCCACGCCCCCGAAGCTGTCGGGACCCTTGAGTTGACCGTCGTTCTCGTGACGAAGCTCGCGACGAGCGAGTCGTAGGATCTGCAGCGGTGCTTCTCCGTAACTTTCTCGGTGAAGAAATTGTTGCTGCTGCTGCTGCTGCTGTTGTCGTTGTTGCTGTTTTCGTTGATGTTGCTGTTGCTGTTTTTGTTTTTGTTACTTTCGTTGTTTCTGATGTTTGAGTTGTTTGAGTAATGGAAGCTTTAGTGGCTGGCAAAGTGACGGATTTTGATTGACATTGTAGATTGTTTTGGGTGGTCGATGCCCTTTCTGTGGCGATCCCATGAGTAGAAGATTGCAACGATGCCGATTTCATGTATGCAAGAGAATCGAAGCTTTCGGGTGGTAGATTCAACGCAATACCGGCATTGGAGCCTTCGCCCATGGCACGCTTCATGCCACCAGCAAGTCCTCTTCTCCCTTTGCCCCGATTGGAAGAATCAACGTCCAAGTTTCGGTAGGCTGTATGTGCGTTGTTTTTTTGTCGGCGCTTGGAACGTTCGCTCTTCTGCAACTCGCGCTCTTCTGCCTCTCCTGCCGCTACTTCCTCGTCTTCGTTGTCTGATTCGCTATCGTTGAAATCCGAATCGAATACATCCTTCCTCAGAGCGGAATCCTCGTCGGATTCATGGAATGATTCGTTGCCGCTGTCTTCGTCTTCTGCCCATGTCTCGTGACTCCAAAAGGTGTCGTCCTCCTCTTCCATTTTCTTCCCCAATACTGCCATGCGCTTGCCCGCATTTTTGCGTCGCTCTCTGTTTACGATCGACATCCTGACCTAGCTTACATACGCTACTCCACGCAGCGTATGTAGTCGCCTAGCGATGAGATACTTGACAATCACTATCTCTGGGATGGTGACAATAGTAGTGATGGATCATTTATCATTTGGCAGCACGTCGTTCCGATTACGTTAACTGGAATAGCCTCTGGAAAGGGAAGGCAAAGGGATTTAGTTGTGGTGATTGGTCTTTCCACAACTTACTTCACATAAATCACTAATCTTAGTGTTTGGGGCGGCGTTTTGTGTCACTATGGCGAATTGTGATCCTTTGCAGCATAATCGTGTGAGTTTGCGCATGCAACGCAAAATTACGAATAGTGCCAGTAAAAAATATTGGCCCGTGATGCAATCACTACTGTTTTGTGTGGGTAAGCTTAGTCGCCACGGTAATGGGACGTGTACTAGCTGGTGGTACTCGTACTCGTACGATACTCGTAAGACCCGTATGATGCCGAAAGATCGAACCAATCTGAACTTCCAAGCAGTGATGAGAAGTGGCATGAAAAAAAAAATGAAAAACCTTCATTGGATTTCAGCACGATTGTACGAGTGACTACCTTCTTTGGCACTAAGGGCCCAGTAATCTTACCATACCGTAGAATAAGAGTTTAATGCAATTTCTTCTGATAGCAAATTTGGTTTACCGTAGGCGTACCGGTAGGAAGGCTCGTACCAGAACATGTACAGTCTGTCATCGTACGTAATTCCGAACAAGAAAATGGATGAACCCCAAATTTGCTAGGTACCAGGAAAATGGATAGAGCTCTTGCTTCTCTTGAAAGAAAAATTGGGGAAAGTAGTAGGGAAGCATGAAAATTAAGGAGTTTTCGAAGAATTGAGATGAATATTGCTATCAACCATATATTATTCAAGTAGTAGTACTACTACTAGTACTAGTAGTACTACTAGTATTGCACCACTGCAGCAGCATTCTTTGTT
This sequence comes from Pseudo-nitzschia multiseries, assembly GCA_037355745.1. Taxonomy (NCBI): domain Eukaryota; phylum Bacillariophyta; class Bacillariophyceae; order Bacillariales; family Bacillariaceae; genus Pseudo-nitzschia; species Pseudo-nitzschia multiseries. The sequence goes on from CM074791.1 coordinate 3,570,456, forward strand.
GCTACACGTTGTTTTCTTGGTGGTGCGGGTAGTACTACCACTAGCTACTAGGAGGGTAAGAAGCAACAGGGCAATAAAGATAGTGTGCAAACTCTTCTGGTCTTGTCCGTCCTCTCCTACGTTATCGTTTGAGTGGCAATTCAGGTGCTCAACAAGAATAGTACTAGTCGTCCATTATTCATAATGTTTACATTTTTGCCGTGCAGTGGAATCAGTAACAACTTTGGATAGTAATGAGACTTTTTCTGAACACATGCATCACAGTCACAAAAGTTATCTATCATTGTGGCGAGGCGCTCTTCAGTGAAAGCACCACCACAAGAAACAAAGCGAACGACACTATTATTGGTTTGATTTTATTAAAAATAATTAAATGCCACTGCTGTTTCTTCTTCACGACCTGGTTTCAAGTAAGAATCTAGTAATGTTCCCAGAATGCTACTGGAAGTCCAATGCTACTATTGCTATTATTATTATTTGATGTGAATTTACCAATGTTGAATATGATATGTGCTCATTTTCCCCTGCGCACTCTCTCTATATATATATATTACTTCTATACTACATTAATGATTCTACTTCAACACAAATGATGGGAAAATGGATTTGTTACCTATTTTTCGTGAGACAACTGATTCATGTTCTGAATCTTTTAAAATAACGTTGATCCAAACAATCCGGAGAGAAGCTGAATGTATTAAATTCCCTGTGATATTTTATCTTTTCACAATAAATGCCCGAGACAGACTCAAGTTCAAAATAGTTTACTTGTCAGATTTGTTCCTCAACTGAGAAATATTTTGAGGACGAATCTCAGATCAGACTTCACCTTCCAATACATCCCCATGGCTAATTTTCAGACTGGTTAGCATGACGGAATATGGCAGCTACCAACACAACAAATGGGGCATGGAGCTACTCTTCATTGTGATGTGTTTTCCAATTGCTTCTACTGTCGGTCTCCACAGTTTTCCCATAATCAGCACAAGAATCCAAAAGTAGGCGTGTATGATTGACAACAGAATAGTCTTATTTCATAGCGAGCCCCAAGGTATTTAGTACCTGAATCAAAAATGGGATTTTATAATGGTGATTTAGTAGACGGTGTCTGCTCCTCGGTACTCTCAAACCCAGTGAGAAAGTCCCTCAGGGAGAGGCTCTGATATTCATCTTGGTATTGCTCGACCAATGTGTCGAGGGTATTCTCCAAATCAGAAGCACCACGAGACGATTTCGACGAGGAGGAAGATTCACCACGGAATTGGAAAATATCAAGCAATCGATCGGTTCCCATGCTGTACATTGATGAATTGTCAGTATTGACGATTGCCTTGCTCATGGCCAGTTTTCGCTCCTGGAGGAGCATTGTCTTTTCTTCAATGGAATTCATTGTCACCAACTGGTACACATGGACGGTCCGTTTCTGTCCAATGCGATGAGCGCGGTCCATCGCTTGAAGATCCGAGTGCGGATTCCAGTCGTGTTCCAGGAAAATGACAGTGTCTGCACCGGTCAAATTCAGTCCCAACCCACCTATTCTTGTCGTCAACAGCAAAAGTTTGTAACTTTCGTCTTGGTTGAACTTATCAACGACAGCTGCCCTTTTGGAAACTGGTACCTTGCCATCTAGGCGAAGAAATTTTACAGTTGGCATATGACGTTTTATCAGAAGCTCCTCAACAATATCAAGACTACTTGCGAACTGACTAAATACCAAACATCTTGATTCTTGGCTGTCCGATTGATGCTGTCTCAGTTCAGTCCGGGAAAATTCTTGGCTATCCGGAGCTAAAATTTTCTCATGGTCATCAACGTCGGACGTTTGATCTTCATCTCTGTCGCAATATATCAATGATGTATCATTGTCAGCGGCGGTAAGCTCTCGAACAGCCAAGCCCGCATCTCGAAGCAACTCCCTAAGAGCAACTAATTTTCCAGACGCCTCCAACTTGTACAAATTTCTGTGAAATTGTGAATTCGCCGACCCATTTCCCCCCCTTACCAACCACGGATGTGTACAAAGTAGTCGTAGATATAGAAGCGATTTGAAGACGTCAGTACTGAACGTAGGGGGGTTGTCTCCCATAGACTGGTGCTTGCTTTCGAGCATGCCATCAAGGATAGAGAGCGATTGCACTCCTTTTTGATCGGAGCAGAATCGATAATATAAATCTTCTTGAATGGAGCTCATAGGGCATGGAATTCGTGTGATAATTTTTGGTGGAAGTTCGGTCAAAACTTGCTCCTTTTCTCTTCGTAAAATAAATGGTAACACTTGCTGATGTAATAGCTTTAGTTTTTCGATGCCAACTGCAATATCAGCTGGTGCTGCATCCAAATTCTGTCCTTTGAATATAGGTCTAGCAAACTCTTTCGAAAAGTGAGAAGAAGATCCAAGAAAGGAAGGCATCAAGAAGTCAAATGTTGCCCAAACGTCATCTACACTGTTCTGAATGGGAGTTCCAGTAAGAATCAGTTTGTGCCTGGATCGCAATCGCCTAGAAGCCTTCGCAGTTGCCGTCTTCGGGTTCCTCAAGAGATGACCTTCATCAAGAACACAATAAGTCCAGTTCACTTTAGAAAGTGAATCAATATCGTTGCGTAGCATTTCATAGCTCGTTACAACCAAGTTTGATGATTGAAGCTTATTTTTCAACAATAATTGACGTTGTTGACTGTTTCCCATGTAAGCAAAAACACGAAAAATCGACTCACGAGGGAAATATCGCCCGATCTCGTTAACCCAATGTCCCACAACACTGGAAGGGCAGACGACCAAACTCTTGGCTTGTTCTTTGATATCGGCATTGTCCGTATGGGCTAAAGATACTGCTACAATAGCCTGTAATGTTTTCCCCAATCCCATGGAATCGCAAAGTGCTCCATTGAGGTTGATGCGTTGGAGAAATCGCAGCCAGGAAACTCCCTCATGTTGATATTGTCTGAGAACGACACCGCCCTCGCGAAGAGCTTCGTCGACGTCTGGGTGGATATCACACGGGAGTAACTTCTTGCCATGGATCAAATGATCTATAACCAAATCAGCTTCTTCGTTGATTTCTGACCCAGAAATTGCTACAGAATCTTTGACGAGCGGCGCCAGTTGGACAAGAATAGAAAATGTTTTCGCTGAGGTTTCTGCGCAAACTTTGATTGGGTCAATCATCATAGACATTACAACAGGTAGAAGTGCCTTCACATAAGGGCACACCGCCATAGAAGTTTCCGTGGAATCCAGAATATGATGAAGAAGGAGACATGCACCACACCTATGTGTATCATTTTTGTCATCTTGGAGGAACATAATTAAACTCGGCAAAATCTTTTCCAATGCAAGCGATGTATCAACCAAGTACATGCTTTGGATTATGCTCGACGATTTTTCACTGATAACCAAATGTCCAGCGCAACCAAGAGTAACCAGAGGAGGTATGAAATCATCAAATATGTTGGTCGTGATTGAACTCTTCTGTTTGAGGAAGCGACAAACGGCTTTCAACGTATCCAACGCCTTAATCTTATCGTCAACACCAACGTCGACTGACGAATTTCGGAGCGGAATAAGCAAAATCCATGCAGGTTTTAAGTCGCGAAGGGATCTTTCCTCCTTCAAACTGCTCACCAACAAACCAATTGTCATAGATGAGCCAGTGCAGCTGGGTTCCTTGCTGGCTACAAGTAGATTGCAGATATTTTTCAGTACTTTCAAGAAAGTTTTATGAAAGCCCTCAAAACGTTCAGAAGATGGGGGTTCGTTTGCGATCGCCGTTAGAAATCTCTCCATGTGCGAACTGACTATCATTTGCCATTTCTCATCTGTTTCATTTTGAAGCGATGTCATCAAAGGTCGAACAATCGGAGTCAATTTTTTTGGCAGAAACCGAATGCCCCCAGCGATCAATGTTCCTACAATCTGAGAAGAGAGGCGCATTGAATCCACTGACACTTTACGTATGGAATCCTCCTCGGGGAAAAGCCCGACCTCTTTCCACAATTCAACAACTGTAGCTGCTGCAGAATTTCCCGAATGACCTTGTCCACACACCATATTGTATCCAATATTTAATGAGTTTGTCATCGTTTCAAACGTGGTAGGTTCCTGTGTAGTATAAACCGAATTTTGGAGGAGTTTGGACATCACGCCTGTCTGCAATTTATCAAGAAGTCTCTGCTGGCATAGCTCGAGCATTGGTATCACATTAAAATCTTCGCCTTCGTCTATCAATTCATCGTTGAGTTTGAAAAGGGCTTGAATCAAAAGACAAGCCGCTTCACAATGGAACATAAAAGGAGAATCCAGGTGCGAAAGCAGACAGAACTCTAGAACGCTGTGCCGTTCAGCACAATTTTTTAATTCCGATCCTTTTGACTTCTGCAAACTAGTAGTGCTTACGAAGCTCGCTATTGTTGTGGCACGACGCATTTGGGGTCCTTGTGAAAGAACGCTAGAACTTTCTCGGATATTTTTCAAATCAAAATAGTTCATCAGCAGATCGTACTGCAGTTCATTCTGCAACGTTTCGCTATCACAAAGAAAAGGACCAGAGACTTTTGATAAAATATCCCAAGTTTCCGAGCATGATTGGTCTAGAATCTCTCGATCTGATGCGTCGTTATTGTTTTCGTTATCGTCTTGAAGAGCCATACTGGTCTCACAAGAAAGAATATAAATGTCCTTTACAGCCGCACACAAACATGATTTTGCCTTGATTACATCTGCTTGATTCATTTCCTTGTTTATAATGTGGATGATTTGACTAGAAAGTGATCCGATCACACCAAGTATTGAGACTTTAACGGAGATAAGCTCACACTCTAGGAGCTCGTTCAACCGACTAAAAATCTTGACCCAGGCGTTTATGGGTGAAGCGCTGTTTGGAATGGCCTCCAACACAACAGAAACATCTGCTCGGATGAGTTTTGATAGCAATTTAATGAGTTCGTTGATCGAGGAAGAGACCGCCCGAATTTTCTCGAGGGATTGCCATAGAGAATGAACTATACGCGGTATCAAATCCCTTTCTTTTCGTTTATCAGAGCCAAAGTAATTCAAGTTGAAGCTCAAGATCTGCGCTGCCACAACCTGAACATCGTCATTTTTATCCCTCAACCCGGAAGTAATCTGATCAACAAAAAACGTTGTGAATAGCTCATCCCAATGCTCGTCGTTATCGGAAGATTTCGTAGATAACATCAAAACAATCGTGTATTTGATGGCAAGAAGTGCGCCATGCCGTGTCTCCCACTCGTCGTGTTGAAAAAGTTCGAACAAAATCTTTGACACTTTTTGTCGAAGAGATCGGCCCGACATGAGAAATACCACAGCAAAGACTTGTCCGGCCATCTCCCGGATTGGCGCAACCATGCCACTTGAAATAGCTTCCGAGGACGCACCCGAATAATCTCCGAAGCGATCCAGAGCCAAGACACATACCGTGCGCGCTAAAATATCGTGTGGCCAAATGCCCAAATCGCAGTGATTCGACTGCCGGCGATGGGCTTTCCATGCTCGTACGAGAGCTAAGATCCCAATAAGCGATCCATGTCGTATATGCCAGGACGGATCAAAGATTCGAAACATCAGCTCTCCAGCTAGTATGGATTGTGCATTGCGATGAGACACCGTCAAAGATTCATCCCTATTACCACGTTGCTCCTGCTGTTGCTGCCGTATTTCAATTGTAAGCAAGGACCCGATTGCAAGGCGCGTTTGGTTTGATGCTTTGCGCTCTCGTTTCTGTTTCTTTTTCGACTTGGGATCGTCGGAAACTTTGCTACGTTTGGCGTTTGAAGAAATGTCCCTTGAAATCTGAATTGCTTCCCGATCGATCAGTTGGGTTTTGAGCTGATCGCAATCGGTTGTGTAATCAGCCAAGACACTCGAGAGACCTAGTCGTCTGATCAGAATTCTTCGTTGCATTTCGAGCCTAATTTCGCAAAAGTTTTCGGTCCCTTGGTAGGATTGATCCAGCGACTCCAACTCGTCGTCGTCTTCTTTTCGTTGGTACCGGGATTCGACATCAGCAACGAGCAGCTGGCCTTTCTTCAAAATTGTTGATAGATTCCCCTCGAGGTTCGAAATTTTCAATGACATCGCATCGGGGTCCTGTTTTGTTTCGCTTTTTGAATGATTGTCGGCACGACGAAGGTGATACCGATCACCCTGCGACAAGAAAGCTTCTTGGTCGGCAGCAGGCAAGTATTGTGCCACACCTTCCATTGCCAAACCTGCATTAGATCGGGTATTCCACTTCGGAGACAATAAAAAGCCCTGCAATCGCCCAAGAATTTCCCAGAGGACGAGGGGGGAGGATGTTGCTGTTATCTCCCTCAAATGATCGACCGCCATCCGAGCATGACTTGCCGATCCATCTTCGATCAACTTTAAGAGACGAAGAGTATGGGGTGTCAGCAACGGCACACCAGCGACGGGGGCTGTTTCCATCCTTGGTTCGGTGGCTCGGATAACATCGTCGGAAGTTGGTGCAGACGGCGATCTATTCAGCTGCATCATTTCACTTTTACTACATCCACCTTCATTCCTGTTTGAAGTTCCTATTTGGCTGATATTATCCCCCTCGCTCTCAAACGAGGACGGCGGCGGCGGCAGCGGTGGCGACGGTGACGAGGAAGTTGCGCTCGTCTTTCTTTTCATGGGAGATGTAGAAGTTGATTGTTGTCTTTTTTACACAATTTCGGGAACCGAGCGAGTCCGAAAGAGGCAAGTTCGAAACCGGGGCAACTGAAATGGACGTTTGCACAGAATACCGAACAGCTCTATTCATAATATCAGAAATCCATTAAGACACTTCAGATAGATGGCACATCTCCGGTAGTCGTTGATGGTTTTGGATACCAGAACCATGCGAGAGAAGATGAATAACGGTGATGATGATATGCTCTGTCTGGGCTACCCGGTGGGCCTGTTGGCTGTTTGGCATCAAAAATACCATCAATCAATCATTTCCAATTCTGTCTTCATTCTCGAATGTTCGAAGGCAGTCCCGGATTGATTTGTTGTGGTATTCAAACCCTCACAATTGAATTGCCCACAATTCAAGAATCTGAAATCTGACATCCTCAGCACCAATGCCACACCAGCTGGGCTTCAATATTGAAGACTGGATGAAGAACATATCTAAACTCTCTATGTGCAATGTACGTTGAATTTTAATTCAACGGCTTTTTACTGTTACAAGCTTTCCAACCGCTCCTCGGAGTAGATGACAGAGCTACTACTAGCTCACAATCTTAGTTTAATCATACATAACAAATATAACCTTATGTTAGTACCTTTATTTAGAGGCATATGGCACTGTTTAAACAGTTGAAAAACTGCTTTGACCTACAACTACAACTACAACTACGACTACTTCAACTACTTGAGTAAACACTACTACAACTGCTAACAAGCAAGAACCAACTGATCCCACAAATTGTCCAGTAAGAAGAGGAAGTCAAGAAAACAATGTCTAGCTACTATTCCATCATCCCTTTCAAGTTTGACTTTGACCAAGAGTCTATAGATAAGGTGGAATTCAAGAACACACATGAATTCAATGGAATGCCTGAAACAACCAAGCTCAAGATTCCTTTGATTACTGCAGCAGGATCAACCAAATTACAAATTCTTTTCACCATCAATGAATTTATGCTATCCAAGAAGAAGACGCTCAACCTAACTACAGGTCCAAGGCTATATAACAAGTTCATGGACCTCCTCAGAGATTACACCGACAAGAGTTGGTGGAATGACTACATCGCAAGCAATGTTCCTCAAAGAACTGCCGATAAGTTCTCCACGACTGTGCAAGCATTTGTCAACTACAAGTTTGACAACAACCTTGATGCATACCAAAAACATCAAAGATTCCTCACCGATATCAAGAAAACAACCACCATGACAGTACACCAATTTGTCTCCCAAGTCAACTTCCACAACCATGTTATTCTTCCACTGCTTCCAGGACACCCACCAGAGGATGCAGAAATCAAGGAGAGAGAGTTCAAGAATTTAATCTTCAAATCTATGCCTGACGATTGGAAGTACACCTATCAGCAACACCATTCTCCCCACAGAGATTCCCTTTCTGAAATGATGATGAGATTCAAACGATATCAATATGCACAGAATAGAAAAAAGAGATCAGATAATCCATCTCAAAACAGCAATAACAACAACAACAATGGCAACAGCAATCGTAACAACAATAACCGACACAATCGTAACAATCAAAACAATGGAAACAACAATCGGAACACCAGAAACAATCAAAACAACAATGGGAATAACCAAAACTGACAACAACACAACAAAAACCAAGGAAACAGCAACAACAACAGCAAAGGCTCAGCAACAAGAATCTCCAATGACTCACCATGTCCAATCCATCCTGGTACAAACCACACTTGGGGCCAATGCTATGCCAATAAATTTGGAAACAACTCCAATCAGTCCAACAACAAGGACAACACTGACTTGCATGTGAATGATCGCAGTTCCAACAGCAATCGATCCAGTAACTCCTCTTCCTATGGGAGCCACCCAAATGAACCCAAACAACACATGTGTGTCTTCATCAACGAACCAGCAGAAGAAACCATTCCATCAACCCCTTGGCCGGATCTCTTCCATGCAGATATGGATGTAGATGAAGAATATTACAATTCAGATCTTCAGAGATTTCCCACCAAAACCCTCGATTCCAACAACAACAATCAAGATGTTGGTCCCAGCAACAACACGGACATTGACCTTGCTCCAACCACAGTAAGTGTCTGCAACTCCATCAATGGTTCCCCCAGAAAATACTACTACTTGAAAACCCTCTTTGACTCTGGATCCACTGACAACCTCATCGTGGAATCAGCAATTCCCTCTGGAATCAAGAAGCACCTTCTAGAGCAACCCATTCAAATGCAAACAACAAATGGCACAACCACTTGCAACCACTACGTTCTTTGGAGAACACCATGTTCCCAGAGCTATCCTACTCCATGAAGGTCCTGAAAATCAAGTGCTTTGTGGCTACCCAGAACATCAACTATCATCTCCTCATTGGTAGAAGGACCATGAGCGACCTTGGAATGAAGATGGGCTTCAAAACCTGCACCATAGAATGATATGAAAAGACAATGGACTTCCATCCTGGGAATTACTTTGACAACAAGGCCTTGCTTCACAAGCTTATGTCTACAGAACCCCATGTGGTAGAAGAGAGCTATTCAAACCATGCCATCCAACAATCGTATGTAGATGGAACCTCCAAGTATGAGAAGAGAGACCTCCACAAGTTGGTCACCAAACAAACCCATCTCTCCGACGATGAGAAAAGCACCTTGTTACCAATACTTCTTGAAAATAAAGAACTTTTTGAAGGCTTGAACGACAAGGAATTAGGCATTTCCCTAATCAAGAGTTCCACATTGAGCTCCAGCAAGATGTAACGCTGAAGAAGGAAATCAATCAACAAGTGAAGCTTGGAATCCTCAAACACTGATATGCCACTGAATGGGGAATGCCAACTTTTGTAGTGCCAAAACCAGACGGCTCCTGTCAACTTATCAGTGATTTTAGAGAACTCAACAAGGTCACCAAGAAACTTCATTACCCACTACCAAAACTCCAAGATATCTTCCACAGAAGAAGAGGGTTCAAATATGTGACCCTTATTGATGTCAGCATGCAATTCCACACCTTCAAACTTGATGAATCCTCCACCTGGCTTTGTGTCCTTGTTACTCCATTTGGAAAATTTTGACTTCTTGAATTGCCAATGGGCTTCCTCAATTCTCCAAGCTGGGCCCAAGGCTGTATGGAACAGATGCTCCTCCACTTAAAAGATATTGAAGTATACATTGATGATATCGGAATCTTCTCCAATACGCTTGATTCCCATTGCAAGTCTGTCTCCTCTGTCTTCTCCTTACTCAAGGCCCACAACTTTTCTGCCACGCCCTCCAAGTGCCATTGGTTTTAATCACAGGCTCCTTGGCTTGGCCACATCATATCTAGAGATGGAATCCGACCGAATCCAAACAAGATAGCTCTTATCCTGAACCTAGCCTTTCCCTCAACAACAAACCAGCTTTGATCCTTTGTTGGGATGATCAACTTCTATCTAAACTTCTATTCGAAGCATGCAGAAGTCCTTGCCCCACTTACAGACCTCTCTGGAAGATCCAAAGGCAAACTCACTCCAACTTCCAAGCTCATCAAAGTCTTCAACCAAGCCAAGGCTCTCATTGCCAAAGATATTCTCTTTGCCTTCCCGGATCCAAACAAACCCTTCCACATCTACACTGATGCTTCAGATTATCAACTTGGGGCAGTTGTCTGCCAAGACAGAAAAATTATCCTCTGCTTCTCTAGAAAACTCAACACTGCCCAACGCAAATACCCAATGATCAATAAAGAGATGCTTTGCGTTGTAGAAGTTTTCAAGGAATTTCAGACCATTCTTTGGGGCGCTGAGATTATTGTGTATACCGACCACATCAATCTTACTCGACATAACCTCACAAGCCATCGCATTATGACTTGGCGAATGCTTCTTTAAGAATTTTCCCCAGTATTCAAGTATATCAAAGGCAAAGACAACGTCATTGCTGATATGCTCTCCCAACTCCCCCTCCAGCACGACTACCCAGAGGAAAAGAAGGAATCCCCAACGCCAACAGCCTTGGACATTGCTCCAGACTCAACCCCCACTCCCAATCCAATGGACGATGTTCTCTCTCTTTCCGAATTGTTTCTCAACTACCCAGAAGATGTTCCCATGCATCCCTTAGCCTTCGACCAGCTCGCCCAAGACCAAGCAGCCAACGTAGATATCTCTATCAATCCTCGGTACACAATCGAAAACTTCAACGGCACCGACTTGCAAGTTGTTGAGTCAACCAATGGCCACAAGAAAATAATATTCCCTCCAAACTGAGTACAAGCCACAATCAAATATTACCATCATGTGCTTGGCCATGCCGGCGCTGATAGATTGTATCAGACCATTAACCAATTTGTATACACCACAAACTTGAAAGACCAAATCAACTTCTTCTCCAGATCCTGCGTCGCGTGCCAAAGATACAAGAATAGCCACCAGAACCATGGACAACTCTTAACCAAAGAACACCAATATGTCCCTTGGGACATTATCGCAATCGATGGAGTTGGTCCCTGGAAAATCAAGATCCCTGGCATGGAACTGTCTCCTTCAATGACTTCACTATTATGGATATGTGCACCAACCTTCTTGAAATAATCCGAAGTCCACAAATAAATCCAACTGGCCTCATGGCAGTCCATGCCCTTGACAATGGCTGGCTCTCCAGATATCCCAAACCCGTAAATTGTATCATCGACCAAGGAATCAACTTCATGAGCAACAACTTCCAACTCCATCTTTCCAACCTTGGAATCAAAGCCAAGGTCTGCTCTGTTTGCAATCCGTAATCCAACGCAGTACTTGAAAGAGTCCATGATATGATGAAGTTGGCAATGAGAACAGAGCTCAATACCAATCCTCCGCAAACTCTTCAGGAAGCCACAGACATCATTGATAGTATCTTTGCCTCTGCTCAGTTTGCTGTTAGATCAACCATCAACAAAACATTTGGAATGACGCCTGGAGCCCTCATATTCTGCAGAGATATGTTCCTACCAATTCCTGTAATCACCGACTTGGCCATGGTCAGAAAAAAATGCCAGGCCCAGATAGATAAGAACGTGATGAGAGAGAATAGCCACAGAAAGCTTCATGATTATCATGTAGGAGACCAAGTTATGACAAAAAATGAAATGCAGATTCCTGGAGCTTTTGAAGCAAGAAGCAAGGGCCCCTACACTATCCAGCAAATTCATACAAATGGTACAGTTTCTTTCCTCTTAGGAAATCATGTTGTTACCAATTAAAAATTTCCTATCTATGGAATACTGGCCGCACACGATCAACAAAATTCTGTGCCACCAATCAAAACTTTTATGAGAAGGAGAAGAGTGTGGTATTCAAACCCTCACAATTGAATTACCCACAATTCAAGAAAATCTGAAATCTGACATCCTCAGCACCAAGAATGCCACACCAGCCGGGCTTCAATATTGAAGACTGGATGAAGAACATATCTAAACTCTCTATGTGCAATGTACGTTGAATTTTAATTCAACGGCTTTTTACTGTTACAAGCTTTCCAACCGCTCCTTGGAGTAGTTGACAGAGCTAGCTCACAATCTTACAATCTTAGTTTAATCATACATAACAAATATAACCTTACGTTAGTACCTTTATTTAATATCTCGGCTGACTGACGGACTACGGTACTGTTTGCTTCCAGAAACTAATGCCGTTGGCACACAAGGGAAATACTCCCTACGAAGGAAGGACAAGTACGAGTACTATTACCTCAATATTCGTACTTCGTATCAAACAAGATGGAGCGCACGAAGAGAGAACTGTTTCATTTTTGTTTTGTTATTTACGACCTCTTGAGCTCTCGTCCACTTACTACGAGTAATCTTACTGAGTGTCCTAGTAATTATGGGTCAACAGAACAGAACACCGTACAATCATGTTGTTGTTCGCAATTACTACTGGTACCGTACGAGTCGGACGAGTACGAAACGTACGAGTACTATTGGTAAGAGTTACCCTACGATACTCGGCAGTACGATACGATTACGTGTACCAAAAAACTGTTCACGGCGGACGAGTAAAAAAATACGTACCGATAGACTCTGAAATCAAAGGAAAAATCATTGCCACCCTCCTCACCAACAATCGCTCCGTGAAAAACGAAGCCACAGACAAACGACGAAGCGGAAGCCGCATGGCGTACTATCTGCAGAGACAAAATTGAATATCAATGATGAATACAACGAGTATTCTCGAAAGAGTTAGGGCGAGCGGCAAATGCTCCCCGTCTTTGCTCAGCGACGATGCTAGCGATGACTTCACTGCCGCTGCTATCAATGTAGTGGATGCAAATGGTATGTCTGTCATCCGTTACAGCGAGTTGGGGTGATTGCTTCTTGGATGTCATCGTCCTCGTATGACAATTTTAACTTCTCGCTGCTTAGGGCCTTTTTTCGTTGTGATCTAACCGTGACCTATGCCTTCCAATTTGTTTCCACAGATTTGTCTTTATCCTCGGGCCAAGGGGTCCCCGAGGATTTTTCGAAGCTTTTGGAGGTACGTTGAAGATGTGGAATTTCCGATGGTTGATGGGTTCACGGGGGGTTAAAAAATGACATCTGGTGAAACCCAACAGCAACAACAAAACGGCAAAATGAAAAGATGGTTTCAGGGGTTGGGGGAGGGGGATTGACTGCTACACATCGAACCGAAGCCGAACACAGAGTCTCTTCATGCCAAAGCCTTTGAATCCAGAGTAGCCTCTTTCAATTTTGAAGAGACAACCAAAGCAGGCACGCCTCGAAACACGTTGTCGGTGCAAAAAATCTACCTATCTGGACTTACGGGATTGAATGAAGCTTCCATGACGACCTCGCCTGTAGATACTCTTTCAGCTATAGAGACGGCACTCTGTCTGAGCAGGGAGAACTAGATACAGTTTCCTGGGCCCTGGGGTGTACCATATGAAAACCATGCCCTTTTGGTGAATTATATGGTGGAACATTGAAAAATACTGATCTAGGAGTGACTGTTAGGTTTTACGGTCGTGTTATCATTCGTGACAAGCGTATCGCGCAATCTACAGCTTGAATGTCACTCCAATGGTTCCGAGTCTCAGCAACTTACGCATCTCGATAGTCCTCATCAACTAGGAAAATTTCGAATGTTTGTAGATGTATCTATCGACAATAGCGGCTCTGCACTCCCTCTTCTAGTTCAATATATCACTATTCTAGAAAGAATCGAATGGAGTGATATCTTTCCAGTGGAATTTGATTTTCACGTAAGAAATGAAACCAATTATGTTGAGGTGTCCCAGGCGAGAAAGCTTTTTTACCGCAATCTGCTGAAAGCGATCAAGACTAGTCGGACGAGAGAACGGCTCAATAACAATCCGACATCTTACAAAACAGACTCTTGTCACATTTGAAAAAATATACACAAGTGTATCAATCCCGACCATCTGTTAGCCTTAGTCGACTAGCATTAGGTTCACACGTGGTGATAGTTACAGATCAACTCATCTGTGGGAATATAGATGGTTTAAGTAACCAATGGATAGTGAAGCAAACTTCTGCAGATTATTCTCCCAAAGAGCGTACCAGATGAACTGGTTATTGTTTCTGTCAACAACACGTCCGTTTGCTGCAAACACCCCGAAAACCCCAAAACTTGAGACGTCAACCACGGAACATCGAACTAGTGATAGAAGCAACACTCCTTCGGCGACCAATCGCCACTTGTCACACTGTTTCGCAATTTGTCTTACCTGTGTCCGCCTTTTCACCTTCTCACCGCACTCAAAACAGATGGCATCCAAAATAGAAAGTACATCTGAAGGATCTGAAAACCATGATGCCGTTCTCATCTCGAGGAGGTCAATCATTTTGACGGTAGTAGGATCTACACCAGTCGAAAACAGTGTGTTAGAAGTAGTTTTACAAAATGGATATCTCGGCACAGTCAAACTTTGGATGGATGATGCCATGAAAGGGGCAGTAGGTGAGTCTTTTTACTGTGACAAGTGCTTCGTTTGACCTTGGCATATTTTTCTCCGTATTTGTGACAGCATCTCTCTCATTCTGAACTTTATATGTGACTTTCTTTCTCCTCAGGTGGAATAGATCTGCTACTCCATTTACTAAGTAATATTGCAAAACTACCAGTAACGAAAGGAATAGTAAAAGTAAGTGGTATGGGGAAAGCAGTAGGTTCTATAGAGAAGCACCGAATTTGTATAGATTCGCCCAATAAAGTAGCTATTGTTGAGCGAGTCAATGCGATTAAAGAGGCGTGGAAAGTTTCTGTGAAAGTTCGAAAAGATAAGCCGCAAACTAGTACAACAGCAACGGTGTCGTCGTCGAAACGCGACTTGGACACTTCCTCTCAGTCGTCTTCGCCACTGGCAAAAAAACCTAAGGTGGATGATAAAAAAAAGTCGTCTCTTTCTAGCTTATTGACAAAAGTAGCACCTACTTCTATTCTAAGCTCCGGTTTAGCGAACGGTGATTCATCGAAAAAGGCAACTGCGTTGAAGAAGACAGGAAAGCGTCTCAAGTGGAGGGACCATTTCGGAGGAGCGTTGGAATCATCTAAAATTCTAGAAGACGACCATACTTTCAGAGAAGAGAATCCTGACGAGGATGCGTCCGGATCATGGTCGGATCGAAAAAAACTCGACAGACTTCGAGAAAAGGAGCTTCTGGCCAAAGCAAAGTACGTACATGCAAAATTTCTGAGTGAATTATATTGTGAAATAGAATGCACCCGATTCTCACTTCGTTCCTTGGTTTCTTACGAACAGAAAAGTAGCAAAATTGATGGATGACGATGATGACGGTTCGGTGTTACCGGAAGCTACTCGTAATTCGCCAACACAAGTACAACCGACAGTTGCATGGCACATACCTCCGTTGATCCCAGAACGGAAAGATGCGTCTCCGATCAATTCGAAAGAGAAGATGGCACAAACAACTCGTATGGCAACCGTGACACCAGCAGCATACGCAGCTGAATTTAGTGTACCGATGAATCCAACACCTCTAAGTGACGTCGAGCAAGCACTGGACATGACATCTCAATCGTCCACCGTAACACAGGTCATCCCCTTTTTTGTTCCTCAACAACCGGTTGCTGTCACCCCCACCCCACAAGCCATACCAACACCTGCTCCCGCATATCCCCCTCCTCCCGCCCAGCCTCCATCTGGAATTGCCAGCGCAGAAACTGTGCTGTCTCTAGGACTTCCTCCGTTCCTTGTAGGTCAGAATTTGCAAGCATTACAAACTCTCGCTGGTACACCAGAGCTTCTGAGATCTTTCGTCGATAGTAACGGCATGTATGATCAGGTGAGGTTGATGAGCCTTGTGCAAACATTGAGTCAAAATTCTCCCAGTGGTGGGCAGCAGCAGCAGCATCAGGGACCAAAGACAGGATTTCAACAGCAGAGACCTATGAGTCAAAGCACGCATGTGCCTGGAACGTACGGTCCGACATCGGGACATGGTGGCATGTACGGTATGTCGAATGATAATAAATTTGGTACGGCACAATCTGCATACGGAAACAATAGTTGGCAAGGAAATGCTATGAAAGCTGGTGGATACAGAGGAGCACAAAACAGTTCTGAAGGGAACTTACATTTGAGTGGTTACGGCCCGGGGACAACGCAGGCCGAGATCATTGCTTTGTTTTCACCTTACGTACAAGTTAGCGAGGTCGTCATGAAGGCTACGTTTTGTTTCGTCAACACGAACGACCCATCTGGTGCAAAACAAGCTCGCGAGGCACTCAATGGCGCTCTTTTGGGAGGGCAACCAGTTCGGATCAACATGGCACAAAGAAAGAATCGTGATACTATGCCTCAAAATGGAGCTTCAAACACAGGGTCCTACTATGGGAGCAACACAGCTATGCAACCTCCCAATGCTGGGTATTCTGGAATGAATAGTCCCAGTTTTGGACAGCCTCCGGTTCCACCCCCTCCAATGGGTATGTCGGCAGGTCAACCTGCTGGTGAGGTTCGAGATGATCGTGGCAACCCAGCAACGAAAAACTTGTTTGTTGCGGGGTATGGTCAAGGTACTACAGAACATCAGCTACGAGATATATTCTCTGCCCACGCACAGATTACTGGGATCATATCGAAAGGATCGTTTAGTTTCGTAAATACAACCGATAAGTCAGCCGCAGTCAGAGCACGTGAAATGCTCTCGGGAACCATGGTGAACGGAGGAGTATTGAGAATAAATTTTGCGAAGGAAACCGGACGACTTGGAACGAGTTTTGACCTCACGTATGGAGGAGGCGGAGGTGGTGCCCCGAATCGATCCCATTACGGTCGAAGTCATTAAAAAAGAAATGGATCGGAACCTGCTATTACACTTATGTAACACAAGATCTTTCTAAAACAGAGTTTAGCGCGCTCTATGGTGCTCTATATTCGCACGTACCCTTTAATTTTCCTCGCTGTGATTTGATTGTAGTGTGAGCGATCACTTTCCCAATACAGTGTAGATGAATGATAAATGCTCTAGTTTTGATAATATTGCAGTACCCATACACATAGTAATGAGATACGAAAGCAACAACGGAAAATGGATCACAACGATCCTCAGGGCCCAGGAATTTTGCCATTGTAGTAGTCATACATTCAGATCCATGACATTGAACGACCCTCGACGCCACGATCATGTTTAGAACACGGAGAGCAACGGCGAGATATTTCTTCGTTGTTATTCTTTAATGATGCTGGTCCAGCAATCACAGCAAGTACTAAATGGCAGTTCCGAACAAATCCTACGCATCCAAAAGATATCATTCTGAACCAGCAATACTAGAATGTTGATCACAAGCTAAATTTGTATTCGGACTACGAGTACCGTACGAGTACCGTACGAGTACATACCGGTACAGCACAAAATGTAAAGGAAAAGCTAATTGAGGACCACGCCGCAGTAGAATCTTGTACCGTATCGTACGATAGTAATCCTCCTATGGCTTCGGCGGACGAGCACGTGTACTCACTCCTAAGTACCAAGAAAAATGAGGGTTTGAAACAGGCTCAACGGGTGGAGGAGGGAGTGGTAGTTCCGGTAGCAGAATGTGGTACTCTGGTACCACATTTATTCTGGTACTATTTTCTACGTGATTTCTAGTACTGGAACGTGCTGTGCAATTTCCAGTCGTATTTTGAGCACTGTTCTCTTACCACTAGTTTCGATACTCCCAGAACAGACTACTAATACACACCAGCAGACTAGTAGGGACAAGAGCATATGCCCAAAAAAGAGCTAGAATTAGTCTGTAGACCTATTTCTTGCTAGAGAGCAAGCCATGATGAATATCGAGGCTGTTGGGCGGACCGGGTACAAGGGGGAGGACCTTGTTCTTGTATCGCAACTCGTATCGCTGCTGGAATCAATCTTCATATTGCTGCTCATGTCAATTGCAATGATCAAAGTCAGTGCTTGTAATTCAAATGCCATAGATACACCAGTCCCCTAGATCGAAGCAGCGCAGTACTTGTAGTTTGGATGCTGTGGATACAACAGCCAGGCGCCAAAGAAGCAGCTGGTGGCACCGGAATTGAAGGACGAGCAACCAGAAGAAGGAGGGGTGGTCCGACGTGCGCGCTTCTTCCTCCTGCTAGTGGTGGTAGTTGGACATCCAGAAGGAGGGGGAGGGGGGTTCTTCTTCTTGTTATAGGGGTTGCTCAATGAAGAATTCCTGGCTGCTACAGACCGACGTTGAGTTGATGTTGTTGCTATTGCATGGGTAGATGACTGAGTCCGTTGCGTTCGTAGATGACCGAGACCAAAGATCTTGAGCATTAGACCAAGTACAAGGAGCTGGAGCAGCCTTGCTTTCTCTTTCAGGGTGGAATAGTTCGAACCATGATTGCTGGAAGGGGCTACTATTCCCATGGTCAAAAGCAAAAAGAAGCAGTGTCGTGAGTGATATGAATAAAGAAATAACAACAATGACAACAAATCAAACCAAAACAGCCTGATCATCTCCCTCCAAGCAAACAAAAGACCTGCAACGGCTTACAGTGTGATAGAATGGGTTCTTGTTGTTGTAATAGTAAAGGAAGTATTCCCATGGTCAAAAGCAAAAAGAAGAAGAATGTCGTGAGTGATAGGAATGAATAAAATGACAACACGACGACGACGGCAAATCAGACAGAACAGCTTAATCATCTCCCCCAGCAAACAAACAAGGACCGTCAATGACTTACAGCAGTACAATAGTATGGGTTTCTTGTTGTTGTAATAGGATAGAAAGCAGCAAAAAGGGTCTATTCCCTTGGTCGGGGGAGCAATTTGCTTTTGAAAGTGGTTGATTTTGAAATTATGAATTACAACCGGGGAAAAACAGCAAAAATCCAGGCTGTAGTAGGAATTCTACTAGATTCTACACAAGTGGTGTCAAGGAATCAACCAAATCCTGCTGCTGCTGCGAATCCCGGCGCATTTGTTCCCTCTTTATGTGCGTTGAAAAAATTATTACTTTACAAAGTGAGTGGTACTCCGGTACCACCAAAATGGTACCACTGATCCGTACCGTACATTTTGTACTTGTTCCTACAAGTACTCATCGGTACCACCGATCGGTACCGTACCAGTTTATCCTTGTTCCCCCCTGTAGCAGCATCAAAACGCTACTACTAATCCCCCCGTACCATACTAGCAGCATCGAAACGCTCGGTAGCTAGCAAGGAACCCCTCCTCCTCCATTGTGCCCGTCCTTCTGAAGCCATAGAGATTACCATGTCAACACCCCTTTCCTCCTTTAACTCCTCCTTGTAGTATCAGTGGGGAGGAGGGGTGTTACTTGGTACCACTCTAGCTCCTTGCTTCCTCGGCCGGGGGCCTTGGATAACAAGGAGCTAGAGTGGTACCAAGTAACACCCCTCCTCCCCACTGATACTACTTGGAGTCGATTTGGTTGGCACGTGTCATCCCCTCTCTAAAGAAAAACTCCCTTAAGAAAAATCCTCGGGGCGCGCGCCTCGGATTTTTCTGAAGGGATTTTTTCTTTAGAGAGGGGATGACACATGCCAACCAAAACGGAGGACAGGGTGTTACCTATAGTAATCCTATGGCTTTGGCAGAGGAGCACGTGTACTCACTCCTAAGTACCAAGAAAAATGAGGGTTTGAAACAGGCTCAACGGGTGGAGGAGGGAGTGGTACTCTGGTAGCAGAATGTGGTACTCTGGTACCACATTTATTCTGGTACTATTTTCTACGTGATTTCTAGTACTGGAACGTGCTGTGCAATTTCCAGTCGTATTTTGAGCACTGTTCTCTTACGACTAGTTTTGATACTCCCGGAACAGACTAATACACAGCAGACTAGGGACCAGAGTATATGCCAAAAAAAGAGCTAGAATTAGTCTGTAGACCTATTTCTTGCTAGAGAGCACATCATGATGAATATTGAGGCTGTTTGGGCCAAAATCAGAGCTTGTAGCTCGTGCGCTTGTTGTAGTTTGGATGCTGGAGCGAGAAATATGGTCGTCCTGTAAACGAAGCAGCGCTTGTAGTTTGGGCGCTGTGGATACACCAGTCTCCCAGAGCAGCACAGTGCTTGTAGTTCAGACGCCGTGGATACAGCACCAGTCCCCTAGATTCTAGCAGCACAGTGATTGTAGATCGTCTTTGAGTAGGACTTCTTCTTGGGGGTGCGGATCGTCACATTGCGGGTCCTCGTAGGGCTTCAACAACTCTAATTGCTGCTCATATTGTGGCTGGAATCGATTGCGATGATCATCGTCGCGTCCGATGACAGAGTTTGGGGAGCTGGAGCAGTAGCACCAGCAGAAGATCGATGGGAGCTTCGGACGTAACGCTGCTCGCTGCTGTTGATTGCTCAAATTCCATGGTCAAAGAAAGCAAAAAGAAGCAGCGTTGTGAGTGATAGGAATAAGCAAATGACAACACGATGACAACACGATGACAACAGAATAAACAGATGCATTACGACGACGACAAATCAAACCGCAGCAGCCTTAACAGCTCCTCCCCCCCCAAGCGAACAAAGGAACGGCAATGACTTACAGTGTGATAGAATGGGTTGCTTGTTGTTGTAATAGTAGTATAGGAAGCAGCAAAAAGGGTCTATTCCCATGGTCAGGGGAGCAACTTGGTTTTGCAAAGTGGTTGATTTTGAAATTATGAATGACAACCGGGGAAAAACAGCAAAAATCCAGGTTGTAGTAGGGATTCTACTAGATTCTACACGGGTGGTGTCAAGGAATCAGTCAAATTCCACGCTGCTGCTGTTAATCCGGCGCATTTGTTCCCTCTTTACGCTTGAGTATACCTAAAAACACGTTCAATGCGTTGAAAAAATTATTACTTAACAAGTGAGTGGTACTCCAGTACCACCAAAATGGTACCACTGATCGGTACAGTACCGTTTGTACTTGTTCCTATGAGTACTTGCCGGTACCACCAATATGATACCGGTTTAGCCTTGTCCCCCCCCTGTAGCAGCATCGAAACGCTAAGCAACACCGGTAGCTAGCAAGGACCTCCATTGTGCTCGTCCTTCCGAAGCCATGACATGGAGATTACCATGTCAACACCCCTTTCCTCCTTTACCTCCTTCTCGTATTATCAGTGGGGAGGAGGGGTGTTACTTGGTACCACTCTAGCTCCTTGTTTCCTCGGCCGGGGGCCTCGTAAACAAGGAGCTAGAGTGGTACCAAGTAACACCCCTCCTCCCCACTGATAATACTCGGAGTCGATTTGGTTGGATTTTTCTTAAGGGAGTTTTTTTTTAGAGAGGGTGCCAACCAAAACGGAGGACGGGGTGTTATATAGTACGATACGTAATTACTTCATGAGAATTGCCGTGCCATACCCGGTACTTATACTCATACAGGTACGAGTACGGTACGGTATGGCCAACTTTGTTCAAGGGTCTTAAAACATACGGTACGGTACTCGTACCGGTACGAAGTAACTTCATCTTTGTTTCCCGACCCTCGAGCCCCCGAAACAAACGATTGTTGAGAAGGTTTTGTCGCTCCATACCATAAAACTCCTTTCGAGGGTTCAATATCAAGATCGAATCGGAAAAAGTACTATACCGTATGCCAAACCAATGGAACGTAAAGAGTACAGAAATCGACAAGACTTGTTTTCTAGGAAGGCGAAGAAAACAAAAAGCAGTACCGCGTCGGAAGCACAAAGAATCCAGAAATCGCTTCTGAAGACCCAGAATTTGCTGAAGAATGAACTGAACCGAGTGTCGAATATCACGAGTGCGATCGACGAAGATGGTGAAATTCTTCAACAAACAATGGGCCACCACAAGTCATTGAATACAAAAAATGCTCAGCAAGCTCTCACGGCACTTGAACGAGCACAAGCACACGAGCAAAGGGTTCTCAATGCCTCAATTTTGCTGTTCGGAACTGTAGTAATTTATGTCATGTGGAGTCGTGTCCTGATAAAATTTGATTTTGTATCCGTCATTCTCGATCGGATAGTCTAGATAGTGCTATGCATAGCTGTAGGCTGACACTGAGTCCAACAACCAATGTTCTGTACAATGCAGGTGGTTACAGTTTAGTTCGGATCCATGTCCAAAAGGGAGCATATTTTATAGCGAAAAGTTTTACTTCCTATTTCTGGCGTCATAATTGACAATATTCTTAGATTGCTTCACTGTACGGTATGATTTGAGACGTCAACTTTTCACATGACAGAAAATAGTTTACTCCAAGGTTTCATACTTCGGGTACTTAATCCCCGGGTGTTCCGCGTCGTACTGGTTGGTAGGCATTCCCAAGACTCGTCGAAGGGGGACAACAGTTACAGGCAAAGTAACACCAACGGTAAACAGAAAGCAAGACATAGCTGGGATCGGGTGACGATGGATGAAACCTCTAGCCCATCCTTTTGGCATGGAACCTTGCAGAATTCCAACACATCCCACCAGTGTCGAAAGGACGCCGATTTCGTGACCTTCCCACCGTACCATTTTATTTATCGATAGATATAACTCTAGGCGTACAAGAAGATGTACAGGAAAATCGAAAACAAGAAAAATAGTAGAATGATCGAAAACGACACACGGTAAGAGGGTAGATTTAAAAAAAAAATACGAAGTAACATCGTTCAATCAAATCCAAGGCGTTCGATCCAGGACTTCCTTCCGTTGAATCCATCTTGCTTTTCCAATCAATCCTCCGTGACGTCGCATCTTTATAACTACTGATGAAGTCAATATTCGTTTAACATGCTGTGTGACACACCTATTTGACGACTAGTTGCTGACAATCTCCAAGTCTGGACAGAGTGGAGACGATGTTAACGGGTCTGGGTAAGATTACGTCCTCGTGAAGCTTTTTGCTGTTACTGCTGTACGAGTACGAGTACGAGTACGGTATCGTTGAGATTATTATTAATTTTTTACCGGTACGAACATATCATACCGTACGTACAAAGACAGAGCGCGACGTATGGTACCGTAATCTTAATGTACGACACTGTACGTACGGCACGAAGACGAAGGGTGGTGGTACCGTACGGTACGAACCGGGTGGTACCGTATCAACGATTTTAAATTTAGGGGCATCGCCGAAATACTTCGTATTAGATTGTGAAAGTGAACATAGTTCCCCATAATCTCCTTTCGAACGCTCCCCTTCAGAATTCTATTTTTAAGGCTTATATTATGGACATCTTCCAATGAGGAACCTTCGAGGCTTTTCTGTCCGTACCGTACCGTACAAGTACCACACGGTATTTCTTATTTTTCCTTTTTGTAAGTGCACTCCAAGAATCAACGACGTGTAAACGACGCCGTTCCAGGTTTACCCTAATGGCGAGGTGCCGGAGAAACAAAAACTCATCTGGCGCCGCAGCCCTTGAATAAGATTGCACGCACTTCAAATAAGCGAATTATGCATCAGTGAAGTTAGAGCAATCCAAATCGTTTTAGAGCTATACTTGTACCGTACTGGGGCGAAACAACTATTCACTTCACGGGGTCAATTACAAGAGTACAAGTACGAATAGTACCGGTACAAAAACTATCGCAACTCTGCGGAACCCTCCGATAAGTACTTTCATTAGCGACTTAGAAGGTAGTTGAAAGATGACTGCGGTTGATGCCAGTGCTGGTGTGGATGAGAACAACAACGACGACGACAACAACCTGGTGGAACGAGTGGTTGCCAAGAGCGAAACCACTGCGGAGCAATCTGCTGCCATTCTCAAGTCGACGGATCAGAACCTGGATTGGGTTTTGACAAACTATGACCAAAAGAACTCTGAACCCCAGTCGCTGGAAGAAGAACTCAAGCGTCTCCAGGCGCTTCGTTCTTATCTACTACTAGATAGTGAACGAGAAGAGCAATTCGAGCGTCTAACTGCTCTAGCAAGTCGTGTAATGGATGTCCCAATCGCCCTGGTCAGTTTGGTGGATCTCGGCAGGCAGTGGTTCATGTCTAACCGTGGTTTGGGTGATGTCAGAGAGACACCCAGAAGTGCTGCCTTTTGCAGCCATGCGATCCTCAGCAAGGATGAAGTTCTTATCATCAAAGACGCGAAAAAGGACCCCAGATTTGTTAAAAATCCATTGGTGACAGGACCGCCCTTCATTCGTTTCTATGCAGGTGCACCCTTGGAAACACCAGAGGGATACAAACTCGGAACCTTTTGTATTATTGACACCAAACCATGGCCAGAAGGACTAGACTTGGACGGAAAGCAAAATCTTCGTGAGTTTGCGGGTCTGGCAGTGGAGGTCATGATCTCGCGAAAGAAACGTCGAGAACGCGAGGAGGAGAAAAACTCTCAGATGATTGCTTGCGCTGCGCATGACCTCTTGACACCTCTATCGGGAATCGAGTTGAGTTTGCACTTGCTCAAAGAAGATGAAGATTTTCAATCAAAAATGGCAAAGAAGCACAAGGGGAAAATGATGAAGGTAGAGACTTGTTCTGGAATAATTCAAGAGATTTGCGACAGCGTCCGAACAACTTATGCAGAGACAAAGAGCTCCTTTGAACAATCTTTGATGACCGCAAAACAGGAACGTTTGAAAATAGGCACTATCGTTGATAAGTTGTACACGGCAATTGAACCACTCAAA
The DNA here is from genome assembly GCA_037355745.1 of Pseudo-nitzschia multiseries. Taxonomy (NCBI): domain Eukaryota; phylum Bacillariophyta; class Bacillariophyceae; order Bacillariales; family Bacillariaceae; genus Pseudo-nitzschia; species Pseudo-nitzschia multiseries. The sequence goes on from CM074791.1 coordinate 3,595,198, forward strand.
ACGGGTGTATCGGTCAAGATATTGGTGGATCCAAGTGTACCGAAAGAAATCATTTCTGATCCTTCGAAACTCTTCCGGGGAGCACTGAATTTCCTGGTTATTGCATGCAAACGAACCAAGAAGGGGCAGATTACCTTGACACTATTCACGAAAGAAAAATCCGGCGACAGTAAAAAATCTCTCTTGTTCGTGAAATGCGAAGATACTGCCCCTGCGGTTGACGTGAATATGTATGAACATTTGTTCAAACCTCTTTCGAATGATATCACTCTTTTCGAGGAGTCAAGTTACACCAACATCGATAAGACAGAATTCAATTTGGATCTTTGTCTTTTTTCGGTCGCATGCGAAATGAATGTTATTGGGGGAGAATATGGTTTTCGCCCCCGAGTTGCCGAAGAGGATAAGGGTTGCGAAGATTACGACAAAGAGATTGGATCTGTTACTGGTTCCGTTTTCTGGTTTTGTGTTCCGTGCATGGAATTAGAAGACGACCCGAACGCTGAATCGGACCAAGATGGGGAAAGCGATAAGAAACAATCTGTTGCGCCCGATGAAGACTCCGCAAACGTCGACGGACAAGCAAAAGACGCCTCTACTTCTTCGGGAGATGATTCAGTTTTCACACGAAAGAAGCGTGCACTGGTAATCGAGGATTCGGCCATCATTCGCACCATGCTGAGCAAGATTCTCGCAAAACTCGGTTTCGAAGTATCCGAAGCAGAGAATGGAATGCAAGGGCTAGAAAAGTTGAAGAGCACTTTGTACGACATTACCCTCGTTGATTTTTTGATGCCCATCATGGATGGATTGGATTGCATGCAGCAATATAGGGATTGGGAAAAATACCACAGGCCATGGATGGCGCAGCGAATAGTCGGAATCTCCGCACATGCAACCCAAGAAGATGTTGAAAAGGGACTGAAAATTGGGATGGATGACTACAGAGCGAAACCAATAACGGCGAAAGTACTTTCTGATCTAATTGAATGCGACAGACAAATAGAAATGAGTTCTCGTTTGGATGAACTCGAGAGACGGGAAGCTTTGATCAACAGTGCTAACAAAGCAAGCAGCGAGAATGAAATCAAGAAGGACAGGAAGAAACACGAAATAGACGGCCGCGCATGCACGTTGTTGATGATTTCGCCGAGGAGCGAGGAAGAAAACACGAAACAAGTGCAACAGGTAGTTAAGAATTGCGGATGGCAGACCACAACAGCTTCTTCAGAACGCGAAGCTTTGGTTTGGTTGAAGATGAGAACATGGGATCTTGTCATTGTTGATGAGGTGCTTGGTCCGGCGATTGGTGATTTCAGGGAATGGGAATCGAAAAAGCGGCAGAATCGTCAAAAACGAATTACGTTGTTGACCGAAAAAGTGGACCAACTGAAGGGAGATCTAAATGAGCCTCCGGAAGGTCTTGATGCACTGGTTGGGAAGCCCATGAGCTTGGCTGCCGTAGACAAGTTGCTGGAGAGCACATATCTGCATCTTTCCAAAGCTCAAGGGCAATAACCGTTGCAATAATGTGGCTAAAATTAAGTGTTTACACAAAACAATAAGAACTCTCAGGTGTTCACAACTTAGAAATTCTACTTTATAAGAAAAGCCCTAGCGTCATAAATAGCAAGCAAAATAGACAGTGCTGTGAATACTGTTGAAATCCAAACCTCGAAACCTGAGCGACCACAACGATTGTGTATAGTACACAGCTGTAGAGTCCGTACGAATGGGGGATAATTACGAGTTGCATCCATAGTCCTATGGCAGGAATAGCATATCGCACGACATCTGACGAAGTAGCGTCTTGCAGGGGGAGAAACTCTCTGCGTTTGACGGGTGGCCCCCCTTGTTTGACATCTTCCAAGGGTGATAATGTGTTCCACAGGAAGTTTACGAGCATCGCTCCTAGAAACATATCGACACTGTAATGGAAACCTTCATAGATTTCTACGAAATAATCCAGGGTCACGCAGATCCATATTGCCGTCGTGAAAAGAGGCTTTCCAACGATACTGGTGATCACACAAGCAATGGTGGACGTTACTGTCGCGTGACCGGAAATAATGAGATCGTTGCACCCCCCATCGATTTGTGGAATCAACCCAACCTTTAGCCACGAGATCCAATCGTCCGGTGGCATCGGAAAGTGGCTGAAGAAACAGCGTGGGTTTTGGCTGGGCAGCACGGTGATGAGAAAGCTAAAGGTTCGAATGGACCGTGCCGCAGCTAGTGTCAAAACACCGCGCATCGCCATAGACCACAAGTTTCGTTGCATAGAAGCCCCCTGTAACTCAATGGCCACCAACGAAAGCGCAAGTCCGGATACGAGAATCGCCTCGACATTGATTATGTTTCGCACCTTGACGACGTCTCGTTTTGTTATATCCAAAAGATCGTGGAACAGGTACCGGAGCGAAATCTGGCCATTGTCCTGGAGAGGAGCAGGGAGTGTGGCGAGATTTTGACTCGGCTCATATGTCGCCGAAACGACCCAAATGAAAAAGTTTTCTGTCAACAGAACCGCAATCACCAAAAATACCGAAAACACAGCCTTGAGCTGACCGGACATTTCTTTTTTCTGCACTTTGGATTGATTTCCCTTCGTTTCTGAATCAATGTTATTTTTCTTGTTTTTTGCTGTCGCTTCCTCTTCGACGGGTCTGGAAGACAACCCAAAGACGACAATGGCAGCAGCTGCCATCGCGTAACTGATAAAAATTGGGAGCTGGCTGGCAAATATTGTCGCCGCTACTGTGAGAGGAATATATCTCTGATGCGGAAGATCCTTGGTTGAACTCCCCGAGATTCCCAAACCCGTCGCCAGAGTCAGAAGCATTGGAAGCGTGACAACAAATGTTGACAAGACGACGGTCAATAGGTGGCCACCCGATCGGATCCCGGCCTTGCTGATGATTGCTAGTTGTGCTATAGCTTCAAGAGTTCCCAGGCCAATGAGGGCAAGAGAACGGGGAGGTTTTGGCAACTCCCCACTGGTCGAATAGTCGTCCTCTGTTTTCTTGCTGCCCTCTCGAAGATCATCGCTCGAGGGAGGCAACGACGACGAAGACTCGTCCCCTGTAGTTCCCGCAACATGACGACGGTGCAAAGGCATCATTGGGACAACCAAGAAGGAGTTAGCTGTTTATCAGAGTCGAGCGTTGCCGTAAGTAGTAAATATGGATGGAAAAATAAAATAATGCGGTCGTCGATCTGAGTGATGTGACCGCTGGTCAACCCAACAATCAACATCGAACGTTCTGGAGCTTTCCCTAAACCCTTTACCGGTACCGGTACCGGTACCGTAGGTCATCCAAGTCCAATATGCCCCCCTCCGAATCACCTTTTTCAACGGGATAGCGTACGAGTACCGTACCGGTACTCGTAAGTGCTAGGTAAAGTTGGTAACTAGGTAGGCAGTCACGGAGAAATTCGATCACATGTCTGTTTATACTTATATATTTATCGTACCATAATACCTAATTTTCAAAAGTGTACGGATGTACCTTTTAAAAGTGTAAAGTTGACCCCTGTCCGAGAAAATCCATAATTTTGTCGTGATTGACGGGCCCCAATATCGTCCGACGAAACTCTTCGACGATCGAAACGAAACAAAACAAAGGCTTAGAAGTGCAAGTATCTGATACGGTACAGTATTCGTCGTAAAATAGAAGACCGGACATCACGAATCATATCTGCTTTTGTTGCACACGAACTCAATAATGGCGTCAACTTTAGCCGAGTGGAGGGATAGTAAGTTGATTTTCGTGGGATTTTGTGTTCGCTCTCTTCAATCTCAAAATGAAAAAAAAATCACAGCGTGATAAACTCGTGCCTTTTCTTTTGCATTTTGTGTGTTGGGTTCTGATTTGAATAATTTTTGGTGACTCTGCTTCTCCATTCGCATCTCGCTTGTCGGTAAGAATCCATCTGTGTCGTCACCGGCGATGGTCGAATCATTTTGGGGGATTTAGTGGGGCACGATCAAGTACAAAATCTGATATTGAACGAAGCAAAAGAGCGGGTATATTCGGATGGTTCGCCTCCCGAAACCGTGGAACTCGGCCTTTATGTCATTCGGGGAGACAATGTCTGTCTTGTTGCGGAGTACGATGTAAATCTTTGGACAGACGAGGCGGTGGCGCCACTGGCTCCGATACGGCAGCAAGAAAAAATATAGCGGTTTCTGAATTATTAGTGTGTGATGGAGACAATTTACTGTGATGCGACGGGACTTTTAATGAGTGTGGAAACGTTTGTAATTGATAGATTCTGTTCACGCATCCAAGTTTTCGTGGTTGACCTCAACACGTTTGAAAGATGGAGGGAGTATTTCATTGTTCAAGACCGGTAGACGAAAGAGATACCCCAATCCAACGAGAGCGTTGTTTCTATCCTTATCTTCGGCGAGAGATAGAGAATCCCGCAGTTACATAAAATTGTATCGTCTTTTTTGTGCGGGTTCAGATGTATTGTATATCATCATAATTACAATACGAACGTGTACGTCGACTACACGTAGTACCATCGTGAGCAAAATAAAAAATATTAGCAACTATTTATACAGGGTGTCATCGATACTGTAGCCTGTTGTTGCTACTTCATGAACACGGGCAGTGGAGGTGCCTTGTTGTCGATCATAATCTCGTCGCCCAATTCCAGATTGTGAGTGAGATGGGAGCCATCGATATATATTCTTCCTCGCTGAGAATTCCAACGAATGTGCATCTCTTCGTCGTCGTTTATGAATCCGTTGTCAACGGTGTGATCGATAACTTCATTGGAATTTTCTATCATGTGTTCCCGAATCATAAACTGAAGATCCGACGAGCCCAATTCCATGGGCTGACCACCGGCTGCTGCCATGGCGGCGGTCGATCCGGTGCTATAAATCAAAACCACGAAAAAACACACAGACAAACCGAAGATGGATTCATAGTGGAAACTGAATCAATGAGATAACACAAGACAAGACAAGCAAAGCAAACAACGCAACCGCAGTCATCACCGAGAATAGTTCAAAGAAATCACGACATACCTTGTGGAAATCCACATCCCAGACGACCACACATTTAAACCATGCTTTATATCGTACGATACTCCGGCAAAGCGCGTCCCGGCATCTTTTGGCACCGATGGTACATCACCGTCGACGTCGATTTCCGAGTCCAACTTGGACAGCCAACCAAGACGAAACCGAGACACCGCACCCGGACTTGGGTTTGCAATCAATAAATCGTTTAATGCCGGGACAAGGCGTGTTTCAGAAAAGGTCGACTTGACCTTGCAGCGGATGCGTGTCCTTTTCGAAAGGTTGTCCTGCTCTCAGATTGAACATGACAAGACAAAGACAAACAATCACCACAATAGGCATTCGAGTGAGGACTGGTTAGTTAGCGCTAAGATCGAAACAGACATCGAACTCGAGTGGAATTCAAAATTGCTTCTGCAACACAACCATTTGCATCGTACATCTTTTTCCCCAAACAAGATCGGTGGTATGCTATCTTTCAGGTCGAGCGCGGTGCACGCACAAAGCGCACCATGAGATCTGCATTGCGCCAAATGAGTTGCAAACGATTCCAAAAAAGAGAAATGATGAGAAGGAAATTACCTAGGGTGACGTACAACGCAAGGATGCATTCACAAAACACTCCCCGTCCGTGACACTTGTTCTCCAATGTCGAGACGCAGCGTACGTACTTTCGTTCGTCTCGTTTTTTCTTTGTCACTTGTCGGTCTTCAATGGATACATTGGGATCGGAGTTGACGCCCAGCAAGGGAATTGTTCCGTGATCCAGAAAATGGGCGGCGCTGAGAACAGTTCCGTCGCCGCCAACTGCCACCATGAGATCGATATCAGCCAAATGCTGCCTATCCAGATCCACTCGGTTGACACAGTTGAAACTGACGTTGTTTTCTTGAAGCACTGAGAGGAGATCATTGACGCACTGTTTGTGTGCCTTGTACCGTTGCTCTAATCGTTTCCACCGAAGAGCCTTCGGAGCTTGCCCGCGAAGTTTGAGTTGCGAATACTCCTCAAACGCTGTCTGCTTGATCACGACCAGCAAGTTTTTATACCGCAGCGAGGCAGACCCGAGATTGAGGCCTTTCATTTCTTCGATTTGCTGTGCTGTGCTGTGCTGTGCTGTACTGGGTTGGGTTGGGTTGGGTTGGGTTGGTTGGGTGTTCCCAGGCTTCTTGCTTCCAAAGTGATCAACTGCGATGCACTAATACGGATATGGTACTGTTACAAGCAGTCCTTGTCCCGGTAATTACTTCCGAAGCAACAGGCCCAGGAGTTCGGTTGAAGGGATGTTTCTTAAAATCAGACGGACGAGATCTTGAATCTCCTACCGGTATGAGTAAGTGCGAGCAGGTATTACGATTGTCGCTTTCACTGAAACTGAAACTGACTGTCGTTCGTACCGGTATGTCTCTAAGTGAAGGTAGTAATACAACGGGTAGGTAGGTATGACTGGTGCTTGAAGGGGCGAGGTGGAGTTGTTGTCAAAAATGTTACTCCTCTACGGTACTACAAGTATGTGTGTTAATGACGAAGAGACAAAGTAGGCCTCTGTAGAATTTGTACCAGCTCCAAATGTGCAATATAACACTCATGATCTAAATTGGTCTCATGACTGATTATTTTGATCGAAATTTCCGTTTTTTCTCTCTTTATTACACGTGGTAATGAACCTGCTATATTGCGAACCTCTATTGCGAAACACACTACGCGTCACTTCTTTGCTTCCTACTCCATCTAATTGCAACTACTTTAACAGCACTGAATAACAAATAAAGAACATTAAACTACGTACTAGTACGTCACAATTGAATTACACTGTAGTGTCGCTTGTTGTAGCCACGTAGTAGGGCAGCGGGGGGAGCGAGCGCTTCGACAAGGCGTCGTCGTCAAGTTTGATTGTGTGCTGCTGAAGCTTATTTCTTCTAAACCACTCAGCCAATGAATTCGAAACTTGCGGGTCTTGTTGTTCTTGTTGTAAGGAAGGTAATGCCAAGTAGCTGGTCGATTTAATGCTATGGTTAAGGAATGGTTTGGGTGAGACCACTTGGTATTGTGATAGGTGTGTTAATGGAGTTTTTTTTTCAACTTTTCGTGATTTTCTTGACCAGAAGAATCATAAAGTCTGAAGGGGTTCTGGCGCGCGCAACCCCTGCAAATTGGGTATGTATGGAAAGCTCTTGCTCTTGCCAATTCTGGCATGGTGATTACTTTGGTCGAGAAGTTCCAGCTGGAGAGAAAGATCAATAAGACTAACAGGACCCAAATTGATGGGTGTAGGAGGGGGTCAAAAAAAAGCTGTCTCAAAATGGCCACCCTACTTTACACACATACTCGTACCGGTACTCCAATGAGAAAACACCATTATTTAAGTACAACTTTAGTTTTGTATGTACAGTACAGTACTAAGTGCACACAAAATGGTCCCATAGTAGCTCAAAACTACCAAAACCTCTGATTTTTGTATGCCTTGAGATACAGTTTTAACTAGTAAATTCTCTAGTAAAAAGTGTTCCGTGGATTCATCCACCACAACTAGATGATAGAAGCGTACTAGGGATTTTATGTATGAAAGAATATTAGATTACTCATACTGCAGTCTCAGCAGCAGCAGATTATCTTAAGTATTAAGAATGTACTGGATAGTGAGCCTTAGGTGTTGATGCACAAGCTTCAGGTCAATAGCATTTATGTTTCTATTTTATTCGATCCTGTCTATATTGTGAAGAACACTGAGGAAAAGGATTGAGACTGAGATATTGACATGCAAAGTTTAGTGTCAACACCACCAGCATTCCTTTCTGTTTCACAGTCTATCATATCAATAGTGTGACAAATGCTGATACAGAGACTTGGGTGATGATGTGCAAATTTTGTTTTCAGTGCTATTCCTGCTTCTTCCATGGTCTGTCTTATCCATAGTGTTAAGAATGTAGATAGTGAGAGAATGTGCAAAGTTTAATATAAATGCAGTTCCTGTTTCTTTCATAGTCTATCTTGTCTAGAGTGTGAACAATGTAGACAGTGAGACTTAAAATAATGTGGAGGCTTCCAGGTCAATGCCATTCCTGTTTCTATCATAGTATATCTTATTCAGTGTATGAATAACATTGAAAATGATTGTGAGACTGAGGTGTTGATGTGCGAAGTATCATGTCAATGCCATTATAGTATGAAGAATGTTCAAAATGATTGTGAGACAGAGGCATTGATGTGCAAGCTTTGAGGTTAATGCCATTCCTGTTTTTATCATAGTCTATCTTATCCATAGTATGAAGAATGGTCAAAATGATTGTGAGACTGAGGTGTTGATGTGCAAGCTTTCAGGTCAATACAATTTCTGATTGTTTTATAGTCTATCTTATATATAGTATTAAGAATATAGATAGTGAGACTTATGTGTCTATGTGCAAAGTTTAATGTCAATACAATTCCTGTTTCTTTCATATTCTATCTTGTCCATAATATTAAGATTGTAGATAGTGAGACTTGGGTGTTGATGTGCAAGCTTTCAGGCCAATGCAATTTCTGTTTCTATCATAGTCCATCTTATTCAGTGTATGAATAATGCTGAAAATGATTGTGAGGCGGAGGTATTGATGTCCAAAGTAACATGCCAATGCCATTCCTGGCTGTTTGTTTTAAAGTCTTTCTTATCTATAGGAAGAATAATGTAGATAACAAGACATGGGTGTTAATGTGCAAGCTTTCAGGTCAATGGCATTCCTGTTTCTTTTATAGTATATCTTACAGTATGAAGAATGTTGAAATGTTTGTGAGATGCCAATGTCATTCCTGTTTGTTTCATAGTATTTCTTGTCTATTGTGAAAAATGTACATAGTAGCAAGACTTGGGTGTGGATGTGCAAGCTTTCAGGTCAATGTCATTCCTGTTTCTCCCATAGTATATCTTATACTACACATCAGATAACAATTTAAACACCAGAGTACCAACAACACAAATGAAGAGAAATTAATTAACGCAATTTGCAAATGACTTACTATTCATAGATTACTGTAAACCCCAAATGACAGGCATTGGCTCTAGTGTATGCATTCCAAAGATGTCACGGGAAATATATTAGAAAACACCATTTTTAGAACAACCAGGCATTTGCTTCTTGACACCTTCTAATTCCTGTTAGGTTTGGGGTTAGACTTAGGGTTTAGGGTTAGGGCTCAATAACAATGACAAAAGCAATAGAAACAAGGTTCAAACAAGTCTTGGCAAAAATACCGGTTTCTTTTTAAAATGGTGTATTCGAATCTATTTCCCGTGGTACCTTTGGAATGGATACACTATTGCAGCCAATCACGGTGATTTGGGATTTACAGTAGTCTATTGGTAGTAAGTCATTTTTTCTTAGAGAGTCAGCATTACATTGCCAATTGTGTCTGTTAATTTTTGTTGGTACTCCGGTGTTTCAGTTGTTATCTGATGCGTAGTAGTATGAAGAATGTTGAAAATGCTTGTGCGATGTCAATGTCATTCCTGTTTCCTTTATGGTATTTCTTATCTATTGTGAAGAATATACATAGTAGCAAGACTTGGGAGTTGATGTGCAAACTTTCAGGTCAATGCCATTCCTGTTTTTATCTTACTCTATCTTATCTATTGTGTGAAGAATGTAGATAGGGAGACTTGGGTGTTCATGTGTAGATTCACTTGCCAGTTCATTCCTATTTCTATCATAGTCTATCTTGTCTGAAGTCTGAAGAATGCAAATAACAAGACTTGGGTGTTGATTGGCAAAGTATCATGTCAATTCCATTCCTGCTTCTATCATACACTATCTCCTTATCTATTGTGTGAAGAATGTTGATAGGGGGACCTGGGTGTTGATGTGCATAGTATCACATCAATTTGATTCCTTTTTCTATCATAGTCTATGTTATCTATAGTGTGAAGAATGTTGATAGGGGGGCTTGGGTGTTGATGAGCATAGTATCATGTCAATGCCATTCCTCCTCTTTCTATCATAGTCTATCTTATATATTATGACGAATGTAGATAGCAATACTCGGGTGTTGATGTGTATAGTATCATTCCAATTTTATTCCTGCTTCTATCATAGTCTATCTTGCATAGTGTGAAGAACGTAGATAATACTACTTGCATATTGAGGAATAGATTTTCTTGTCAATTCCATTTCTGTTTCTATCATAGTATATCTTATCTGCAGTCTAAAGAATACAGATAGAAAGACTTCTGTGTTGATTTGCAAAGTATCAACATGCCGATACCAATATCATTCTATTTCTAACATAGTATATGCTATCCACAGTGTGAGGAATGTAGAAAGCAAGACTTGGGTGTTGATGTGAAAAGTACCAGGTCGATTCCATTCCTGCTTCTATCATAGTTGTATCTTATCCGTGGTGTGAAGAATGTAGATAGTAAGACTTGCATGTTGATGAGTAGACTTTCTTGTCAATGTCATTCCTTCCTGTTTCTTATATTCTGTCTTTTCCATAGTACGACAAGATGTTGGCAATGCTAGTTAAGCTGAGGTCTTGATTTACAAAGTATCATGTCAATGTCGTTCCTGTTTCTATCATAGTCTATCTCATATATAGTGTGATGAGTGTAAACAGGGAGACTTGGGTGTTGATGTGCAAGCTATGAGGTCAGTTCTATTCCTGCTTCCATCAAACTCTATGTCATCCATAGTAGTGTGAAGAATGTAGACAGTAAGACTTGGGTGTTGATGTGCATAGTGTTGTGTCAATGTCATTCATGTTTCTAACATACTAGGCTATGTTATCCATCGTGTGAAGACTGCAAATAGCAAGAATTGTGTGTTGATGTGTAGATTACTTTGTCAATTCCATTCCTGTTTCAATTGTAGTCTATCTTATCCATAGTGTGAAGACTATAAATAGTAAGAATAGGGAGTTGATGTACATAGTATCATGTCAATTCCATTCCTGTTTTGATCTCAATCTATGTTGTCCATAGTGTGAAGAGTGTAGACAGGGAGACTTGGGTGTTGATGTGCAAGCTAGTATGAGGTCAAGTTCATTCCTATTTCTAACATAGTCTATGTTACATATAGTGTGAAGAATGTAGATATCAAGATGGTGTTGTTGTGGAGAATTTAGAGAACCTGACTTGGGTGTTGATGTACAAAATAAAATGATGAGGTCAATGTTATTTCTGTCTCTAACATAGTCTATCTTATCTATAGTGTGAAGAAGGCAGATAGTAAGACTTGGGTGTTGATGTGCAGATTCCATTGTCAAGTCTACACCTGTTTCTATCATACTAGTCTATGTTACCCATAGTGTGAAGAATGTAGATAGCAAGACTTGCATGTTAATGAATAAATTTTCTTCTCAATTCCATTCCTGTTTCTGTCATAGAACAATATCTTATATAGCACAAATAATGCAAATAACAAGGCTTGGGTGTTTAAGCAAAGGATCATGTGAATGCAGCTCCTGTTTTCTATGGTCTATCTTACCTCAGTATGAAGAATGTTGACAATTATTGTGAGACTTAGGTGCTGATGTACAAAGAATCATTGCGATTTCCTTTCTTGTTTCTAATAGCAAGACTTGGGTGTTGATGTGCAACGTGTCATGCCAATGTTATTACTTTTTGTCTCATAGCCTATCATATGCATAGTAATGTTGAAAAGGCTTGTGAGGCTGAGGTGATGATGTGCAAAGTATCATGTTAATTTCATTCCTGTTTCTAACATAGTAGTATATCTTATTCATAGTGTTAGGAATGTATAGATTGACTACCTTCATACATGAATAGAAATGAAATGAAACGATTGAATCCTAAATGGCAAGTTCAAGTTGGACCCCCCCATCCCTCCCAGGGGGGGAATTACATAAAATAAAATAAGATGCAGTATTGCTATTTTGTACTTTTGTTAATTTTAATAAGGAGTTTTAGACAATTTTGCCCCATGGGTTCTCCATAGTTTTTTCATATATTTAGACCAATAGAAAACCTTTACTTAAATGCAGAGCTCTACCTTCTTTCTTACAGTAGAAGTAGTTCTAGGGCTACGCTTAAAAACTCCATTTTTAATTTCTTTTAAATTTTCTGCCTCTCAGACTTTCTCTTGGACTGCTGGGTTATGTGTTATAGAGTTAAGGATAGATTAAATCACAACTCCACCAATTTTGAAAGTGAACTAAAATTAAGATTGTAAGCAAGCTCTGTCAACTACTCTGAGAAGTGTTGAGCTTGTCTTTAATTTGCTAAATGGTTGCTGAGGTTTTGAACTTGAAATCCAATGTCTTGCACATAGAGGAACTAAGATATGTATCTCATCTGCACTTCAATATTGAAGAGCTGGCTGGTGTGTGATTTGGTATGACATCAGGTTTCAGATTTTTGTGAATTGTGGGAATTCAATTGTGAGGATTTGGATACCACACTCTTTTTCTTCTCGTAAAAACTTCAATTGGTTGCACAGAATTTTCATGGTTGCATGCAACCAGTATTCAATAGATAGTAAATTTTTAATTTGTGTGATACGGTTTCAGATTTCGAATGTTCATGCGTTGAACCACATGATCATCTATGAAGAAGGAAACAGTCCCATTTGTATGAATTTGCTCAATAGTATACGGGCCTTTGCTGTATGCTTCAAAAGCTCCAGGAATTTGTTTTTCATTTTTATCATAATTTGGTCTCAAACACGATAATCATGCATCTTCCTGTGGCTATTTTCTTTCATAGCATTCTTGTCAATTTGAGCTTGTTGTTTGTTCCTGACCATGACCAAGTCCGCGATAACTTGTATCAGAAGGAATATGTCTCTGTGACATACAATATTAAATTCCTTTCGTGTCTAAAGTTGGTAGAGGTACGAGATCGAGAATAATGAGACCTCGCAAAATTACTGTTCGATACTTAACTGGAGGAGAAGAATCGGTCGTCAATACCGAGCTCATTCTTACGATCGAGTCCGATACTTAGTGATCCAAGAAAGAACACATGACAGATGTTAACATATGCTACCTTCTGTTAAGTGTCTTATTTTCAAGAAAAGACAGCAGAGGTTCGAAACTCTGCTCACGAATATATGTGTTGTATTAGCGGCAACACGATATTCACCGTAATACGGTAATTTACCGTACAAAATACACGTAAATTCGCGTGCTGTATTAGCGGCAGCACCGATCTTTAAAAGAGATACTTGCTCTCCAGCAAGAAACATCTCTTCATCTTATACTTTTAGATTATTTGATTATTCAACCTTAAACCTTGCACCGGACGCCTCCTTTGCGTCCCATTTGTAGAACTACAAGCCTAAGATCTAACTGATTGCGTCGATTGGTCGATAGTCAGAGTAGATCTGATTGGATTCGCATCCAGTCGTAGTGGATATCAGAGAAATATTAGAACACAACAGACCGGCACCTCAACCGGCCTGCAGCTAAAGCTCCCGTTGCTCTTCCTTGCCTTTGGATTGAATCAGCTCAACAGCCAGTTTCAGAAGGAAGTTAACAGATTAACAGTCGCAAGCTTGTTGAAGCTTGCAAAAGAAGAAGACGACGCAGCAGGAGCACCCTACGACGACGAAGAAACAATCCGACAGCAGATCATTGATCGATCAACTACGGCCGACGAACGATAGTTCTCTGATCCGATTACATAAACCGCAATCGAAGACGACTCCACATCCCTACTGAAAGACGAAAGTGGAGACGATAGCAGCGTTACAGCCACCACCGGATCCATCCTCTCATGACGGACATCCCTGTCGCCGCCAGAACGCGAAGCAGGTCAACAGGACGAAGCAGGTCCACCGGATTCCAAACACTTCAACCTGGGAGCGCTGCAACCACATCCCTACTGCCTGCAACCGACATGGTGGTCGACCCACAGGACAGGTTGCACGACAATGAAGAAGAAAGCATACCTATCGAACACCTCTTCCCATCGTTTGACCGACCACTAGCTACCTTCTTGCATGAAATCTTTGACATACCAAAGGAACGAAATTACGCCCTGTGCGAGGCTCTCATTGCTGGAAGGCTCAAGACATGGCTAGCCTTCTTGTACATCGAGAACATTGGTGATCTAGCCTTCCTCGAAGGGGGCGTAAGAACACCAATTTATCGACATGTACAGATGTCCATACAGCAAGTCATCGACTTCGGGCAACATCTCACAGCACAAGGACTAGACTCAGAGGATAGAACCCATTATACCAAGGACGCCTTTCAGAGCTACTGTTTTAGTGCTGTCAGAGCCAGAAGAGCATCTGGAACGGATATCGAAATCACCAGCACGCGCAACAGCACCGGCACACCTCGACGACAACAGGAAAGATCCTCCAAGCCCATCGAACAGCTTAGATATGAATCCTGGACCAAGAAATCAAGGGATGAAACCACCTTTCCAACTCTGCAAAAGGATGCAAGGTTTGAACGCTGGCTTGTCAAATTCAAGGCAAAGCTGGAAACATCTGACATAGATACTCATACATTCCTCGATCCAAACTGGCCTGATATACCACTCGTCGGGTATGAAAAAGCTCTTCATGACAAGCAATGTGCTTTCTTCTGGACTCTCGTCCTACATGCCCTCCAGAGTGATCTCTCCTACTCCTGCGTGCTCAGCCATACCTCCTCAAGAGATGGCAGACAAGCCTTCTTTGACTTTGTGTCATTGCATGACAGATCCAAATCCAAAGTATATGACACCTCCATTGTGATGCAGCAACTATTGGACATTGATTTGAGGACATGGAAAGATACCAAGGTCAAGTTCATCACCCAGTGGTTTGCCCAGTTGGAACATCTCAACACACTACGCGATCCACAGAGGCCACTTGATTTTGATACTGTCAAAACGCACCTTTGCAAGGCCTGTAGTAGCAGCTTCCAGCTCAGTGAACAGTTCTACAAAGTTGATGATCCCCCTGCAGCACAGGACTTGATTAAGTTTAGACAGCACGAAGCCGTTGCTATCAGTGAATTGAAAAATACCCTCCTCCTTGAAGCCACCAGACTGGATTCCCAAGCTTCCCTGTCCCAACCTCGAAGTCGAATGTCTGTCAAGGCCAATACGCATGATCTATCATCTGTGACACAATCCACATATTCTGCTATCACTGATGACTCCGTCTCATATTTACCTCCTATTGATTTTGATGGTGACTACCAAGACTACGCTGTTTACAAGGCTGGAAGAACGCCAGATCCAACCACAAGACTGCCATCTACCGTTTGGAAAACTCTCTCCAAGCATGGTATGAAGCACTGGCTAGGGTTCACAGCTGATGACAAGAAGCGCCTAGTTGCCTGCCTTAAGCCTGAGCTACTTGATGCTGCATTACCACCAGATCCCAATTCTAGCAAACCAATCACACGCCGGGCTTACGAACACCATACTGTCGAGCAGGACCCCTCCACCGCGGCTGAGCAGGTCCTATCGTCTGCTGACGAGAGCTCGGCCAGATCTGCGTTCCATGCATCACTTGGTGTATACAAGTCATCTTCTCAATCAGACACCAGGCCTCTCAAGTCTTCTGTTTCTCCTGCACACCCAGCTCGATTTCTTGCAGACAACCCTGATATACTTTACAAGAAAGAAGGCAATGTCTATGTCCCTGTTGAACAAACCTCACGATCAGTGAACTTTCACTATTGGGCATCACTGGATTGTGAATATCCTGTTTCACCAGCAAACCCCATCGCTACTTATCACTCAAGCAAAACTGCGGTATCCACACCTGGTTCTGCTATGGTTGACAGAGGTGCAAATGGGTGTATCATCAGAAATGACGCATGTCTCATCTCTAAAGATATTCCACCAAGATATGTCAACGTAACTGGTATAAACAATCACCAAATCCAGAACATCCCTATTGCAACATGCGGCGCCTACTCTGTCTCCAACAGAGGACCTGTCATTATCATCTTTCATGAGAGTGCATACACCGGGCAACACCCATCTATCCTGTCTTCCCCTCAGATGGAAGCATACCACTCGACCGTGGATGATTCCTCTATCAAGACAGGTGGATCCCAAGTCATTACCACTACTGATGGTCATGTCTTTCCACTCAGTATATGCCATGGCTTACCTTATCTCGCTATGCGCAAGTATACCAGTGCAGAATTTGCTCTTCTTCCCCATGTCATCATGACAAGTGATCAGCATTGGAACCCATCTGTACTGGATAACGCATATACCCCACAGGATGATACCTTCATTCAGAAATACCCGCCTATGGCCACATCACTTCCATATCCAGATTATGATGAATTCGGCACACTTAGGGACATCAACATTGGCACATCTTCTACAGTCACCTCATTTTTGTCCAACAGCACTACCTCGTCCCTCCAGGCGTTGGATGTTTCTGATACTTCATTTTGGCTTAGCCCCACTGATTATATCCATCAAGAACTCCTTAGTCGGTGTTCTAATCAGTCTCCTTCCACCTCCATTATCGGTGCCGCCCATGTCCAGTCCCCCACTGATATTGATTACTTGTCTCTCAAGCCCTTCTTTGGATGGATTTCCCTTGATCGTATCAAGGCCACCTTTACCAATTCCACCCAGTATGGCTCACTCTCCACTAGTCCAGACGGTAACATATTCAAACGATTCCAATCACCACAGCCGGCCATGAATGTCCAACCTTTCAATGATGATGTCCTCTCTGATGTTGTTTATTCAGACACCCCTGCCGTCAATGGTGGCTCCAAGATTGCTCAAGTTTTCTTTGGGCGAAAATCTCATATCATCCATGTTGAAGAAATGAGGACTACTGCTGACTTTCTCCCTTGTCTCCAAAATTTTGTCCGGCAATGGGGCAGACCACTCAGACTGCTCTGTGATCATGGGTCCTACCAGTCCAGCAAACCTGTTCTTGACTACCTCAAGATGATGTGGATTGGATTATGGCAAAGTGAACCATACCATCAACACCAAAATCTCTTCGAACGTCGGTACCAGACCTTCAAACGCATTGTCAATAGAACCATGGATCGCACCGGCACTCCACCCCACCTCTGGCTTCTATGCATGCAATATGTTGGTCGCCTCATGAATCATTTGTCTGATCCCACTCTCTCTGACAAACAGCCCTTCTACATTGCTACCGGCCTCATTGGTGACATCAGCCCATACCTTAGTTTCTTCTGGTTTGAGCCCGTCTACTACAAGACTCCAGATACACAGTTTGGCTCTCAGACCACTGAATGCCTTGGCCACTTTGTCGGCATTGCTGAGCATGTTGGTAATAGCTTATGTTTCACCATCTGGGATCCCATCACCAATAAACTCCTTGATCGATCTGGTGTACGCACTGCTTTAACTCCTGAGCATCGCAACAAGCGCGCTGGCTTGTTCACTGATGATGGCTTTCTTGCATGGCGCAAGGCCAAAGATGCTTCCATCACTCCTAAATCTTCTGGTGATAGTCCCTCCTTCCGACATCCTACACCACCCCGTTCCGTCACAGCATCACCTCCTCTGCGCATCCCACAGCCATCTTTGCCTACCTTTCTTTATTCCAAGGTTCCTAATACCCGAAGCTATGTACCTTCTCCTCTCCCTAACAACTATGGGGAGATTCTTGATGGCCCTCCAACCCCTCACATCTTCAGCAAAACCCCTGACGGCGTCCCTGTTACTGAAGATGATTTTGGCCCCCCTGAGCTAGCATATTTTGATGTTAGTGAAGCCGCACCTCCACCCATCAATCCGGCTATCCCATCTGTTGGCCCATCTGAAGTAGTTGTTACTGATGAAGAAGGCAATGCTCAATTTGCCGATGATGGCACACCCATCACCATCCCTGCTATCCCTGTTGCTGAATTGCAAGGCCAATCTTTTCTAATGGCCCTCCCTGATGGCACACAGAAAAGAATGACAGTTGTTGACATTGAAAACAGTCTTGAGCAAAACAACGACTTCATCAAGTTCAAGTGCAAACACACGGATGATGAACTTGAAGATATCATAGCCTACAATGATGTCATGAATTACATCCACAGGGATGTAACTCAAGAAGATGGCAAACTTTGGTCCTTTCGACGCATACTTGGTCATCAAGGTCCACTTGACAACAAGCACCCACAATACAAAGGTTCCAAATACAACCTATGGATTGAATGGGAGAATATGGAAAGGACATACGAACCCCTATCCAATATAGCTACCGATGACCCGGTCACTGTAGCCAAATATGCAAAAGACAACCACATGCTCGACAAACCTGGCTGGAAACATCTCAAACGCATTGCTTCACTCGCTCGAAGAACCAAGAAACTAGACAGGCTAATCCACCAAGCCAAACTCCGCTCCTTCCGCACTGCTCCTCAGTATCAATATGGATTCAAGGTACCTCGAAATCATGAAGAAGCCATCCAGTTTGATACAGCAAATGGAAACACCAAATGGCAGGATGCCATAGCGCTGGAAATGTCACAGCTTCAAGAGTATGACACCTTTATTGACAAAGGTATCTACAAGGCTAGCAATATACCCATTGGCTTCCAACAAATCAAGGTCCACATGATTTATGCAGTCAAGCACGATGGCCGACACAAAGCCCGGCTAGTTGCAAATGGTAATCTCACTGAAGCTCCCATTCACAGTGTGTATGCAGGAGTTGTTTCACTTCGAGGCTTGCGCATGTGCCTATTCCTTGCTGAACTGAATAGCTTAGAGGCATGGGGAACCGACATTGGGAATGCATACCTAGAAGCTGTTACCTGTGAGAAAGTATGCATCAAGACTGGTGCTGAATTTGGATCACTAGAGGGTCACCTACTAGTGATTTACAAGGCTCTATATGGACTTCGATCATCTGGCAAGTGTTTTGGTGATATGCTCGCTGCCTGCCTCATTGAACTAGGTTTTGAAAGATCCAAGGCAGAGCCTGAAATCTTTATCAAGCCTGGCAACAACAAACATGGGGAGCCAGTATACGAGCTGATATGCACATATGTTGACGACCTTTGCTTATGTATGGCCAATCCTGAAACCTTTCTGGTAATCCTACAGTCTGCACCTTACAATTTCAAATTGAAGGGCTCTGGTCCAATGAACTTCCATTTGGGATGCGGTTTCGAAAGAGATGAACATGGTGTGCTATGCATGAACCCCATCAAGTTCATTGAGAAAATGGAGGCCTCATATGAACAAATGTTCGGCTGTAAACCCACCACCAGGTTCCATTCGCCCCTTGCTGAGAATGACCACCCAGAGCTAGACTCATCATCATTCCTCAGTGATACTGATATCCAAAAGTATCAAAGCATGGTGGGCTCACTCCAGTGGGTCATTGCCACTGGACGTTTTGATGTGCAGACTGCTGTTATGACCTTATCAAGCTTTCGCGTACAACCTAGGGAAGGCCATCTCAATAGAGCCAAACAAATCTACGGATATATTTCCAAGTTTCGTCATTTCAAAATCAGATTCAGAGTGGGCATACCAGATTTTGTACTCACTGAAGGCAGCAGTACAGACTGGTCCAATACCGTATATGGGGAGCACTCTGAAGACCTACCAAGCGATGCCCCTAAACCCCTGGGGAAGGTAGTTGTATTATCTCATTTCTATGACGCAAACTTAATGCATGACATCCTAAGTGGCAAAGCTGTCACTGGTATCCTGCATTTTGCAAACAAGACCCCCATCATGTGGTTCTCCAAGAAGCAAGCAACATCTGAAACAGCCACCTTTGGCGCTGAGTTTGTATCTGCTAGAACCTGCATTGAGCAAATTGTTGACATTCGACAGTCCTTCAGATATCTTGGTACTAGAGTACACGACACATCCTACACATGGGGAGACAATGAAAAGATGATCCAAACCTCTACATTCCCATATGCGAGGCTCCACAAGAGGCACCACATTCTCTCATATCACTATGTTAGAAGCATGATCGCAAGAGGCTTCATCCTCATGCAACATCTTGCAGGCAAAGATAACTGTGCTGACATCCTCACCAAGCACTGGGGACACTCAGTAGTATATCCTTTACTCAAGCCCATCTTTCACTATTGCGGAAACACTGGTGATTTGCTACAGGATGACTGCATCGGATCCTAGAGTATGCTTTCGCGTGGACACATGGGGAGTATTAAATTCCTTTCGTGTCTAAAGTTGGTAGAGGTACGAGATCGAGAATAATGAGACCTCGCAAAATTACTGTTCGATACTTAACTGGAGGAGAAGAATCGGTCGTCAATACCGAGCTCATTCTTACGATCGAGTCCGATACTTAGTGATCCAAGAAAGAACACATGACAGATGTTAACATATGCTACCTTCTGTTAAGTGTCTTATTTTCAAGAAAAGACAGCAGAGGTTCGAAACTCTGCTCACGAATATATGTGTTGTATTAGCGGCAACACGATATTCACCGTAATACGGTAATTTACCGTACAAAATACACGTAAATTCGCGTGCTGTATTAGCGGCAGCACCGATCTTTAAAAGAGATACTTGCTCTCCAGCAAGAAACATCTCTTCATCTTATACTTTTAGATTATTTGATTATTCAACCTTAAACCTTGCACCGGACGCCTCCTTTGCGTCCCATTTGTAGAACTACAAGCCTAAGATCTAACTGATTGCGTTGATTGGTCGATAGTCAGAGTAGATCTGATTGGATTTGCATCCAGTCGTAGTGGATATCAGAGAAATATTAGAACACAACAGACCGGCACCTCAACCGGCCTGCAGCTAAAGCTCCCGTTGCTCTTCCTTGCCTTTGGATTGAATCAGCTCAACAGCCAGTTTCAGAAGGAAGTTAACATACAAGGGAACCGGATGTCATTCCAAAGGTTTTGTGGATGGTTGATCTAACAGCAAACTGAGCGGATGCAAAGACACTATCTACAACAATGTCTGTGGCTTGCTGGAGGTTCTGTGGTGAATTGATATTGAGCTCGGTTTGCATTACTGATTTGATAGTATCATGTACTCTTTCAAGGACAGCATTTGCTTGTGGGTTGCAGACAGAGCAGACCTTGGCTTTGATTCCAATATTGGCAAGGTGGAGTTGGAAGGAGTTGCTAATGAAGTTGGTTCCTTGATCAACAATGCAATTTCCCGGTTTGGGGTATCTGGAGAGCCAACCCTTGTCGAAAGAATGCACAGCCATGAGTTCAGTCAGATTGACTTGTAGTGCGCGGATTATCTTCAGGAGGTTGGTGCACATGTCCATGATGGTGAATCTATTGAATTCAATTGTTCCATGGCCGGGGATCTTGATCTTCCACGGACCAATTCCATTGATTGCAATGGTATCACAGGGAACATAATGGTGTTCCTTGGTTGGGAGTTGACCGTGGCTTTGGTGGCTATTCTTGTACCTTTGGCAGGCATTGCAGACTTTGCAAAAGGTGTTAATTTGGTCTTTTAGATTTGGAGCATATAAATTGGTTGATGGTTCAGTGAAGTCTTTCCACGCTGGCATAGCCAAGAAAATGGTGGTAATACTTGATGTTGGCATAGTATGTTCTGTTTGTAGGGAGTACTATTTTCTTTCGGCTGTTGGGTTCAACAATTTGCAAGTCGGTACCATTGAAATTCTTGGTTGTGTACCTTGGATTGGTAGAGATATCTACATTGGCAGCTTGGTCAGCAGACAGTTGAGTGAAGGCTAAGGGGTACATGGGAATGTCTTCTGGGTAGCTGATGAACCCGTCGGAAAGGAAGAAGGTGTCCGTTGGGTTGGTCTTGGCATCTGTTGGAGTTACAATTTTCAAATCCATTGGAGTCAGGGATTCCTTCTATTCCTCCAGGGATTGCTGAATAGGGAGCCATGAGAGCGCGTCAGCAATCACATTATCTTTGCCTGTGATA
Organism: Pseudo-nitzschia multiseries; assembly: GCA_037355745.1. Classification (NCBI taxonomy): domain Eukaryota; phylum Bacillariophyta; class Bacillariophyceae; order Bacillariales; family Bacillariaceae; genus Pseudo-nitzschia; species Pseudo-nitzschia multiseries. Next base: position 3,617,034 of record CM074791.1, read on the forward strand.
TACTTGAATACTGGAGAGAATTCTTCAAGAAGCATGCTCCAAGTAATAGTCCTATGACTGGTGAGGTTTTGGCGGGTAAGGTTGGTGTGGTCAGTCCAAACAACAATCTCTGCGCATCAAAGGATTGGTCGGAATTATTTGAAGACTTCAATGATACAGAGCATCTCTTTGTGAACGGCCAGGTGTTTCTGTTGAGCTTCATTCAATTTTCGAGAGAAGCAAAGAATTATCTTGCAGTCTTGGATGACGACAGCTCCAAGTTGATAATCAGAAGCATCGGTGTAGATGTGGAAGGGCTTGTTTGGATCTGGAAAAGCTAACAGGATGTCACGTGCAATAAGGGTCTCGCCTTTGTTGAAGCCATCCATTAGCTCTGGAGTGGGAGTGAGCTCCCATTTTGCACGATCAGAGAGAGCAGTGAGTGGTGATAGAACTTCAGCTACTTTTGGATAGAAGTTCCAGGAGAAGTTGATCATCCCAACAAAGGATTGGAGTTGGGTGATTGTTGAGCAAAAATGAGTTTCAAGATGAGATCTATCTTGTTTGGATTGGGTCTGATTCTGTCTTTGGAGATGATGTGGCCAAGCCATGGTGCTTGTGATTGGAACCAATGGCACTTGGAGGGCTTGACAAAAAAGTTGTGAACCTTCAGCAAGGAAAGAACAGAATAGACAGATTTACAGTGAGATTCAAGAGTGTCAGAGAAGATTCCAATATCATTGATGCATACTTCAATGTCTGTCAAGTGGAGGAGCATCTGTTTCATGCAGCCTTGGGCCCAGCTTGGGGAGTCAAGGAAGCCCATTGGGAGTTGGAGAAGCCAAAATTTTCCAAAGGTTGTGACAAGGACACAGAGTCAAGTGGAGGCTTCATCAAGCTTGAAGGTGTGGTACTGCATGCTAACGTCAATGAGGGTGACATATTTGAATCCTCTTCTTCTGTGGAAGATGTCTGGGATCTTAGGAAGTGGAGAGTGGAGTTTCTTGGTGACCTTGTTGAGCTCCCCAAAGTCACTAATGTGTCTTCAGGAGCCATCCGGTTTTGGGACTACAAACATGGGCATTCCCCATTCTGTTGCATAGCATCTTTCAATAATGCCAAGGCTCACTTGTTGGTTGATTTGTTCCTTCTTCACAGCTTCTTGTTGGTGGAGTGGAATTGGATATGGTTGTTTGATGTGGTATGACTTTGCATCTTGCTGGAGATCAATGTGGGACTCTTGATTAGGGAAAATGCCTAATTCCTTGTCATTCAGGCCTTCAAAAAGTTCTTCATTGTCAATGAGAATCTTCAACAAGCAAGATTTCTCATGATCTGAAAGGTGTTCTTGTTCCAATACTAACTTGTGGAGATCAGTCTGTTCATAGTTGGTGGAGCCATCAGGATATGCTTGTTGGGTAGATTGTTTGGAGTACTTTCAGCAACGGAGTGTGGCTCTGCTGACATGACCTTGTGGAGTACGGTATGTACTTGTTATCAAAGTAGTTTCTTGGGTGGAAGTGCGTTGTCTTATCATACCATTCGATGGTGCTAGCTTCAAAGTCCATCTTCATTCCAAGGTCTCTTGTGGTTCTTCTGCCAATGAGGAGGTGGTAGTTGATATTTTGGGTGACAACGCAGCACTTGATCTTCAATACTCTCATGGAGTAGGATAGCTCTGGAAACATGATATTCTCCAGGATCACGCAGTGATTACAAGTGGCTATACCATTGGTTGTCTGCATTTGGACTGGTTGAGCAAGGGAGTGCTTCTTGGCTTCAGCAGGGATGGAAGATTCAACAATGAGGTTATCTGTGGATCCAGAATCAAAGAGGGTCTTCAGATAGTATTTTCCTGATGTACCATTGATGGAGTTGCAGACACTGACTGTGGTCAGAGCAAGATCAACACCCTTGTTGGTGTTGCCTGTGTCGTTGCTAGGAGCAACATTCCCATTGTTGTTGAGGGAATCCAGGGTTTGCGTTGCTTCCAGAAACCTTTGAAGATCCGAATTGCAGTATTCCTCATCCATTTCAATGTCCACATGGAAGAGATCTATCCAAGTTTTGGCTGGTGGTGGTACCTATTCTGGTTGTTTGTTGATGAAGACACACATGTGTTGCTCTGGCTCATGTGAGTTGTTGCCATAGGACAAATTGCTTGATCAATTGCTGTTGTTGCTGTTGGAATTGTGATCATTCACATCTGCATCATTGCTATTGTTGTTATTCCTGCTACATTGATTTGGATTGTTGACGTTAAGATAGCACTGTCCCCAAGTGTGATTTGCACTAGGGTGAATTGGACAAGGTGAGGTCTCAGCTACTCTCGTGAAAGGGTTGCTGTTGCCTTGTCTGTTGTTGCCCTGTTGTTGGTTTTGGCCATTGTTGTTGTTGTTGTTGTTTGATTGGTTGTTGTTATTTTGATTTCAATTGTTTTCGTTGCGGCGGTTGCCGTTGTTTTGCTTGTTGTTGCCATTGTTGTTGCTTTTATTCCTGTTTTGAAAGGAATTATCTTGGTGATTCTGTTTTTTACTTTTCTTGTTGTTTTCCTTGTTTTGGTATCTCTCCATCCTCGTCACGATCTGTGTAAGGGTGTCCTCATAGGGAGAGTGGTGTTCTTCATAGGCGCCATTCCATTCAATCAACATGGATTCAAAATCAAACTCTTGAAGTCTTCGTCATTGAAGGCTGTATTCTCCAGTGGATGTCCTGGAAACAGTTGTAGGATTACATGGTTGTGAAAGGTGACCATGGCGACAAACTGGTGTACAGTCATATTGGTGATTTTCTTGATGTTGTGATGGAACCTTTTGTGGCATCAATATGTGTCGATGTTGTTGTTGAATTTGTAGGTGATAAAGGTATTGATTGTGGTCTGAAAGTTCTCAACAGTTCGGTTTGGTATGTTGGACGATACATACTCATTACACCAGTTCCAATCAGCATAATCTCTGAGTAGATCAGCAAACTTGTCATATTGCTTTGGTCCTGTTGTTGAGGAAAGAGTTTTCTTTGCATATGAAAATTTATTAATAGTGAAAAGCACTTGGAAAAGGGATGCTCCGGCAGTAATGAGAGGTACTTTAACCTTGACAGTCTCAGAGACTCCATCGGTGGTACTTGTGTGCTTGAACTCTATCTTTTCAAGGGACTCTTGGTCAAAGTCAAACTTGAAAGGGATGACAGAGTAGCTTGTCATTGTTGGACAATCTGTAGGAGCAGTTGGTTGCTTGTTAGTAGTTGTTACTCAAGTGAAGGATAGTAGGTCAAAGCAATTATTTGACTGTTTAAACAGTGTCGTATGCCTCTAAGTGAAGGTAGTAATACAATGTGTAGGTATGTATGATTTTGAAAGTGAACAAAAATTAAGATTGTAAGCAAGCTCTGTCAACTACTCCGAGAAGTGTTGAGCTTGTCTTTAATTTGCTAAACGGTTGCTGAGGTTTTGAACTTGAAATCCAATGCCTTGCACATCATAGAGTAAATAAGATATGAATATCATCTGCACTTCAATATTGAAGAGCCGGCTGGCGTGTGATTTGGTATGTCATAAGCTTTCAGATTTTTGTGAATCATGGGAATTCAATCACGAGGGTTTGAATACCACATTGACTCAAATCAGGATTGAGTCAGATTTTCTTACCCACCTAACAAAATACAAAGTTACTCTACTGAAGTTTTGGATTTGATTGATTGTAATAATTGAATGTAGTACCTTCTACTAAACTTGTCAAATTGAACTACATTGTAACTATTCTGCTTCCTGTTTTGACTAACTGAAAGAAAGCTTGCTTTGCCATAAATAACATATGGATCACCGTCAAATTCATTTGCACCCTTGTGAGGTTTGGATTCCATTTTTTGAATTTCAGGTTCGCGCCCTGCAACTCCAGCCAACAGGAGGCTAAGTGCCTGAAAACTAATAAGAAGCCTTCTGAAATTTAAAACAATTCAAAATAGTTCAAAAATTGGAGGGCACATTTGCTGAATGTGCACTTGGAGTCTGCTCACCAAGGTTCTAGCACAAAAATGAACGCTAATGAATGTGCACATGGGTATGGCAGAGATCCGTACAGTAGTCCAACAATACCTTCTAAAACGCAAATACTCTTGTTGGGTTTCATAATATTTATGGGTGTAAAAGCATAGGAGTTGTTGACTTTGTAGGAGTTTTCAATTTTGGCATGCCATCAAAACCTTCTACATTATCCATTATCCATTATCCACTACTATCCATATATACTGATAGAGCTTGAGCACAACGACCACTGTCACCTATATTGTGCTCATTACATTTTTACAACATGATAAATTCAATGAAAAACACACCTACTTTTTCATGGGACTTGGAACTTAGCTTCTCATAAGGCTGGGGCAACCAGTTCTCTTGACATTTAGCGGTCAGTAATTGGATCAACCAGGGAAGTTGTCATGGCAGCCTCCGTCTGCTGACAGATGTGGCCAAAGGGTTAACTTCTGCGACCTTCTCACGCAGACAATACTAATTATTCATCACTATTAGATGGACTACTCCAGCTACTACATCCCTAAAGCATGACAAACAACACAAGGATTGAATGTGAATCAATGTGATTAAGAACGACGAGGTTCTTAATTAGATAGTTGTGTGTGTTTATGCCTGTGCTGAAGTCTGTATCAAAATAGTAAGCAAGCAAAAGTGCTTGCACACAGAATTTTTTTTCCAATATTACAAAACAAGAAGTGATATACTAGGCAACAAAAAGCTTTCAATGCTCATTAAATTGCTTCTCAACTAGTACTAGGTCACTGTATAATGATAGATGGGGAGTAGATTAGGGTAAAAATATATCATCTGAACATGAAAGAAGGTTTATGGGATGTGTCATCTTTGTAAAGGCAATCTGCTTGTTTCGTAGTTGTACAATATATGGGTATTCCTGTACATACTACTCTATTTACTAAAGATCATTATGCATAAAAATGTCGCTGCTGTGCTTTGCTGCTCTTGTACTGCATTTGATTTGGTCTGATTCAGACTGAATCATGTGCATGTGGTACACCCACTTTCACAAAAGTACTTCGTTCCCTAACTTTGATTCTGTTGTGAATAGGTGTCTCTTGAGAGGTGATGGTGCTGGTGGTATCCTCAGGAATGGAGAGAGCCAGTTGCACTGGTATCAGCGCTGCTGAGACCAGATGGATCAAATACAATGGTATTTGTGTTTGATGTACTAGACGTAACTAGGTATATTTGGGGTGCTCTAAACTGCACTTACTATCAACTGGAATATGATTTGATGACATTCAGAAGAAGTAGTCAATGACTTCAGTCCCACTGGACTGGGCGAAAGCCACCACCCAGCTGAAGAGTTACTTGGCCGTGCTGGCAACTATCCTTGGGGGCACCTGCGTAGTGGTGGAGAGCTACCAGCTAGGCCTCCTCAGACTGAAGAAACAACAAATGCCCCTCCAGAGGGCCATAACAGATGAGGTGGGAGAGAGAATCACCTGGCCATTGTGGTGTACTACTTCCAGGTAGAAATTAGAGACTGGCTGGAAGAGCAATGGGAATCCACAACCACCATCCCCTCCCTTGACTTTGGGTTAGATTCAACAATTCTGCATGACCCAAAACCTAAACTGGCTACCCAATGTCTCCAACATGGGTGCCTTGAGGGCCCTTTGGAAGCTCAACCCCCCACAAGGGAGCACAAGAACTAAGAGAGGAGGGGCCAGCAGCAGCAGCAGCAGCAGCAGCAGCAACAACAACAACGACAATAACAATAACAATAACAATAACAATGCTAGCAGCAACAATGGCCACACCACCACCAGCGACACCCAATCCCAGGTGGAAAACTCCAACCAGGACTCCTGTCTGTTGGACAAAAGCCATCGCATTGTTAAGAATGTGGACACATTGAAGATGGCCAAGGCCATACAATCTATGAGCGACAAAGGGAAGGGCCCCTCCTCCAGTCAGATGGAAGAGAGTGCTGCCACTTGTGGCATATCAAAGGAGCTTGTTTTAGTGGCTGCAAGCACATGTATGACCATGTGACCACCACTCCCAGTGAGCAAGACCAATTCTGGGGAGGGTGTCAAGAGGCCTATGCATCAAGGGTCGGCAAGCGTCATCTGCAACCAGATGACGTAGTGCCCTCCCCTGCGACTGCTGAATCCCTTTCATGTCCAATTCACAAGTGACTGAATTGAGTCACATATCTGCCGCGTGATGCATCTAGAAATTATGGCTGCCCTCTGGTCATATATTTTTAAGGACGCTTATGTATGTTCAATATCATGAATAATCTTCAGGTCATGTATTTCTAGGGCATATTGCACGTGATCACATCCAGTACATGTATTTCGCTTATTGCAAGATAGGACTGTGATTTGGGGGTCATGTATTTTGGGGCATATGGGTAACGACCAGATTACTATGGCAATGACTACATCCAGCTCATATTGATACCCAGATAACTCATTTGTGAAGTTAGAGTAGTGTTATTGATAAGGTTATGCGCTGAATATTCCTCCAGCCATAGTTTCATCCAATTTCTGAATCTAAGGTGATTTTCTGTGGGGGAACATTTGGTATTGGCATTTGTGCCGGTAGTGTTAGCATGTTTCTGGTATTCATACCATAATTAACCGGCTATGAATGCGCCCTTGACATTTGCATGTAGTATTCTTTGTATGTGTGATTCCGTTACAGATCTACTAAATTATTCTTCTGGGGATCATAAGTAAAATTATTTACATATGCTCCTCTCATTTTTGTTAGTTTTCAATGCGCGCACTTTGGATCACGTGTCCTTATTAATTAGAGTTTCGCATTTACGTACCTATGTTCAGAGCTTACGCACCTATAGTACGCTCATGGGATTTAGTAATTTCAATACACCCTTGTATGGTCCATAGAGATGAATTGGTCTCACTCTCTTATGGTGGCTGCCGGGGTGATGCTTGGTAGGATAATCCACAAGTTTATGATTCCTGGGTTCCCAGAATATATCAAACTGGCCCTGGGCAGCCCTGTCCTTGAGCCAATAAAATTGCATATCAATAGCCTTTGATTTTTTGTTTAATAGTCCCATGCAGTATCTTCTCAGCTGTGTTGTTGTCTGTTTTCAGTGGAGTAGCCAGCTGGGGAAGCCCTAGTTCAATCAAGCATTGTTTTACAGGTAGTGCTTCCCTTGCATTGAGGAATGGTGAAGCTACCTCTGCTTTGGCCGCCAAAGCCATAACATTTTTGATGATCTTTGCTAGCACTAGGATTGAATGCATTGTTCTCATGATTGCCTAGGTATTGGTAGCCCCCTGCTCGACTTCAGGCTTCTGGGCACACCAAGTATGCTGCATTGCTATCGGCACAGAGTATCATATCACTTGCCCTGTACATTATCTTGCCGTCAGGTTTTCCAGTGGCATAGTTGAGGAAGTACTTTGTTACTGCCAGTGGAGCTTGAGTGTCCTTCACTGATGCGGTGTCATTGAGTGCGTGCAGCATGGTGTTGTCGACTGCACGTGCATAGAACAGAAACTTTCCAGTGACTTTTTGGATGAATTTTATCTCCTGAGCTGATAACGTGGACAGGTCTTTGATCTTTGCTTACTGTACCTTTACCAAGGTACATCTGTGCATGACAGCCCAAAGTGATGTTGTTCTGTGGTGGCGTGCTCAAATTCCTTTACTGCTTGTTCCACTTACCCATCCAGAGAAATCTGTACCGTATGATCTTCATAGTCCCAATTGAGATGGATTCCGATGTATTGTTTTCCGGACCAGTCAACCTTGAACAGATATTTTGCTCTTACTTCTTCAACCAGATGGTCCATGTCAGATTGGTTCAAATACTTAATACCAAAATCATCCACAACTGGTGTGAACAAAATACCCCGTTCCCTATACAGGAACATGCCCTCAGTGAGTGGCACCTTGGCATACCCGTACCTTTCTAGGTGTTCTACCAAGCCGTCATGGGAAGTTTTCCACTATGCTTTAACCCATAGCATGCCTTCTTAATCCCGGCATACACGTAACCCCCCTTAACTAGGGGGAGTAACTTGTATGCGTCCACTATATATGGGGGTATCATGTCCAATTGGAATCAAACAAACTCGGGCTCATCCAAGCTGGAGCATAAATACATATTGGATATGTCCCCCAAACAGTATGTAGCTCCTGGTGTATATATAACACTGTTTCGGTGGGTCTTGATGGCTTCCATGTTAGCTTTGTGCGTAGCCACATTGCCCTGATATTCCAGCTGGTCACCACCTGTAGTGATCCAGATCCTGTATGGCTCAGCCTTTTTGGGGTGTATTGCAACTGTATATTGGGGTAAGTGACCTTCGTGTGATAAGGTACCTCATGTCGTTGAATCCAGTCCAAAACATCCATGCCCTCGATATCATTGGGCTTGAAACCCTGGAATAGCCTCCCAAACTCATCTTCCCCAGATTTTAGCCATAACTCGTGGACAGTAGCCCTTGGGTGCTTGACTAGGTCCCTATATACGGCCCATTTATGGAGGTCTTCATCCCATATGGAGCCGCCACAGGCCAAATTGGGTCAGTAGGCACAAACTCTGGTGGCTTGTTTTGGTAGCTCATTTCAGTACAATGACCAGGAAAGAACATGTTCAAGGAACCAATGACCAAAAGTTCTATTGCACGCATGCGCAAGGCATAATTTGCATATTTTTAGGTAAACACAGCAGAGGTTCACAAGGCAGTCTTTGTTATGCTCTGTTTTTTAGAAAAAGACAGCAGAGGTTTGCAACCATTGGAACCTGTATTCTGCTATATTAGTTACATAGTAAAAATAGCGTTTTTGTAGTGTTGTATTATCAGCAACACTGTTATTCACTGTATTAAAAGAGATACTTGCTCTCTTGAGCAAGGTTGATCTCTTTATCTTACACCTTTAATTATTTGATTACACACCTTAAACTTGCATTCAGTTGCCTAGCAGCTCACTGCGGAACTACAGATCTAAGATACAACTGACTGGCAGTGAGAATACTAGACATGGTCGAGCCATTCAGCAGCCATAATAATGGATATCAAAGAAAAATTGGACCTAAACAGACCTGCACCTCAACCGGCTGTAGCAACAAACCAACAGATCTAGTAGCTTTTGCTCTTCTTCCAAGCGTTTGGATGCTGTCAGCTTGCATCCATTTCAGAAGGAATTTAACAGATTAACAGTCGCAAGCTCCTCGTTGCAAGCTTGCAAGGAAGAATAACAAGAAAGGCAAAGAGTTTTTCCGCTTCATCGACGTCAAACCGTCTTCGCTCTCCGAACTCCTCTCCGCTCCATCAACATCGAATGGTGTTCGCTCCGTGACCAAATTTTCCGCTTCGTCGACGCCCAACCGTCTTGTTTGCTCTGGCAGTCCACGAAACAATTTCAAAATTAGTCCATTTCAACACCCAACACGACCCCAATGACCAGTGTATGCCAAACCGCACTGATCCCCCCCCCAGCAAATCCTGTTGCTAGGAGAACACGAAGTAACATCTCCCTCAAGAGTATTTCTAGTATACACAAAGAAGCTGCACATATGCCAAGAGAAGGATTTATATCCATAGTACTACTAGTACCACAGAGTTCAGCTAGAAGATCCCTTTTTCAAGGATGTGCTGACATAATGCCCACATCCTGAACAGGTGGCAGATTGGACAGTGGCCCTGACGATGACCTGGCAACAGAGGACCAAGAGGGACCAGATATCCTGTTTCCATCCTTCAATGAACCTATGAAGACCACCCTCAAGGACATATTTGAGATCAAACAACAGTCCAATAACAGCCTCTGGGAGGCACTTATTGGAGGACATATTGTTACATGGTCCATGCTGAAGTACCTATAACCCCAAGACATTGCAGATTGTATCTACATGGACAGGAGCCACCTTGTGTCTTTAAGCAAAATCATTCAATGTGATTTACAAATGTTCATTGATTTTGATACTCACTTAGCAGCTCAAGAAGGTACCAGGTGGAAGGATCCCCAGCAGTACACAAACAAAGAATTTGTCCACAAACTGTTTCTCAGGGTGTATTTTCTCCAATTTCGCGCATATTTTGTGCGTGGTTTTAACACAGCAAAAATATAATACCCCAAAATTCTGGAGTCCATCGTGACCAAGGATCAGGGTACTTTCCAAACTGAGCATTATTTCTGTGTGCGTAATACACCTTACTCTAATCATGATAAAAAATATAAAAATCAGTCACCACTAGTAGAATCAAATTATTATTCCTCCCGTACCCACAACAATTAATTCCATTCATGAATAAATAATAATTGTTCACTCAGTATTAATACCAAATTCTTATGCTAAGTACTAACAATTAGATGATGTTTTCCTAATTGTGAAGTCTTTTTCTGGATACTTATATTTCTTTTTTAATTGTAAATTATACTCTGTTTGATTAAGTCCTATCGCAATGGATTATTGTCCCTCCAATATTTTCAATATTCTCAATACTTAGTGCTCAATTACTATTAGATTTTGTATGATGTATGTACTGTTAATTCCTAAACTAATTCAAGTTATAAATTGGCATTCATCAAGGCTGTTATTGCTGAATCAACATAGCCAGCCTTTTTCTTTTTGGATCCACCACAACTACTGGTGCTACTACTAGTACCTGCTGGACTATGCTTATTGTTGTATTGCTTCAGACTTTTTTTCTCCTACATCTCTTTGTCATAATTTCCTCCAGTTTCCTTCCTGTATCTGTCTGATTGCACAGCTTCATAACTTTCTTGCACAAATTGTTGAACAGCTCTCGTCCTTCTTCAATCCACCCATTTCTGCTGCCACTGTCTGAATCACAGTACTTTTTCTCTTGCACAGGATGGTGACATCACTCTTTTGCTGCTGCTGGTTCACCCAAACGTGATGCTTGTTGTAGATCATTATCAATGCAAATGCTTCATCTGCTATGTAGAAGATATCACTGAGCAAGTCCTCTTCCTTTTGTTGCTTGAAATTGACCTTTGTTGGATTGATTGCTGACAGGATTCTTGTATTGAAATAATGGGATTCTTCATTTTCAGCATCATTGTATTTCCTATACTGAGGATTTAGGATGAGACCTGAATCCTCATTTTCTGTGTCATTGATCACTCCAACAGTACCAGGGAAGCTGACAGGGAATCTACATTTGCTGCCATTGACTGTACAGAAGTGGTACTAGTAGTAGTAGCGACGGGGCAAAATGTTAGTGGTGTTGGATAAAAATTAGATTCAAAAATATCTGGTTTCAACAACAAATCCACCAGCATGCATTTATCTATCCAATTTTTCTTGCCAAGGTTTGTGAGTTGTGCCTCAAGGCGGTGAGCACTGTGACTACCTTCTGAATCCGGTCCGTTGGGAGTCTGATTCAAAGGCTTCTGAAGAACAGCAACGCTGTGTCAGTGCGTTAGTAGATGAACAATCGTACTCTATGCGTGACTGTTGTGGTTGGATACTTTTGGCAACGGACAATCTTACTACAGGCAAGACTATGGAAACGCCAGATCTCTTCTTACTGTGAACTTGTTCAGATACAGCAAGATAGACATTAGGTATTGTAGATTACAAGTAGTTGGTAGCAACTAGTGTGAATTTTGGAGATATAATCAGTTGAATGTTAAAAGTATGAGATAAGAGAGTAATCTTGCTGGAGAGCATGATATCTCTTTTAGTGCAGTGATAAAGACAGTACACCGCTAATACAGCACTGTAGAATCACATGCTATCGAACCTCTCCTTCTAATCGTGAGTATTGAAACAGCAGTTACTAGGACATATATATATATATTGCAAGAGTATATATATATATATATATATATATCGTGAGTAGCTTCTTCAAACCTCTCTTTTGATACTCACCACTGTCTTCTTAAATATTTCACAAAATGTTGGATCGGGATATTGTCCGGCACCATAATTGCTCATGTTGAAACTGCCCTTTCTGTAACATGTGCTGTGATCTTGTCATCAATTGGGAACTTCATCATGGTATGGAACCAATCATTTTTGATGTATTCCCCTAGCTGTTTGTCCACTGTTTCACAAGCAAAATTCAAAACCTTAAGATTTTTTTTGTTAGATGCACAGCTCCGTTGGTAATTGTACTCACTTTTTTTGGTGTGTCGCCATCATCATTCCAACTCAATTCTCCCTCTATGATTACCTTATTTTTTTGGTACCAATAGTACCTTTCCCACACCCTTCTATTGTTCGTTTTGCTGCTGTTGTAAGTGTTTGGCCACATGCTGTGCCAATATGTTGATGGGGATTTGTTTCACAACACGTTTTGCAACATCCTCAATATTGTAGCCCTCTCTGTCAGAAGATTTCTTTACCATTTTGGCTGTTGCTTCTTCTTTCTGTTGGTTGGTTACTTTAGTGGGGGGAGGTTTTGGCAATGCTCAGTGTTGCTTCATTACTTTGGTTGATGGTAGTGTGCTCTTCCATGTTGGGAGTGGTAGTAGCAGTGGGGCCAGTATCCTTTTTGTTAGTGCTGCCCTTCTTAGCTGCGGTAGTAGTTGTGGTATCACTGCCACACATTCTGTTAGAAATTGCTGTGGTCGTTTTCACTCTTCTTTTCTTACCATTATTGTCCCCTGTAGTTTGAACAGCAGGACAGATGGTTTTGTTGTTTTGAACGGTTTTCCTCTCTGATTTTTGGCTTCACCGTGTCTGTCTGACAACATTCATTTTTTTAAATACCATGCCAACCAAGAAGCATTTCTTTCTTTTTGTGTGGATTTGTGTGTGTACAGTTTTTCTTATGTGTACAGTTTTTTGTATGAGTGAATTCATGTTTGTGTGGTTTTGTGTGTTGTGTTGTGTATGCTGTGCACCCTAAGGTGTGTCTGGTTTGTGTGCGGCCTTTATTTTTTATATCAGTAAAGCATGTACGCTTTGCCCCCTACATGGATCCCATGCACAGCCTGATCAAATATGGAAAGAAATTGGATTGGCTGGATGGTGCGTGAAGCTTGTTTGGTAAAAACTGGCAGTTTTCTACTGTTTGAGTCTATTTCACTAGTAACTGATTTGTGACTCAAACACAGCTTAAATTGTCTGTTCCAGGGCAACAATCATGCAAAATGAGTGTGCAGTCAACATGACCCAAATAGTAGTAGTACTATTGCTTCTACAATGTGTGTCTCATTTCCCTGAATAAAAACACTGATACAAAAATAAAAACAGTTTTAATATTTGCATTTGCACCAATGTTTGGCGTTCAAAACAGCCACAATGTGGTGTTTTCAAGTTTTCCAGAACCTCAGCCCTTCCCATCCCTCAAGGAAGGTGCTTGTTTTCAATATTAAGGTTAAGCTTATTTTCAATGAAACTTCGTATTGCTTACTTGTATTTTTATTTTTTCACGGACGAGATATTATTGAGTGATTCCCGGCAGTTCTAAACTAATAAAAGACCAAAGTAATAAAAAATATTCACGAGTGAATAGATGAATAAATTTTTTGGTGCACCCAACTGACGAATATTTTTATTAACTGACAGATTTGGAATTTGGAATCTCTAAGTACAAAACAGTAACTGTCTGTTTATGTCTGTTGTTTAATCACTACCCGCGCCACCTACCGGCCTATTTTGGCAAGCAAGCCTGTTAAGTATTCAAGACTGGCCGGCAGTTGAATTTTCAGAATTTTCTATGTACCGTATCGATTGGCTTTGCTGGTAAAATTACTAGTGGTAGCTATCCTCGCTAACACACTCACATTGCTCTCCAGCAAGCAAGAAACACTCTTTTGCGACTCTTTCGCGAATCACTCTTTCGACAAAACACTAATCGACAATCACCATGGCCTTGGAGTTACTAGCACTAATTGGAGAATACTATGAGGACAACTACTTAACCCCCAATTACAACAATCCACTGCTTGGCGAGGAAGATAAGAAAAGAAGGGACCGGAGAACTCCTAGGATTGCAATTAAGCAATACAGCCAATCTGCGTTCATGTATCTCTATCGATCCGGAAATGATCAAGCCCTTCTCAACTGCTGTGGAGTTGATCATGTAGTATTCAGAGAGCTCTTAGATTTGTTTGAGCCTTTCTACAATCAATACATGTATGATGAAAAGACTGGATCGATCCGGAAGTTGAAGCATGATTATAGCCAACGTCGAGAGTTTGATGCAACTGGATGTCTTGCTCTTATCTTATTCTGGTTCCAAATCAGAGGATCAGCAGCAAGAGCAGTTGCCATAGAGTTTGGAATTACATCTTCTCCTATGTACAGATGGCTAAAATTTGGATGAAAGCTCCTTCTTTGTGCATTACAAGACCATCCTACTGCAAAATTTTGCTTGCCAAATGAAGAAGAGACTCAACAATACGTCGATGCTATTGCTGCTAAGTATCCAGCGCTTGGTCCACACAGAGTGTGGGGTGCTTGTGGAGTAGTAACTTGTGGAGTAGTAACTTGTGGAGTAGTAACTTGTGGAGTAGTAACCTGCGGAGTAATACCAACGGCACGACTGCGACCGGCGCCACCATTACTAGTAAGTTGAGCAAGGAGTGCCTACAATATTACCTTCCTCTCTTCATCTGCCCTGTCCTGTCTTCTCTGCGCATCATTCATTTGCTTCTGCTGAAGCTTCAATACTTCAGCAATCATCACCTTGAATTCGTCGTCTCCTCCCTTGCGATTGTAGTGTCTCTTTGTCTTGCTAGTAGCTGTCTCGTTACTTTTGTTACTAGTAATGGTGCTGGCGGGCGTCAGCTCTGCTGCTAGCTCTGATACTTCTGACTGTTGGGAGACTTGTTCAGGTTGTGTTGGTTGACCAAGTAGAAGTGGTACCGGTTGAGTTGAAGCATCAGGAGGAGGAGGATGAGGAGGAGGAGTAAACTCATCTGTTTCAACGTCATACCTGTCTTCTCCATCTGTAATTTCTGATTTAACGCCTATCAGCCGGAAGAGTTCCTTTGCTTCCTTAATGTCCCATCTCATGTTTGGATTGCCAGTAGGGGCTTTCATCCGGTACAATCGATGGAATTTGTTGCGAATGGAAGTGACATCCCTTCCAGGATACTTCTGAGTGTGTAGGGCTCTGACATCATCCCAGTCATCATTTGAAACTGGCATGAAAGCTCTAATGGCAGCAAACATGCTCTCCAACTCGGGCTTGGTGTAGTTGTTGGCGCCGGCTTTCCTGCCTCCAGTCGTGGGCATGTTGTTGATTGTTACGATCGATGGTATTGCTGGTGGTGGTGGTGGTGTTTCTGTTTCTTCTTTTTTATGTGCCGAGCAGCCAAATTGTTGAAGAATCGAAATCGATTCATCGTTGTCCGACGAATTCTTGTCTTCTAATAATCTAGCAAGCGCGACAGCAGCAGCAACAGTAGTGGTGTAGGAGGACATCGGTGGTGCCCTGTCTAATGTGCTGGTGGAGAGACGACAAGTCCTACTGTTGTTGTTCTTGCATTTGTTCTTTCTTTCTGGACTTTCTTTTTTTCGGACTGTTTGCAATTTTTGAGCTCAGCAAAATTGGCGATGATCACCAAAAATAGCATGCAAGCATGCCGGGCAAAAGAGGTGCAAAGAGGTGCACACATGATTGATTCTTCTGTTGGGTGACTGAAATATTGGATTTTTCGATTTTAGTGATTCCGTTCGAGTTTATTCTGTTTTTATTCAGTTAATAAAAATTTAGAAGTCGATGCAGCCTCGACTTCTAAATTATATTCAATACTTAATAGAAGTATATCTATGTACAAAGTGAATAAATTTATTCCTTTGGTCGCAAAATTTTATTAGTTTAGAACTGCCGGGAATCACTCATTGTTATCGACGGCTTATCGACAGACTAAATCTGTGCATCAAGTTGGCTTGTTTCATCCATCTCCCGGAACAGAGTTGTCGTTCTACACAAGTCCCAGCCACTCCACAATCCCTAGAAAGTGCAATAAGCAACAAAAACGAATCATCATGAGCAGCTCTACCATAAAAAAGCTGGACATTGCCATTGCCGATCTCGAGTGCCGCTTGGGATTGAAGCCCGGCCAACCCATCAACTCCGGAAGCAAAGGCAACGCCAATAAGAAACAGAACAACGGCAAAAAGAAACATAACAACAACAACAACAGCAAGGCGAAGAAGGGATCCCAGCCCAACCAACCCAGCCCGGATGAACTCGCGGCCCAGCCGGAAATCTGCAAGCTCCAGTTCAAGGTGGGCGTCATCACCAAGGTGTGGAACCACCCCAACGCCGACAAGCTCTACTGCGAGGAAATCGACGTCGGGGAGGACGAACCCCGCCAGATCGCCTCGGGATTGCGCCCCCACTTTTCGCTGGAAGAAATGATGGGCCAGAGACTGCTGGTGGTCGCCAACCTCAAAGCCAAGAACCTGGTCAAATTCAAGTCGCACGGGATGGTCCTGTGCGCTGCCCGGGCGGAAGCCGACGGCTCCGAGACGGTCGAATTCGTCGAGCCTCCGGCGGACGCCAAGCCTGGAGACGTCGTTTCCTTCGAGGGACTCCCAACGCCGATTCCGCTGGCGGCATCGCAGGTGGAAAAGAAAAAGGTCTTCGGGAATTGCATGGAGGGAATGAAAACCGACGCCGAGGGCATTGCCACCTGGAATGGGCACAAATTCGTGATCGGCGGCGCCGGTCACTACTGCCGGGCAAAGACCGTGTGCGATGGGCCGATGCGGTAGTAAGCAGGATGTAAGCGTGCGAAGGGATGTCTCAAGTCGGGTCGAGTCGAGTCGGTGCGATCCCTGCCGCCGGGGGTTGCAAACTACAATTCTATCAAAGTCCATTCCATTTGTGCTAGAACAAAACGCAACGCAAGAAAAGATAGAAGTAGTATGCTAGCAGTTGCAGTAGTAGTAGCAGAGCAGGATAGTCGTTGGGTATGGATTATGCAGGTTTCGGGTGGTGGGGATTGATTGGTTCGGTTGCATCTATCAATTGGTTCAACTCTGTCTAAGTTATTCACATCACGTCATGACGAAACAATGTGGCTGGTTGTCTCGGCTTCTTTTGTATTTAGACCGGCAACTTCATCTTTTGTGTAGTTTATATTTGTGGGCTTGTTCCTTGTTTGCATTTGCAGTGCTTTGGCAGGGATCTTCACGTATACAGTCACGGTCGCAACTCGTTTTGTTCCTTGGTTGCTGTGAAAATGTGACATCTTGTCTCCGTATTATCGGATTACTTTCTTTGTGAAGACAGTATTTGGAAATGACTGTGTTGTCTTCAAATGCTGCTGCTGCACCTTAATAAAATTACGATCCCAAACGATTGTCTGAAGAATTTTCTCCAGCAGATCTTGCCTGTAACGCATGTTGTTTCCGTTCTGAAGTTGCATCCCCCCATACAGAAAACATCATCTCCGAAAACCCTGTGTACTTCTGAATATGAAAGCTGACGCCACTACCCGGCATAGAGAGGTATTCTCTTTTTTGAATGCACGATTATGCCTACCGGCACTCGTACTATCTCGTCACAAAAAAAGACAATCAGTCACTCGTATACACAGCAAGATTTTGTTTTCGTCGAATTTTGAAATTACATATTACATTACATTTCCATCTCTACT
Source organism: Pseudo-nitzschia multiseries (assembly GCA_037355745.1). NCBI lineage: Eukaryota > Bacillariophyta > Bacillariophyceae > Bacillariales > Bacillariaceae > Pseudo-nitzschia > Pseudo-nitzschia multiseries. The sequence goes on from CM074791.1 coordinate 3,634,588, forward strand.
CTATGCCAGGAGAGATTCACTCAATCCACATTGATCGTATATCGTTTGCCGGTCTTCAGTTCAATATTAAAACAGAATCTACGAAGTCAAACGAGCGGCTTTTTAATCAGAAAGGTTGATGGATGCTCTGTCAAGCTTGGTCTTGAGGTAGTATACGTAAGCAGCCAAGAGAACGAATGCAACGACGAAGACGCCAATGAAAATGGAGGCAGTCTTGTTTGCCTTGGAACCAACTTGCGTAATGATTCCGTCCTTTCGTACAACCTTGATTCCTGCAATGTAGTTGCAAGCATTGTTGTTTGCTGATGAAATGTATCCAGTTGATTCGAGCCCTTGTTCGCACTTTCCGGCACCTTCGTACACTTGTTCGCACATTTCAATGACTTGGTCCTCATCTTCATCATCATTACCGTCGTTATTGTAGTCCTCAGGTTCTTTGCAGGAAACGCAGTCCATCGAAATCAGGGATTCGGCACTGTAAGGGAGAGAACTTCCAGCCATGCTGTAGTAAGTTTCTTTTCCGCCGTAACTGTCGGCAAAGGATGTGCATGTATCATCAGTGAAAAGACCCATGAAGATAGCACCTCCTTGTTCAGCACAGTATGGTCCGATAAAGTATTCGATTTCTTCTTCTTCTGCTTCATCAAGTCGGCGGCGGCGGCGACGCTCTTCGTTTTCGAACTTGGCCTCTTTGCACTCAACGTATTCAGCGAGGTTGAATTCCTCTTCTTCCTCTTGCTCGTCATCTTCGTAAGGATTTCTGTCGGCACAAGTATCTGCCATTCCGTGTTCAACAAAGCAGTCATACTCGCAAATTTCTTCGTCGAAGTCGTCTCCCTTATCATCCCCATCTTCGCAGTCACAGAGAACTTCGGCGGTGTATTCACAACGGTATTCGTTGTAATTTTCGAGAGCCTCGTAGTATGAGTCGAGGAAAGTGTTCATGTCAATGACGTAGTCACCATAGTTAGAGTCGCATCCTCCAGCCTTGTCTGGGCTGCACTCGTTGGAAGGACAAAGACGGAATCGGATCAATCGCTTTGTTTCGATGCGGACATCTTCTTCACCGTCGGCATTGTCGTTCCATTGGCTAATGTGGTGACATCCTTGGAATTTGATGGAAAAGTTAGAGACCCACGTGAAATCGATTTCGTCGGCATCTTCAAGCTTACGGGCCTTGCTTAGAAGACTTTGACCCAATGCGGAATCAGCCTTGACGTCACTGAGGCTATCGAACTTCTTGGGAGCCTTCTTCGGGTTACCGTAAATTGGGAGAGTGGCGGCGGCCAATCCGAATGTAAGGAAATTCAAAAGAAACTTCATTTTTCTACTATGATGTTTCGCAGTTTATGGCATGAGTGAAGCAATGTAGTCATTATGGACAAGAACCCGAGACATTACCAATAACAAAGAGCGAACGATGAAGGTTAGAAGCGAATTGCACACGCCACACTGAATGGAACACAAGACGGCCCGATGCGAATACTAGGTCGAGATTGACGTCTTTGGCTGCAAAGATCGTATTACTTCGTCGTGTCTCTTGCGAATAACTCGCCCTTCTTCTCTCCACTCCTCGACGGACCTTACTTTGTTTTGCTTCGAAACCTTACCTTTCTCTGGTGGTAAAAAGTATTATTGTGATGGGTGCCACGGACCAGGGTGTTGTGTAGTAATTGAATAGAGAAGGCTATGGGAGAGGAACTCTTCTCGCGACTGTGTTTCTGGCTTCGGATTTATATCCGTTACGTTGATAGCGGGCCGAGCCTCATTGGTAGCGCCTCTCGCTTTTTTTACTGTGCACTGCGGTTTCAACGCTTCTGCGATTCGCTAGAAATCGGAGAGAAAAAAATGGCCAGCGCCAAAAGCCAATATAAATGCGCGCATCTCCGAAATTCGCAGCTTGTCTGTTCTTCAGCATCCAATAATTTGATAAATGTAATATACATTGACGAATATGTTCAATTCCTAATTAAAAATGCGTTCGGGTCCCCACACCGCACTGAACGTCTCTCTTTTCTTCGACAAGGCTTCTTGCGACGAGCTCTTTCTATTCCATCATCTCTAACAAAACGTACAGAACACACCTGGTTACGACAACCTGTATCTCTACGAACTTACCATCACTGTCATAATAAGATCAAAAGGTGCGTGGTGATGAATGAAGTCAATATCAATGTATCGGCCGTGATTCCGCAACAATCGTTCAATCTAGGCAGCGTCAAGAGAAATTCGTCCACGGTGCCGGGTGTGTCAACGCGGATTCTAGAATGTAGACGATCGACGAACTCCTTACGATATCCGAAAGCAGCCTACGAACTCGGTACTTTTCAACGCCCAACATGTTTGTGGATGAATAGAGAACGCAAACTCACTTTTTCTTGTTTCCTTAACCAGATTCTATAAGATACAAATAAACCTGTATAGAATAGAAAGATGAAGTTCAGCCTCGCCCTTACTGCTTTGACCGCAGCTGTTGTCTCGGCCAACCCCTTCGCTCCGGCGAAGAGCGCCAACTCTGCTAAGACAAAATACATGTCTAAGTTGATGCGAAACGCCCGACCCACGTCCAACTCTCAACTCGGACGTAAACTCGACGAAGACGCAGAAGAATACGAAGTTGACATTTCGGGCTACTCTCTCAAATTTGAGCAATGTCAATTCGTCAAGGCATACGATGACGAATTGGCAGGAGAAGATTCCGAAACAATTCTCGCCACTAAGCGTTTCGTAATTTTCCGATTGTGTCCCTCCGATTCTTGCGATTCGTGCAATTACAACTTTGGTGAATACATCGTTGACCTCGAGGAATACTTGGAGGCAACTGTAAATTATCAGCAAGAAATGCAAGAGGAAATGTGCGATTCCTGCGAAGAAAACTGCCAATGGGACGAAGATAATGAAGAGGAAGAAGATGGAGAGCGTCGTCGTCGTAAACTTGAAGACTACGGTTCTGACTGCAGCAGTTGCTACGAAGAATGTATGAAGATTGAGAACATGGAAGACAATGGATACATTGACGCCACCGAATTCCTCGAGTGCCAGATGGTCTACGACGCAGAGGACGATGGCAAGTCTGCTCTTTACGCAGGACCTATGTGCGCCAGCAATGGATCCAAAATCAAGATTGGAATCTTCACGGACGAAGAATGTAACATCCCTGATTCTGATAGGGACGTGGACGATTACCTCGTGGACGGAGATGGTGTAAGCATGAAGCTTTCCCACGCTCTCTTGAAGACTGTGTACTCTAGCGAATGTGTTTCGTGCTTAAAACCACAAGACGAAGATGACGACGCCAATGAAAACGATGATGCAGAAGAACAGGAGGTTGAAGTGCTTGACATGTGCGAACAACTCTACGAAGCTTCCGCCAAGTGCGAGAAGACGAACGGGTTTGATAATGGATACGCTAACTATGATGGATACGAGAACCAGCTTGCACAAGAAGGTGTTGTTTGCGACTTCGTCGAATCGTTGAAGGCCGGAAGTTACGACGAATCTGGAGAAATCGTCGTCAACGGAAAGAGTTCCTCTGTTGGTGGAGGATCCCAAACCACTGGAGGACAAAAGTTTGCTCTTACTTTCTTCATCCTTGGAACTGCTGGACTTGCTGGATACGCCGGCATGCTTCATTCGAAACTTACGAAGGGAACCGTTGGACTCACCGAAGCCGGTGGATCCTTGGCATAAACGATATTCAATCAATTTCCTATGATTGCATTTCTTGTTCGACCTGATGACGGGCAACAAGAAATCAACGAACCAATTTGTATCATTTAGTCCTCCCTTTTGTGGCGCGTGTAATTGTGAAAACACATTAACCGAATAAAAATATAGAAGCAATCAAAACTCTTCTCGACATGACAATATTGTTCTTGAATACAGCTGAAAGCACTCTGAAAGATTCAGATCTTAAACGGGGACTGGTTCAAATCTTATTTGATATTCTCACAGGCTCGAGAAACGATTCATTAGCAATTCATATGTTTCTCCACGATTGAGGCGCGGTAACGAACATCCCCGCGTTTGAATAGGATCTCAGTTTGAGCTACGTTTTTGAACAGTGTGTGAAAAGTTCTTTGCTCATGGCCAAGTAACCTTCAACTCGCCTGCTTATCCTTCCTTATCCTTCCTTATCCATTCCAAGTTCTTCCCATTCTGTTGGGCACACCTTTTCTAATTCACGGTCAAAAGCCGCTGCTGCAAGGCGTTAGTCAGCAGTCTCGATATCCCTGCTATGTAATTCCTTCAACATCTCTGCAGTAATTCTGGCGTTTGATGGAAGTGATCTCTAGTAGAGGGATACTTGGCCCTAGTATTGAGAAGCTTTTGGTCCTTTTGGCATTGGTAGGGCAATATCCAGACAAAAACTCCAATCGATGAAATTGAGCCGCCTCAACATTTCTAAAGCCTACATACAATATAGGAAGCCGCTGCTGCAAGGAATTTGTCAGCAGTCTCGATATCCCTGATATGTAATTCTTCAACATCTCTGCAGTAATTTTGGGGTTTGATGGAAGTGATCTCTAGTAGAGGCATACTTGGCCTTAGTATTGAGAAGCGTTCGATCCTTTTGGCAACGGTAGGGCAATATCCAGACAAAAACTCCAATCGATGAAACTACACCTCCTCGACATTTCTAAAGCCTACATACAATATAGGAAGCCCCTGCAAGGAATTTGTCAGCAGCATGGATATCCTGGAATATTATTCCTTCAACATCTCTGCGGTCATTTTGGGGTTCAATGAGATCTTTAATAGAGGGATACTTGGCCTTTGTCGTGAGAGTCTTTTGGTCCTTTTGACAATGGTACGAGGGCAAAATCATCCAGACAAAAACCCAACTCTTTGGAATTACTCGTCCTCGGCAATAATATCGCTTTTGAGTCTCGCCGTAGAGGCAGCAAAGGCCGGAATAACACCACATGGGGACAAACACAGCATCAACCGGATAACCATGTCATTCCCTGAGATGAGGACGATTCCACAATGAAAGTAGCAGGAGACAGACAATTCGGGCCGGTACGCTGAGTAAAACGACAACTCTGATCCATTCGTGATCAACGTTCACCTCTGCTTCCTACAGATCGCACACATTGATGGCCGGAGGAGGAAACCTGGTTGCTACCGTAATCTGTATCACAAAAATAAGAACCAACAGCTGAAGATAGGGGGATTTTTTACTAGATCGTACTGACTGAGGTAGCACTTAATGAGAGGCACTGTGAATGAAATGATAATTGCGTAAATTTAGAATTTCATCAGGTGTGGCTTGTCGCTGGAGGTCAAAGTGAATTGTGCGGCGAGGTAGGCTTCCATCATATCGACGGCGCCAACGGCCTTGAGAAGGGCGTCATCAACCTTCTTTTGGTCGGCCTTACGTTGGTCACTGACAACGGCAGCCTTTGGTGCATCTCCCATGAAAAATTCATCTTCTCCCTCTGTGGTAGCTTCCTTCGATCTGGCAAAGTACTCATCACTGATCGATGAAACATCAACTCCGGAAACATCGACCTTTGACGAAGTGGCAATGACGTATGCTTGGTTTACACGACGAAGAGGAACTCCGTTAATTTTGTAAGGTCCGGAAACTAGAAGGAGACCAGATTCGAGGGCCTTCAAACAGACTACACGCTTTCCTCGGAATCGTCCAGCAAGAAGAATTAGCACGGTTCCAGGGGTGATGGATTTGCGAATTCTGGGAGGCTGTACCACATGATCAATACCATTGTAAATCGTCGCATCGTGCAAAACAAACAAGCAAGCGTGAGATTCGACCAGAGCCCGATTTCTTTCCCAAATGGCGCACCCGTCCTGTTTAATCCAGCAGCCGAACCCGACGACGTGATTCCATCCACCATCGTCAGACTTACATTCTGCTTTACCCGGTGTGTGGGCTTGGATGCCTTGACATCTTCAGCAGGGTAGTAACGAGGAGTAGCAGTCATGGTGAGAGGTGTTTCTACTCTATATTTACACAATACGATCACAGGGGGATAGTCGTGTTGGAGTTGGAGATTTCCCGAATAATCGATTGGGGCGATCAAGGCAAGACTGTGTTCGAAATACGACGCCGATTTATTGCAAGAAAGTAATATGGTAGGAGGTAAATTCTGTTGAAGGTCTAGAAAAGTACCTTAACCTTAGCCTTATATATTGTAATAAAAGATGGACTAAAAATAATAATATTAAAGAAAATTTCCGTTATTCATGACTCTTTTATTGAAATATATCCAGGTACGAAAATAGATGGGTATGTAGTTTTACGTTTTCCTCTTATTATACTTTGTTTCTAATGTGTATCGACTTATGTGCAAAAAGAGCCTGCCAAGTTAGCAGATTAAAAATAGCCCCTATCTTACGCTGCACGCAAACGCTTTGTTTTGATAAATTACGCATGGACGAAAACAAATGTTGTAATGCGTTTTATTTCGTTTGCGTGCACGCTCCCAAGAATATCCGTGACTTTAACGTACAGTACTTGCGTAAACTAACTACCATATCAACATACTCGTTTCGAAGGAAGAATAAATGCTGTGTTGTTGCAAGGAGTCTATGCCTGAGGTAGGATATTTCATCATCGCTTTCTTCCGACTTCGCGACAACACTGTGCAAGTTTTACCGTGAGGGATTTGTTGTGCTGTGCCGCATCAGACCCTTATCCTTCGGGAAACAATTATTGGAGAGCGAGTGCACGGTTCTTGTATTCTACCGTCCGTCGATATCTGATCCAGGTTCCGTATCAAGCAGGTCTAGTCCGAATTCGCCTGCTCCTGCTGTGCCTTTTCCGATGCAATATGGTTTCTGGAGGAGTACCGACAGCAAAGTCTAGGTCGAAGTCGATATCCATATCCCCTCTCAGACGTCCACGCTCCGAAGGTGGATTTGCTTCCGGGAAAGGAAGCGGTAACTCGGAAGCTGCTGCCAATTCTTCAGCAACAAGTTCCCTGATGCAGTCGTCAAATGACTCTATCAATTCTACCAATAACCCACAAAGCAAAAACAATCCAACCAGCGGCAGCGGCAGCAGTAACAGTAACAACACATCACAGAATCAAACGAGTGCTAATAGCAATAACGATCCCGCGGCGTCTTCCGGAAAACCATGTCATGCAGCACGCTTGGCTCTGTTGTGCTGTCAAAACGCAATTCGTATGGGAGCGCGCACGCAGATCGAACTTTGTCCACCGGGAAAAGCGCGGAGAGATTTGAAAGCAGCCTTGAGGAGTAAAAATCGTTCCGGTAGCAGTAGCAGTAGCAGCAAACGAGCGTCAACGTCATCATCGGGGTCGACACGCAGAAGCAGCTCCGGTCAAATTTTTCTTACTCCCGATGTTGGTGGATATTTTGGAGTCGACAAAATGGTAGGGTCGGACACATTGAAATACCTATACCCTGATCTAGAGGAAGAAATTTTAGTCAACACCAATGCATACGACGGAGAAAGCGACGAAGAGGCCAGTAGTGGTGACGACGATGACTTGATAGATCCTCAGGAACTCCTGGTTGATTTGGACGGCTCAAAACTACAACACAATAACCTTGATGACGAAAAGAAGTATAAAATTCTAATGGAGCCTCTCTTCACTCCGCTAGGCGATGAATCAGTCTTGGCGAATTCAGTTAATGGACCAATAGGCGGTGGCCCAGGAGGTTTGGGTAAACTACCATTCAACCGAAGGAAAATTAGATACTTTGACTCAATTACTGCTCAAGACACGATGACTGTTCGGGCTTACCTTACTAAGGAAATGCAGCGAAGCAAACAACGAGAAGTTATGTTATTGGCAAGGCATTTGAAACGTTCACAACAGCTTCAAAGACGGCAACTGAAAGCGAAACGCGGCGATGTCCCAACCTTAAGTGGATGGGACAATCCAGATACAAATGAAGAAGATCAGCAGCTTGCACTTGCTAGTATTTCCAAGTTCGAAGAACATATGACTCCATCCCTGGCTGCAGCTATGGTGATTGAAAGCTTAGAAATGAACAAACTAGAGAGTATTGAAGGAATGGCCAAGTGTTATGACGGCATCATAGCTGCAGGAATTGCATTGCTTGAAATAAGCAACGATCCAACTGCCTCCACTTCCGACGACTCTTCTCCTGGTTCTGGTGCTGGAAGTCATGGAAAAAGAGCACAGATCATGGCAGCGCTGACGCCCTTGTTGATATCATCATTAGAACAACCTTCTGGTGATGTCATCATCGCTCTTGCGAAAATACGGCGAATGTGTGGAACCGCACGTTACCAACGAAGATTCGTGCAACGTGTTGCTCCTTCATTGATCAGACCACCACGGGGTGCAATGTGGTGTTTGAAGCATCAAAATGATATGGAGCCAATTCTAGCTGCTGCGGAGTTGATATTCGATTCAGCTTTTGATGTTTTTTCGAAGGCTTGGTACGATCGTGGCCAACTGTTGCTCGCAGATACGAAGAGAGCGGAAACGCTCAATACTGTAGCAATGCAATTGAAGAATTTGAGTTCGCATCCGGAAGATAATTTGACATTTGAGTTGGGCCATGGAAATAACGCATGGAGATCTAACAAGTATAAAAGCGGAAAAGATCCGTCGAAAGGCACGAAGGAACCTCTTGCGGAATGGGAAGTTATCGAGGTTGATAGACATATTCGAGTGTCAATATCGAATATTATCTCGATGGACTGGTCACGCGTAGTCGTTTCGAAGGAAGCAGCCTTGTCGTCTGCATCTTTCAACCGTGCACGATCTACGGGGAAACGACCAAGCGTTTTTCTTCACGCTGCATCAAGTGGCGAAAACAGTCCGAAAAATCCTACTCCGTCAAGCCCGTTACGACAACCGAATTCGAAGACTCACCTTCCTGTTTTTGGTGGTGAAACTGGTGACGGAAATAGTACCCATTCGTCTAATTTTGCATCTAGTGCAGAGGTTCAACGTGAGCGAACCAGAAGTCCAATTCCAATTGGTTCCTCCAATCAGACAATACCGCTGTCCCCTCCGCCTCCGAACAGGGAAGTACCGGTAGATGGACGATTGTCTGTTGATCAATTTTCACAAGCATCCTCGGATCTTTTCCCACCGTCGGAGCAAACACCGCCTCGATCTCCCACACCAAAACAGAAAGATACGGCTTCTGATAACACTTCAACAACTGTTCCATTATTACCTCTATCACCGAAGCGAAATAAGAATATTGCAACAACTTTGAGTGGTAAGGATTCGATAAAGAACTTCTCCGACAACATCACTTCGTCTTCGTCTCCCGTGCACCCTCAGTTTGGAGGGGAAAGGGATCGTGCCCCACTTTCGCCGCCACCCGTTGGAGTTGGTACGACATCTGACGGTGCACCCCACAGACCCATGTCGTCAGCATCTTCGGTGTCGTCTAACATGACAGGTATTTCTGGGATGTCAGGTTCTGGTTCACAACCTTCCCATTATCGAATGTTAACGTCAACCGCTGCCGAACGGAAACGAACTGTTGCTGCTTGTCGTGCTCTAAGAGCGCAGATAACCCGTTTTGAAGAGGCGTTTGTCCAGCTACATGGGCGAACTCCAAAGGGAGCAGCAGAACGGGCTCCACTTGCTACTACATACGCTCAGTACAGAGAATGGAAAAGGGCTATCCGTGCCGACGCTGCCTGTAGAATACAAGCACTTATACGTGGTGCGATTACACGGTGGATGCTACTGAGAAGCAATAACTCCCAGATATCGAAGGTAGTGATGAAAAGGGCTGGAAGGCGTGGCTTTGCACTGCAAAATGACGCAGCTCAGAGCCAAAATTCAATGCTTGATGAACTCAGTATTCCAGCCGAAATTGGTGATCGCAGACAAGAAGGCGTTTTGTCCAGCAGTGCCAGAGGTAGTCCAAGTCTGGACGTGCAGGGACAAGGAGGAAATCCAACTCTTGCACCACAATGGGGAGATCAAATTGTAAGGCGAGCAAGTGGGAGCAACGATTTTACCTCGACCTCACCCATCCCTAGACCCGCTTCTCCAGCGCCGTCGGTGGGTTCAAGAACTAATAACGATCTAGCTAACATGTCGTTGACGGATTTGCAGGCACAGAAGCGTGAACTGAAACAACAGCTGAAGCAGTATGATATGAGTTTTGCGAGACGAAATGGTCGCATGCCGGTGAAAGCAGAAAAGGAACCGATTCGTCATCTTTATGAAAGATACAATGCCTTGAAAGCTCTCATCAGCGAAATGGAAAAAGAAGGAAGACGTTCGTCGTCGCCAACCGCATCTCCTGCTGCACCTAGTTCGAGTAGTCCAATAGGAACTCAGAGGTCGGTTGTCTCACCGGTAGGCTCAGATAGTGATGAATCGACTGGCAGGAAACCGAACATCAGTGGACGCCGAAATCAGACTGGATCGGGAACGCCTGGTCAGGATCTGGCTACCCTGAAAGCCGAAAAGGGAAGACTTCATCAGATGCTTAGATCATTTGAGAGAGACTTCTTCAGAGAGCACCAGCGACAGGTTCAAAGCTTCGCTGATATTCGACCCGTCGCAGCTCAGTATCGTCGGTACAAAGAAATCAAGAGGGCCATTGCTGCCCTACAAAGAGGAGAACGATAGATTTATAACTAATATCTCAAACTAATGAGTCGACTATTGCAGGATTAATTTGAAATTACACGAAATAATAGAATGAAAACAGTAATTCTATTCGAAGAAACTAAATAATAAGAAGTCGAAGTCATTGTACCATAAGTATGGGGAACCAATTGCGCATAATGGTAAAATGGCACTAAGATCACCACCATGTAAAAAGAAGTTTCATAAGCAAGCGAGTACGCATAATAAAAACGGGGGTTTTCGTACTGCCGGCCATACAGAACTATTTTCATTTCTATGAAACCTTATACTCCAGGTATTTTGTGATCCAAAAGAAGTCATTGAGTAATGTAATCATAGAAAGCGCCTTATGGTATATATTGGGAGATCAAATGAAGTCCCCCGGGATCAAATCTTTCAATTGTAAATGAAGTTGCGTTTGCAATGTCCTTGGCGTAATGAAACGACAAAAGTTTCTACCAAAAATTGTTTCCTTAAGCTTTCGCCAATCTTTCTTCGATTCTTTTTTCAACGAAGTCGTGAACTTCTTGCAAATCATTGGCGCATTCAGAGAGGCGTGTCGGTAGGTCGAGAAGACATGCGAGTTGTTCCGGGGGTGTTGGAAGAGGATCAATTGCCTGCTTCACGGCAGCTGGGAACTTTCCTTCGTGAGCCGTAGCAAGGCAAACCATTGTTTCGTCGACATCATTAGTTTGATGTATAGCGCTGACACCCACGGCAGTATGTGGGCACATTACGTAGTTATGCTTTTCATTGTATTCCCGAATGATCTCCAAAGTCATGCTCGTGTCGGCTCGAGCAGAGCCAAAGTCACTTTGTGCCTTTTCCAGTAATTCCCCTTCAATCGTGAGTTTCTTTGTTTCCTCAAATGTGGACATCCACTGCGCAAGTTTGGCCGAATCGTTTCCTGCCAAAAAGAAAAGATAACGTTCGAAGTTGCTGGAAACGCAAATATCCATCGAAGGTGAAATGGTTTTATTGATGGGTTCACGGTGATACTCTCCGTTCGTGAAGAATCGATGAAGAATGTCGTTCTCGTTAGTTGCTACGATGAGTTTGCCGACAGGGAGACCAATTTGCTTGGCGTAGAACCCAGCCAAAATATCACCAAAGTTTCCAGTAGGAACAGAATAGCTAATCTTCGAGTTTTTCAGTTCCTCTTTGTCGGTAACTCGAAGATAACTCCAGAAGTAGTAAGTAATTTGCGCCAACACACGACACCAGTTGATAGAGTTTACTGCTCCAAGCTTCACGCGATCTCTGAATTCGGGGGAATTGAAACTGGCCTTGACAAGGTCTTGGCAATCATCGAATGTCCCTTCGATGGCAACACAGTGAATATTGTCATCCTGGACCGTAGTCATTTGTCGTTCCTGAATTGGGGAAACTCTGCCTTTTGGGAAGAGAATAACGCAATCAACTCCCTTCTTCCCACGAAGACCGTAGATAGCAGCAGATCCAGTATCTCCGGAAGTTGCACCAAGAACGGCAAGCCGACCGCCATTCGATCCAGTCTCCAAGAAATATTCAAAAAAGTTACCAAGCATTTGGAGAGCCACGTCCTTAAAGGCGAAAGTGGGTCCATGGAACAGTTCCTATAATCAAAAATTAAGGTTTTGCATCAGTGCGAGTCGCGTTTTGGACGGGAAGACATCCTATAAGGAGTAAAATTGGCAACTTACCAAAACTTTGTGTCCTGCGACATCAATGACAGGGGTTACTTCTTCGTGTCGAAAGGCAGCACATGATCGTCTGACAATATCCTCTAATTTTTCTGCGGGCACTTGATCCTCCTCAACAAATTTTGAAATGACGTTGACGGCAACACTTGGATAGTCAAGGGATCTCCAGCTCTCGAGTTCTTCGGGCTCAACGGTCGGAAAGGCATCAGGTACAAAAAGTCCGCGATCGTGTGCCAGACCCGTCATAACGACGGTTCGGAAATCGAGGTTGTGCTGACCGCCACGGGTTGATGAGTATGTTACGGACACCATTTTTTCTTTCTTTGGTTGAATTGAATCCTATTTCCTTCAAACTCGAATTGCTGTCAACGTTCCTAAGGCTAAGGATGTGTTGCATGAAATGATTCAAAGGAGTGTATTTACCGAATCGTTTCGTGAACTCTTCCAGCTGGGGAAAATTTTGGTTCCTGTGTTTCTATCCGATGTGTGTGGATGGCATCATCTTGCTTACGTAACTCCTGGTCACGTTTCGATTTTCGCGCGTAACGTACGCAGAGAGAACGAATGAATGAACGAATCTGCCATCGTCGAGAGAATCTCTGTCGTTGTACCGCACTCGTACCGTACGGTAGGTAGCGTACCGGTAAACCGTAATACCTTGCACGTATTCGTAATTACCGTATCAAGTACGAGTATCACGTACTATGGATCTGCCATGGATCACGCACAGTGTTCGTGTCGTAAGCCTCTAAAAAGAGAACATGTAATAGTGGTTTGATTTAGTAGTAGGATTTTAGAATTGTGGGAATGATAAATCTGAAGAAAGAAACATGCTTTTGGATACTTTTGTATTCAATCGTATTAGATTGGGAGAAGCTTCTCATATACAAAAGTGACGTGTTCTCGGAATTGAAACATGTGATTAAAGTTCTAATTCCGATCAATCGTATTTGGAAGGACAGATGTACCGGTATGTGTAACGGGAGAAGGAGAGATGGGATACGACATTCTTCTCCTTCTCATGGAATGAGTCGAAGATTAGAGTGATAAGGCTTGATGTGACGAATGTTGATTCTTTCTTTGAGGTGTGGAGTTTTCCAGTAGGCAATGGTGCCGTTGGTGAAGATTTGGTCAATGGTGAATGGACCAGCAATGTTCTTGGCGTGAAGAGCATCTGCATTTGGTTTGGTGATCATGATTTGTTCATTGACTACAAAGTCATGTTGCTTGCAATGAGAGTTTTCACTAACGGCATCTTTGTTGATAATGTTTTGGCATTTGTTTCGAATGATGTTGATATCAGTGATGATAGGGATGGGGAGAAACATATCGCGGTTGAATACAAGGGCACCTGGAGATATGCCAAAGGTCTTGTGGACAGTGCAACGAAGAGCAAATTGAGTGGATGCAAAGATGTTGTCAATAACATCATGAGCTTGTTGTAGATCTTGAGGAGGATTGGTGTTTAGTTCAATGCGCATGGCTGATTTGATGGTATCATGAGCACGTTCAAGAACAGCATTTGATTGTGGGTTCTTGGTTGGGGACATCTTGGGTTTGATGCCTACTAGATATTCAAGGTGAAATTGGAAATCATGGCTGATGAAGCAAGGTCCTCTATCGAATTGACAATTACTGGGTCGAGGGTAACGAGATAGCCAGGCATTGTTGAGTGCATGGACTGCCATTAGGCTGGTAGGATTGACTTGAGGAGATTGAATGATTTCCAAGAGATTTGTTGACATATCCATGATAGTAAACCGTTGAATTGGATAGGTTGAGGATGACCAGTGCTGCAAGTGAAGTATGATAAGGAAGGGAGGTGGGCTTTTGGTGTGTATATGGATGCAAATGGGGCTGGAAATAAAATAAACCCTATCTTTGAATATACTGAGAAAAAATTGATCACTCGTGTTGACCGTCACAAACTGAGACTGCAAGCAATTGGTTTTGCAAGGTCCAAGCAAGGTAAGTTATGTTCTTCAATGCTGTGTTTTTTGCATCAGTCTGTTTTCATTGAAATACTCACTGCATTAGCTGTTCTTCTGTTTATTCCACAGGCACTCCTTCAAATATTTGGATTGAAGCCAATCGTCCAGAAGGTGCTGTTTATGCAAATGAATCCATCATGTCTCTTCCAAAGCTAAAGAAGAAAACCTTTGATAAGCTCCAGCTTCAGGGCATTACATTGGTGAAGCATCTGAAGGCTCTAGCTGGAGACACTGTTCAAACCAAGGTCATTGTTGCTGCTTCTCCTGGTATTTCACTCAAGCGGTTTACTGATTTCATTCAGGTTTCAGAGGCCTGTCTGGAAGGTGATGCTCCAATTCCTACTGATCATTGAGCTGCTACCAACCCATATGAATCACGGTATGGTGATTTGTGGGAGGAGGAGATTGACAAAGTCTGTATGACTGGGCAAGTTTGTGTCACTGCTCTGATCGATTACATGTTTAATTCTACCCAAGAATTGATGGGTGATTCAGGCTTCGTAATGCATGATGCTCTCTCTTTAATGACATCTGCAAACAGTGTTGCATACATGAAAGAGAAAGGCTATTATGATTGATGGGTGCTGCCTCAGCATGATCTCATGGGTCCCTCTGGTGGTATTGGTGGAAATCTTGCTCGCTACCATAACCGTCCAGTTGGAAACAGGCCAGAAGCAAGTCCTCTTGACACTTCACTATTCAGTCAATTGCACCGTGCAGTTAACCTTCATGTCCATATCACTTCGACCTTACTACTCCTTCTGCTCTTTCCAGTGCATACAAACGGGTTTGGCAAGTTCATCCCAAACCTGAAACTGTTGCCAAAGACATCAAGAAGGTGCTGAGATCCCTCCAAATTATTGCTGACCACGAAGGACTGGCTGTTGATGGTATTGGAGATAGAAAGGGGAGGAGACACATCCCAAAGAGTCAGTTAGGAGGAAAACGTGTGAGAACACTTGCAGAGGACTGCTATGATCAGGGGAAGATAGAGCTCCATGAGGATGCAGCTTTAGCTCCAGCAGCAATCGTACAGAAAACAGAGCTCAAATTTGAGACACAAGAGGAACTAGATAATGAATAACATTAAAGAACTATTACACGAATTTTGCTAGCGAGAGCCCCCCTGCCAATCGTTTGAATCCATAGATAGCTCTATCGGTGTCTACCATCCATGTAGATGGGCGCTGATACCTCTAGAATGTTCTAACTCCCTCTGGAAGCAAAGTTATGGCAGTAGTAAGATTTCTCTCCCCATGTCACATTTTGTTCTTGAAAATTCTTACATAATGTACACAAAACGTGGTAGCGAGCGCCCCCCTGCCGGTTTGCTTAATCGATAGATAGCTCTATCGGTGTCTACCATCCATGTAGATGGGCGCTGATACCTCTAGAATGTTCTAACTCCCTCTGGAAGCAAAGTTATGGCAGTAGTAAGATTTCTCTCCCCATGTCACATTTTGTTCTTGAAAATTCTTACATAATGTACACGAAACGTGGTAGCGAGCGCCCCCCTGCCGGTTCGCTGAATCGATAGATAGCTCTATCGGTGTCTACCATCCATGTAGATGGGCGCTGATACCTCTAGAATGTTCTAACTCCCTCTGGAAGCAAAGTTATGGCAGTAGCAAGATTTCTCTCCCCATGTCACATTTTGTTCTTGAAAATTCTTACATAATGTACACAAAACGTGGTAGCGAGCGCCCCCCTGCCGGTTTGCTGAATCGATAGATAGCTTGATCGGCATCTACCATGCATGCAGATGGGCGCTGATACCTCTAGAATGTTCTAACTCCCTCTGGAAGCAAAGTTATGGCAGTAGCAAGATTTCTCTCCCCATGTCACATTTTGTTCTTGAAAATTCTTACATAATGTACACGAAACGTGGTAGCGAGCGCCCCCCTGCCGGTTTGCTGAATCGATAGATAGCTTGATCGGCATCTACCATGCATGCAGATGGGCGCTGATACCTCTAGAATGTTCTAACTCCCTCTGGAAGCAAAGTTATGGCAGTAGCAAGATTGGTCTCGCCATGTTACATTTTGATCTTGAAAATTCTTAAATACTTTACACAAATTGTTCTAGCGAGAGGCCCCCTGCCAATCGTTTGAATCGATAGATAGCTCGATCGGCATCTACCATGCATGCAGATGGGCGCTGATACCTCTAGAATGTTCTAACTCCCTCTGGAAGCAAAGTTATGGCAGTAGCAAGATTTCTCTCCCCATGTAACGTTGTGTTGTTGAAAATTCTTAGTACCCAAATGCACTCATTAGGTGGTGACACACAAACTATGACAGATAACTCCCTTCTGTTTCTTTCATGATTCAACTTATCCATAACAGGAACAATATTCATGGGCTAATCACACTAAATGTCAGATTTTCTATTTTCTAATTGCAAATTAGTGTGTATTTTTCC
This sequence comes from Pseudo-nitzschia multiseries, assembly GCA_037355745.1. Lineage (NCBI taxonomy): Eukaryota > Bacillariophyta > Bacillariophyceae > Bacillariales > Bacillariaceae > Pseudo-nitzschia > Pseudo-nitzschia multiseries. Next base: position 3,651,256 of record CM074791.1, read on the forward strand.
TCCAATAAAATCCAGGACCCAAATGCACTCATTAGGTGGTGACACACAAACTATGACAGATAACTCACTTCTGTTTCTTTCATGATTCAACTTATCCATAACAGGAACAATATTCATGGACTAATCACACGAAATGTCAGATTTTCTATTTTCTAATCGCAAATTAGTGTGTATTTTTCCTCAAAATCCAGGACCCAAATGCACTCATTAGGTGGTGACACACAAACTATGACAGATAACTCCCTTCTGTTTCTTTCATGATTCAACATATCCATAACAGGAACAGTATTCATGGACTAATCACACAAAATGACAGATTTTCTATTTTCTAATTGCAAATTAGTGTGTATTTTCCCTCCAAATCCAGTACCCAAATGCACTCATTAGGTGGTGACACACAAACTATGACAGATAACTCACTTCTGTTTCTTTCATGATTCATCTTATCCATAACAGGAACAGTATTCATGGGCTAATCACACGAAATGTCAGATTTTCTATTTTCTAATTGCAAATTAGTGTGTATTTTTCCTCCAAATCCAGGACGACCCAAATGCACTCATTAGGTGGTGACACACAAACCACCATGACAGATAACTCACTTCTACTTCTTTCATGATTCATCTCACCCATTACAGGAACAATATTCATGGACTAATCACACAAAATATCAGATTTTCTATTTTCTAATTGCAAATTAGTGTCTATTTTCCCTCCAAATCCAGGACCCAAATGCACTCACCATTAGGTGGTGACAGACAAACTATGGCAGATAACTCACTTCTGTTTCTTTCATGATTCATCTTATCCATAACAGGAACAATATTCATGGACTAATCACACAAAATGTCAGATTTTCTATTTTCTAATTGCAAATTAGTGTGTATTTTTCCTCCAAATCCAGGACCCAAATGCACTCATTAGGTGGTGACACACAAACTATGACAGATAACTCACTTCTGTTTCTTTCATGATTCAACATATCCATAACAGGAACAATATTCATGGTTCAATCACACAAAATATCAGATTTTCTATTTTCTAATTGCAAATTAGTGTGTATTTTTCCTCCAAATCCAGGAGCCAAATGCACTTATTAGGTGGTGACACACAAACTATGACAGATAACTCACTTCTGTTTCTTTCATGATTCAACATATCCATAACAGGAACAATATTCATGGTTCAATCACACAAAAATTATCAGATTTTCTATTTTCTAATTGCAAATTAGTGTCTATTTTCCCTCCAAATCCGGGACCCAAATGCACTCATTAGGTGGTGACACACAAACTATGACAGATAACTCACTTCTGTTTCTTTCATGATTCAACTTATCCATAACAGGAACAGTATTCATGGACTAATCACAAAAATTATCTGATTTTCTATTTTGTAATTGCAAATTAGTGTGTATTTTCCCTCCAAATCCAGTACCCAAATGCACTCATTAGGTGGTGACACACAAACCACCATGACAGATAACTCCCTTCTGTTTCTTTCATGATTCATCTTATCCATAACAGGAACAATATTCATGGTTCAATCAAACAAAATATCTGATTTTGGAATTTTCAATTGCAAATTAGGGTGTAAAACTGACTAGGACTCACTTTTTTAAGGTTGCTGGATTAGGGTTAGGGCACCTCTGTCCATTCTATTGTACATTACTGTACTGGTACGTACCCTACGGTACTTCTTTGCCCCTCGGTCAATCGACCGACCGATTCTTCGCACCTCGGTTGGTTTATTTTTTGCACCTCAAGCGATCGATTCTACCGTATGGTACGGTATGTACGGTACCGGTATTCTTTGCACCTCGGTTGCTGTTGTTTGGGCTTGCGCGTAGGCTCCAAGCGTGCATAGCCTAGTATGAGTTTCACTGGGCGTTAAGCAACAGTTATTTTATTTAAGTAAAAAAGAAAGGGTTCTCTATAGTTTTTGGAGAGGGATTTTGTTAAGGCCCCAATTTTGTGTCCCTCAGATCTTGACAACAAGAGATCTGTGGAATATGTCGAATAAGAGTGAATGAATCCTTACCATCTCAGCATTATGTGGGTCTATTGAGCATTTTCAGCCGACGTCGGGTTGTTGAGAATTATTGGTCACACTTCAAGAATTTTCGCGCATCCTAAAAATAAATAATTTTACAGATTCTTCGTCAACCGTACGGTAGTTACATAATAGTACTGGTTGGTCCCAACACAAACGCTACGTGTCTCGGCATCATTAAGGTCTAAACACGTACCTACCGGGTATCATCTGAAACAGTGAAAAAGCCGTGTCAAGCTCAACAGGACGTAAGATTACGGTACCGTACTGTCATGTATTATGCATGCAACGGAAAAAGCTATCTTCGCGGGATCATGTGCTAACCCTATTAACCCATATACCGTTGAAAAGCTTATGAGAAGACAAACACAAACATGCTGTTTGTTTCTGAGTTTTAGTACCCCCAAATATAGAACTTTTTATCTTCATTACTGGATATGAATATAAAGAAATAATGAGGTATTTGATGTTCTGCACGTTCTATTTTCAAAAAAATTGCGCACACCCAGCCACTCAGCAGCCATTAAACCGTTAACATAGATACTCCACGTGTAAATAATATAATTTCAAATATCAATTCAAATCGTCTATCCATATTGCTGTATCTATGAATGGTATGATACCACTTAGGAGTAATTCAATCGAACCCAATGATGATCTTGAGCAAGTCTATTCTGACTGTCTCATGTGCAATCCCTACTAATAAGTGCAAGTCCGATCTGAAATACTTCTGAACTTCCGGTGGTTGAGGCGAAACCTACCAGTAGAGTCAAGCAGGAACCAAAACGGCTGCAAACGAAACGGCTACTGTACGGTAGCAGGAACCAGCTGTCACAAGTATTTCTTGTCCAGCTCGTTTCTGTACATTCTATACTACTCAGCAAAAGCCCGATTGGAAATACTATCAAACTTCCGGTCAAGCTAGTTTCAAAGGCGAAACCTAGAGTCAAGCAGGATCTGAGCGTCACAAGTATTTCAATTCCGACTCCTTTGTGTACATTCTGTACTACTCAGCACATTCCTGATTGGAAATACTATTGAACTTCCGGTCGAGCTACGTCAAAGGCAGAATCAAGCGAGTGCTGCGAGCAGCCAAAAAAATGGATCGATCGGTCCGACTGTCACAAGTAATTCACCTCCAACGGCGCTGTGTACAAATCCTACTATTTACCAAAAGTTGGATTGGAAATACTATCAAACTTCAGTCAAGCGAAACAAAGAGGAACCAAAAACCGGATCGGACCGGCTGTCAGAAGCATTTCAGTTCCAACGTCGCTCTGTACAAATCCTACTATTCCCTTCAAGTTGGATTGGAAATACTATCGAACTTCGGTCGGCGAAAAGAAAGAGCAACCGAACCAAAACAAAGAGCAACCAAAAACCGGATAAACCGACTGTCAGAAGCATTTCAGTTCCAACGGCACTCTGTACAAATTGTACCATTCTGCACAAGTTGGATTGGAAATACTATCAAACTTCAGTCGACGCATTGGAACTATCAAACTTCGGTTGACGCATTGGAAATATGCCGCCCAAGAAAAGAAGAGGAAGTGGAGCTATGGCAAAGATGAGGAAACAAGTGAGGAAAAGTACTTTGCTTGAGCGTGAGCAAAACAAATTGAAGAAAGAAATGGAGGCTGCTGCTGTGGTGTTGCCACAAGAGGATGACTCTGAACTATCAGCAAGGTCCCCTCCAGTGAACTATGCGGAAGATGAGGATGAGGATGAGGAAGTAGTGTTTGATCCAAAAGACTATTGGGAATTGCCTCTACATAAGCCAGCGTCTTTGTCTAAACATATCAGAGGTGCAATTGCAGTTCATTTTGAATTTGTGCTGGACAGTCCTCCCAAGTCTTTGTGGACAAAATTGAAGACCATCACAACTATTGCTGCTGGCTTTCAACAGGCTCACAGAAGATCATTCCATGAGACTGTTCGTCAGGTGTGCAGAGACGTTTTACTATGTCAAGAGCAAAAGGTAGAGTACTATACTGGAGAAGGCAATCACAAAGCAACTGGTAGGCCTCCTATAATCAATCTGAAGAGTGTTGAAGCTGAAATCATTGCAGATTCCCTTGAGTCTGGTAATTCAATTGCAATGTCAACCTACATTGTTAATCAGTATAGAGAGACAAGTAATTTACCATCCCTCACGTATTCTGCTGTCAGAGGTTGTATGTATAGGCTAAAGCCTCAGACGAAGTCAGTCAAGAAAGGTAAGCAGGGCAGCAAAAATAAAGACCATGCATGGTGTCAAGCATCATTCCGATGGGTGGCACAGTTGTTATTACGGTTTGGGCAAGTCACATTCAGTCATCCAATGTTCCGCAAGGTGCTTGGCGATGCATATGATGTTGACAACCCTCCTGCTTGCTATGACGTGTCTTTGTTGACGCCTTTATTGTTGTCAAACATTTGCTGGTTTGACGAGATGCACAAGAAGGCACATATAGGGGCTAGTGGAAGTTGCATTGGTGCTGGCAAGGAGGATGTTTGCATTAGTTTCAAACGTGATGAAAATGGAAAGCTGGATCCAAACAGTAGTTATGGTGTTCGCAAAACAGTGCTTCAAGTTAAGTGTGAAAAGGAGGCCAGGTTTGCATTTGGTGTTTGGATGGATGCTGCTGGGAATGGTCACAGGATTGATCAAATATTTGAGTACACGGAGAAGCAACTGATCACTTGTGTGGATCGTAACAGACTGAGACTCCAAGCAATTGCTTTTGCAAAGTCGAAGAAAGGTGAGTTTTGTTGTTTAATGTGTTTTTTAGTATCAGTCTGATCAAGGTTGAACACTCACTGCATTTTTTATTCTTCTCTTTTTGCAACAGGCACTCCCTCAAGTGTTTGGATTGAAGACCCTCGTCAAGCTGGTGCTATCTATGAAAACAATTCCATCCAAGTCATTCCGAGGCTAAAGCAGAAAACCTTTTATAAGCTCAAGCTTCAGGGTATTGCTTTGGTGAAGGATATGAAGTGTCTGGCCAGAAACACTGACAGGATCAATGCCATCATTGATGCTTCTCGTGGTATTTCTCGGAAGGGGCTTACCGAATTTATCAAGGCGGCGATGAGTGTCTGGACGGAGATCCTCCAACTTCCATTGATCATCCATTCGCTGACAATCCGTATCAGTCCCGGTATGGTGGCTTGTGGGAGACTGAGATTGACAAAGTCTGTATGACGGGTCAAGTCTGTGTCACTGACCTAATCAATTACATGTTTGAAGAAACCCAAAAAGAGTTGGGTGACTCAGGCTTCCTTTTTCACGACGCACTTTTGCTCATGACCTCTGCAAACACCGTAGCATACATGAAAGAAAAGGGATATTATAATTGTTGGATTTTGCCAGAGCACGACCTTATGGGCCCGTCTGGTGGTGTTGGTGGGCGTCTTGCTTGCTACAGTGATAACCCAGTTGGTTACAGGCCAGAAGCAAACCCCCTTGACATGTCACTATTCAGTCAACTCCATCGTGCCTTTGACGTACACGTCCGTCTCTTGCCAAATCTACCAGATGACAAGAAGTTCTCAAAGGCTGCACCTTCTGCTCTTTCCAGTGCATACAAGAGAGTTTGGACGATCCATCCACGGTCTGAAATTATTGCAAAGGATATCAAGAAGGTTCTCAGATCCTTCCATGTTATTGATGAACATGAAGGACTGGCTGTTGATGGTATTGGCGATAGGAAGGGAAGGAGATATATTCCAAAGAGTGACCAGGGAGGAAAGAGAGAGAGAAAGCTTGCAGAGGATTGCTATGATCACAAGAAAATAGAGTTGCATGAGGATGCAGCTTCAGCTCCAAAGGCTATTGCCCAAAATGCACAGATGAAATTTGAAACAGCAGATTCATAAGAAGAACTAATTTTTGTGCACACGAATTTTTATAGCGAGAGCCCCCCTGCTGGTTCGCTGAATCGATAAATAGGTCAATTGGCATCTAAGATGCATGTAGATGGGGACTGATACCTCTAGAATGTTCTAACTCCCTCTAGAACCAAAGTTATGGCAGTAGCAAGATTTGTCTCCCCGGATGACATTTTGTTCTTGAAAATTCTTACATAATGTACACAAATTTTGCTAGGGAGAGCCCCCCTGCTGGTTTGCTGAATCAATAGATTGCTCGTTCGGCGTCTACGATGCATGTAGATGGGCGCTGATACCTCTAGAATGTTCTAACTCCCTCTAGAACCAAAGTTATGGCAGTAGCAAGATTTGTCTCCCCGGATGACATTTTGTTCTTGAAAATTCTTACATAATGTACACAAATTTTGCTAGCAAGAGCCCCCCTACCAATCGTTTGAATCGATAAATACGTCAAACATCACCTAACATCCATGTAGATAGAGGCTGATACCTCTAGAATGTTCTAACTTCATCCAGAATCAAAGTTATGGCAATATCAAGATACTAAGTCTGCTCAGGACCACCATTTCCACAATATCCAGTACCCAAATGCCCTTATAAAGTGGTGACACACAAACTATGACAGATAACTCACTTCTGTTTCTTTCATTTTTCATCTTATCCATAACAGGAACAATATTCATGGACTAATCACACAATGTCAAAAAATAATAGGTGATCTAGATCACGATCTCAGCTAGATGCTGCATATTTTAACATTTTCAGGGACATCTGGTTGCTGAGCATTGTGAACTTGATTTCCGACACCGTACATGGGAAATTGACAACGGTACGGTACGGCATTCTTATTGCCTAAAGGGCTGCTCTGTACCGCTTAATTTTTTCCCCTAGAACGTGATAGGTGATCGACGCAAAGATACCTTTTCTAGGACTTGAAGGGAATACAACAGTCAGTATTTCTATGGAACTAGTGTCTTGCCAAAGCTTTGCACCGTTTGAATCGCCCCATGCTGAAGTTTTGTGGCTCCCTCCGCTTTTGGAGCATTATTGCCGTAGTCGTTGCAGCGGCGACCGGCTCTATGCCAACACTGATGTCGTCTTTGCTTAGACACATGATGACTGCACCCGATCAGCAACCATGGCCATACGGGTCGCTCCGCCTCATCAATTGCAGCGGCATCCCCGCACAAGCTTTGAACAGTGCCGATCGCATCACGGAACTGCAGGACGACTTCATTCATAAGGAAGGAGACGTTTGGATTGTCAGTTTTGTGAAATCTGGAACCACATGGACGATCGGTATCCTGGCAGCATTGTACGGACATCCAGCTGCCGAGTACAGTGGTCACCTTCAGAAAACGACGCGGACCTTCTGCCCACAACCGGAACTTCCCGATTTGGGATGGAAAGATGACGGTTTCGGGCATTCCATGGAGGAGTTGAATTCGTGGCCATCGAAACGTCGTTGCTTCAAGTCGCATTGGCCTAGTCAAGATTTTGTGATACCGAATGGGAAATCCAAATTTATCTATGTCATGCGGCATGCTCAAGATCAAATGATATCGCATTGGAATCAAGTTTGGGGTATGGGATTCCATTACGGTACTACTAATGTCTTATTCGAAGAAGGGTGGGATACGTTCGTGCAAGATTGGCTGAATGGAAATGTTGAAAATGGGAATTGGTTTGACCACGTAGCCTCATGGTATGTCCGTTCTAAAGCGACAGATACTGATGTCTTATTGGTTCGGTACGAAGACTTGAAGACAAACACGGAAACAACCATACGTCGAATATCCGAATTCGTGAATATTCCAATGAACAATGGACTCATGGCACAAGTTCTGGACCTGACAAATTTTGAACGAATGAAAGAGGCCGATGAGAATGACCCGGGTTTGAAATTTATGCGTTGGCTCGGAGTGTTGCGCAAGCATCACATTCGACAAGGAGAGATTGGTCGTGGCGACCTTAAATTATCAGAAAAACACAAGAGGATTCTAGAACAAGAGTACGAATCCAAGTTGAAACCATTAGGAATGCCAAGGGAGTGGGTCTTTTTGGATCAATAATGAGCACTGCAATCAGTTCATGTCTTGTTTGAGAAATACTTGTAATAGAGTATTGATGTCATCCGTGTCTAGTAGTGTAGCTCTTTTCTGTTCTATACACTATCTTCTTCGAACATGTCAAAATCATCCTCTTCATCATCGTCTAATGAAATGCCATCATCATCGTCGTCAAAATACTTGCCGAGGCTATCACTGATCATACCAGATACTTGGTTTAGTTGACCATCTTCAAGCGCTTGTTGCATTTGCTGCGCGACAATCTCGTCTTCCCGTTCGCTCCCTTCGAGACATTCAACAATGGCAAAATTCAGTTCGTCCATTGTGGGTTCCTTATCAAAGGTTGCAGCAACCTCAAAATCAGCATTTGTATTTGGGGATAAATCAACAAAAATATGCCAAGGCCTTGGATATGCCCGAATCACCATAGCTCTTGTAACACCTTCATTGACACCAACTTCGTGAGCGTGCTTCATCGCGCTTTCCAACGCTTCGTCATCCATATCATCATCTTCCACTTCTCCCTTATCCACTTTCAGATCTTGCGCATCGGCAGTAAGATCAGTTTCACTCTCGTTAGAAGTCGCCGTCTGTTCGGTTTCCTTAATTTCTTCAACAATTTCGCCGGCATCGCTATCTGCCATGAATTGAACAGCAAGTAATCTCAAATGGTAGGCCGTTTCGAATTCCATATCTACACCTGTAAACGGAAGCATGTGATAGTTCAAAATGACAACTGGTTGCTGGATTGGTTGAACACCCTCCTCGGATGGAGTGAGAAGATCTCGTATTGCCTGAATACCCTCGTCATCATCTGGCTGGGGAGCAACAATCACAACCAGCTTGTCTCTTTTCTCCACCGGGTCGAACCCTAGCGTACTCAATGCAACAACTTCTGGAGCAGCCAATGCCATTGTCCTCCGATACTCTAGAAGCTGGGAAACTTTAGGGAAGACGATCTTCACTCTATTCCTAGTGCTTTTCAAGCCTTCCAATCCAGCTGCAATGGGAAGAATGGCAAGCTCAATAAATTGCACCAGAATTTCGGGATCATTGCTCAACTCAGCATCCCGAACATCAACCAACATGCGTTGTTTTCCTCCAAGCATTGCAGCGAGTATAGCAGCACCAGCACCGTCAGCAGCATCAATCACTGAAGTCGGTGCGGTCCCAAAAATCAGGGCATCGTCATATGATTCAATTACCTTTCCCAAAGAAGCTTCTATTTTATTGTTTGTTTCACTCTTTCCTGCGGATTGATCATTTTCAATGATTTGCCCTCGTGTCTCTGCATTGTTTTTCCCCACCTCAAGGCCGTCTGCATCGAGCCCCGCTTCACGCAATAATTTGAGAAGTTGTCCAAAAGCTTGCGAAACTTCGCTTAGCTCTGCGCAGGTATTTTTGAGTCGGTGAATCTCTACTTCTTGCCTCGATACAATATCTTCCAACCGTGTGATCCGCTTCTTGAATTCGTTTCTCACTTTTTTAATTTCTGAATCCGACCGAGTCGAAGAGTCTGCTCCGTGTTGGTTGCTTCGGTCGTCTTCCTGATCGTCAGGATTCTCGGACGCGTCATCTGCATTTTCGTGCATTCTAAATACAATATTGTTCTTTTGTTCTCGAGATCCTTTGCATGGCGTTGTCGCTGTTGCTATTTTTGTCTTCGTCTTCGTCGTCAGAGTGTTTGGTATGCGCTGTAGTCGTCGTCTCGACAGGCTTTTGTAAGGAAAACCCGTTGACTTGCCACAAGAAAAGTACAATATTGTGATCACCGCAAGACACATCCGATTTTTTATTCTGAACCTTTTCCGTGTTTTTGTTTCGGTTCCGTGGTTGTATCGAAATCGATGATGTTGTCTTTCGGACAATTCACTACAGTCGTTCTTCGCTTTGCAGGAAGGATCGTCGCGAGCTCTGTGAAACATGAAACTTTTCTCTTGTTCCAGCACCACGCGTGGAGTTGGCGGGGCATCTAGTTTACAAGACGACCGGGGGCCACTATCGGATCCATCTAAAACCATCCTTTCTTTTCCCACGTCTGTATTATACATGAACAGATATGATATAAATAATGTATTTTCTATCCTGATACGATCGGATTTGGTTTCCTTATCCAATGGGTCCTGGCGTGATTCCTGATCGAATCGATTTGTTTCGATGCGATAAGGTTGCACTGTGTGTGACGTTTCTAATCTATTCAAACCCTTTGAGTTGAGATATTTCTAAGTCGTGGAATGGTGTCTCAATCAGGTATTCTGTACACTCGCGCTCTTTCAATCCGTGAACAGAGCATGTCACTTCGTGAAATAACCGTTTTTGTTTGCGTGGATGATTGTCCGATTGCTTTTTGATGTTGCAGTTTGCTGTCGGCTGTCATGTTCGGATGTCGACTAAATCTTGAGACACTCAGAACAAATTGGTACTAGCACGTAAGATCTTACCGCAGGAACCCGTGACGTTCGTATGTACCGACATCGTATGTATCACGCTAACTAACTTACACGTGCGAACTGCAAATTCTGTCTGCCAAGCTCTGTCCCGGATTTCCCTACGGGGTCATAAGACCTGTATTAAACTTGCGACTTAGATTTTCAGGTTTTCACCAAGGTTAATAAGTACGAACCGTACGTTGTAAGGTAGGTAGTAGCAGCCACGGTACTTGTACGTATCGAAATTTTTGGTTACCGCCCAACTCGAAATTTGCATTCATTTTGCATAAATTGTTTTTTAGAAAGTACGAGTATTACCGGTACGAAATCCGAAGTGCTATTAAATACCGAAATAATCTTATCGTGTAATGCAACTCGTTCTATGAATACGAGTACCAGTAATCGTGCGTCAGATCACTCTCGATTATCATTATTTATGAAGTACGAACTTCGTACTTATCCATAGTACCAATTCTGAGACATGCAATGTTTTGAAGAAATTACGGTTCAATAGTGGTTTGAACTGCGCAAGTCTGACCGTTTTTATCTCGAAGTGGTCGCGCGAAAGTGGATGCGGATGCCAATGATTGCGGAACTATGTATTGTAAAGAACCGGTGTGAATCAGGTGCTATCGGTATGAATGGCATTCGTACCGTATTATGCTTTATCGGACTGCGCAGTAGAAGATAGCGAGGCATTCGGAAGAAGGAACAAAAAAATCGTTCACAAGGTGACCACTACTACAGTGCCATACATTCGATACACTAATCAATCAGCAATTAAACCATCCACCACTAAGAAACGTTGGACTGTTCAACAGATGAACAACAATTACTTCTCAACAACAAAATCGAGGAGCTCAGAAACTCTGTCATCCAATCGAATTATGCAAGAAGACATGAAGCAATGTTGAATAAGAAGGAGGGAAATCCTGTTGTATTAGACTCTTTCTCAACGTTGCATACTCGAAGATTTGTCGCAAGCCCCTTGTGAAATATGTTTGGGACAAATGCACTAGAAACTAGAAAATGAAATCCTACTAGTAATGCAAACCGCATTCAACCCAATCGTGTCTCTAGCTTAAAAATATTAGGATTAAAGTGAAATTGGTTGACTCGTGACTCTATCGCAATGGTTGCTCCTAAAATTTTGAGAAAGAGATAAAAGAAATAATCAACACAAAGTTTTTTTTTTGTCATCGAATTGGATCAATAGCATTTCATCTGTCGAAGTGTCAGTTTTATGGAACAGGATAACATCAAATCACGCTCTTTATGCTCTGAAAGCGAAACGAAAAAGCTTTAAAATCTGAATGTTCTCCATGGTCATCAGGCCTTACTTACAAGCCAAAGCAACTTTGCAAAAATGATGAGAAATCCAGCTATTTGCCTTGAAAAAGAGGTGCGATACAACATAAACAAGCTCCAACACGAGTCAACACGAGTCAACAGGAGGAGGAGCAGCGACATGCTGACTATCCGTACAAGTACCTCAGTGAAACAGAAAATATATCTTATGAAGATTCGAATCTTTCGATTTTGACCGAAACTCGTCTAAGTGAAAAAAGTTCATCCTATTTGAAGGCGTCAATAACGAATTATTACTAGGTATTGGCATTATGTTCAAACTATTGAAGTATAACGTTTTCTTACTTTATATCTGAGACTACTGTTATGTTGAATGCCTGATGATTGTACACGTAAAATTACAGGATGTTGATTTTGACTACGCAGGGTCTAAAGCGGCATTAAATCAAAATTTCCAACTGCGCCGTCACCGCAACAGATTTCCCAGAGACAAACGCATGCAAGTAGGTCGCAAAGCATTCCTCGGCAGCAACACAAAAGAAAACAAAGAAGGATAGCGAAAACAATGGCCCCAGCGATTGCTGGATCATTGTATTCGGGAAGTCTCCTTCTTACGCGAGGGGTTGCAGAAGCGGTAGATTTCGTTGCGGCAGGCGACAGTCTCAGCGATTGCATTACAGGACTTATCCCGTTCTCCGATTCGTGCCGTCTTGCATCGCTTGAACTCTCTTCTTCCGTGACAATGCCAGTATAGGAAAACCAATGGCTTGACGACCCCTCTGTATTTTGCTGGCCATTTGGGGTATTCCCGTGGTGATTATTGTTGGAAATCGAGATACATAACAGAGCAAAGCAAGCAGCAATTGCTAGAAGAAATCCAACGCGACCTGTCTTACAATTCATTTTCTATCTTCGGTATTATGAGTTGCACCATTGAATTCATATGTGCGATACGTTCCATGAATTGTTCCGTCGGAGTTGTTGTATGAATCACATAGTTTTAGTCAGAATTACAGTGACTGTGAGGGTACTCGTACGTTTCATTACGGCGATAGTCGCTGATAGCAGAAATATGCCTATCGATTTCCAATGTCTCTGTCGATAATAAAATCCATTATTGACCATACTGAGTAAACCTAACGGTCACGCTTCTTGGAGGGCATAGGTGAGTGGAAATCAGATCAGACCACGCTCAAAAACAAAATTCCATGAGTGAGAGAAAGTGATTCATGATTACGTACCGCGTCTACGAGTACTGTAGGTATGGTCACTTAGGCGTTTGAGAGAAGCGTGACCGTTGAATTTCACTGAAAATTCAATGAGTTCCATATCCGCCATCAAAACCGAGAGCATTGGATATGCATTATCACCCTGCGCGCAAGTAATACCACACTTAGCGATTTCGTTATCTAAGTAATTTTATCTCAGTTTCTAAATAATCCTATGTGGCTATGCGCTCACATGGACCTCCGATCAAGTGTTGTCACAAGACTTAGTTTTGACAGAAGGATAGTGTCGATTGTTGTGCAATTTGTTTCATGGCACAAATAAGCAGGTGATCTATTATTTGGTCAGTGAACGGGCAGTCTGAGACATCAGTACGGTGAAAGAGTGAGCAACAATGGGAACAAAAAGCGACTCACCAAAACTAACTCCTGCAGAGCGTTTGGCACGCAAGCGGGCCGCCGCTCGTCTGAGGCAACAAAGGTGCCGAGCGAGGAAACGCCAAGCCATGCTCGAAAAGAAGCGAGGAGAAACGGATGTGCAAGTAGGGAACAAAGTAAAAGTAAACGAGTCTCCAAGGCCGGGAATGGTAATGCACTCTCTTCACTATCGGCCACAGTCTCGATATCCAACGTATAAGCCTGTACATTTAGCAGAATCATTAGGGGAGTCGTGGGTCGGTGTTAGGGCGGAACTACCACACCGTCCACAGCGCCACAAATTTCCTTCGGAGCCCATCTACAATTGTGTTTCTTTTGACTCCCAAAAGTCACTTGATGAAGCCCATACTAACATGTCGAGAGCATCAGCAACACCACCAGCGTCGCCTTCGGAAAGAAAGACACCAGTAATCACTCCGAATCGCACGCCGCCGCCATCGAACAAATTAGTGAGAGTTCTTTCCGACGAAAAACTAGAAGAACCACTGGTACCGGAAGAAGAAGCCGCTGTCGCAGCAATGTTGTCTTTGAAGTCCGGCTCAACAACAAAAACTGATGAAGTCGAGGACGAAAATAAAAAGACTCCTGCATCGCCACCCAACAAAGTAATGATTTCCCACGAATCAAAAAAATTTACACCCACGGGTATGAGTGGGATTCGCTCCCATCCAAAGTCACAAAACCATTCCCCACACAGCCATAGAATTCATCACCAACCACCAAGACGCATGAACCCCCATCACTACGAAGCTTTCAGTTATGGGCCGCCAATGAAAATACCACTACCACCGCACATTTTACATGCACCACCAGGATACTACAGAGTGCACCCACCAGTGCCTCCTCCCCATCCCCACTACCACAGAGGATACTATCCTCCAGCACATCGATATGTGTCATACTACAAGTAAGGCACAAAAACGCACACTCGAACGCATACCAGCAACCCTCGTTTCAACTTTCTTTCACCAATAAAATGAATTACATGGACGGCCAATGAGGTCTTTGAGTTGAACAATAGTATTGTTGATCAGAGAGATTTTCGCCCGTGATACTTTCATGAATGTGGCAGAAACGAAACAACAACGAGGCAGGGATCGAACGAGCGATGAAACCATTAGATTTTCACTACCACTACATTGTAAAGTATAATTTAATTGCAAATTATGTACAAATGACTTCTGATTTTCTTTTATTAAATACGAAGTAATAGACTACCGTACTCGACGGTATGAACTTAAAGACCAAGAAACTCCTCTTCTTAGCGTTGATTTCCTTCTGCTTCGATGCGCTCACATAATGTCTAATTGAGGTATGGATACTATTCGAATATGGTCAACCACGACAATTTCTCATTCATGTCGTATCTCTTTCTTTGTTTTTGAAATCGCACGTGCTTATTCCGATATTTGCACCATCGGAATGATTGAACTGATTGAACAACTTATCATGAGTTTTACTACAATGATACAATAGGTAGAAGTACTCAGCTTTTGGATAGTTCGATTATTCATTACGCTCGTTACATAGTACACGGACACGTTTAGCACGATCGAAAGTTACTTTTGAAAGGTCATACAAATTCAATTCCGGAGTGTTAACGAACGAAATCATTTTCCTTCGAAACGGAATTTCCGCAAGGCAATCTTCATCGCATCGACGGTCTCGTTGAAAATCCCATACTTCTTTGCCCGTTCTAATCGTTTTTCCAACTCTTCTTTGGAAAGCGAATCAAAGTCATTCTTCTTGTTCTTTGTTCCCGAGGACTTGTTGTTTTTACCCCCATCACGAACTTTGACTTCCTCTACTTTCTTTTGTTTCGCGTTTTTTCCTTCTCCGCGATTCCCCCTTTCTCGTTTGCGAGAATCCTGTTTCGCACCAGTCTTTGCTGCGGCAGGCGGCGTTGTGATCCCGAATCTAGCGGCCCGTGCCTTCTTTTTCTCTTCAAAAGTCAGCCCTTTCAAATCTGTCGCTTTCGCGGGTTCGGATTTGGCAGGATTTTTTGCAACCGGTGCCGCTGATTCCTTGCCACTTCCACTGCCATCGGCATCCTTGGGTTTCTCGTCCGCGGCCTCGGCGGCCTCTTCTGCTTTTTTCTCCGGGGCCACCGCGATTTCTTTTTCCGTTTCGGGCTCTTTCGCACCGGGAGCGGGCGCCGGAGTCGAAGCGGGTGCCGGGGACGACACCGTGGACTCGGTAGGTGCTGTTGCGGAAGCTGGGGGAGCTTCCGCCAAACCGAATTCTTCCTCGTCGAGGCGAACCTGCAATCTATTCACGAGTTCGGCTTTCAGTCCATCGGCGGACAGTCCACGTTTGGAAAGCTCCGTTCGGAGATCCGACACTGCATCACCATCACAGCGCACGGTTACATACAAACGAAGAAAACGCAGTGTTCAGATAATAATAGTAATGATGGTGAGGGGATGTTGTTGATGTTGTTTCGCTTCTCTCTGGGTCATTCGCATTCAGAATCCGCACCTTTCATCTTTTTAACGTCGACCGTTCCCATTGTGATTTTTTTCGAATGTTTCGATGATAATGGTGACGATGATAGTTTGTTGTCTGATTAGCTGATTCCAAGAGAGGTGGAATATCAATAATAATATACTACTACTTGTAATACCATACGGTGTAATGCTCAATCCGATGATCGACGCCCGATGGCGGCATGACCTCGACTGATACTCGACGTGCCGCAACAACGTACCGTGCGGTAATGCAGCGCCATGCATGGCTCCAGTTTCTGGAGATGCTATTTTCCAAACTACCGGTACGTACAAGTGTGTAGTCAAAACCGTACGAACTCGCGCTGACACTAATTGTCGTATGCCTCTAAAAAGGGTACTAAAATAAGGTTTATGTATTGGTTAAAAACTAAGATTGTGAGCTAGTAGCTTTGTGAACTACTCGGAGGAGCCGTTGAGAAAGCTTGTTACAGTAAAAAGGCGTTGAATGGAAATTCAACGTACATTGCACATAGATAATTTGGATATGTTCTTCATCCAGTCTTCAATATTGAAGACCGGCTTGCGTGGCATTGCTTTTCAGATTTTCTTGAGTCGTGGGTAATTTTCAATCGTGAGCGTTGGAATACCACACTCTTCTCCTTCTCGTAAAAGTTCGATTGGTGTCACAGAATTTTTGTTAATTGTGTGCGACCAGTATTGCATAGATAAGAAATTTTTAATTGGCGTGATATGGTTTCAGATTCCGAATGTTCATACGTTGGATAACGTGATTTCTTAAGAGAAAGGAAACTTTACCGTTGGTGTGGATTTGCTGGATGGTGTATGGACCCTTGCTTCTTGCATCGAAAGCACCAGGAATGAGCTTTTCATTTTTCACCATAATTTGGTCTCCTACACTGTAATCATGAATCTTCCTGTGGCTATTCTCTTTCAGCGCGTTCTTATCTATCTGAGCGTGGCGTTTGTTTCTGACCATGGCCAAATCTGTAATTACAGGAATTGGTAGGAACATGTCTCTGTGGAATACAAGGGCTCCAGGCATCATTCCGAAGGTCTTGTTGATGGTTGATCTAACTGCAAACTGAGCAGAAGCAAAGACAGTATCGATGATGTCCGTGGCTTCCTGGAGGGTCTGTGGAGGATTGGTATTGAGTTCTGTTCTCATTGCAGACTTCATTGTGTCATGAACTCTTTCAAGTACGGCGTTGGATTGAGGGTTGCGGACGGAGCAAACCTTGGCTTTGATTCCAAGGTTGGCGAGATGGAGTTGGAAATCGTTGCTCATGAAGTTGGTTCCTTGGTCGATAATACAATTTACTGGTTTGGGGTATCTGGAGAGCCAGCCATTGTCGAGGGCATGGACTGCCATGAGGCCGGTTGGATTCACTTGTGGGGCTCGGATGATCTCAAGGAGGTTGGTGCACATGTCCATGATGGTAAAGCCATTGAAGGAGACTGTTCCATGGCCAGGGATCTTGATTTTCCAAGGGCCTACTCCATCGATTGCAATGGTGTCCCAAGGGACATATTGGTGTTCTTTGGTCGGGAGTTTTCCATGGCTTTGGTGGCTATTCTTGTATCGTTGGCACGTGTCACACGTTTTGCAGAAGGCGTTGATTTGGTCCTTCAAGTTTGGGGCGTATACAAATTGGTTGATGGTTCGATACAATCTTTCTGCGCCGGCATGGCCAAGCACGTGGTGGTAGTATTTGATCGTGGCTTGCACTCGATTTGGAGGGAGTACAATTTTCTGTCGGCCGTTGGAGTCTACAACTTTCAAGTCGGTTCCGTTGAAGTTTTCAGTTGTGTACCGGGGATTGGTAGAGATATCTACGTTGGCTGCTTGATCTTGGGCGAGTTGGTCGAATGCTAAGGGGTACATGGGAATGTCTTCTGGGTAGTTAAGAAACAAATCAGAAAGAGCGAGAAGGTCGGAGTCGGTTGAGTCAGTTGCAAGGTCCGAGTCATCCGTTGGATCGGGAGCGGGACCGAAGAACTCCTTCTTCTTCTCTGGAGTGTCTTGCTGGAGCGGGAGTCTTGAGAGGGCATCAGCAATGACATTGTCTTTGCCCTTGATGTATTTGAATACGGGGGAAAATTCTTCAAGGAGCATTCTCCAAGTCATAATTCGGTGGCTGGTAAGATTTTGCCGGGTTAAGTTGATGTGGTCTGTCCATACGATGATTTCAGCACCCCAAAGAATGGTGCGGAATTCTTTGAAGACTTGGACAATACAGAGCATCTCTTTATCGACCGTTGGGTATTTCCGTTGAGCGGCGTTGAGTTTTCTGGAGAAGCAAAGGATGATTTTGCCGTCTTGGAGGATGACAGCTCCGAGTTGGTAATCAGAAGCATCAGTATAGACATGGAAGGGCTTGTTTGGATCAGGGAAGGCAAGGAGGATATCATTGGCAATAAGGGACTTGGCTTTGTTGAAAGCTTCGAGAAGTTCTGGTGTTGGAGAGATTTTGCCTTTGGCTCTTCCAGAGAGGTCAGTAAGGGGTGCAAGGATTTCAGCGCGTTTGGGGTAGAAGTTTCGATAGAAGTTAATCATCCCAACAAAGGATCAAAGTTGGGTTGTTGTTGAGGGAAAAGCAAGTTTCAGGATAGGAGCAATCTTGTTTGGATTGGGTCTAGTACCATCACAAGAGATAATGTGGCCAAGCCAAGGAGCTTGGGATTGAAACCAGTGGCACTTGGAGGGCTTGACAGAGAAGTTGTGGGACTTCAGTAAGGACAGAACAGAAGAGACTGATTTGCAATGGGATTCAAGTGTATCTGAGAAGATACCAATATCATCGATATATACTTCAATGTCCTTCAAGTGTGAGAGCATTTGTTCCATACAGCCTTGGGCCCAACTTGGAGAGTTGAGAAAGCCCATTGGCAATCGGAGCAGTCGAAACTTTCCGAACGGAGTAACAAGGACGCAAAGCCAGGTGGAGGCTTCATCAAGTTTGAAGGTGTGGAACTGCATGCTGACATCGATAAGGGTGACATATTTGAAGCCTCTTCTTCTGTGGAAGATATCTTGGAGCTTTGGAAGTGGGTAGTGAAGTTTCTTGGTGACTTTGTTGAGTTCTCTAAAGTCACTGATGAGTTGACAGGAGCCATCTGGTTTTGGGACTACGAATGTGGGCATTCCCCATTCAGTTGCATAGCATCGTTCAAGGATACCAAGTTTTACTTGTCGATTGATTTCTTTCTTCACTGCTTCTTGTTGGTGCAGTGGAATGGAATATGGTTGTTTTACATGGTATGGAGTTGCGCCTTGCTGGAGATCAATGTGGAAGGTTTGATTAGGGAAAATGCCTAATTCTTTGTCATTCAAGCCTTCAAAAAGTTCTTCATTTTGGAGGAGTATTGGTAACAAGGCTTGTTTCTCTTGGTAGGAGAGATGGGTTTGGTCGGTGACTAGCTTGTGGAGGTCAGTTTTCTCATACTTGGTGGTTCCATCTACATACGATTGTTGGATAGATTGGTTGGAATAACTTTCTGCAATAGCATGTGGTTCTGCAGACATGACTTTGTGAAGCAAGGACTTGTTGTCAAAGTAATTCCGAGGGTGGAAGTCCATTGTCTTCTCATACCATTCTATGGTGCAAGTCTCGAAGTCCATTTTCATTCCAAGATCTCTCATGGTTTTCCTTCCAATAAGGAGGTGGTAGTTGATATTCTGAGAGACCACAAAGCACTTGATTTGTAGGACTTTCATCGAGTAGGATAGTTCTGGGAATATGGTGTTCTCCAAGGTTACATAGTGGTTGCAAGTGGTTTTGCCATTTGTTGTTTGCATTTGGATTGGTTGGTCTAGAAGGTTCTTCTTGATTCCGGAGGGAATTGCTGATTCCACTATGAGGTTGTCAGTTGACCCGGAATCGAAGAGGGTTTTCAAGTAGTACTTGCCAAGGGATCCATTGATGGAATTGCAGACGCTTACTGTGGTCGGAGCAAGGTCGACATCTGTGTTGCTGGGAGCAACCTCTTGCTTGTTGTTGTCGGAATCGGTCTTTTCGGAGGGAAATCTTTGAAGATCCGAGTTGTAGTATTCTTCATTGATATCCATATCTACATGGAAGAGATCTGGCCAAGGGGTTGCAGGTATGGCTTCTTCTGGTTCATTGATGAAGACACACATGTGTTGTTCAGGTTCATGATAGCTACTGCCATGTGAAGAGGAGGTAGTGGATCGATTGCTGTTGTTGGAATTACTGCGATCATTCACATGCGAGTCGGTGTTGTCTGCTGTTGTTGTTATTGGACTGATTGGAGTTTGTGCCATACTTGTTGGTGTAGCATTGACCCCAAGTATGATTGGTACCAGGATGGATAGGACATGGTGAGTCATTCGAGATCCTAGTCGGGCCTTTGTTGTTGCCTTGGTTGTTGCCGCGTTGGTTGTTGTTGTTGTTTCGATTGTTATTGTTATTGTTGTTGTTGTTGTTATTGTTTCGATTCCGATTGTTTCGATTGTTTCGATTGTTGCGATTTGTTTCCATTCTGGTTGTTACGGTTGTTGTTGGCATTGTTGTTGCTGTTGTTGGTGTTTTGAGATGGGTTATCTGATGGTTTCTTCTTTCTATTCTGCGCATATTGAAATCGTTCGAATCTCATCATCATTTCAGAGAGAGAATCTCTATGCGGAGAGTGGTGTTGTTGGTAGGTGTGTTTCCAGTCCTCAGGCATCGATTCAAAGATTAGATTCTTGAACTCTCTTTCCTTGATCTCTGCATCTTCTGGTGGATGTCCTGGAAGTAATGGGAGGATAACATGGTTGTGGAAGTTGACTTGTGCTACGAATTGGTGTACTGTCATGGTGGTTGTCTTCTTGATATTGGTGAGGAATCTTCTGTGATTCTGGTAGGCGTCAAGGTTGTTGTCGAACTTGTAGTTGATAAATTCTTCCACTGTGGTTTGGAAGTTGTCCACAGTTCTCTGCGGCACATTGGTTGACACATAGCTATTCCACCAGCTACAGTCGGTGTAGTCTCTGAGGAGATCTACAAACTTGTCATAGATCCTTGGTCCTGTGGTTAGGTTGAGCATCTTCTTGGATCGAATGAACTCATTGATGGTAAAGAGAATTTGTAGTTTGGTTGATCCTGCAGTAATCAAGGGGATCTTGATTTTGGTAACTTCTTGAGATCCATTGACTTCTTGGGTATTCTTGTATTCCACTTTGTCAATAGATTCTTGATCAAAGTCATACTTGAAGGGGATGACTGAGTAAGACATTGTTTTCTCTTGTTACTGGACAATCTTCAGGATCGGTTGGTTGTTTATTAGATGTAGTGGTAATTTTTGTTCGTGTAGTAGTTGAAGTAGTCTTTATTACCGGTAGTAATAAGGTCGAAGCAGTTATTCGACTGTTTAAACAGTGTCGTATGCCTCTAAAAAGGGTACTAAAATAAGGTTTATGTATTGGTTAAAAACTAAGATTGTGAGCTAGCTTTGTCAACTACTCCGAGGAGCCGTTGAGAAAGCTTGTAACAGTAAAAAGGCGTTGAATGGAAATTCAACGTAC
This sequence comes from Pseudo-nitzschia multiseries, assembly GCA_037355745.1. Classification (NCBI taxonomy): domain Eukaryota; phylum Bacillariophyta; class Bacillariophyceae; order Bacillariales; family Bacillariaceae; genus Pseudo-nitzschia; species Pseudo-nitzschia multiseries. The sequence goes on from CM074791.1 coordinate 3,672,640, forward strand.
ATTGCACATAGAGAATTTGGATATGTTCTTCATCCAGTCTTCAATATTGAAGACCGGCTTGCGTGGCATTGCTTTTCAGATTTTCTTGAATCGTGGGTAATTTTCAATCGTGAGCGTTGGAATACCACACTAATTGTGGTATTCCAACGCTCACGATTGAAAATTACCCACGATTCAAGAAAATCTGAAAAGCAATGCCACGCAAGCCGGTCTTCAACCTTGAAGACTGGATGAAGAACATATCCAAATTCTCCATGTGCTTCTCTATGTGCAATGTACGTTGAATTTCGATTCAACGCCTTTTTTACTGTTGCAAGCTTTCTCAACGGCTCCTCGGAGTAGTTGACAGGGCTAGCTCACAATCTTAGTTTTTAACCAATACATAAACCTTATTTTAGTACCTTATTTTAGAGGCGTACGACACTGTTTAAACAGTCGAATAACCGCTTCGACCCCTTTCTACCGGTAAAGACTACTTCAACTACACGAACAAAAATTACCACTACTACACAGCTAACAAACGAACAACCGATCCGAAGATTGTCCAGTAACAATAAGAAATCGACCAGTATGTCTTACTCAGTCATTCCCTTCAAGTATGACTTTGATCAAGAGACTATTGACAAAATTGAGTACAAGATTACCCAAGAAGTCAATGGCTCCCAAGAAGTTACTAAGATCAAAATCCCTTTGATTACTGCAGGATCAACCAAATTACAAATTCTTTTCACCATCGATGCGTTCATTAGATCTAAGAAGACCCTCAACCTAACCACAGGACCAAGAATCTATGACAAGTTTGTAGACCTCCTCAGAGACTACACCGACTGTAGCTGGTGGAACAGCTATGTAACAGCCAATGTTCCACAGAGAACTGTGGACAACTTCCAGACGACAGTGGAAGCATTCATCAGCTTCAAGTTCAACAGCAACCTCGATGCCTACCAGAATCATAAAAGATTCCTCACCAATATTAAGAAGACAACCTCCATGACTGTACACCAATTCGTAGCTCAAGTCAACTTCCACAACCATGTTATTCTCCCATTACTACCGGGACACCCGCCACAAGATGCAGAGATCAACGAAAACGACTTCAAGAATCTAGTCTTTGAATTGATGCCAGAGGACTGGAAAGACATCTATCAACAACACCATTCTCCCCATAGAGATTCTCTCTCTGAAATGATGATAAGATTCGAAAGATTCCAATCTGTACAGAATAAAAAGAACAAGAAATCAGACAACCAGTCTCAAAACAACAACAACAGCAACAACAATGCCAACAACAACCGTAACAACCGTAACGGCAACAATCGCAACAACCGAAACAACCGCAACAATCGAAACCGAAACAACAACAACAATAACAGTAATCAACGCAACAACAACAACAACCAACGCAGCAACAGCCAAAGCAACAACAACAACAAAGGATCAACTAGGATCTCAAATGACTCACCGTGTCCTATCCACCCTGGTACCAATCACACCTGGGGTCAATGCTACACCAACAAGTATGGCAGCAACTCCAATCAGTCTAATAACAACACTAGGGACAACACCGACTCGCATGTAAATGATCGCAGCAGCAATTCCAACAACAGCAATCGATCCACTACCTCTTCCCACGGCAGTAACTTTCATGAACCGGAACAACACATGTGTGTCTTCATCAATGAACCAGAAGATACTACCATCCCTGCTACTCCTTGGCCGGATCTCTTCCATGTCGATATGGATATCGATGAAGAATACTACAACTCGGATCTTCAAAGATTTCCCTCTGAAAAGACCAATTCCGACAACAACAAGCAAGATGTTGCTCCTAGCAAGGACAACGTCGACATCGACCTTGCTCCAACCACAGTAAGTGTCTGCAACTCGATCAATGGATCCCTTGGCAAGTACTACTTGAAAACCCTCTTCGATTCAGGATCAACCGACAACCTTATAGTGGAATCAGCAATTCCCTCTGGAATCAAGAAGAACCTTCTAGACCAACCAATTCAAATGCAAACAACAAATGGCAAAACCACTTGCAACCACTATGTAACCTTGGAGAACACCATATTCCCAGAACTATCCTACTCAATGAAAGTCCTACAAATCAAGTGCTTTGTAGTCTCTCAGAACATCAACTACCATCTCCTCATTGGAAGGAAGACAATGCGAGACCTCGGAATGAAGATGGACTTCAAAAACTGCACCATTGAATGGTATGAGAAGACCATGGACTTTCACCCTCGAAGCTACTTTGACAACAAGTCCTTGCTCCACAAGGTCATGTCTGCAGAACCACATGCCATTGCAGAAAGTTACTCTGCCCAATCAATCCAACAGTCTTATGTAGATGGAACCACCAAGTATGAGAAAACTGACCTCCACAAGCTTGTCACCGACCAAAATCATCTCTCCTACCAAGAGAAACAAGCCTTGTTACCAATACTCCTCCAACATGAAGAACTTTTTGAAGGCTTGAATGACAAAGAATTAGGCATTTTCCCTAATCAAACATTCCACATTGAACTGCAGCAAGGCGCAACGCCATATCATGTAAAACAACCATATTCCATTCCACTGCACCAACAAGAAGCAGTGAAGAAAGAAATCGATCGACAAGTAAAACTTGGCATCCTCGAACGATGCTATGCAACTGAATGGGGAATGCCAACCTTTGTAGTGCCCAAACCAGATGGCTCCTGTAGACTTATCAGCGACTTTAGAGAACTCAACAAAGTTACCAAGAAACTCCACTACCCGCTCCCAAAGCTCCAAGACATCTTCCACAGAAGAAGAGGCTTCAAATATGTCACCCTTATCGATGTCAGTATGCAATTCCACACCTTCAAACTCGATGAGGCCTCCACCTGGCTTTGTGTCCTTGTTACTCCATTCGGAAAGTTCAGACTCCTCCGATTGCCAATGGGCTTCCTTAACTCTCCAAGTTGGGCCCAAGGCTGCATGGAACAAATGCTCTCCCACCTGAAGGACATCGAAGTATACATCGATGATATTGGTATCTTCTCAGACACCCTTGAATCCCATTGCAAATCAGTCTCCTCTGTTCTGTCCTTACTGAAGTGTCACAACTTCTCTGTCAAGCCCTCCAAGTGCCACTGGTTTCAATCCCAAGCTCCTTGGCTTGGCCACATTATCTCGCGCGATGGTATTAGGCCCAATCCAAACAAAATTGCTCCCATCCTGAAACTTGCTTTTCCCTCAACAACAACCCAACTTCGATCCTTTGTTGGGATGATTAACTTCTACCGAAACTTCTACCCCAAACGAGCTGAAGTCCTTGCACCCCTTACAGACCTCTCTGGAAGAGCCAAAGGAAAAATCACTCCGACTCCAGAGCTACTTGAAGCTTTCAACAAAGCCAAATCACTTATTGCCAATGATATCCTCCTTGCCTTCCCTGATCCAAACAAGCCCTTCCATGTCTATACTGACGCTTCTGACTACCAACTCGGAGCTGTCATCCTCCAAGATGGCAAAATCATCCTTTGTTTCTCCAGAAAACTCAACGCAGCTCAACGCAAATACCCAACAATTGACAAAGAGATGCTCTGTGTTGTCGAAGTCTTCAATGAATTTCGGAACATTCTTTGGGGTGCTGAAATCATCGTATGGACAGACCACATCAACTTAACCAGACCAACTCTTACCAGCCACAGAATTATGACTTGGCGCATGCTCCTTGAAGAATTTTCCCCAGTTTTCAAGTATATCAAAGGCAAAGACAATGTCCTTGCTGATGCCCTCTCAAGGCTCCCACTTCAGCAAGATACTCCGGAGAAGAAGAAGGAGTTCTTTGGTCCCGATCCAACGGATGACTCGGACCTTGCAACTGCTGACTCAACGGACTCCGACCTTCTCGCTCTTTCTGATTTGTTTCTTAACTACCCAGAAGACATTCCCATGTACCCCTTAGCCTTCGACCAACTCGCCCAAGATCAAGCAGCCAATGCCGATATTGCTACCAATCCCCGGTACACAACTGAAAACTTCAATGGCACCGACTTGAAAGTTGTAGACTCCAACGGTCGCCAGTAAATTGTACTCCCTCCAAACAGAGTGCAAGCCACCATCAAATACTACCACCACGTGCTTGGCCATGCCGGCGCAGAACGATTGTATCGAACCATCAACCAATTTGTATACGCCCCAAACTTGAAGGACCAAATCAACGCCTTCTGCAAAACGTGTGACACGTGCCAACGATACAAGAATAGCCACCAAAGCCACGGACAGCTCCCTACCAAAGAACACCAGTATGTTCCTTGGGACACCATTGCAATCGATGGAGTAGGCCCTTGGAAAATCAAGATCCCTGGCCATGGAACAGTCTCCTTCAATGGCTTTACCATCATGGACATGTGCACCAACCTCCTTGAGATCATCCGAGCCCCACAAGTAAACCCAACCGGCCTCATGGCAGTTCATGCCCTCGATAATGGCTGGCTCTCCAGATATCCCAAACCAGTAAATTGTATTATTGACCAAGGAACCAACTTCATGAGTAATGACTTCCAACTCCACCTTGCGAACCTAGGAATCAAGGCAAAGGTCTGCTCGGTTCGAAACCCACAATCCAACGCAGTACTTGAACGCGTCCACGATACCATGAAGTCTGCAATGAGAACAGAACTCAATACCAATCCCCCACAGACTCTTCAGGAAGCCACGGACATCATCGATACTGTCTTTGCTTCCGCTCAGTTTGCCGTTCGATCAACCATCAACAAGACCTTTGGAATGACGCCCGGAGCCCTTGTATTCCACAGAGATATGTTCCTACCAATTCCGGTAATTACTGACTTGGCCATGGTCAGAAACAAAAGACAAGCTCAAATCGACAAGAATGCTATGAAAGAAAACAGCCACAGGAAGATTCATGATTACAGTGTAGGAGATCAAGTTATGGTGAAAAATGAAAAGCAAATCCCCGGAGCTTTTGAAGCAAGAAGCAAAGGCCCCTACACCATACAGCAAATTCACACAAATGGTACAGTTTCCTTTCTCTTAAGAAATCACGTTATCCAACGCATGAACATTCGAAATCTGAAACCATATCACACCAACTAAAAATTTCTTATCTAAGCAATACTGGTCGCACACGACTAACAAAAATTCTGTGCCACCAATCGAACTTTTACGAGAAGGAGAAGAGTGTGGTATTCCAACGCTCACGATTGAAAATTACCCACGATTCAAGAAAATCTGAAAAGCAATGCCACGCAAGCCGGTCTTCAACCTTGAAGACTGGATGAAGAACATATCCAAATTCTCCATGTGCTTCTCTATGTGCAATGTACGTTGAATTTCGATTCAACGCCTTTTTTACTGTTGCAAGCTTTCTCAACGGCTCCTCGGAGTAGTTGACAGGGCTAGCTCACAATCTTAGTTTTTAACCAATACATAAACCTTATTTTAGTACCTTATTTTAGAGGCGTACGACACTAATTGTCGTACGCCTCTAGAAAAAAGGTACTAAAATAAGGTTTGAGTTACGTATTGGTTAAAAACTAAGATTGTGAGCTAGCTCTGTCAACTACTCCGAGGAGCCGTTGAGAAAGCTTGCAACAGTAAAAAGGGTTGTAACAGTAAACAGCCGTTGAATCAAAATTCAACGTACAGTTTACATAGAAGATTTGGATATGTTCTTCATCCAGTCTTCAATATTGAAGACCGGCTTGCTTTTCAGATTTTCTTGAATCGTGGGTAATTTCAATCGTGAGCGTTGGAATACCACACTCTTCTCCTTCTCGTAAAAGTTCACTTGGTGGCACAGAATTTTTGTTAGTCGTGTGCAACCAGTATCGCTTAGATAAGAAATTTTTAGTTGGTGTGATATGGTTTCAGATTTCGAATGTTCATGCGTTGGATCACGTGATTTCTTAAGAGAAAGGAAACTGTACCATTTGTGTGAATTTGCTGTATGGTGTAGGGGCCTTTGCTTCTTGCTTCGAAAGCTCCAGGGATTTGCTTTTCATTTTTCACCATAACTTGATCGCCTACACTGTAATCATGAATCTTCCTGTGGCTGTTTTCTTTCATCGCGTTCTTGTCAATTTGAGCTTGTCTTTTGTTTCTGACCATGGCCAAGTCAGTAATTACTGGAATCGGTAGAAACATGTCTCTGTGGAATACAAGGGCTCCAGGCGTCATTCCAAAGGTCTTATTGATGGTTGATCTAACGGCAAACTGAGCCGACGCAAAGATGCTGTCAATGATATCAGTCGCTTCCTGGAGGGTCTGTGGAGGATTCGTATTGAGCTCTGTTCTCATTGCAGACTTCATCGTATCGTGGACGCGTTCAAGTACTGCATTGGATTGTGGGTTCCGAACAGAGCAAACCTTGGCTTTGATTCCGAGGTTGGCAAGGTGAAGTTGGAAATCATTACTCATGAAGTTGGTTCCTTGGTCAATAATACAATTTACTGGTTTGGGATATCTGGAGAGCCAGCCATTGTCGAGGGCATGAACTGCCATGAGGCCGGTTGGGTTTACTTGTGGAGCTCGGATGATCTCGAGGAGGTTGGTGCACATGTCCATGATGGTAAAGCCATTGAAGGAGACTGTTCCATGGCCAGGGATCTTGATTTTCCAAGGGCCTACTCCATCGATTGCAATGGTGTCCCAAGGAACATATTGGTGTTCTTTGGTAGGGAGCTGTCCGTGGCTTTGGTGGCTATTCTTGTATCGTTGGCACGTGTCACAAGTCTTGCAGAAGGCATTGATTTGGTCCTTCAGGTTTGGGGCATATACAAATTGGTTGATGGTTCGATACAGTCGTTCTGCGCCGGCATGGCCAAGCACGTGGTGGTAGTATTTGATGGTAGCTTGCACTCTGTTTGGAGGGAGTACAATTTTCTGTCGACCGTTGGAGTCTACAACTTTCAAGTCGGTGCCGTTGAAGTTTTCAGTTGTGTACCGGGGATTGGTAGAGATATCGGCATTGGCTGCTTGATCTTGGGCGAGTTGATCGAAGGCTAAGGGATACATGGGAATGTCTTCTGGGTAGTTAAGAAACAAGTCAGAAAGAGAGAGAAGATCAGAGTCCGTTGAGTTAGTTGAGAGGTCCGAGTTTTCGTCCGTTGGAGCGGGAGTCGGAGGACCGAAGAACTCCTTCTTCTTCTCGGGAGGGTCTTGTTCGATGGGAAGCCGGGAAAGAGCATCAGCAAGGCTGTTTTCTTTGCCTTTGATATACTTGAATACTGGGGAAAATTCTTCAAGGAGCATTCTCCAAGTCATGATTCGGTGGCTTGTGAGGTTTTGTCTGGTTAGGTTGATATGGTCGGTCCATACTATGATTTCAGCACCCCAAAGAATGGTTCGAAATTCTTTGAAGACTTCTACGATACAGAGCATCTCTTTATCGACCGTTGGGTATTTCCGTTGAGCGGCGTTGAGTTTTCTGGAGAAACAAAGGATAATTTTGCCATCTTGGAGGATGACGGCGCCAAGCTGGTAATCAGAAGCATCAGTATAGACATGGAAAGGCTTGTTTGGATCAGGAAAGGCAAGGAGGATGTCTTTGGCGATGAGGGACTTGGCTTTATTGAAAGCTTCAAGTAGTTCTGGAGTTGGAGAGATTTTGCCTTTGGCTCTTCCAGAGAGGTCCGTAAGGGGTGCAAGGACCTCTGCGCGTTTGGGGTAGAAGTTTCGATAGAAGTTGATCATCCCAACAAAGGACCGAAGTTGGGTTGTTGTTGAGGGAAAAGCAAGTTTCAGGATGGGAGCAATTTTGTTTGGATTGGGACGAATACCATCGCGCGAGATAATATGGCCAAGCCAAGGAGCTTGGGATTGAAACCAGTGGCACTTGGAGGGCTTGACAGAGAAGTTATGACACTTCAGTAAGGACAAGACAGAGGAGACTGATTTGCAATGGGATTCGAGAGTGTCTGAGAAGATACCAATATCATCGATGTATACTTCAATGTCCTTCAGATGGGAGAGCATCTGTTCCATACAGCCTTGGGCCCAACTTGGAGAGTTAAGGAAGCCCATTGGCAATCGGAGGAGTCTGAACTTTCCGAATGGAGTAACAAGGACACAAAGCCAGGTGGAGGCCTCATCGAGTTTGAAGGTGTGGAATTGCATACTGACATCGATAAGGGTGACATATTTGAAGCCTCTTCTTCTGTGGAAGATGTCTTGGAGCTTTGGGAGCGGATAGTGAAGTTTCTTGGTGACCTTGTTAAGTTCTCTAAAGTCGCTGATAAGTCGACAGGAGCCATCTGGTTTGGGCACTACAAAGGTTGGCATTCCCCATTCAGTTGCGTAGCATCGTTCGAGGATACCAAGTTTTACTTGTCGATCGATTTCTTTCTTCACTGCTTCTTGTTGGTGCAATGGAATGGAATATGGTTGTTTTATATGATATGGAGTTGCGCCTTGCTGCAGTTCAATGTGGAATGTTTGATTAGGGAAAATGCCTAATTCTTTGTCATTCAGGCCTTCGAAAAGTTCTTCGTTTTGGAGGAGTATTGGTAACAAGGCTTGTTTCTCTTGGTAGGAGAGATGAGTTTGGTCGGCGACAAGCTTGTGGAGGTCAGTTTTCTCATACTTGGTGGTTCCATCTACATAAGACTGTTGGATTGATTGGTTGGAGTAACTTTCTGCAATTGCATGTGGTTCTGCAGACATGACTTTGTGAAGCAAGGACTTGTTGTCGAAGTAATTTCGCGGGTGGAAGTCCATTGTCTTCTCATACCATTCTATGGTACAAGTCTCGAAGTCCATTTTCATTCCGAGGTCTCTCATTGTCTTTCTTCCAATGAGGAGATGGTAGTTGATATTCTGAGAGACGACAAAGCATTTGATTTGTAGGACTTTCATGGAATAGGATAATTCTGGGAATATGGTGTTCTCCAAGGTTACGTAGTGGTTGCAAGTGGTTTTGCCATTTGTTGTTTGCATTTGAATTGGTCGGTCTAGGAAGTTCTTCTTGATTCCAGGGGGAATTGCTGATTCTACTATGAGATTGTCGGTTGATCCGGAATCGAAGAGGGTTTTCAAGTAATACTTTCCAAGGGATCCATTGATCGAGTTGCAGACACTTACTGTGGTTGGAGCAAGGTCGATGTCGACGTTGTCCTTGCTAGGAGCAACATCTTGCTTGTTGTTGTCGAAATTGGTCTTTTCAGAGGGAAATCTTTGAAGATCCGAGTTGTAGTATTCTTCATCGATATCCATATCGACATGGAAGAGATCCGGCCAAGGAGTAGCAGGGATGGTAGTATCTTCTGGTTCATTGATGAAGACACACATGTGTTGCTCTGGTTCGTTGAAGTTACTGTTGTGGGAAGAGGTAGTGGATCGATTGCTGTTGTTGGAGTTACTGCGATCGTTCACATGCGAGTCGGTATTGTCTCTGTTGTTGTTATTGGACTGATTGGAGTTGGTGCCATACTTGTTGGTGTAGCATTGACCCCAAGTGTGATTGGTACCAGGGTGGATAGGACATGGTGAGTCGTTCGAGATCCTAGTCGAGCCTTTGTTGTTGTTGCCTTGATTGTTGCTGCGTTGATTGTTGTTGTTGTTGTTGCGTTGATTATGGTTGTTGTTGTTGTTGTTATTGTTTCGATTCCGATTGTTTCTGTTGTTTCGATTGTTGCGGTTGTTTCCATTTTGGTTGTTACGGTTGTTGTTGGCATTGTTGTTGCTGTTGTTGTTGTTTTGAGACTGGTTGTCTGATTTCTTGTTCTTGTTTTTATTCTGTACAGATTGGAATCTTTCGAATTTTATCATCATTTCAGAGAGAGAATCTCTATGGGGAGAATGGTTAAGTTGATAGAGGTCTTTCCAGTCCTCTGGCATCGATTCAAAGACTAGATTCTTGAAGTCACTTGCATTGATCTCTGCATTTTGTGGAGGGTGTCCCGGTAGTAATGGGAGAATAACATGGTTGTGGAAGTTGACTTGTGCTACAAATTGGTGTACAGTCATGGAGGTTGTCTTCTTAATATTGGAGAGGAATCTTTTATGATTCTGGTAGGCATCGAGGTTGCTGTTGAATTTGAAGCTGATGAATGCTTCCACTGTCGTCTGGAAGTTGTCCACAGTTCTCTGTGGAACATTGGCTGTTACATAGCTGTTCCACCAGCTACAGTCGGTGTAGTCTCTGAGGAGGTCTAGAAACTTGTCATAGATTCTTGGTCCTGTGGTTAGGTTGAGAGTCTTCTTAGATCTAATGAAGGCATCGATGGTGAAAAGAATTTGTAATTTGGTTGATCCTGCAGTAATCAAAGGGATTTTGATCTTGGTAACTTCTTGGGAGCCATTGATTTCTTGGGTAATCTTGTACTCAATCTTTTCAACAGTCTCTTGATCAAAGTCATACTTGAAGGGAATGACTGAGTAAGACATACTGGTCGATTTCTTATTGTTACTGGACAATCTTCGGATCGGTTGTTAGTTGTGTATTAGTGGTAATTTGTTCGTGTAGTTGAAGTAGTCTTTACCGGTAGAAAGGGTCGAAGCGGTTATTCGACTGTTTAAACAGTGTCGTACGCCTCTAGAAAAAAGGTACTAAAATAAGGTTTGAGTTACGTATTGGTTAAAAACTAAGATTGTGAGCTAGCTCTGTCAACTACTCCGAGGAGCCGTTGAGAAAGCTTGCAACAGTAAAAAGGGTTGTAACAGTAAACAGCCGTTGAATCGAAATTCAACGTACAGTTTACATAGAAGATTTGGATATGTTCTTCATCCAGTCTTCAATATTGAAGACCGGCTTGCTTTTCAGATTTTCTTGAATCGTGGGTAATTTCAATCGTGAGCGTTGGAATACCACACTAATATCCGACGTGACTGAAGTCAGTCCTGTACGTGGATGTTGTTGTCAGTGAGTCAGTCACGGCTCCAAATATCTACGACCGCGAACGGTACAAATCGTACGTGACTTGTGGAGACGGATCGTCCTCAATTTTCACGTTTCTCGTCTTTTGATCTTTCTCGTCTTTTGATCGGTTACTACGGTACGAGTACGTAAGGTACCGGTAGTGTTGTTACGAATGATCATCAAAAGTATCAGAAATTTGTGCTACATACCATACTGCGTATAGTTTGATCTTCCGAACGACTGCTACCGGTACAACTCTATCCGCGGCATCGAGAGGACTTGCAAAGATCCTTTTGTCGCGACATCCATAGAAGGAGAAGAGAAACAACCAGCAAGCAATGATGTCGTCGCCGCTACACGAAACCGATGGTATGGGCCAACGGCTTCGGAACTTGTTTACCCCGAAACGAGTTCGAGTCCTGAAGAAAATGGGAGCCGGTGCCGTGATCTCGTCGATTCCCGTGTTTGTGTGGTGGAAATGGGCCATCGAGGAGCGCCACAAACGAGCCGAAGATGTTCGAACCCGAGTTCGAGTGCCTAATGTGCAAACAATCGACGACTTGATGATCGAACGGTGTAGGCCGGGAGATGTTCTTTTGTTTGACCGACGATGGGAGCACTGTGCCGCTGGTCCTCTGGCGGCTCTGGTATGTGTTTTGGGACGAAGTATATTGTGTTTCGACGACAAAAGCAAAGCCATGGGAGAAGGAAAATTCGATCATTGCGGTAGGTCTAAAGATATTATGATGTGCGAAGCCACGCAGTGGTGTGTCATTTCAGACGGACCTGCGTGAACCTTGGGTTTCAACTTTCGTAGGTGACTACGGTGCAATCATCTGTTGTGATAATATGGAACTAACCCTTGTATTTGGAAATGTTGGACTGTCTTGCAGGAATCGTTGTCCCGGGTTTCATAAACAATGAAAGTGATAGATACGATCCCACGAATTTGCTATTGCTGGAAGCCACCGCTTCGGAAGGTATCGTGGCCCGTCCGTTGTTGACCAGGTTGGAAATGTCCGAATCTCGTTCGGTTGTCTTACTACCACTAGCACTACCTGGAGAACGAAGAAACGATCAATTTTATGAATCATCGTCGAGTGTGGTTGCCACCGAGCAAATTGTCCACCAAAAATTGGAGGAATTTCGAGACAACTGGGTCAAGGTGTCCAAAAGCATGAATTACTCCTCGGCTCATTCCACCCTGGGTCTGATTGGCTCGATAGCCTACTTCCTGGGATATCACACTGCCAATCCAGGTCCAACCTCTCCGTCTGCTTGGTTCGTTACGAAAGCGCTAGCCGAGGCAAAAGTCGCCCAGAATGTATCAGAACGTTCCATCAAGGAAGCAAAGGTTGAAGACTTTTTGAGAGACTACAGATTTCAGGATCAGGACGTGATTCGTCTACGACCTGGTTGGCGGTTTCTGGCGCCGGTATCATTTCGGGAAACATAGCCCGACACAAAATAATTATGCTATTTTGGAAATTCTTGTTTCGAGAAGTATGAACTGTTGTTGCATAGAATAAAAATTTCTGGTCTCATCCTGCAATCGTGAATTATGTGATGCGATGCGATGCGATGCTTGTTGTTGGCCAAAAACTGCGTAAACGCATTCTCATCTCAGAAACCAAAGATGATACTTTAGTATCTTGCGAACTTGTACCCTCGCCAGCGTTTTCAATGACATCTCTATTTGGATGAAACCTTGGTTTGTCGAGGCCCAGCTCACAGGAAGAGTGAACGATGAATAATGTATGCCATCTTATCCTATGCTTCGTAGTACTTAGTACTTTGTTAGATAGGTATGTACCGTATGTGAAGTACACTGGTAGCAGGTACTCGCACTCGTAGCACGATGTCGGATGTGGAAGCAGAGTTCACAATGCGCGTCACGAGTACAAATTCGTACTACCGGTACCATAGCAGTTCGTCCCATTTTGGGGGGGTAACTCGTACTCGTACTCATAGTACGAGCTCGTAAGTTACTTTGCGGTTACGATACGAGCGCACTGTTGCAATGCACAGGGAACAAGTACGAGTTTTGCACTCATACGGGGACCATAAAGAGATCGATGGAGTCAGTCGAGTCATTGTATTCTTTTGAATTCGAGATCTTTCGTCTGATTTCAAAAAACAATTACGACCAAGTAAGACCATACCGCCGCGAAAACCGTTGATGTGCAAACGGTCCCTTTCCCAATTTTCGAACCATGTAAATCGTGAGTCAATTGTCATCCTGCCTATTACTCTTCATGTCTACAACAAAAACTTACCGGTACAACGAATGTAAATAATTCGTAGTCAGTAACCATAACATTGAAAGTGCTATTAATAAGATGACAGACACGGTTGCATTGAGTGTGAAGTGGGGAAAGGAGACTTTTGCTCTCGACTTCATCGTGGCCGGTGGAGTAAAAGGTCTCAAGACCGAATTGGAAGAAAAGACCCGGGTGCCCGTGGACAGGATGAAGCTCATGGCGAAAAGCAAAGGTGCGTTGTGCCTTCTTTTGACATTGTCGATGAATTAAGATTGCTATTGAGATGTCTGTCTGACAAAAAAAACTTGCCTCTTGCAGGGCTGTGGAAAGGGGTATTGAAGGACGACTTTGATTTTTCCACCATCGATTTCGCAACGGCCCTTTCGAAAGCCAAAGGTGGCCCTTTGAATCTTTTGTTGATGGGATCAGCATCCGAACTCACCGGACCCAAGACTAAAACTGTATTTTTGGAGGATCTGCCACCGGAAGAAGTCGCGAAGGTTAAGGAACCGTAAGTACAGTATAACATAGATTCGAGTCGCAGCTCGCGCGACACATCCGGTTGCAGATTGTTTCCGTTGAATGTTTTCTGAAAGTCGACGTTCTCTTTCGTTCAAAATAAAGGTCTGGATTGGAGAATCTGGGAAATACTTGTTATTTGAATTCGGTTGTTCAGTGTTTGCGATCAGTCCCTCAGTTTCGCAGAGGGCTCGAGTCTTCCACTGCTTCTGCCACCTCTGCTCCCACTATGTTTTTGGGATCACTGCGGGATACTTATACTCAGCTTGATCGAACTGCCTCAGCTGTGCCGCCTTCCACACTAGTGCGCGCAACAAAAATGGCGTTCCCAGAATTCAACCGTACTGGAGCAAATGGTGCACCGATGCAACAGGATGCAGAAGAGTTTTTCTCAGGGTTGCTAACGATTGCTGCGGGAATATTGAAAGAGGATCGTCAAATCAAGGCAGCTCTCCCATTTTCAACTCCCGAAGAACTCAATGGTGCCAGTAACCTTGTAGATGCTTTGTTTGGTCTCAAAATGGAGGAGACATTGACCTGTGACGAATTCGATGACAAAGGAGCTTCTGGAGACAAAGACGACAAAATGCAAGACGACGATGAAGCCAAAAGAGACAGTGCGTCTGCGTTGGTGGAACCGCCAGTCAAATCATTCGATTTGCTTCGTAAGCTAGTATGCAACATTCAAGGTGGTTCAGACGGGACGGCTCAAACCAATGTCACCCATCTGGCCGAGGGTATTGCTCTATCTCTAAACGGTTCAATTGAAAAGCGATCGGAAGTATTGGGACGCGATGCTGTATGGACTCGAAAGCAACGGATCGCACGGCTTCCACCCGTCCTGACTGTTCAATTTGGTAGATTTTATTGGAAAGCAACTCCCGATTCTCAGGACCATTCTGGTGTTAAGTGCAAAGTGATGAAACCTGTGGCGTTCAACAGCACCTTCGACATTTATGACTTCTGCACCGACGAAGTAAAGAAGGAACTAAAAAAATCAAGAGACAAAGCTTTGAAGGAAGAGGAGGATCGCATTAGTAAGAAATTAAAGGGCGAAGATGCCGATTCTGATGTCAAGATGGATGTCGACGAAGAGGCAGAGGACGACGAGGAAGCGGCCGCCCTTAAAGCTGCCCTTGCTATGAGTATGCAGAGTGAAGATGAAAAACCAGCTCCCGTAGGCCCAGGATTACCTGCTGAATTCCAGGGGGAATACGAACTATTCGCGGTTGTTACGCATAAGGGGCGAGATGCCGATGGCGGCCACTACATGGCTTGGGTCAAGGCTGATTCAAACTCCGGAACGGTTGAGAAAATTGCGGATACCGAAGAAGAAAATGAAGACTGGTTTGTATTTGATGACGACGAAGTTAGTCCTTGCAAAACAGAAGATGTTCTGAAGCTTAAGGGTGGTGGTGACTGGCATATGAGTTACCTGAATTTCTACCGCGCTAAAAAGTAAGCATCCATGCATGATTTTCATCGAGTCAGTTAGCGATGATTATATTATGTTATAGTCAATTTCTAATAGGCGCTACATTAGACGCACGATTTTTTAAATAAACATCATGGAGATAGATTCGGATGTGGATGCACGAGACAGATGTTTTCCCCCACTGACGACGGAACGGAGCACAGAATAATTTTGTATTCTGGAAAATAATATCGTTTACAATAATACAAAGTGCGTGTAGAGCAGTCTAAAAAACTTTTCTTATCGGATTGAGTTCTATATCGATTTCGTCGACGTTGTTGTCGACTGTTACCCCTCTTTGTTCGCTTGTGTCTTCGTTTTTCTTGCCATCAAATGACCAAAGCTTTTTCAGTATGAAGTAATTGACAATACCAGTCCATAGCATTGTGAGAATCCAAGTAATTACGTGGGAAATGCTAAAAGTATTTGTCACGACGTAGTTAAATATTGTGGATAGCACAATAATGATGGAATAACCAGCATACATCCTTCCCAAACTCCGCCAATAGCCTCCGACGTAGTCACCGAATACTAGATACCGATGAGTGGTATGCCGAAAGACTATGCTGCTCCCGAACGACAAGGCCCAGCACAAGCTGGCGTCTTTCAGCTGCCAATAAAATAAAATATAGAGGAAGAACTGGATCACATCGCACCCTGAGCCCGATATCATGTAACAGAGGTACCTGGGTGGGCTCATCCCCGCTATTTTGACAACTTCGGCTGCTGGCTGTGTACCGTAAATGACTTTCCTCAGTCCCGTAATTAGAAGCGGGTCATCCCCGGGAACATCGCGTCCCCATCTCCGAAGAAAGCTCGGGACTTTTCGCGACTCGATCCAATCTAGTGCCCTCGACGGCAAGGTAGCTGCACGCTGGTCTTTTTGGTAGTCTCTGCTGTCTCCATCCTGTGTGTTGTCGTCCCCTCCCGATGCAATTCTTGAAAAACCGGGGGGGTCTTGGGATGCATTTTTTCGCAATTCCATCGATCAATCGGTAGCTGATAGTCTGGTACGGGAGCAGCTATGGAGTTGCTGTTTGCAGCAAAAGTGTTCTGGGAAATGATACCGTCGTACGGGTCTTGCAATTCTTTGTGAGAGCCAATGACGAGTTCGCAGAAGCTGTCACGGCAAAGACATCATCCCCTTCTCGAGTACGAGTACTCGTACGTAGCCTCTGTACGGCACAGAACGAACCGCAGGGCAACAGCCGCAGGACACATTCTGTTTTCGGTTTCACAAAAAATTTGAAAAAAATTGAAAACAGTCACAAAATTCTTTTGAAAACTGAAAAATACTAAATAATGCGAACCAAAACGGGAAAAACTTGACAAGATATGATTTTTTTTCAAGCAAAAATTCTCATTCGTGAGCGAATTTAATTTAACGGTAATACCTGTATGAAGTCATCCGTCATCCTGGTCATCCACCATTCACAAACACTTTCATCGTACGGTAATAAGCATACGTAAGCTATATAGTATTCATACGTAGCCTGATCGTGCTGCAGGCTGTTCGGTACGATAGGGTACGGTACCGTACGGTAGGAGACCGAGTGAAAGAAGCCCGAGTAAGAATACTTGGTAAGGTTACCAGGGTAAACCGTTAACGGTTGAATAGGTAGTATTGGGTCTTGAGTATCACGCGAAACTCTCTAATCGTCTCTGTCACTCATTACGATCCGAACATCCCTCTGTGTCTCTATCTCTCACTTGTCGTGAAAGAACTGGAACTCTGGAAATATGTCGGCAATGGCAAAGACACAAAAGGCCAAGGCCAAGGACTTCATCAAAGAAGCCGAGGCTTTGCTCGCAAAACGAGGATGGTTCTCCTCTTCAAAGGAACGCAATGCGGAAGAAGCTGCCGAGGTCTTCGAGAAGGCGGCAAATGCTTACAAGGTTGGCGGGTGGAACCACGAAGCAGGAGACACATACACGAGATCCGCTGAGCTTTACAGGGATAAGCTGAGTGACTTTACTCATGCGTCGAAGGCGTTTAACAATGCTGGTACGAATAGTGTTCTATATTCCACTTCACCAGGTGCGGAAACGTGTTGCAATATTCCTCCTCGTTTCTAACTCGAGCCCGTTTGTTGTTGTTGTTGTTGTTGTTGTCTTTCTTGTGTTTTGATCAGGGACTTGCTACAAGAAGAGCAGTCCCGCTGATGCAGTCAAGGCGTATCAAAAGGCGGTTTCATTGTACGCAGACAACGCTCGAATCATGCAGGCAGCCAAATTGACGAAGGAAATTGCTGAATTGTACGAAAACGAAGAAATCGACGAAGAGGGCAAGTCTCACATTGTCTTGGCTATAGAAGCATACGAACAAGCATCGGAATTTTTCGGAATGGAAGATTCGAAATCTTCCGCGTCTCAGTGCCTCGGTAAGATTGCCGAACTTTGTAGCGCGGCTCTCGAACCTCCCGATTTTCGTCGAGCCGGTAAGATTTACGACGACCTGGGAAGGCGATGTCTGTCTAGCAATTTATTGAAATTCAATGCGAAAGGATATTTCTTGCAGGCTGTTTTGTGCCATTTGGCCAGTGGTGATGACGTTGGTGCAGAACAAGCCAACGCCAAGTACGAAAGTTTGGATTATACGTTTGCTGATTCTCGGGAAGGAAAACTTGCTCTCGACTTGACTGAAGCCGTCAAAGGATTTGATGTAGAGGGATTTGCGACTGCTTGTTTCGAATACGATCGAATCTCGAAGCTAAACCCTTGGCAAACCTCGATACTGGTTAAGGTGAAGCGCAGCATTGATGAAGGCGGAGATGACGGCGATGACGACTCGGATGTTGATCTGACGTAAGATATGCTGTCCACGACAACCGACTGCCAACAACCAAGGGGTGAAAGAAAGCTTCGATGCAAAACAAGATAGAAAACATTCTTCTGTTTCTTTTCTAGGGAAAAGAAATCTTATTACAATGATGTTACTTAGTGATCCAATCTGAATGGTAGCATCATTCTTTTGAATATTGCACTCGGTCGTCAAAGTGTGGATTGCCTTTGAGGTTTGGCGCTGCCTTGTATTTTCGTATTTCTTGTCGTAGTTGGCTTTTTTGGTGCTCGGGAGCGAACGCGGCATCTACTGAGTCTTCCAAGACAGAGAAGACGTCGTTCATCCCCCAGCCCATTTTTTTCAAGGCGATTCTCCACTGCCAGGTTAACGACGTGTTGAAAACAGCAGGATCGTCCGAACTCAGAGACAACTTCACTCCCTTTTCTTTGAATGTAATTGTGGGGTGATCTAACCATTCCGTCTTGATCCATGCACCCGTTTCCTGTGCAGTAGATTGGATAGCAAACAAGAGAAGAGAAATGGTTAGAAACGCTGTCTGTAAATAGCGCTTGATCTTCTGCTTGGGGTTGACTTGGCGCGGACTTACCACGCTTGACGTCAGGCAATTCTCAAAATGAATATTCTTTGACTTTGCTAACTCGATGGTACCGTCTTCCATTGATACCCGATATCCATGTCCGATGCGTTTCGCTCCGTATTTGAGAATGGCAGCTCCAACGTTCCGTTCTGAATCGGGGGTCTCACCAGCGTGTAGTGTGACAGGAACACCCAATTCCTCGGCCCTGCGGCACATTTCGAGGTGGGCATTGTGAAAGGGGGAATTAGGGGCAAAGTGTGTCTCTCCCGCGGCAACATCAATACCTACTACCGCACAGGGAAAATCTTGACGAAATTCGTGTGCCATGTCGAGAACATCGGCCGACCACTCGGGTTGAAAATCGATTCCACACAAGATCTGGTTGACGATGCAGACTCCACCAATTGTTGACAGTTCGATGCAACCGCGTCTCAACCCTTTCGTAATAGCTTGGTGGGCTTTGCGAGGATCTTTCGCCAGCACGTGTGGTGAATATCTCACTTCGGTATAGATCACATTCTGCTCCCTCTGCCGCTTGACGAAATCGAATGCCAAATTTTCCAATAGATCAAAATTGTTGTGTACAAGCGGCAAGAAAAATTCAAAGCAAAGCAGCATGTCCTCCAGGGTTCCCACCTTCTTGTGCAGGGACTTCTTTCGTTCCTCGGTGTGACGCGTTTTCCGATATCTCCTTCGGCATGTACAGAGTCGGATGTAATCCAAATCGGTCTTGCAACCAGACACCAGTTCCCGCACCTTGAACGGAGCTGCATCCGGATTGATTTCCCAGGGAAGTTTTTTCTCGATGGGAATGCATTGCATCAAAGCCGGGTTTCGCTGCAGATGGTCCCACAGTTCTTTCGGTGCGAACGCTCCGTCGAGATGAACATGAAGCTCGACTTTTGGGACGGACTGAACGAATAATTCTGTCTCCATGTTATCGTCAAACCAGGGAATTGCAGACTCCAAGTCTTCCGCAGACGATGCTGAAAAGCTCATTGGTGTCTCTTTGTGACTACCGTCGATCTAAGGATCGCAGTTGGGCGATTGGTTCGTTTGGATCGTCGAGGTGTCAATTGTCGTTCCACCATGCACATTCCATTTCGATCCCGTTTCATTCGGATCACACGGACACACATGCTAGTGTTCTTTAAACAAAACTAAGATGCAAGAGATGGAACAGACCTGAGAATGCGATGTGCCAATAATTTTGTGCCAGAGAAATTAATGCGCTCACTAAAAATAGAAAAATCCAAGCAATCGTGTATCAACTATCGGTACAAAATTAGAACAATGTAATATGCAAATTATACCCCAGAGTAATTAGGTAAAGATGTGTGATGAAAAAATAATATAAATGTAACCCAATGGACATGCCGTGCACCGGAACCAGTCACGAGTATACTCGGGACTGGAACGAATCAGCGAGTCTCCGGAATCGCCAATTCCGGAGGCCGTTGCATCTAATGGCAAATAGACTAATCAATAGAGCTCACAATTTGCATATCACTACTGTTCTAATCACTAGTAGACCCGGGGTATGGCATGATTTTAAAATCAAGCTGAGCGCTGATGACCATGAGCAGGAAAGCAATCGATAGGCCGAGAAGCCGCCGAGACCGGAACTGCCGAAAAATGGAGGCGCAAAGAAGCAAAACAGGGATAAGGAACCACCAGTGTCTGCAGCACTAAGGAACACCGACCCCAGTAGCAGTTGGCACCATTAGATGGAGCAACGGCAACAAAAGAGACACCTAAGGACCTCGACAGGACCATGGTCGACAAACAAACAAATCGAAAACAATGAGTGTCGAAAAAGTGACACATAAAAGTGGATTGGACTCATTAGACCAACACTGAAAGGAAGGACAGACCGAAGAAGGCCTGCCAACCAACCACAGTATAAAAGATATACAGACTGGTATATAACGGAATCCACGACCTACCATCCCCATGGGAATGAGTAAGCGGGATCGACCCAACGTACGCTTAAGGAAAGAGCAACGATGGAGAACCCACGGGAGTTGAATCCCGGGACGTTAAGAGAGGAGTAACTCCCCCCTCTTTACTAAAAACAAAAACCAATGCCAAAACCAGCGGTGGAGAACCCACGCTGGAGGGGAAAGTACAGGTACAACACGAGAAACCACTAGAATCCGTAGATCTCAAAGCAAACTGAAGAAAAATCACTTTTTCCAGTTCCAGCCCAAAATCAACAGAAGCAACAAAATATTGGAACTTAAATTGATAAACTGGCCAACTAACCCACCATGGCGTCCAAACAGACCAAACAGTTCCCTTTCAAGTTCACACGCGAGGATTGGCCAGAGGATGCCACCACAGTGAAGATGAGCATCGACAGTGAGAATGGAGGAGTCGCGTTCAGTGACTATTTGAAAGTACTTGATTGTACTGAACGACCGGAACTCTTCATCATCTGGAAAAGAGACTTTGACAGGAAGATTGCTGGCAATGACAAGCTCAAAGGCGAGCAGAGAATTGCCATATTGCAGCGTATTGTTACTAATGAAGCGCTTTCCATTGTCCAAAGAACCCTGGCATGGACCTATCTCCAAGACGCTCCAGGCAAAGACCACCATGATAAACTGGTGCAAAAACGGATCACGGAAGCATGTCGCTATGGCAAGCCCCTCCCCACCGAAACTCCGGAAACTGCAAAGACTGGACCAACTAGGAACATGACAAATGCGACGGAGGGGAGAGACACTGCAGCTAGCAAAGGAACGACACCCCAAGAGGACCCGTGCATTGGCGCCAAGAACTTCTCACCCGATGAAGGAACCGAAGCCCCTGGAATGCCAGGAACACACCTACGCTACTACGCAACGGAGGAGTACAAGAAGGACATCATCCAGGAGTGCATGTGTGCCCTCAAACTCAACATCTTCGGAAATGACCTCACCGGCCAACGCGCATACATCAATCTACGCCGCTACATGCGGACTGCTCGCATCGACCTCAAGCATGGAATCCGCTCGTGGGCCAATCGAATGGCCGAGCTACAGAGCTATCTACCAGAATGCCTGTGGGAAAGTGGAGCGATCCTTGGAATGACACCCTGCAGCTTCAACGAGACTGAAATGCAGGAGATTCTGGACTCCAATTTGACGCCTTTGCAACAGGCTAAACTGATGGACCTGGGATGGGACCTATACGCCCAGCCCTATAATACCACAATCGACAAACTGGAGAACCTCGAACCTACCATTCGCAAGGAGGCAGTGCTCCACCAGCGACTCGCCGAACTCGAAAAACAGGCTGGAAGTGCAAAGAAAAGCGCCAAGCCGACCTCTGGAGGAGGAAACGGGAAATCACCCAAGAAAAAGAGGCAACTTGACACCAACAAGCAACAATGCAAGACCTGTGGTAAAACCCATGCAGGAAAATGCTGGAAACTGACTGGTGGCCCCTCCAAGAGAGGCAAGTTCGACCAAGCCACGATCAACATGCTCAAAGAGCATTTTGTGGCAAAGGGAGACTCTGACGACGAGTCGGCTGCTCCCAAGCCCAACTGGGGTAAGAACCTTTCTGACCACGAATACTCCTATGTCCTGGCAACAGCCCAGGCTGAAACCGGGATCTCCGACGATGATATCTCCATTGACAACAAGGACCTAAAGGAGTACAGAAAGAAGTACAAGAAGACCTTCAAGAAAAAGGGTTCCCACAACTGAATGGCCAGTACCAACCACAACGGACCACGCACAATCAACCGGTTTGCCGATGTCTGTGTGGAAGTACTGAACCATAAAGGAAGGGGAAGGATGCTCCGGGGGCTATTGGACTCCGGATGCTCCAAATCCATCATCTTAAGGCACTTTGTCAGCAGAAGTCAACTAACAAACCAAGACCAGAGGACTGTCACCTACAATACATACGGGGGCAAGTTCCAAACTAAGTCTGCGGCTTCAGTGGGACTCAAGCTGATCGAGTTTTCAAACTCTAAGACCATTAAATGGAAATTCCAAGTGGATGAGTATCACCATCATGAGGAGGTACCCTATGATATGATCATCGGGTCCGACCTAATGGCACAATTGGGACTGGATATCAAATACAGCTCCCGAACAATTGAATGGCAGGGAGACTCTATTCCCATGAAGGGGGTGGGAGAACTAACTGACCCAGAAAAGTGTGAGGCTGTATTCTTTGCCCACACTCAAAGCCCACTCCTCCAGCAGGAAGAGGAGAGGCAGTCTAAAATACTAGACGCAGATTACTCCAAGGTGGATATCGACGCTATGGTTGATGACTTGGAAATCACGGATGCGTCCAAGGAAGCACTGAAAACTACACTGAAGAAGTTCCCAACACTCTTCGGAGGAGGCTTGGGACTCCTCAAGAATATCAAACCGGTAACCATTGAACTCCAACCGGGGGCTCAACCGGTACGACAAAGGTACTATTCAGTCCCTCATGCGTTCGAATAAGCGCTGAAGAAAGAAATCAATCGTCTGTGCGATATTGGAGTACTGGAAAAATTGTCCCACGATGATGACTCACCATGGGCATCCCCTACATTCTGCCAGCCTAAGAAGACTGGAGATATCAGGGTGCTCACTGACTTTCGCAAGATGAATGCAGCAATTCAGCGCAAACCTTTCCCCCTCCCACGCATCGGGGAAACCATCCAACGCCTACAGAAATTCAAGTCGGCTACGGCCTTGGACCTGTCTCAGGGCTATTATACCATCTCTATTTGCAAGGAGAGCCAGAAGATTTGCTCCACAATCTTGCCCTGGGGAAAGTATGCCTACAAGAGATTGGCAATGGGAATTGCATGCGCTCCGGACATCTTCCAATTGGTCATGATGAACCTACTAGGGGACCTGGACTATGTACTCGTGTATATAGACAATATCCTCATTATCCAACGAGAGGGGGAATCGGAACGGGACCACCTGAACAAGATTGATACAGTCCTACAGAGACTGGATGATGCTGGCTTCCGAGCCAACCTCCGGAAGTCTTTTTTCATGCAGAAAGAGGTGGAATATTTGAGATTTCTTCTAACAACAGAAGGAATCCAACCCCAGCCTAAGAAGCTGGAGGCAATGACGCGCCTGGAGGCGCCCAAGAACACCAGACAACTGAAGATGTTCCTTGGCATGGTCAATTTCTATCACGATATGTGGAAGCGGAGCTCCCATATCCTCGCGCCACTCAACAAACTGGCTGGTAAAAAGGGAAAAATGAACTGGTACTGGGGCCCCGCAGAGCAGAAAGCTTTCATGGAGGCAAAACGGATGCTAGCAGATGAAGCAAGACAAGCATTCCCGGATTTTACGAAACCATTTCATCTCTACTCAGATGCCAGCGACAGACAATTGGGTGCCACTGTATGCCAAGATGGCAAACCACTTGGCTTCTACACACGCAAGCTGAATTCAGCACAACTCAACTATACTGTTGGAGAGAAGGAGCTCCTTGGTATAGTGGAAGGGTTAAAGGCATTTGAAGGGATTCTGAGAGGCCAGGACGTAACAATCCACACAGATCACCTGAATCTCCTATACCAGAAGATGCCCACTCAACGGATGGTGCGATGGAGACTCCTCATGGAGGAGTTCCACCCAATCGTGAAGCACGTTGCTGGCAAAGAAAACGATGCAGCAGACGCACTGTTGAGACTGAATATAACCAAAGATCCGGCAGATACGTGGAATGGCTACCACCAAATAAGCCCCTCACATACGCAGATGAGGAAGAGCACCTCCGGCAACTACTATTCCCACTCGGGGAAGAATTCCCGGAAGAATTCCAGGGCAATAGTGCATTCCCACTTGCCCCCGACATGATCCAGTTCTACCAACAGAAGGACACAAGAATCACGAGTGCTCTGGAAAAGGACAAACACTTGACCACAAAAATGGTGGAAGGTTACAGTCTAATCCACAAAGAAGGGAAAATCTTGATCCCTGACAAACTCAAACTAAGAGTCATGGAGTGGTACCACACGATGTTGGTACACCCCGGAGAAAAGAGAATGGAACAGAGCGTACGCTCAGTCTTCACCTGGAAAGGCCTCCGAAAGGACGTCCAGGACCTCTGCAAGCACTGTCACACGTGTCAGATGTTTAAGAAAAGTGGCCGGAAGAAGTATGGATTACTACCGGAAAAAGCAGCCGAGGTTACCAAATGGCAGAGGGTCAATGTGGACCTCTGGGGACCCGCAACTGTCCACAACAAAAATGGTAAAGACTACCAAATCCATGTCCTCACGATGGTGGATCCGGTAACCGGATGGTTTGAACTGGCTCACCTAAAGGACTCCCCAAATGCCGCAGAAATTCAACAATTACTCAACAGTGTATGGCTAGCAAGATATCCGCGTCCAAAAGAAATTGGTTTCGATGGTGGCAGTGAGTTCAAAGCAGAGTTCCAGGAGCTCTGCGAGAACATGGGACTGAAAAGAAAACCAAGTGGCGCCTGGAACCCCCAATCCAATTCAGTATTGGAGAGGATTCACCAGGTGCTGAAAGATTGCCTACTGTCCTTTAACTTGGCAAAGAGGGACCTCCACGAGAAGGACCCCTTTGAAGAATTCACCACAAAGGCAGCATATGCTATCAGAAGCGCCATTCACACTACACTGGGATACTCCCCAGCGCAGTTGGTGTTTGGCAGAGACATGTTCATGCCGGTGAACTTTCCAGTGGACTGGGAAGCCATCCAAGCTAGGAAGCAGAAGAGCATCCACAAGAGCAATATCCGGGAGAACCAGAAGAAGATCCCCCATGTCTATAAGGAAGGAGACTATGTCACCCTGGAGAGGAAGGGCATTATACCAAAACTCTCTTTCCCACGGCAAGGACCTTACAAGGTGCTCAAGGCCCATGACAATGGAACTGTAACTATTGAAACTGCTCCCTTTGTAACCAACCGGGTTAATATCAGACGCATCCACCCCTATTATTGCAGGGATAGTCCAGAAACAGAGTAATACTAACAGTACCGTGGAGGAGCATGCCGTGCACCGGAACCAGTCACGAGTATACTCGGGACTGGAACGAATCAGCAAGTCTCCGGAATCGCCGATTCCGGAGACCGTTGCATCTAATGGCAAATAGACTAATCAATAGAGCTCACAATTTGCATATCACTTCTGTTCTAATCACTAGTAGACCCGGGGTATGGCAGGACATCATGATACCTTGACATGTATCCATGACTTCAGGGTGGCCTACGTCATCAGGAGAATGATGTCCCCAAAGTTATTATGACCTGACATCTGGCCCTCATCCTTTCTCATGACTCCATCAGGATTCGTTCCGGTCAGTCACGAGGATTATTGTTACACTATCCCCCACAGTGATTGACCGTACGATCATGCTCATTGGTGTTGCTGTTGATCCAGTCCATGGTACACGGTACGGTGCGATCTTTTGGATGTTGTATATCTCTTCGACTGCTTCCGATCGCTGTACCTTAACCGTTCCGTTAGTGAATACTTGAATGATTGGGTATGGTCCATGGAACCTTTCTTGCGGCTTTGTTGGGTCATATGTTTTGACCATGATTCGATTGCCTATCTGATAGTTGTGATTTATTTTACCTTTGTTGGTTCTCACTAGATTCCGGTCGATATGTTGTTGTCATTTGTTTCGTATTGCCTCCAGATTTGCTATCAAGGTACGTCGACAATCATATCTCTGCCAAACGATAGTGCCCCTGGTGAGGTTTGCGTGGTGTGGTTGACAGCGCAACAGGTTGCATGCATGCAGCTTGCCAATGCATTGTCCACTATGTGCTCGGCCTCCTGCTTGTTTGTTGCATGTGTTGTTCTCATGGTGACTTGCAGTATGTCTCCCATGGTACGGTGTAATCTTTCGCATATTGCGTTGGATTGTGGATTTCTTACTGTTGTTGGTACTGATTTGATTCCATGCTGGGTCAATAAGGTCTGGAACTTGTATCCTATGAATTCGCCTTCGTTATTGTGTACACATCAAGTTGGTCTGGGGTATCTTGCTAGCCTGCTGTTTGCAAATTGGGCGGCCACATGTTGGCTGGATTTATTGTCGATTCTGATTATTTCCGCTAGATTGGTGACCGGGTTGATTGTTGTTAGTGCTTTGAATTCATATTGTCGATCCCAGGCTTGGATCTTCCAGGGTCCTATGAGGTTCATGCACACTTTGTCCCAGGGTGCAGCGGCTGCTGTCCTGGGCAGTAATATGCCGTAGCCCCTACCTCCTTCTTTGTATTGATGACAGTTCACCGGGCATGTATATTGCTTGCATAATTGTTGCATGTTGGGAGAGTAGAATCTAGCCAAGATAGTGTCGTATAGGCGTTGGATCCCACAGTGGCCCAATACCACATGGTACCAATGAATCACCTGCTGAATGAGCGAAGCGGGTATGGCAATTCTCCAGTTGTGATTGTTGGGTTCCAATCTTGTTAGGATTTGCTGTCCGTTGATGACTGTGATTGGGAATTTATCTGGATCTTCCTTGTGAACTGTGTGAAGGTGGATATCTTGATTCTGATGGTTCTGTATGTTAGTGATGGTGATTGGATTGGGCATTTCCTGTAGTGGCGGTAGGTTCAGAAGACATTCTACCCACTTGTTGTTTTCATCAATGTTGGTAAAGATTTCATCTCCTATGACTATGTCATCTTTCGGGACTTGAATTGTGCGGAAATCTACGAGTGTGCCCTTGCCCTGTTGACTATCCCCAACAGAGGGTGGCTCCATACGAGGCAGCCGCAAGAAGCAATTGGCAAAGGCATTTTTTTCCTTTGATACGCGTGAGATTGATATCAAATTCAGACATGAAGAGCTTCCACCAGAGCACCCGTTGGATAGAGAAGGTTTTGAAGATGAGATTCTTGTGGTTCGTATAAACGGGGAGTACGCTGCCTAATAGGATCTTTTGGTACTCTGTGAGTGTGAGGATGATTGCAAAGAGCTCATTTTTGTTGTCGTGTAGTTTTGCTGGGCCTTGGAGAGTTTCCTGCTGGAATACGCTATTACCCTGCCTTCTTGGATGATGACTGCCCCAAGTTGATAATCTGATGAATCGGTATAGACGTGGAATGGTTTTGTGTAATCTGGATAAACATCCATGGCGTTTGCCGCTAGAATGGCTTTCATTTCCTCAAAGGATTTTTGTTTGGCGCTGTTCCATGTGAACCTTTTGGCTCCTGTCATTTCAGTGAGTGGTGCCAATACGTGAACTCTTCTTTGCCAGAAGGATTTGTAGTAGTTGACTGCGCCAATGAGAGCTGGAACATGTGTTATATTTTGTGGTGGTCCCAATCAAAGAACCGTGTTGATCTTTTTCTTCCACGGTTTGATTCCCTCTGGGGTCATCCAATATCCAAGAAAGTCTGTTTCTTTTACTAGCCAGCTGCATTTGAGGGGATTGCATTTCATTCCGTTGGCTGCAAATCTGCCCAGTATGTCATCTAGTAGTTGAAGGTGATGTACGAAGGAGTGGTTTGTCCATATCCCCACATCATCAATATAACAGGTGCAATCGAGGCCCTCCAGCATCTCTGTCATGATGTGTTGTGCTACATCTCCGCTTATTTTGACTCCCATGGGTAGCCTTTTGTATCTGAATAGTCCGTACGGTGTCGTGATTGTGCATAGCTTCTGGCTGGCCTCGTCCAGCCTGAAACAGTAATATTGCATCGAGAGATCAATTTTGGTGAAATAGGTATATTTTCCTCTTCTGTTCATTCTATCCTGTATTTGCGGCAGTGGAAAGGGTTTCCTTTTGATTACATTGTTAAGTTCTCTGAAATCTGACACCCATTGAACCCTATTATCCTTCTTTGGGATTATAAATGTTGGAAACGCCCACTCTGATGGTCCGCATGGTTCCAATACTCCATTGGCAATCAGATTAGCTAGCTCTTTTCTGAAGATTTCCTCTCTTTGATATGCTATCGGATATGGTTTCAGGTGAATTGGTTCAACATTTTCTTTCAACTCTATGTGTACTTCTCGGTGTGGATAGCATCCAAGCTCCCCGTTGAATACCACCTCATGCTTCTTGAGCATTGTTTGGAACTGACATTTCTCTGTCTCGCTCATGTGATCCTGCTTCCATGCTACCTTGTCTGCTGTGACATGCTGATAGCTTCTTTCTAATATCTCTTCTCCACTGCTGAATAGCTCTGCATCAGCCGTTTCTTCTGCTGTCACCTTGGTCACCTTCAATGACTCCTTCATCAGTATTGTCACATCTATCCACGTGATAGTGTGCGTGTCGAACAACATCATTATCATGCCCGCTCTTGACAGGAAGTCTCGGCCCAATATAATATCATATCGACAGTTTGGCAAGTCGAATATAGATGCAAGGATTCTGCTGATTCTTCTGCCGTTCACAAATTCAGGCAGTTGTACATACGGTCTATCTGCTGTTATTCCCTGTATTTCTTTGATTTTCAGCAGCACAGTTGGTGTTGCGTCATTCACAGCGGTGGCCCTGGGCCCTACTGTGTTGCCTTTGGTGGCCCTTGGCCCCGCAGTTCCTATGACGTCTTGTCCTGTCTGTATTTTGGCCTCTCACCTGTTTGCAGTGGCCCTTGGCCCTGATATCGCGTACTTGTGCGTTTCCAGTCATTTATATCGAGTTTGATTTTGATTAGATGTATAGTAACTGGCGTCGCTTGCTGTTATATTGGAGAAGGCATCTCCTCCTTGGTTCGGTTGTTCCCAGTTATGATTGCTTTCGTTGCTGGATAATCCTCCTGCTCCTTGGCCCCCGAATCTTCCTCGGCCTCCGAATCTCTTGCGCCCTCCAAATCTTTTTCGGCCTCCAAACTGGCTGTTACTGAATCGGGTGGTCGCGTTGCTTCCTGAATAGGTACTGTTGTTGTCGGACCCAACATATTGTGGATAAGGGGTCTGATTCTTCGGATTGAGATAACATTGGTCCCACGTGTGGTTTCCCTGTGGATGATTCCTACATTTTCCACCACCGTTTCCTCTTCCAGAACCTCTTCCTCTTCCAAATCCTCTGCCTCTGCCGGTTCCCCGTCCAAATCCCTGCTGCTTGTTCTTCTTCTCTTGTTTTCTTGTTTTGTCGGCGCTATCCTTCTTCCTAGTCATGTAGTCTTGAATCTGCAGTATGGAAACCTCTCTGAAATTGACTGCCGTATCCATGTATGCATCCTGCCAAGATCTAAGATGGGTCTTGAAGAACATTCTCTTGCGCTGCTGTTCAATGAGGTTGTTATTGTCATCTCTGGGTAGCATGTCAATGTAATCAAGAACAGTATCAATCCTGCTGAAATGATCATGTTCAGAGACCTCCATGGGCTTTGCCATATGCTGATGTTCAAATGCCGCAATCATCGTTTGTTTTGCATCTGGATCTGGTGTAATGATTTTGATGTATGCTCAGACGGTTGCCTTGAATCCTTCCTTGGTGTGCTTGATAGGTCTGTTGACTAGGGTTTCATTCCATCTCTTTCTTGGTCCTTGTGATAGGCATTGGCCCCATTGGGTGTGCCATCTGTTCGTTGGCATTCCTAAATCATTGTATGTGTCCACAAACAAGTTGTACGTATACAACACTTCTTCCACTTCCAAGTTCTGAACTCTTCTGATATTCTTCTTCCCAGCTGATCAATTTGTATTTCTGGCATAATCCACCACTAGCTTGTGATTATCATGTTATCATGATCTTTGGTGACGTCAAAGGTCCTCTTGTACTGAATACATGGTTGAAACTGAGTGTTCATCTTTTTCCGTGACGATTAGTATTAGTGTAATTACAGTGTATCAACTATCGGTACAAAATTAGAACGATGTAATATGCAAATTATAATTAGGTAAAGATGTGTAATGAAATATAAATGTAGCCCGATGGACATCATGATACCTTGACATGTATCCATGACTTCAAGGTGGCCTATGTCATCAGGAGAAGAATGATGTCCCCAAAGTCATTATGACCTGACGTCTGGCTCTCATCCTTTCTCATGACTCCATCAGGATTCGTTCCAGTCAGTCACGAGGATTATTGTTACAAATCAAACGATAAACCTTGCAGACAGCTCAACTCCCATTACTGAGGCTGCGGGAAATGGGTCACCAATAGGTGCGTTTCCCGGAGGCAGAAAAAGATTCCTGCAGAGTCCGGGGGAATCCCAACTTTCCCGCAAGTCCAACATTCTCTGTGGGAAATGAAAATGGATTTGCAGGAATCTGGATTTTCCTGCCTGCAGGGTGCCTGCAGGAGGATGTTATCTTGGTGTCCAAGATGACAGCTACCGTGTATACCAGTAACACCACGCCCTTCGTCACACAAACGAGATCCAGGGTTGTTGGCGAAACACGCGCAAATGTGGGCCGGACTCCTCCGGTCCCCCTTTGTAATTGCATCCATGTTTTTGAAATCAATGTGGAACTCAAAATATTTTGACGCACAGTACATCTTCCTACCCCACTGGCATCTGTTTCTCATCCGGTGGCCTCAAACTGAATTTGATGCCTGAAACAAAAAGTGCATTGTCGCAATTTCTCAATCTGAATCCTTTCCTCATTTCTATTGTTATTGCTGGCTACTAACAATGGTCCGCACCCCCAATTATCAGGTTTATCATTGTAAACATTGCTACTTGGACTCTTCTCTGATCACTACTGGTTGGGGGAAAAAGAAGGTCACCAAGAAGAAGAAAGCCCCCTTGTTTACAGCAAAACCACGAAGAAAGAATACAGGAGTAATTGTTTTGCCTGCTCTTCTGAGCCATATTTCACACAACAAATCATGCTATTCTCATTACTACCAATCTTTGAGGGTAGATAATTTTGCATCTTCCATATTCATCAGAAAATCAAAGAAGTCAGAGGATGCTAGTGAAAAATTATGTCTAACAAACACCCATATCGGTCCACTGAGTAGTGGCCTAGTACCAGAGGTGTTCGACAATCAATTTATGTTCGACCCTTCTGTCAAACCGATGGAGCGTGCCTTGATTGGTAGGGAATTAGTAGACAATGAGGATGACGATGATGATGACTCTGTTTCTGATGATAATTTGGTTTCTCCTAACAATGACGATGAGGAAGAAGGAATTGACAGCAAATTCCGCCCCTCTCTGAGTGCCAATAGAGAAGGCAACAACATGGCTGTTGATGATTTTCCTCCTGGTTTGAACACGGCAACTATGACACCCAATCCCAGAAGACATGTATCCAATGAACTCAAGAAGGTGAAGATCAAGTTAATGAAAATCATGCAGAATCATAGCATTCCTTTAGTTGCAGAGAAGGAATTGTATGAATGGGCTATCAAATCTGAGTGTTTCAATTTATTTTCATGGACAAAAGGAAATCTCATACGGACGAGGTCAAGAATCATGAAGGACATTTACGCAGCTGGTGTGCCTGAAATAGAAGGCAATGGGTTTGAACCTCATCTTATCAACGGGTGCTATAAGAAATTGATTTGTGGTGGCGTTGCTGGTCGTAAACAAATCTATGTCCGGTCATTCCAAAAAGTGCTTCATTCCCTATTAAGGAACGTGGATTTGGTTAAGGAAGAAAATCTGTCTTTCCTCAAGGTATGTATGACCCTTCTGTCAAACCAACGGAGTGTGCCTTGATTGGTTGGGAATTAAACAACAATGATGATGACTCTGTTTCCGATGATAATTTGATTTCTCTTAATGATGAGGATGACGAAGAAGGAATTGACAGCGGATTCCCCCCCTCTTTGAGTGTCGATAGAGAAGGCAACAACATGGATGTTGGTGATTCCCCTCCTGATTCAAACATGGCAATTATGACTCCAATTTCTGGAAGGCACATATATGATAAACTGAAAGTGAAGATCAAGTTAATGAAAATCATGTGGAATCATAGCATACCATTAGTTTTAGAGAAGGAATTGTATAAATGGGCTATCAAATTGGAGCGGCTTAATTTATTTTCATGGACAAACGGCAATCTCATATAGATGAGGTCAAGAATCATGAAGGACATTTACGCAACTGAGCCTGAAATAGAAGGCAATGGGTTTGAACCTCATCTTATTGACTGATGTTATAAGAAATCAATTTGTGGTGACGTTGCTGGTGGTAAACAAATCTATGTCCAGTCATTCCAAAATGCGCTTCATTCCCTATTAACTAATGCGACTTTGGTAAAGGAAGAAAATCTGTCTTTCCCCCATGCTGAAGACCCAACCTGACTAGTCCAGTTTCCAGAACTACAAGGTAATATTGATATATTTGACTCCACCATGGTCAATGTTGGGTCAATACTTTGGAGAAGAGGTGCAAAACTGAATCCAATGAAATTTTGGTGGCTATTATTCTCTACATGGATGGAATCATAATTGACAATATTGGTCAAACCACTCTTACCTCACTTAACATGACGCTTGGCATATTCAACACCATAACTTGGAACTCTCGGCTGGATGCATGGGAAACTATATATTTTCACCCAACAGGTACACATGATAAAGGTGACGAATCAATTGACAATGTGAACAATCTTCACTCTGGCCTTCGTTTGGCTCTTTCATCTTTGAAAGATGCGTGTAACCTAACGGATGGTATAGAATGGTTTAATTGAATGGTTTAATTTTCCATGGAACAATAAGAAATGGTGTGTTTGAATGAAATTTGCAGTGGCTTATTTCATAGGTGATACTCACCACGACCAACTTTGTGGGCATTATCAAACGTTGAATTCAAAGATGATCTGTAGGCATTGTAATTGTCCAAGAGTACTTGGTATTAACGCTCGTGTGAATGTTCTGAAGGTTCCCATTTTAATTAAAAGTGGGATCATGAATGTGTCTAAGGCCAAAATGGGGAAGAGTATCAATGGGTTTGGCTATGGAATATGTCCAATTTTACGCTCCAACATTGGAGGAAGGAGTGAATGTTGAACAGTATTTAAGAAACGTCTCCCACCACCGTGCACATAATGGTAACGCATTTTATGATCTTGATTTTGGAGAAAACCCACATAATATTCATATAGCGTCACCAGGAGAGAGACTCCATATGCACCAACTTGGTTGCGCAAAGCAAGCAGCGGAGACGTTCAGTGAGGAATTTTTAGGAAATAACACGCAGCTACTTGGTGACATGGACAGGATAGCCAGTTACTATGGTGCTGCTGCTCAGAGGCAATCCGATTGTGACTTTCCGCAAACCAATTTCTTGGAATTGATACATGCAGCAAAGAAGGAGGGGAACAAGTATTTTTAAGTATGTGACAAACATGTACATAGTACTAAGTATTGACAACTTTTGCAATAACAGTTATTAGTAGTGTTTTGCACATCCCCGTGCCCCACAAGAAACAGGATAGTTGTTGTACTCCTCCAAATCTTCAGGAGAATTCCAACGTTTTTTGTAAAGATGTAGCTAGTGCACAATATTTCTCTTGTTTCCGTCTATTTCCTCCCTTCTCTTTGTTTGCTAATTCTTTCAGTTTTCACTTTTAAATCTTAGACTGTTTTGTCGCTTTCTTCATGAATGAATCCCACTGCTCTTTCATCCATTTTCTTCCCGTTTGTTTGTGTGGTATCTTTACCTCATCAACTTGTTCTGTGTTCCTTCTATACTCCTCGGTAGGGGTTATTGACATCAAATTTTTCAAACCTTCCTTCACAATTACATACCACATAGTCATTATCCATCAATCAGTCAACCGCATTGTTGTCAGACAGGGACAGTTCCCTGGATGAAAATGTATACATTGTTCAATGT
Source organism: Pseudo-nitzschia multiseries (assembly GCA_037355745.1). Taxonomy (NCBI): domain Eukaryota; phylum Bacillariophyta; class Bacillariophyceae; order Bacillariales; family Bacillariaceae; genus Pseudo-nitzschia; species Pseudo-nitzschia multiseries. The sequence continues at coordinate 3,706,843 of CM074791.1, forward strand.
GTTTTTTTACTGGCTGCGCCAGCTGGCAACATGGCTTTGCTGGAAAACTATGTCCATCCATTTCCATTTTGCTTTGTTCTTTCGGCTCTGCTTTTGGCCCGATGCCAATTGTGTCATTACAGTGAATGTCTGCCTTCCTGTTCAGTGCGGGATAACCACATAGAAGCTAGGAAAGAATGATACCCAGACCCCAAATGTGGTTCATGGCGTAAGTATTGCCTTTCTCGTGGTCCGGGGATAATTTGTAGTGGACATAGTCCAGTGCCTCTATCCAAATCATGGCAGCTTCTGCTTCCTTGAATCTTCCTTTTCTATTGTTTAGCCTTGTTCTTACAATATTCGTCAGCTTGCATCCGTCCAGGATTGTGAGTACAAAATGTCCATTTCTGTCACATAGAGAGTCATATCCTATTTCAAAATGGTATAAAAAAGGATTCAGGTCTTCCCTTTGTACTTCATCCATACATTTATTGTAGCAATTGCCCATTACAGGAAACCTTTTGTCTGTGGAGTAAAACCCGGTATCGTCCGTTGAGTATGAAAACAGGTTTACCTTGTTGATTAGGTCGTCGTGATTGAGCTCATGCATCCGTTTTGTGTACTGTGCAGAAAGAAAAGGAAACCGGGGCAGAAAAATTGTCCTCTTGTGTGCTGATTCTGTTTTGTTTTCCATTTCCTGTTATTTCTTAGTTCAGACCTTTGGCAAGATCAAGTACAGTTTGGACATTTGGCAAGTACAAGTAGTATTCATAATCAAACCCAGAATCATAAAGTTCCAAACCCAGAATCATAAAGTTGGTGGAGCGTGCCTGCCTTGTATGTTCACCTTTGGGCTGTAAATACTTCTTCTGAAACACACTGGCTACCGGTACATACTGGCAGCACCACGGGACACATAAATTATGTGATTCAAAAGCAGACAGACTTTAAATAGTGTAACTTTGCTTGCGTAGGGACAAGTGGTTGATATTGATGACACTGTAGCTAGTGGATCAAGTCCTCCATCAACAGTGACTATGTCCATTGAAAAAAGGACTTGATCCCTCTGATGCAGTCTTCTTACGTTGTTTGTGACCCAGGCGCAACAGCAATCTCTTTCCCTTTGTCTTCGTGGCTGGCTTCTTTTTGATACCATTGAGCTTGGTGGGCTGTTTCTTATCATTGCCTTTGTCCTTTCCGTCCCAGTCATGTAGGGATCCAGGTACAAAACTTTCCCATTGTGGGTCGACTGTTTATTTTTCTACCCAAGGAAATCAAAAGAATGATTTCACTCCACTGAGCTCTTTGTTAGTGAACACTAGACATTGAACAGGATATGTACCATTCTTTTTGCTAAAGCAATCAAATTGAAGGCATTCCTTTTTGAGGAAGTCCCACTTTGCAATGTCAAGTAAGTTGTGATGTTGAGAACTTGGTACACTTATATTCTTGAAAACTTCCATCAAAGAAACCCTATCAGATTGTAATTTCTTTTCATCTCCTGATACAAAGCTAACATCCAAGTTTGCCTCAGCAACTCTTCTTTTGTTCTTGAATACGTCACACAGAAGTTTCTTAGTCAAAGGAATGAACAATTTCCCTCCAGCTGCTGGTAGGTAATTGTATGTAGTGAGAAATTCCAGGGACCTGTTGAAAAAATTACTAGTGCAAAGTAGTATTTCCAGTCAGGTGATAAAAATCTCATGGAATACAAATCTTGTATGCTCCCAGAACAACCGGTCACCCACCATGTATTGGCAGTTCTCATCAAAATTAAGGAACCTTGTGACCGATAATGTCATCTTTCGTGAAGGGGTAAGTCTCCCTAGACTTGTCACCTCTTAAGTTCTCGTGGAGTTTGTTTGTCAAATTGAATGGAGCTACTGTCATCTGTGGTGAAAATGTATAACCAATCTTGGCAGTAAGGTCCCTTGGAGTTGAATTTGGACAATGATTGGTGCTCTGCTTTCACATATCTATCCATGTTCTCAAGTGCAGTGTCAAGGTTAAGAATTGTTTCTTCTTCTGTGTCCAATAATGCATGAACTATTGCTTTCACAACCATATTCAGATTAACTGGGACACATGTACCCTTGGGACCACGTGACAACCGAGTTGTTAAAACATTGTCGAGCAACTCATCACACAGAATAAGCACAACGGAATGAAACGCCAATGCACAATTTTGAGGTTTGATGCTCAATTTTGAGATTTCAAATTTGAAAAAGTTTCAAACAGAAAGTCTGCAATGCCGTTCCAGGGCTATACTTCTGCAACGCCATTCCATGATTGTTGTCATGAAATGTACAGAAATGGATTCACCCCTCCAACATAAGTTCTTACTGTAATACATTACTACTTTCATCATACATCAGGACACACAAGTTATTACTATGCTTGGGCTAAGACTTTAAGGGTGGAACATACCATTGATGGGGTGAGGTACACAATAATATTGTGCTCCACACCAGAATTTGGGTCCGCGCTAGGATTTTCTGGAAACCACATTCCAGATTGTCAGGGCACGTGCAGACAAAGGATAGGCAGGCGTCAGTACAACCCCCCTCAAAAGTGCAACAATACAAAAATTAAGTGGTGATACTGAGCTCATCAGGACACAGTAAATCAAGCGCTTACAACAACTAATAATTTTAGTACAGTACGACAGTGTCAATGACAACTAAAATCCGCATACTCCAAAACAATTCAACTCCCATAGAACTAACATGCCAAAACACTGAAAAGCAAAAGTTGGTAAGTTTCTATTTGCAATTTAATGAAGAAATAATGGTATAACAAATTTGCAGACCGCCGGTTCAGGGTACAACGATTGATACACATACAACAAACAGCCCAGCCAGCGGTGTATCAGGAAGTGAGCCAACAAACACAAATGATAACCAAACAGATACAACCAATAGCACCAGTATCAGCAATGATGCAATACAGGCAACAAAAGAGCACACTGACAAAACCGTTAAAGATTACATTACTGCACACGTCAAGGAACAAACATTCAGGAAGATGAAATTCCCCATAATTACCAAACAAGGTTCAAAATACATAAAGATGATTATTACCAAAATTGTAAAATTGAGTAATGAAAACAAAATACCAACAACAATGAACATCCATGCACCAAAGTGGACTGGGATTTTCTGCAGAGCAATCACTAAATGTAGGCACAACACTCAGACACTAGCCAGGAAAAATTATAAAGGTAAAAACTGACAAGAACATCAGAGTTCCCAGTAGACACATTTCCATCATTTCTAACCAACACTGACGCCTAGACAATACAAGGAACAAACAGATACCAGATAGTTTCCCAGGAACAGTTCTAATCACGGAAAACAAAAACAAAAACACAAACTCCAAACATAAGTACAAATTACACGAAGACTATCAACAAAAAAATACACTGGAATTCCAATACTTCTTCAAAAGAATTCTTGGAGCAGTGTCGCCAAAACAGACAGACTTCAAAAGAAAATCATTACAAACAACAATCAGTAACATTTTCACCTCAAGCGATGAAGCGTTTGCGCAGCTTTTCCTTTACAATGACTACAAATGGTGGCTAAACACAACAAAGGGCAAGAGGAAAAGAAAGAAATTCACAGACATCAAGTCAGGAATTAAGGAGGGATGGAGTGAGGAGGGACAAGAGCTTTACGTATACGTCAAAAGTGAAATAGAAAAACAAAGGGAGGAACAACAGACAAAAGATTTAGAGATTGAACTACTTAAAACATACCAAGAGCAAAGAAATGGCTATGATACACAACGGCATAAGGAGGACAAAGATAATACAAAGGAGAAAAGACGGAAGCAACAATATGACATGATGGGCACTCTTGACAAGGATGACAAGGACTACAAATATTACCTCGCGAACAGAGACAAATTGTAAAAGTAAATGGTCATAACAACACTATAGTGCCACAGTTAGTTTATTAGTATTGCATGTCGGCTGGCACAATATATTTGTCTGCAGTTAAAATTGAAGGAGATTATTGCAAATGTGGATAAAATACTTTCTTCTTCGTACAAAAATATGTTTGTTGGCTTTTGGTATTCCATATTTGTAGTGTGAGTATTGTGAAATGGATGTAACATAATAGATTGCCAGTTTTCAAGAAACTAAAACAATTGTGAAGAAGTTCGTATCAAAGCTATGACAATATGATTGCACATTAAGGGTATTATTACAAAAGATGAGTTTTGTGAGGAAAAAACAAAAATTGAATGGAGAATAAATATTACTGGGGTAAGCATGAAACGAAGTTTTAGAATAGAAAAGTTGTGAAGCAACCATAATACTGGGGCTGAAACTATGGGTACGAAAATAGTCCTCCTTGAAATTGTTGCATGCAAAAATATGTACTAGAGAATTATTTTTAATGCGCGCAACAAACATTTCGGAATTTTTAAAATACATAGCACAAATTTGACGCAAGCATGAGCATCGTTTAAGTGACGTTCTCATATTGATTATTGTACCTAAATTAGGTAATCCAAAGTGGGCTCCTCCTCTCTTATGCTGGAACAAGGATTCTGGTAACCGCTGGCAGAGCATTCCTGCAGCTGGCAGCAGATTACTGTAGCCAGCAGAGCATTCCTACTGACAGCAAAACTATTCCCACAGAACTAAGAATTCCTGTAGAACCCTGTCAAGTCTGCGGAAAACATTCAAATTCCCACAAATCAACTTTTTTTCCCGCAGACTCAACTAATGAAAGTTGGATTTGCAGAAATTTGATAGTTGGAATCAGACATGGTCCCACCAGATTCTTTCAGCCTCACTGGAACAGCACCCAAAATCATTTGACCTCCAAATCTATACAACTCTGTTCCCAAAGAAAGCACCGGGCCATCTCTAAAGGAAAGCTCCCCTTGGACTCTCCTACAGCAGCAAAGGAATGCCACAGAGTATCCAGTATCCCCGTGCTTGATCACTCCTCCTATTACCAGCATTGCTAATATCAGCAGCAGGCAAGCCAGCAATGGTGTTATGGAGGTACTAGTAGTACTAGTACTAGCAGTTCACACTGCTGCTTTCACTGTGAAAACCATGCTTCTTGTGAAGAATGACTACCTCAAACAGGCCCTTGTAAGAAATGCGGTTGAACTGATAGTTGGTGTGTCACCACCTAATGAGTGCATTGAGGTCCTGGATTTGGAGGGAAAGTATATGCACTAATATGCAATTTGGAGTGAAAAATCAGACATGCTTTGTGATTTGTCTGTGAATGTTTTTCATATTATGGACAAGACGAATCATGAAAGAAAGAAAAATAGAATTGACTTGATAGTTTGCGTATCACCACTTAATGAGTGCATTTGGGTCCTGGATTTGTAGGGGGGGAAATATGCACTAATATGCAATTTGGAGTGAAAAAATCAGACATGTTTTGTGATTTGTCTGTGAATGTTTTTCATATTATGGACAAAATTAGTCATGAAAGAAAAAGAAATGTGGTTGACCTGATAGTTTGTGTGTCACCACTTAATGTGTGCGTTGGGGTTCTGGATTTGGAGGGAAAATACACACTCCTAATTTGCAATGTGGAGTTTAAAAACCAGACATTTTTTGTGATCTGTCCATCAATATTGTTCATGCTATGCGCAAAATGAATCACAAAAGGAAAAGAAATGGTATATATCTGATAGTTTGTGTATCACCACTTAAGGAGTGCATTTGGGCACAGGATATGCTGGTAAAAAATGCACTTCTGTGACTTGGTTAGTCCAGTCACAGCTTCAATTTCAATCTTTTTTAATCCAAGAGGTAATGGTTAATGGCCCACCATTGACTGGGCATGTGTGCAATTATCGTGCAGAGTTTCAAAATCTCTGAAATTAAGACAAAAAGAACCTCCAAAATCCCTTTTTTTGTTTTATGTTCATATTCAGTATTGTAGATAAAGTCTTACAAATATTGTCTACATAAGGATATAAAAGAAACAGAAATAAAACAACATGTTTGGCTTCATATTCACATAAGCTTTTCAACCATATGGGTTGACAGGGGTTGCACATGATCTGGAGAAGGTAGATTTTCAAATGGAGGAATCATTCCCAATGCTTAGGTATGACATACATCTAAACTTTAATGTTATCGGGTTGAACCAAAGATCTCAGCCTAGTGCGTGTTCTTACATCATTTGGCTGTTAAATAGAACCTGAAGTGAATTACTCCAGGAAATGATTTGTTTCTTGTAAGAAATCGATTCTTACTCATTTTCCACAGGGTCAAAAAAGTCAGTTTGCTTTGGCTCAAGGGGTCACTATGTTTTGAAATTAGTATACTACTTGTTAGCTGAAGTTTCATTAATAAGCTGAATGTTTATCAATTTTTAGTAGTACAAAGTAGAACAAAATTAGATAAGTGATGGCCAAAGGTATTGAAGTGAGAACAACTCACATGGCTCCAACCAACACGATTCCAGAAACATAACATTCTAGTGTTTCATTAGTGTCCTGTTTGAACCATCATTTGTAGTATTGTAGGCACAGGCTTTCATTTTTGTTTACAAACTAGGGAAGTGATCTTACTTCAGTAGTAACTCAGATGAATCTTCAACAATTCTATGTTATTGGACACATGTAGATGTAGTTGAGAAATCCCGATTCCTTTTTGTCTGAATCAACAATGTATTGAATTGTTCATGTATTATGGATACAATTCATGCAACAAAATAGATCACGGGTGAATTAGCAACCAATAATATCAACTGAACAAACTTTGTAACCAAGTGCTGACCTTCTTGCTAATGGATTTTCTGAGTGGTCAAACATAATATTGTATACAATATTTTTATATGCCCTGGATAGATAATTTATCAGAATTTTGACTAGTTGTTCATGTGATTAGAGTGCTTAAAAGAATCCAACACAGAACATTGAAAATGACTGCGCATGAATTCAAAGGGATGATGCACATAAATTTAATGACACCAATAATTACTTACAGTTTTTATCACCTGAAAATAAATATCAATGAAAAAGACAAAAAGGAATATTTAATGTGTCTTTTTCCTTGTGGTGGTGTTTTATTTATTTTTTGGCTTGTCTATTAGCAGAATATTTAAATATTATTTCACAGAGTAACATTTTCCTTGTCTCCTGTTAAATTACTTTTGAAAGTGACTGCAAAGCTGACTTGTCCAAAGGCAAAGAAGAAGAGCACCAGGAGCAAGAGCTGCAGACAAATTGAGATGTTCATTTTTACTTCACTTTGGATTAAAAGTATCTTACGTGCAACGTTCATATTGCAAGCAGTTTTTAATTATTAGAGTGTACTAGGTTTGAACACATGGTGACTTTGGTGGGTGAGAACAATTCATGTTGCCAAGGCAATATTGACATTTTCTCTGCCAATTCCATACTATGGAAAAAGGAAAAACAGGTCACTTGCATAATTCTTTTATTTTTGATACTTTTCAGAAAACAAACTAGCTTCTTGCTATTTTTTGCTTCTGTCCGCCATTTTTGGCTGTTTTGAATGTGGGTGCCAACACAGTAAGAGCTATTCCGAGATCTAAAAAGATCCCAGCACATGCAACCATCAGTAGTAGTCTTCATGTTATATTGGGCCTTGGTGAATGTGTTGCAGCAAATGCTAGGCGTTGTTAAGCACAAGAAAGTACTTGGGAGCTGCAATTTTCCTACTTGAATATCATGTGGTCATTTTCATACGTCAATATTGTGACCAATTCATACAATATACCCACCTTTTTAATACTTTTTGCTGCTCCAGAAAGCAGAAGATACGGGCCATACTACAATGATCATTACGCTACAACATACAACGAATATATAGAAGATGCTCTGGTACAAGTCTCATCAGGTTACACATTTTCCCTGCATGCTATTTATGTCTGGAATATCCTTAAATGCTGGGTCTCTTTCAAAAACCATTGAATTTGATTCCAAGCAATAAATACCTGTGCCCAGAGGCAGCTACTTCACCAGGCTTGGTCAAATTTACTACTCCTCTAAAAGATAAAAGAGACAAAAGAAAAATCATATTAGATAAGCAACATCTATGGCACTCCTCTAAAACCCACTCAGGCAGTTCAGTTTACCATCAAACCATTAATTTCATCACAGAAAGGGATGAAAAAGAAGCCATGCACATTTTTTTGGACACACATGGTGCCACACTTGTGAAGACTCGAATTTTGTGAAATGAACTACTGGGAGAACTTTCACTTACTATCCAAAGTGCATTGCTGCAAAAAATAATAATGGAACACAAATCCACGACAAGTGTGAACACAAAACGAAAGCCACATATTTGTTTCTCCTTTGTTTTATTTCATGTTTGTTTGTTGATTCTACATGTGCTAACTCAAGCTAAAATACTGGAAACGAAAGGTTCTTTCATTTGAACTACGAATTAATTTTTCTTTACAAACCCCGTTCAAACATGCTAGGTGCAGTCACTCACTTACCCAAAAAGCGAGAATCAATATTAGCTTTTCTCGGAAGATAAATACCATCAGTACTTATGATTCAATTTCTAATGGTTATCACGATCTTCACTATCTAAATTTTCCACAACCACTTTACCGTTCAATGAATGGTTTGATCGAAAGCGTTGCTATCACAGCCGGGGGGTGGAGAGGTACTCTGTTCACTCAAATAATACTTTTACCCATAAATGAAGTAATGAGTTGCATGCTTAATTCAACGGTTTCGTTTGCACCATCATCACAGCTCAAGGTAGGATTGACTTCGACGATTTCAGCGCTCGCCAAGTCTCCACTCTGTGCTACAAACTCAGCGACAAAATGGGCTTCTCTGTACGTCAATCCACCACGGACCCTGGTCCCAGTAGCCGGGGCATGTACTGGATCCACACTATCAATATCATAAGATAGATGTAGAGGACGACCTTGCAAATGATCCAAAGCCCCTTTCATTACTTTGCCTATCCCTAGATAGTCAACATCCGTCATGGTATACGTCTTTATGCCCAATTCCTTTATCCAAACACGTTCCATTGGGTCGACATCTCGTAGACCAACGTATACCAGTTGCTCGGGGGAAATCCTTGGCCCATCGATCAGGAATTCAAACCCTGGCAACTTTGAGAAATCGTATGATCCATCTGGATGATCCATCAACAAGCCCAGGGGCATTCCATGAAAATTTCCGCTCCCCGACGTCTCCGGGGTGTTCAGATCGGCATGCGCGTCGACCCAAATAATGCCTGTATTAGGACGGGCTCGAAGTATACCCGGAAGCGATCCAAGACCGATCGAATGATCGCCACCTAAAATGAGTGGAAAGTGCCCTTCGTTAATCTTTTCTTCAACTAGATTGGCAAGTGAGTTGCATCCCTGCCCAACCAAAGCACAGTTCCTTGCATTAGGTGGATCACCGGAATTCAAATGGTTGATCGGATCAAAGTTAAGATCTTGCAGGTCTTCGACTCTCCAACCCAACTTCGTCAAGTTGGTGCCAAGTCCCCTTTCCCGCAGTAATTTCGGTCCAGTATCCTATAATATCAAGAGCAATTGCAACGAAAAAATATATTTGGGTGCAAAGACGACAGCGGAGATCAAATTGGATGAAGGAGATATTCGATAAATGCTGACTCCGCAACGAAAAAAGACTTTCAATCCACTCACTGTCCCCATGAAAGGCTGCCCGTATGTCATAGGTGCTCTGAAAACAAATACAAATGGAAGGCGAAAACAAAAAACGAAAAGTAAATTAAATTAAGTAAAACCATCAATCACATTCGAGTTACACCAGTCCAATCAACATGACAGAACCTGTTCGATAGCAAGGAACGACACGTACCCAATAATCGACGCCGTTCGGGGATGCTTGCAATACCTGAACAAATCATTCTCGGTGAAGGTAGAAGGAAGTATCTTATCTTCCACGTTTCCGATCCCGGCACCCCCGGATTGACTCTCAGGTGAACAGAGGAAGGCGTTCGAAGAATACGTCGCACGCGAGTAAGATGACGCCAAAGCTGCAGGGAAAAGAGTTTTCAAACCTCTTGTCGTGACCGTTGCCCCGCGGATCGGTCCCAACAACTTCGTCATCAATCTAGTTGACATTGTACAAATGATGTTATTACTATGAATTCCTTAATAGCTAGAAACTGTTTACTGCAGCCGTCGAAAATTGATGGAGCCGAAGACACTTTTCCTCAACAATCGTCACACCCGAAACGAGCTATTGCAATAATACTCAAATACCATCCTGTCAATCACTGATGACTGATGTGTCTGCTTAGAAGCTGCTAGTACCCGGTACGACTCCGTTTAAAGATATGTTTTGGTTCCCATATCGCCATGGGAATGGGAAGGTTGCAAATGCGCGCAAAAAACTTCAAAAATACTTCTTTCGAGTACGAGTACCGGTACGTACCGTACGGTACGTACGAACCGTACGCTACTTCGCAATTATTTTTTGAAAAAAAAGAATCGGATTTTGAGATTGGGATTTATTCATTCAGTCACAACTACCGGATTGTTCAGACGTGCATACTCGTACGGTAGGTCTGATTTGACACCACCCATCACTTTTCCTTCAGACAGCATTGGTTGTGTCGAAAGAATTCTGCGATGTAGGAATCTCTACCATACCTAACCGTAAAGACCGGGGAGATGTCACACTTCGCACACAGGAGCCCCGTGAACTCTCTCTCCATACTTCCCATCGAAAGTTCCATTGATTGGTGATGATTCTATTCTGATCATTTTTTACACGGTAGTATGATTCTGATTTGATTCCGATTCGAATCACTTTCGGTCTTAATTTTGAAAAATACGGCGGAGACATCAGTCAAAATCAAATTTCTGACGCACAACACGTCAAGTGTGTACTGGTTATGCAAATTGTGAATCGATCACAAGTTTCGAGTGGAAAAAGTTCTTTCTCTTTCACTGCACTTTTGTGATTGCGACGGCCTACAGTGCCCGTTGTCATTTGCTTGATGTTGAAAAGCACCGTGACACGTTATTTTTCAAAAAGGCATCTCAACTAATGAATATTTTGTATCACGTCATTTTTCTTACATCAGTAAAGCGGCAACAAACCATACAACAACGATGCGTTCTAACTTTATCTTGCTTGCTTTTTCCCTTCCCCTCGGATCAAGTTTTCTTCTCGACAGAGCCCAAGGCCCTCTCTCGGGCCTGGGTAAACTTGTTGAAGCTCAATACGAGAAGCGTGTCTCGCTCGGTCTCAACATCGGTGAGCCGGGGCAGAACTCGAAACTAGCAATCAATGGCATTGTATTTGATCTCATGAAAGAACCTCCCGAATCAAGAACCGAGTTCTCAGAGATGCCCGGGAAGCACTGGCCTCGTGCGTCTTACACGGGAGGGCTCCACATGTTACACATAGTACAAGACGGGTCCTTTGTTTCGAAACAAGGAAAAGAGACAGTCAAACCCCTGAAAGGGTGTTGGGAGATCGTTTGGAGAGAAGGCGATCCTCACGGATCCCTCTACTGTGGAATGGAAATGGATCAAGATTACACACGCAACGACGCAAGTCTCCCCAAGGGAATGACATATGTTTCGTTCAACGCATGGAGCAAAGAAGGCCTGAAGAAAGCACAGGAGTTCAAGGAGCGCAGTGCTAAGCGTGCTAACATGGCCCTGCACAAGAGGGACGAAGAGCTTTCTAAGATGCTAGAAACGAGCAATATATTCCAAAAGGGCCTACACTACTACAACGCCTTGTGTGCTGCCGACGATTACTTCATGGAGCCAAACATCAAGATGAAAGCAGTGCCCAGCGACGAAGAAGTTGTTCAATTTGAAGGCGATATGTACGTATCCAAGAACGGCAAGGTCTGGGCACACGACTCCTCAAAGGGCAAACAAGTAATGATCGGAACTGTCAGTTTGGAACTGATGAATAAGCAAGCGTGATTTGTGCAAACTGGCAAGAGGACGAGAAGCGAGTATTCAAGATATACAGTGCAATCATCACAGAGGGAAACCACTGCATAGCACATTAGTGACACTGTGGTTGATCTCAAGAGTAGAATATGATCTATTAATATACATTACATGTTGTACAATAGTTTTGTCCCGTGCATCAGCGCCATGCTTAAACAATCCGTTTCTACTCTGTACCATTGTCAATTGAATTGCAGTTGGAGATTTCCTTTGTGCTTGACACGCCCCATGCCCCTCGTGTGGTATCACACCTCGACAGTGTGATGTGTTGAATTATGAATGATATTACAAGGGCTATGCCAAGGTGAAAGTATACGTTAGAAGAATATGTCAATACCGAAGCAAAAAGATCGAAAAAGTGTCAACGGCCCAAACAAAACCACAAAGTGGCCGCGCAGTCCTTTGATGCGCTTCAAATCGAAGATCCGTGCTTTGACATCAAGGTCGCAATTTCCCGCTGGAGAAAGACGATAGAGTCGTTCCTTTGCACGAAGCAGAAGCGACAACATCTCCCAACAATACGTCATCGTTGCCATTTTTCATCCACAGTAATCCCTTTTTCGACAGCAAAAGGTCTTCTTGTAATTTCATGCATTGGTCATCATCTGGGATTGTGGCCAGAGAGTAATCCCAAGCCTGATCACTTTTCTCAGCAAATATGTGCGCGTTGCGTTCGTGAATTGCCTTCATAATTGGATTTTTCGTCAGTTGGTATTTCACTAGTTCTTCGTTCCACTTTCGGTTGTAAAATTCCATCTCGTCCAACACTTTCTGTTTCGCTGCTTGGCCGTATTTAAGGCCTTCAGTAGTCCACAGCGGAAAACTCATCCATATGTCACCTTTCGGGAGAGCAGCGTTGTTTCGCGAGTAAGTTTGAGGAAGGTTGAAGGCAAACACTAATGTTCCGGCAGGTCTGCCCCTCATCCACAGCATTTCCCAGCATGCCTTCTGACAGTCGACGTGCTGCAATCCATCCATGTTCACGAATTGGCCTTTCGAAAGAATGTTTAGACTATGTCCACCCGACGAGCATTTGGAATGTGCACCATCTTTTCCCGGAAGCTTGACATACTCAGTTGCTTCGTCGTCGTTGCAAGGACCCCCCAATTGGACAACCATTTTTTGAATCGTCATGAAACCATTTTCCTCGTCACCAACATTCAGTTGTACATCGAGCTGCGTGTTGTCTTTGCACTGCCGATCAACAACATCGTAAAGATCAGGTCGGATTTCGTTATTTACAAGTTTTTGTCCCTTTCCACCCAAGCTCTCCATGAATGCACAGGAGCTCCAAAAAGATGATAGGACAAGGATAAAAAAATAACACTGATGTAATCTTACGGAAGGCATTGTTGTCGTCTTTGATTGTTTTTCGCTTTTGTGATGAATGGGAAGAGGAAAATTATCGCTTTTCATCGTTGTTTCACGGTACATCATTTTCTTCCGGGTACATTCGTACCGGTACCGATAACTTTACCGAGAGAAAGAACTTACCGGTTGACACCCCATCGGAACAGGAACTGCAATGAAAAGGTATCTTTTTTGTGATTGGTTGTTTTCATCTTTCCTCTGCACAGTCGTGTTTGGAATCTGTCAACTGTTTCTCGTTTTGAGATGAGAAGAACGCGTCGTTCTCGCCAGATTCTCGCAACGTACCAATGAGCGTTACTAGTATTAGGTACTTCAACTACCTACATTATGTATGTACCGTATAACGGATGATCAAACATCAAACCCACCAAATCCGTCTGGCCGTAGACAGACTATTCTACCATTCCGCGAGCGTATTTGTCGTTCGTAACACGTACGGTATAGTACGTAAGATACGAGGTACGAGCACTTATATCGTACTCATAAGTCCCAGCAGGTCCAGTCCCTGGTGCGGTACGTAATCGTACGATACCATTCTTTGTCTCGAAAATACAACGCAAAAAGTGGCGAAGGTTCGGCTGGAACGATTTTTTCCTCTTTCGTTTTTCGTTCCGCACTTTCTGCTTCACGAAGTTCATGAACTTTCTGTGAAAAGCACAAGCACCAACAAAGACGCCACCACCGTTTTCGATTCGAAAGTTTCGACGACGGGTTGTCCACACCACAATTCGAAAAGCAAGTTGTTGCAGAAACACTTTTTTGACAGAATTTGCAATGGCCCTTCGATTAGCTGCTACTCGCCTGTCGGCCAAAAGTGCCGCAAAGCGCACATGGCTCGACCGATCCGTTACTTCCCGCTTTACGCCGCTGCGTTGCTATCTGAGCACCGAAGCCAATGAGCCGAAGATCGAAAGTGTAACTCTGGGTGAAAACATCCCTGCACCACCCATGGTATACATTTCGGGAGAAGAGATGACGCACTACGCTTCAAATTTGATTGTTGACAAATGGATCAAGCCATACTTTGATGTAAGCGCTTGGGAGACGTATGATTTGTCGTGCAAGAGTCGTGACGAGTCGGACGACAAAGTCTTGCACGACGCCGTGGAAGCTGGAAAGAGAATTGGTGCAATCTTCAAGGAACCCACGATTACTCCTTCTACCATTCAAGTGAAAGAAATGGGCCTCAGCAAGGCATTTGGATCGCCCAACGGAGCTATGCGCAGGGGATGGAATGGAATCACTATCTCTCGTGATACCATTCATATCAAAGGAATCGAGCTTGGCTACAAAAATCAGGTTTTGTTTGAACGTCATGCTGTCGGAGGTGAATATGGTGCTGGCTGGGATGAGGTCGGGAAAGGAACTCTGTTGACAACATACCTTCCACAAGATGGCTCTCCTCCATTCGTCGTGGACAAGCGGGATTTGACCGACGATAACAACGTCGTGGTTGTTTATCACAACCCCTATGACAACGTGAAGGATTTGGCCCATCTCTTCTTCAAGCGATGTCTCGAGCACAAAGTTACACCATACGTTGTAACAAAAAAGACTGTATTCAAGTGGCAAGAGGGTTTCTGGGCCACCATGAAAGAAATTTTCGATAAAGAATACAAGGTGAGGACCCCAGTCTGATTTCAATCCATCAGCTATTGGTTGAAAATGGGTTTCTGGGAATTTTGCTCATTTTGGTTCTGTCTCTTTTTCCCCTTTAGGACACATTTTTGGAACAGGGACTCTTGGAGAGAAGTGGAGGCGAACTCGTCCATCTCATCTCCGATGCAGCAACCATGCAACTTATTCGTTGGACCGATGGCGGCTTTGGAATGGCCGCCCACAACTACGACGGAGATATGTTGACGGATCAAATTGCACAGGTACACCGTTCTCCAGGATTTATCACTTCGAACTTGGTTGGAGTAAATGATGATGGAAGTCTTATTAAGGAGTTTGAGGCCTCCCACGGAACAGTTTCGGACTTGTGGCATGATCATTTGTCCGGAAAGGAAACATCTCTGAACCCATTGGGTCTCGTTGAGGCAATGATTGGTGCTATGCAGCACGCAGCCATGCTCGATGCCGAAAAAAATCCAGATGTCGAGGCAAAAAATGTTACGAAGTTGAAGATCACGAATTTCACCGAGACCCTTCGCGAAGCAATTCACAATACATTCCGTTACGGACAGGGTACTCGTGACATGTCCGGACCCAGCGGTTTCACAACGGAAGATTTCATTGATAAGGTTGCCTGGCGGTTGCAGAGGTACCTGGCCATGCAAGATGAAGAGGCACCACCACCTCAACTGGCCGAGCCTTCACGTAAATTCCGCAAGAACCTCCGTGTCGATACCGAGGCTGTCAACAAGATGTTCCATAAGTTTGACAAGAACGGTGATGGCTTTATTGACTACGCAGATTTCGAGGCAATGATGATCAAACTGAATCTTGCACCTTTGAAGAAGACGAAAGAAGAAGAAGAAAAGGAACCTTGGGGTAAATAAGGAAGGAGAAAGTTTTGTTGATTGCTTTCCTGACGCTCGGCGTATGCAATGGTTTCGCCTTTAGATACCATGCCACCGCCAGTGCAAGTCTGCGGTTGAAGATTTTCAATAATGTTTTTCGTTCACTATAATAAACTTTATCGAACGTTGCGTCGAATATATATACACGTGGTAGGTTACTCCATTCAACAACTAGTGACAATCTATTTAAATCTATTGGATTTTATTGTATGTATGACTCTGCCCCAAGCCTTCAAAGGAGGTGCAATGTGTTACAAGTAGTAATCGCTCCAAAGAAATTCTTCGTGCCTTGCATCTGTTCATAGTACTTCACTCTTGCAGCAGCAAAGGAGAATATTTTTTCACATTGAACGGCACATTGAAATTCACTTCCTTCGCGAAAACTTCTTGTTTTCGTTGATGGGCACAATCTTCATTTTCTTTCAGAAAATGCGCTACCTGAATCTCAACACCAAGGTCAGTGAGATCTCCTGCAAAGCGAACAGCTCGGAAATAACCCCAAAGGACATCGTTGAATAGAGGGGACACGTCGGTCTCCTCATCTACCAAGGGTTTGACCCGTGTTTGATAGCTTGGGTTGTAAAAGAATGGAGTACTATATCTTGTTTTCCTTTCGTTGCTCAATACACGATGTAGTGGAGCCTTGTATCGCCCGTTTGACCAAACCTCAGCCATATCGCCTGTGTTGATTGTAAATGAATACTTTCCAGCTGGGTGAATAGTTATCCAGTCGTCGTTTTTGAGGACCTGGAGCGAATGGCAGTCCACATCCTGCAACAATATTGTCAAAAACCCAGCATCTCGGTGCGGAGAGATGCCAAGCGGCTTAGAACCGTCGTCTCCTGTCTCGTTGCACAATGGGTAGTAGTTTGCTCGCAAATAGCTTGAGTGACTTTTTCGAAGTTCTTCTATGATTGGGCTTTTTTCGTCTTGACCTAGTCCTTTCGCCATGATAACGGCAATGCGGTCTGCCAATGCAGACATTTCTTCGAAATATTTCGCCACTGTGCGTCGGAAGTTTGGAAGATTATCCTCCGATGGCAACTGATTCCAACCATCCAGACATTTGTTTTCGTCACTCTCATCTGCTGTAGACCAGTCTCTAGACCCTGGGACACCAACGTCCAATGCTTCTTTCCAATCTCGTTTTTGTTGCGTCAGCTCGTCGTTGAAAAATCCTCTCGCATTTCCTTCGTTTCGTTTCCATTGAAGTTTTACTTCCAACGGGAGCGAAAAATACTCGCGACAGCACTTGATATAGGACTCGATCAATTCAGGGGATACTCCGTGATTGACTATTTGAAAAAAACCATACTCCCCGCAAGCATTTGAAACTTTTTCAACTGCTTCTTCATCCGAGAAGGTAGACAAATCAATCGTCGGAACGTTTGATAATTGCTCTTCAGTGTCAGAACTCATTTTCATGCTCTTGACGACAGCTTGTTGAATGGTCGTCGTCCTGCATAAGCATGGAACGGTTAGTTTCATCTGTACCGTACGGTAATACCGGTAGAAGAAGATGTTCCTACTATGACTCGGTTCAGCTCGGTTCGGCTCAAGATAGAGATAGCCTTGTTTAAAAAGAAAGAGCCTGCCGGTTCAGGTCAAAACCGTACCAAGACGGATCCTAATGTTCTAAACCAATGAAGTACTACCGTACTAGACCAAGACAGCAAGTTGCATTTGCCTCACACTTTCTTCCACTCCATACTCCATTTGCGTTAACCTTCCGCTTCCGAATAGCATTGGTGTCTCTATCAACCGTGCAACTATCAAATACGGGTTCAAATAGACCTAGAAGCTCTCCAAAGACCTTGTGGTTGACACCGCAGCAGTTGAGAAGAGCCTGGTCATTACCTAACTGGAATAGATAAAGAAAGGGGGATTCTAAATGGCGTTGAAGGGCTATCCTTGGTGTTCTCCTATCTCTTTGACGCCTTTCTTCCGTGCCATCATCATCATCACCACCACCATCCTCATTGTCTTGTAAAAGATACAAGGAAACAACAAGCAACTCGAGTGACATAGTCAACCGATTGACAACTATTCTTTACGTTGTCGGTTGAGTATCATTTGAGTCGCTGAAAGCCGAACTTGCTGAAACAAGCTGAACCCGCTGAAAGTTGCTGAAAATTTCCAGCACATTTAAACAACAACCCACATTTATATCGTATCAAGAAGACAAATTTGCAATTTTTTAATCATATCAAGTGGACAAATTTGGCTATTAAAATAGTCCGCATGAAGGATTCCTTATTCCAAAAATGAGACTTAGCACACTGGCCTGCCAAAATCTGGGAATGGTGAATTTCATTCCCGAAATACAAAAATCTGGGCCCCTACCCAGACTATTTTGGGAATCACCCATTGTGTCAGAAGTTGGCTCGGCTCGGCTCCAACCACAAAATTTTTGGACTCAACGGCATTTTTTGGAGCAGAGCCAAGCCAAAAACCAGCCATAGTAGAAAACGCCCCTTAGGAAAAAAATACGAGGGATACCAACATTGGGTGATTCACAAAATGAAAAAATCCTAAACCTAAATCCCAGAAGGGCCTAAAAAGGCCATTATTTAGGTTGTCTTGGACCTTAATTCTGGTTGTTGATACCCATCGGCAGCCAACGTTTAGGTTTTTGGCCTAAATTTTGTTGGAATGCCAGACTGGAATTTTTTCATTCCCTTATCCACCCAACAGATGACAACCTTGACATTTCAGACAACAACAATATTTTCCTTTGTCAACCTTCCCAACCAACTCAACCGACACAAGGGGAACCCAAATCATCCCGGCCAAGCAATCATACACCGGGAACAGAGTCACTGGCAACAAAATCATATCCTTACTGAAGGAAGCGGCCCAGATGGAGAAGGAAGACTGGCAATTACAACAACAACTTGACTGTGAAGTGAGAGCGGAGGCCATGAGAATCACCCCCCGTGAACAGAGAGAGGATTCATGAGATTTGCACGGGAAGAGGAGAGAGGGCAGGCCATGAACATCATGAAGTCCACCATTGTCCATATTGCGACCTTATTTGCAGAGCAACTTGCTGCAAACAAGGACAAATCAAATGAAGCAAAAAATTCCAATTAAGGTGATGTTGGTTTCATTTTGATTGCAACAGGTGGTGGTGCATTTTGGCCAGCTTTGATTTCAAGGGGAAGCTTGAGCTCAAGTGGCAGGTTTGGGTCTATCAAAGAGATGGCTTTGACTTGGATGGATGGACTTTGACATGGATTGAGTGATGGAACTGGACTCGCTATGATTTGAACTGGATATGGAGTTGAGTTGATTTCAACTTCAACCCAGTACAGATTGTTGGCTTTGAATTTCAGCTTCATCGCCATGATTCATTGTTGATTTTGTTAGAAAAATTCAAAGATGAGTAGATTTGAACTTTAAATAATTCTTTTTGCTTTTAGTTTTGCAAAGAAAACAATCAGCTTTGCAACAAATAATGAATTACAGCAAACTTGGTGAATTAGGGCAAACTTGTGCAAAATTGTGAAGCTGGTGCATGAAAGTCTGAAATTATATCAATCACAAGTCTGGCTGAAATCATATCAAAATGGATTGTGACAAAGGATTCCCCCACCCATGTATGGAAGCACATGCACCAGCCAACGAATCCCACATCCATGTATGGAAGCACATACATACGATTTTACTCCCATGTCTAAGTATCAAAGAACCAATGTGATTGACTTTGACCGACACTTATTCCATACGCATTGAACCCCTCTTAACGAGTTGTGGATTTTTGCAAACCCAAACGCCAGAAGCGAAACTACTGCAAACAGCAAAACAACTCCAGATCAATCCAAACCAATAATATTTAAAACAAAAACAAGCTCCAAGCTCATAATTCCAAAACTAGCAAAAGCAAAAGCTATGTCCAAATCTAATCAAAGTCAATGTGATCTTTAAAGATTAATCTTTGTCTAAGCTTTGCAATCTAAACTTTGCAATTGACCATGGTGGTCCACATTATCCATCTGAATTAAAGATCAACCAATTAATCTAAGTCAAGCCAATTCAATTCATCTGATTCCATCCAAGTCGCAATCAACAATCTACTCCAATCAAAGTTCCAATATACTCCAATCAAAGTTCCAATTGAAGTTCTAATTGAGTTCAGCCAGAGTTCAACCAAAGTTCAACCACAATTCAATCCAACAACAATCTACTCCATCTTGCGTGTCCAATCACCAAAAGCAAAACTTCCAAATCAAAGTCCAGCTCAATGCATGGACAATGACCAAGAGCAAAACTATTTGGCAGGCCCAAACATGTAAGTGGCATCGGCGATTGGCACATTGGCATAGGAGAAATATCCATCCTTCTTATGCACAAAAACATTCAGGATCTGGTTGTGACCAAGAATCATGAAGCTCATAATGACTGTCCTTTCTCCCAGTTTCACGTATTGGAGCTTCTCTTTCAATTGCGGAAATTGCCCTTGGATTATTTGCATTCCCCACTTGGACGACTGCCAAAGGGATGTCACTTCTCAATTCAACACAATAGCCTTTGTGGTGTCTGGATCTTGTTGCAAAATCTGGAGGAGGAATTGTTTCCCCACAAACTTGAAGGTAGAGTCGGCACAAACCTTTCAATGGTACTTGATGAACATCTCTTCCATCTTATCATAAATACCGTAATCTGAAATTGTACTGTTGTGTCGGGTACCAGGGCAGCTGAAAGTGCACATGCAAATTTTCTCATTGGGTGCAAAGACAAAAACACTGTTGACATAAGTGTCCGCCACCCAACTGTTGTAAAACTGATTCTGTTCCACCCAATCCCTGGACTGCTGGATTTTGAGTTTGAATCCATTGGTGGCACTCCAGACCCATTGTTGTTCAAGGGTTGGATATTTGGCATCAATCCTGCTGATATATTCCTTCACTTCTTCTTCAGTTAGAACTGCAACCTTTGCCTTTGAATGCTTCCGCAATACTATCAAAAGAACTTTTCAGGAGAACTTTAACCATTTGTAGGTGACAGAAGATGTAAGTCCAAATGACAATGAGAAAGATCTCGCAACAGATCGATTTGTGTTTTAAAGTAATAACCCAAGACAGCAGGTGGCATTCAGCTCCCTCTTTCTTCCTTGCCGTGCTCCATTCTTATTGTCCTTCCACTTACGGATATGCATCATACATTTATTGGTCGTGCACCTATCAAATATAGATTTAAAGAGACGTAGAAGCTCTCCAAAGGCCTTGTGGTCAACACTGCAGCAGTTGAGAAGGGCCTGATCATTGCCAGAGTTGAAGAGGTACA
Organism: Pseudo-nitzschia multiseries; assembly: GCA_037355745.1. Lineage (NCBI taxonomy): Eukaryota > Bacillariophyta > Bacillariophyceae > Bacillariales > Bacillariaceae > Pseudo-nitzschia > Pseudo-nitzschia multiseries. The sequence continues at coordinate 3,727,943 of CM074791.1, forward strand.
TAAAGGGGGACTCACTGAAATGATGAAGGGCTATCCTTGGTGTTCTCCTGTCTCTTTGACACCTTTCATCTTCATTGTTGTTGCCTTCTAGCAGAGACAGGCAAAAAAGAGACTTGCATAACATACAGTTGATGATTAAGAGGGAGACAAATGATAATCAAGGAAGAGCAAAAGACAGAAAGAAGAAAACCCAACGGTCATATCACTAATGGGAAGAACAAAAGACAGAAGAAAGTTGTAATTGTACGGAACACCAATTTTTAATTTTAGGAAGAGCAATATTTTCTCTTTTACAGATGAATTCCATATTCCAAAAATGAGACTTTATGTACTGGCCCACCAATTTTTTATTCCCAAAATGCAAATTTAGGTTGTATTTTTTAGGCATGTTCCTATGACTCGGTTTGGCTCGGTTTGGCTCCAACAGATAATTGGTGGAGTTCTTAAGTGAACATTGAACACTAACCCTAAGTTGACAATGTAACCTTCTTGACGGAGTGCACTTAGGGGGTTTGGGGGAGGGGACATAGAAATATTAAAAGTGACTGTTTTTAACAAGTAGCCGTGGTACCAGCGCCACGACTAAAAGCTTTTAAAAACAGAGGTGAAATAATTATTTATGGAAACGAGATGCTTTGTCTAAAAGCAATAGTAATATTTGGGTCATTTTAGTGGCGCGCGTTCATTGTTTTGGTAGCAAACTCTCATTTTTATAGTTGCACCTAACAATAAGATTTAACCTGAATACGGGGGGGCTGGGGGAGGGTTCCAAATTTAAAAAAATTGAATTATGATTATCTAATCTGGAAAAAATAAAGAAATTGAAAAAAATAGTTTCTTTCATCCTCTCAAAAAATGAAGTAGGACTCAAGTATGGTATGTAGTATGAGTATGTACTAGATATATTAATAACTTGCTCCCCCCCCCCCCCCCCCCCCCCCCCGAGAAGGGCTGGGGGGGGGGGGGTTCCAAATTTGAAAAAACTTAAAAAAATGTTTCTTTCACCCACTCAAAAAATGGAGTAGTGTAATTGAATTGAATTGAATCGTAGCATTCTTTTGAATCGTAGAATTGAAATGAATGGCGGAATTGAATCATAGAATATTGAATCCAATCCTAGAATTCAATTCAATCATAGAACTCAATTGAATCGCAGAATTGAATTGAATTGAATTGAATCATAGAAGTCTAGTAGTGTTGAGGTTTCTAGTAGTCAGCTTGATAGTAGTGAGACTGGCAGTATCAGATGAAATAAATATCAATAGGAAATACCCCAGGATTCAATTATTGTTAGAAAATGTGCTTCAACAATTGTTAGAAACTATTGGTACTAACCCTTTCAACTACCACTGATGGTGGTTGTTTTTCTTTCTGGAATTCATCATAGAAATTTTTAATTTCCTTACATATTCCCCTGACTTTGGTATGATCTATCTCATCCCTCAAGTACAATCCATTCAATGTTTTACATCTGGATAAAGCAACACAAATCAAATGATGCATCCTATAGTTCCAACTTGAAATCAAAATATTGTCTATGCAACGCCCCTGAAATTTATGCACAGTTCTAGCATATGAAATGTTGAGCGGAAATTGTTTGGGTTTGACACCCAAATTCTGCCTTGATGCTTTGTGACTGATGTGTTCACTAAACAGAGAAGGATACTTGCACAAGGCATAAATATCTGTTTCTGGCAATTTGAGGTTGTATGTGGGTTGTGCTTCTGGAGTATTGGTATCTGTAAGAATAACTTGTAAGGACTCAATTTTATCAGCATCAATGCAATTGACATACTAATAGCCATTGATCACAACACTCTCAAGTGCTCCAAACCTGTTCACCTCTTGTTTCAATGTCAATCCTTTAAATTCACACATTGTACCATTGGCTATAGATTCTTCAATGGATATATAGCTTCTTGTTATCATGATAGGAAAACCAATATATAGATTAAGAAATAGATCAACATGTGTACTTCCTCTTCTTTCTGTAACATCTGCATCAGAGCAACAGCTGTAAAATATATCTCCTTTATGTGGAAAGGCCTTGTAATCTTTTCTGCTTTTGGCGTATTTGTATTCAACATTGGATGCGCGAATGCATGTCGTGGTGTGCAAAGGATGAGGGTCTTGAATGTTTTTGGAATGGGTTTGTTGTAAATGAAGGGCAAAAATTGCATCATTGATTGCACACCTGTCTTTGCTTCTTGCTACCGCATAAGGTATTGGCATTGGTAAAGAATCACAATCAACCACTTTTTTTTAGTTGATAAGGAGCTTAGCATCTCCTTCACTAAGTCAAATTTTGAAAATTCTTTCTAACAATTTGCCATTTGATTCATCTTCTTGAAATCTGTGTGTTTTTTTTTAATTCCAGCATCACATTGACAGCATCCCTGAACATTGTTGCTTGTATGTTGCTCATCATATATTTTAGTTCCATTTATGGGGGGTAACTGATTGAAATCTCCAGCAAAGAGTACATTGATACCGCTGTACAATTTATTTGATCTGGGAGCATCTTTCAACTCATTTAATCTTCTATGCAGCCTGTTTAACAATGAATAACTTGCAAATGATATTTCATCAATAATGATCATTTCTGTGTCAACCCAATCTTCTTTGAATTCACTTAATTTGACAAGTGATGAATCGTTCTCTTTCACTGGAATGTGGCAAGCACTAGTATGAAGAGTGCTACCATGAATTGACACTGCTGCACATCCAGTTAAGCTGTAACAACAATAGTTTGCCTTGTAAACTTGATGTTCAAATTTTCACAGAAATCCTTGCAATAAGACAGAACTGCTCTGATCACTCTACTTCTCCCTGTGCCACATGCACCTGATAGAAATGCTATGAATTGTTGTCTATGTTCATGCATTTCTTTCAACATTTGAACTGCTGTTGTACTGAAGTTGATCTTGTCACACCTTGAAATAGATGAGTCAAAATCATCATTCCCTTCCTCTTCTCCAAATTCAGTGAATGGTACAAGTCTTCCCAATTCACCAGATAATCTTCTCCTTGTGTTTCTTGTTTTTTTCTGTTCCATTTTGTTTTTGTTTTTCATAAACCCTCAGTACAAATCCAGAGACAATGTATACAAACGCTATCACTTGGTGTTTGTCGCCACTGAGTATATCTTTTCCATATACAATCATGTTTTCACAAGTGCCTGTGGCAGATAATCTAGTGATCTCTTCATTTGTAACAGCAGTATGGTCTGTTACCATCACTTTAACCATGTTTGTAATGTAAAGCTTGCGCCAATCTTGGCCCAAATCTGGATCTTTATTATCCTCCACTAATGATACTCTAGAAGCTGAACAAATTTTTTTGTTTGGTCAATGTTTGGTGCCTTGATCAAATTGTGTCCACAATGATTGCTTCCTGCCTTAGTAATGACTGATGTCTTGAAGGAAAATAGATTATGACTTGTTCTAAAACGGTTGTCATCATCCAATCCTACTAATACTGCGTTCCCAAAGAGATCTAATTTCATCCAAGATGTTGATATTATTTCTGTTGTTGTCTTCTGCATTTGACTCGTCAAGGGTGAACCAAGTGTCTGGTGGTGAGATTGCTCTCTGTAGTGCATCTTTTGCACATCCACCCTTCAAACTGTTATGTGTCTTTTGAATATTTTTCAAAACATTCTGATGTGTGTGTTTCAGCAACCCATTTTCTAAAAAAGATTGAAAATAGGGAAGATATTGGGAATTCAAGTGGAGGTCAGAAAGCTTTCTGAATGGAGAAAAGAATACACTTGCTCTTTTAGAATAGTTTTCCATTGCTAAATCAATTTCTTGGTGTTCTTCATTTTCATGCTGGGGGACAAAAAAACCAATTTGTTTGCTCCTAAAGGTCCTCGACATTGATTTCAAACCATAGTGATAGATACCTGGCAGTTTAGGTTTTTTGTAGTTATCACAAAATAAATGATTTCTTGAGGGATGGTTGTCAGTAAAGTTCAGTGATATTTTACTTCTTCTCATTTTTGTATAACACTTTGATGAAAAATCATAAAGACACACACCCTCTACTTTTGTTGGTCTGCAAACATAATTTGCAACCTGTGATGTATAAACTGTCAAGTCTTCCTTGTCATCATTTTCATTGGCTTCTTTAAGTTTCAATGAACCATCAGCAACATCATCCTGAAAATAATTACTCAACACCAACGTGGAAAATTCTTCTGAAAACCTAAATCTTGTATGGTTTTTTGTCAGGTAGGTAGCCATTGGTGCTGAGGTGATGTTATCTTGTGTCACTTTGAACAATGCATTTAGGGTAGCTCTTATTCCAACTTTCCCCCGGACCAGATCATCTTCTTCATTTGTTTCATTTTGTTGTGCTGTAGAGTCATTTCTGTCATTTTCTGTGTTTCGTTCATCCTGTTTTTCATCATGCATTGCAACATTTTATTTTCTTCTCTCTGATGTTTACCAAGTTGTTTGATTACATTTTCTGCCACCACACTTATCTTTTCCTTATCATCTTTTTTTTACTTTTTGATGCATAACATGTAAGGTAAAAAATCCCTGCACCATCCACCCCCCAAATAACATTGTTGTTGCATTGAAAAATAGAACTGACAAGACTATTATTTGAATAGGCAAAACAATCCTGATGTGTTCTCTCGTGTTCCCAGACAAATAATTGTCTCTTGTTGCATTTTCCTGTCCAATCAAATGATATTCATTTTTCATTTTCAAAACGCAACTTTGTTTGATCACAAGTAGGAAGCAGGAGCCTGGACCTACATTCACCATTTTTGTCCTTTTTGTGACATGAGCTTGCATGTGTTGAAGCATGCAAATTGCAGAGCAAATTCACAATGTGAAGGTTTCTTCTATGTTTCATTGATCCAAGGCGTGGGAAAATACCACTTTTAATTTGAGCAGCAGTTTCTTTATGCAATGCCATTTTCATTGTCACCTGACATTTAGATTGCTTACTCACACCAATTTCAAAACTTGTGGTATATGAAAAATTGTTCTCCAGTTTCATTTGATGTTGGTATACTTCTGACAAAATCAAAACTTTCACACGCCAAATCTTCACTTGTGTAAAGTTTAGAGCAAGCTCTGCATTTGACAATTGCTGTGTCACCCAGTGATGTGTGACCATGTTTAAGCCTCAAACTTCTTAAATCCTGTTCAGTGCATTTTTCAAAAGATTCTGAAATCAAACTCATACACTCAGAGTTCCTGCACTGAATAGAATCAAAGTTGTGAAACAATTTTGTTGTCAGTATATTTTGTGCATAGTGTTTCATAGTTTCTATTGCCGCATCTTGCTTGTCCTTCATATGCAAATCTTGCAGCAGATCATTCCATTTATTTATCCACAAAATAAAATGTGCATGTATAGTGCCACGGCCTTCTTGTTCTTGTTCTTCAACTGCTACACTACAGGCCTCTCAATCTCCAAACAAACCCATATTTTTGATGTTACTGTCATTGTTATCCCATCCCAATAAGAACTTGATGGTTATTTCCAAAAAAAATTTACATTCAACAGCACAAATACCTGGATATGTTGCTCTTAGAGATGAACACTCTGTCACAAACTGAAAAAGATGACAATCATCAACTGGTTGAAAAGTTTCAGGAAATCTTCTGAAGTGACTTCTTCATCTTTGGATTTTGACATCACTCCGATCCTAAAGTTGATTGAATCATTTGGAGTGATGGTAAAAAGAGTGCAAGGTAGTAAGCCATAATGTGCCATAAATTGAAACATGTTCTTTCTAGCCATTTCAGAAGCTGCATTTATACACAACGCCAGAAAACAGACCATTGTGTGAAAAGAAACGTGGTCTAAGAGGATCCGATGGAATACTCTGATGATTGAATAGATCAACAATAACATTCAGAGCAGTAGTAGTCATTACACCATTTTGGTTATTGAATAAAAACCAAACAACCTTTGATAAGCCGGATGCCTCTTGATTGGAAACAGGCTGATTGCCCACTGCAATGTTTTCCAAAACTTGCTTCATTTCAGCCTTTTCTGTACCGTACCATTTCCTGAGTAAAAATGCAATACTGTGTATCATGGAGGTAGAATCAGATTGCCTTATTGCAAGATTGGGCGCAACAAGATTAGGTGCAGATGCAGGTGATTGAAAGGTACAGGAGACAGGTACCTTAGTGGGCTGAACTTGAATTCATGCCAGTGGTTTGGGTGGAAATCTAAGGGGTGGCAAACTATCATCTGTATTGCTATCCTTACTATCCAACAGTGATTCAGGATGACGTACCAGATTTGGTGCCAGTGGTTTGGATGGGATTGTTGCGGGTCGCTTACTATCATCTGAATCACCTCCCATTAATTCAATTAGAGCTTGGGCGGTAGATGGAGAGAGATTGGATACATGCGAATCCAGTAGGGATGTCTGAGTGAGACTTATTCCTAATGGTTGGGAAAGATTTGGTCTACCCTGGTCAATGGAAGGTGTATAACCTTTGTGGGGTTTAAGAATACCAACAAGGAATTTGGCGGCCCTATAGATATCATCTGCGTTGGCAGATACATTACCCAAACCAACATCAGTAGATCTGGCACCCATACGGATTTGATCTAACATTTGCGAGTGCAGAGAAACCGATAAATTGCCCAAACCAACATCAGTAGATTCGGCACCCATACCGATTTGATCTAACATTTGCGAGTGCGGAGAAACCAATAAATTGCCCAAACCAACATCAGTAGATCCGGCACCCACAAGGTTTTCATTTAACATTTGCAAGTGCAGAGAAACCAATAAATTACCCAAACCATACAACTGATCTGAGAGTGTGTTGGTTCCGGGTTTGTCTGGACATGGACATCCTTTTCCAAGATTAGACGGCAAGTTTAAATCCAGCTTTTTGTTAAATCCAAAGTCAATGTTGAAAGAAGATAAATCAATGCCAAGTAGTTTTGCGATAGACCTGTCTGTGATACTGTTCAGTGAAAAGTAAGAAATTCTTGGTCGTTGAGAAGAATTCCACCACCATCTGTACAGTTGCCAAAATTAGGGTCATCAAAGAAGCATCAGTTGTATTCATTGAGCAAAATTCTGTCACGCAAACCATTAACCTGACTGTTGGAATTCATCTTTAGGGAGAAGGGTTGGACATCAAAAGGAAAAGACTTGTGATTAGGGGAGTAGGGTAGTTCTCAGGCTGTATTGCTAAGATGATAAATAATGAATTCACATCTGATAATGGGCAAAAGTCAGATATTGCTCGGTTCCTGAATCCGGTCAAATTGGGGTTGGCATTCCTTAGGTTGTCCAATGTTTTGATACTGGAACTATTCAGATTACCATCAACTGTATTTTGGTGTTGGATATGTTCCTGGTCAATTTTATTCTGTTTCTTCAGATTAAAAGGATGATTGATTTGGGCATCAGAAGAATGAACTGAGCCTCTCCTATTGCGAGGATGCCAACAGGAGTTAGGGAAAGTTGTTAGCTCGCCTTTCGAAGTTATGCGTTTTCCTTTGGAATTGGTGGAACTTGAATAGTGGGGTGGGGGCAGCATGTGTATTGGGCAATGAAGGTTCTGTGTGTCAATGGTTGTTGGTTAATGCAATTCCAATGACGTAGAGGTTGAAGTAAATGGGTCTGACTGGGTGTGGGGCGCAATGGCCTCAGTGATGAGCTGATGTGAACATAGGGACAAACAGGACTTATGGTACACCAACCCTTCCACAAGTCCAGGTACGGGAGTAGTCCGAGGTAAAGGTCAATAGGGGTGTTTTTTGGTAAGGTCAAATATCATGGGAAAACATGACCAAATAGAAGACCTCATCTGAGTGACTTCAACATGCCGGCTGCAGGAAGTATTGAAACAAAGGTGATAGTGGGCAGACATTATATCTTGCTCGAGCTCTTTCCTGTTTCTATTGGGATATTTGTAATTGGAACAATGATTCCATTTGAACATAATTCGATGGGTGGTCAACGCTTCAATACAACGGACACACCATCCACTCCGCTATTATTTTCACTTTGTTCTCCATCAGGAACATATGTAACCTCATCTGATTCTTTGCTATTGAAATGATTAATCATTTGTCCAATGGAGGATAAGGTGGTTGGTGGCTGATTAGCTTTAGCAGCAGATTGGATACCAACCTTTGACATGAGCTTGGAAACAGACTCATTATACAGAGAAACAAAGGCAACAATAGTCCAGTGAGGGCGTTCATTGGAGGCTAGTAGTTGACTGGCAACAGTTTTGGCTAAATTGCTGCGTTTGAGCCCCATGCAAAGAAATCTTTTACTTCGTTCCAATGGAGAAAGTTTCTGATAACAGAACTTTACAGCAAACTCTTTAGCAATCATATAGGCGTCATTGATCACTGATTGGTTTACATTGGAATTGGATTGGAAAAGAGAATGAAGCTCTTTTAAGAAAAAAATTGCCAACAACAATATAGGAATTCAAAGCCCTCGCTGTTGGCAAAAACAGTCCAAAGCTTTGAATCATACTTCAATAGGTACAGAATGACATCAGCACAATGGTTAGTAAGAGGACTATTGTTGAGATCAAGTAGGTCTGACTAAAGACTGAGAAGGTTGTGAAAGAAGGAATCGCTTGACGTAGAATCAGACAAAGCAAGAATGTCTTGAGTAATTGTTTGTTGAGAAAATGTAACCCAACTGCAGTAGAATTCTGTGCTTTCAATACCACCAGATTTGTAGTTTGTAAATAAACAGTCATTTTTGTTCAAACAGACCTTGTGAGATGTTGGAGACACAATGGCACCAAAAAGGAGATTCCACATTGATGAAAGAAGGCTCTAAATGTAGCTACTGATGGACCTTGGTTGGTGAAAAAAGTATACAAGGCAATGGGGGTGCCATGTTTCCAACAACACTGTATGACCCACGACAATTCAGAGGTATTTTTGGCAGGAATGATAGCCACACAAGAGGTATGATGTTGCCGTAACTGGTCTTGGTTACAAGAGCAAAACATACACCATCATAATTATGTTCTTTATAATGGAAGCAATTACCGACAAAAACGGGAGTGGTCAATTTCACAAAATATTTCGCGGAAGCAATTGGGATACCAACAAAACATCTAAAGAACCAATTATCAGTGTTGGTCTGCAGAATAATGGTGGCTTCAGGATTCTTACAGGCAAATACCTGCATCCATGTTAAGTGGGTGCATGATTGTTGATTGGGTAAAGATTTGAGCATGTATTTGAAACAGGCATTTTGAGATCACCTTAGCATCTTTTTAACCTGCCTTGGTTTGGAAGTGGAGGTGAGACCAGATACTAAAAACCAAAAATACATAATTTTTGGGGAAGTGTCATTGGGAGATGGGCTCTTCATCATACATTCTGCCATAAATTGCTGGAATGGAGGAAAATGAGTTAAATTTTTTCCTTTATGGAAGGTTCAGTCTGATGGAGAAAGCAATGTTTGTCATACATTGGGAATCAAGTATCATCCAGCCACCAAAAAGTAGATCCTGAATTGGCCCATTTCTTCTGAATCTGGCAAGGTGCATCATGATGATTTAAACAAACGACTATGATCTTGAGATTACAACACATGCACTTGAAAGAACAATTGCCGTGGTGGGAGCCGTAGTTTCTTCTTTGAAATGTAGTAATCTTAAAGCCCCACCAATTGAAGCAATATGCACCAAGAGAGTCCAACAAATTGTCTGCGGAGGAGGAAAAAACAGGAGGCCAATTGCAGAATTGCTGTAATGACATGGGCAACCATGACACAACTGGTTTATGGTCTGAAGTGGACAAATTGATCATCGGAAACTTTGCACATTCCAAAATAGACAACGTTGGGAAATAAAATAATCAGTGATGAATGATGAATGATGTAAATCAGGAAATAAGGATGAAGTAATAACAACCTGATCAGGATCGAGGGAGGGGTATGTGAGAAATATGTACAATAAAAAATTACTGAAATTAGAACAAGATGTGACGCAAAATAATGGAAGCAATAAAAACGTTACAAGAATAAAATACATGGGTGGAGCACATGTACACCCAAAACAATGATGGAGATGATTGTGTAGGAAGGTAGGCAAGGGAACCTATCACCAGGCTCATCAGGTGCAGATATTAAAGTTTTAAACCAATACTGAGGTCCAGTGGAACATAAACAGCTGGTAAAACACGCACGGTCAGGTGCAGTATGGAGAATTTGGTTGGATTCTAGGTACTACGAGGCTCCCAAATATTTGAAAAACCTATTCTGAGGCTCTAGCCCAAATAAAACCACAAATTTTGAAGCCAAATTCTGGCATGTGACTAAAAAATGATGAAAGACTTTCACCAATACATACATACGTACCATATGTACCAAAACTACACACCATTACTACGTAAAACCAATTCCCACCATGCACCATGCCTTTATGGGCATACTTAAATTACATACAGTAACTACATACTCAACAACTCCACAGGGCCCCTGCAAAGCACTAATTATAAGAAGGCAGCCAGTTTGGATCAAAATAGAACATACATACACCAATCATACTTTAGGAATCAAAATTTTGGCTCAGTTTGGCTCAAATGTAACAAAATGAAAAATAGAAGAATTTAAATGAGAAAAATGAGGGTGAGGACAAAATACTTATGACTGGTTTTTTGCTCTATTGATTACTCCCTCTGTCCCAAAATATTTAGACAGTATGGACGTTAATACTTGAAATAAGGTCAATACTCAATGGATGCCAACCGGGCTTTTTGGGTTGAACTCTCCGTAATCAACTCCTCATGATGGGTTAAACGTTAGACATTTCAGTGGTATTCGTGTACCTTTCATAGGGAGTTAAAGAAGGGCTGTCACGCCTTGCAAAAGTGATTCCTCCGGTTAAGAGGGTTCTGCTGGTCGTTTTAACGTCTCAATACTTTCACATGCAAGCTAAGACACTGAATTTTTGTAGGGGCATATTGGTTATAAACAGTAAGAACATTCTTGTCCTTTCATAGGTGTTTCAAAGAGAGCCATTTTATGTGCTCGGGTTGGTTTTAAAAAACTCAACGCACGTAAAAAACATGTGTAGGGAGTTGAGTTTTACTGATCGGGAGTTTAGATCGCGCATTAATTTAGTACTAGTTTCACATGTTCCTACACACATAAATTTCATAATGTCTAAATATTTAGGGACACCAAAAAGTGGCCATAATGTCTAAATATTTTGGGACAGAGGGAGTAATTGCTAACAGAAAAATACCGTATGCAAGATACGGTAACAAATAATATGGAAAAATTGTGTACGGCAAGTTGACTGAAAACTGAACGCACCTCCACTACATTGAAATCCATAAGTGGTCAAAACAATCCCACTTAACTCTATGTTTCATTAGGTTAAAAAGGTATGAACTAACATGATGTCATAAAAATAAGATCACTAAGTAAACACTTGGAGACCATATGTGAATTTCGAGGAATAAACATAATTGCCTGTGAGGAAATTACTTGTGCTGCTCATGAAACGCATTATGGTTATTTATTAGGGTTAGTTTATCAGGGGTAGAATGGAGCTGAACCCAGCCAAACTGAGTCATTTTTGTGTGGCATATTTTGTCAGAAGTTGGCTCGGCTTGGCTCCAACCCCAAAATTTTTGGACTCAACGACTATTTTTGGAGCCGAGCCAAAACCCGGCCATAGGAATGCCCCTTAGGAGCGGCTACAAACCATTTTCCACTTTTTTAGGAGCAGTTGCAAACCGTTTCCAAGGATTTGATGACAGGTCATGAGCCGTCACGATGTGGTATTCAGCCCTGTATGACCGAATTCCCACGATTCATAAAAATCTGAAATGCTGATGTCAGACCAAATACCACACCAGCCGGCCTTCAATATTGAAGTCTGATGATATACATAACTTAATTCCTCTATGTGCAAGACCATTGGATTTCAAGTTCAATGCCTTTGCAACTGTTTAGCAAACGGAGTGGTTGACAGCTTGCTCACAATCTTAATTTTATTTTAACTTCAATACATACATACCTACACGTTGTATTACTACCTTCAACTAGAGGCATACGACATACGACACACGAGCTGGAGAAAAATTACGAAGTACTTCGTATGTACGAGGTACGAGTACGAGTACGTAATCGGAGTACGTAAGATTACTTGCTCCTAGTACCCACTCGTACCGTATACTACTACTGTACGGATACTCGTACTGTTATTACTCAGGATACGTACCTGGTACGTACCGGTAGGTATTGTATGTAAAGAACAACTAATACCATTACAATCTGCTCTTACCGGTACCGGTACGTACAATTACCGGTATTTGAATACGAGTACGTAGGTACCATATCCGTACGTACTATATCCACACCGGTAGCAGGAGTCATAATTTTTTGAGCCCTGACCGGTAGAACCGTAGGCTTTTAAAAGTAAAAACAACATTCTCAATCGTCACACTATTGAAAACTGTCCCCACTAAAAACACATTTACAACTGTATAATTACTTGATGATTAGTTTGGGTGATGTTCTTTGGTCTTGTAGAATGCTTCTATCATTAAATAACTACTTAATCATCATCTTTCAGACGTACACGGTTATCTATTATAGCCCCTAGGATTACTAGGTAGGACTATGAATACCTGTACGAACTTCGTACTTCGTATTCTTTTTTCCCCATATGTGTTGTTGTTGTCCACACACACTGGGCCTGCCTGTACCGGCACAGCGCGATGATGAAGTGTTAAATTACTGTATTGAGGTTTTGGGTCGATCTTTATTTTTTAATTGGTGCTCCAGAAACGCTGACTTTTTTCACTTTCCACGCAGATGGAATGTGGTAGAAAATACTTAGTTGGTTTGCCCGCAATTTCATACTGGGTCCTGCACGGTACCGTTAATCTTCCTGTCGTTGGACCAATTTTTTCAGGTGAATTACGAAGAAACATAGCCGGGATGCACATCAAATGCATTTGCACCAGTATATTTCTGCACATACGAAACGTGAGATCGTTGGTGATGGACAGCCACTTCTACCGCTAATACATCTGTTATTACGTTGTCAACCGTCACAGGTGCCTCCTCCCTTAGCAACTAAGGAGTTTCTTAGATTTACACACGGACTTGTTACCGTGGTATTCTTGGTGTATCTATTCAATACAAATTATCATCATGACGAATCCTGATCCTATCAAGAGGCATCGACAGAACAGAAGCGTCAATGACTTCACTTCCCCCCACGCTCTGAAAAATGCTCTTTCCAGAATGGATGCTCGCCCCGTTGTATCCGCAAACAGCACATGGGATCCATCGGCACCACGTCTACCGTTGCTTCCTAAGGAAAAAAGGGCCGGCGAAGAAGTGATTGGTGCAATAGGATCCGATTTGTGGAATAGCGAAGACCTTTCAACATTAAAATCAGTAGCACAAGCCGCAGAAAAAGAGATAGCGGATGGGATGGACATCGATGGAGATGACGAAGAGCAAATGAGAGAGGCAATGGAAACCGAATCTCGACGTTTGGCTGTCTTGAAGAGTTATCGCGTTGTAGGATCCGGTCGGAACGCCGCTTACGAAAGATTGGTATCTCTTGCCAGCAGAATATTCAAGGCACCAATTAGCTACATTACTATTATTGATTTAGCTAGCAGTCACATCCTTGCTGCCAGGGGACTAGGGGCGATGGCTGATGATGAAGTCGAAAGAAGGTCATCTATTTGCGCTCGAACTATTACTAGTAAAGAGGAACATCTGGTCATTCCCGATCTCTCTGAGGACGAACAATTCAAAGACCACAAAAATGTTGTGGGACTACCGCATCTTCGATTTTATGCCGCTGCTCCCTTAGTATCTCCTGAAGGATACCGTCTCGGTACAATTTGTGTTTTAGATACGGTACCCCGTCCAGAGGGATTGTCTTTGGACATGATGCAAAACTTGAGAGAAATTGCAGGAATGGTTATGGATGTAATGGTCGAGGAACGCGAACGAAGGAATTTTGAATACCGTCAACCATCGCAAATGATTGCCACCACCTCAAACGATCTCATGATACCTCTGTTGGGAATTGTGAAGGGGCTGTCCTCAATTCGAGAGGACGAGGGACTTTTGAACTCGTTGTCCAGTCAACAAGAAGAAATCTTTAATACTGCTTATGCGTGCTCGTCCGTAATGAATCGCATATGCAAGAAATCTCTGCAGTCCTTCAACAAAGATAGAAGAAAACGTACAGCAGCCAGTGCGAAGGAAGAAACGAAAGAACACGACGAAGAAGACAACCTGCTGGTAATGCGAGACTTAGTAAAGCACCTCCATGTCGTAATGGATCCTTTTCCTAAAAAGGTTCCGCTTATCATTACAACTGATGATGCTGTCCCGCCTATTATCATGACTGACGACCTCAAGGTCTTCCGTTCCCTCGTCAATTACTTAACCAATGCGTGTTCAAAGACGGAGACTGGATCAGTACATCTGAAAATACACGTTAAAGATGAGACCGAGGACATGGAGGAGAACAGCGGGCCCAGCCAAAGCGTTATTTTTACGGTCGAAGATACAGGATGCGGTGTAGATGTCGAGGAATACCACCATTTGTTCAAGCCTATTATATTGCATAAGGAAGAGGAAGATACTTCCTGTACTCTCGCGACGCTTGGAGGCGAAGATGCTCCCGAGGTGACGAAACGGACGAGCCTTGGATTGTATTCAGTTGCAACGCAAATCAGTTCGATTGGGGGAAGGTATGGATTCCGTCCGCGAGAATTCTCTGAAAATGGATCGCGTCTCACTGATGCGAATGGCAATGAATTGAAGGGGTCCGTCTTCTGGTTCAGTATTCCATTGATTTTGCCTCACCAAGAAAAAGATTCTCCCAGAAAACCAGAGGTTGCAATTCTCAAGTCCAAGAGTATGGGGGAAAACGAATCCGATCTCACCGATGAGCTTATGGTCGAAGATGATTCCGCAGATTCGTATGGCCAAAAGAGAGCTTACAAGTCTCTGGATGAACCTGCCCCATCTAAAACCCGTCAAAAACGCGCCCTAATCATTGAGGACTCTATGGCGACTCGAAGAATCATGTCGAGAATGCTGAAAAAACTGGGGTTCGATGTAGTTCAAAGTGTGAACGGCATGGAAGGCCTTAGAGAATTGCAGGCCAATCTGTTCGACATTGTTCTTTGTGACTTTTTGATGCCGGTCATGGACGGAACCGATTGTGTTCAGCAGTATCGACAATTCGAGGTTTCCCATCGTCCATGGTTTGACCAATACATCGTTGGCATGTCCGCCCATGCGAGCGACGCAGATATTGAACGCGGAATGAAAGTTGGGATGAATGACTATAGAGCGAAGCCGGTGACAATGAAACATCTCGAAGAAATTCTTGAAGGGCAGGAATATCAATATGTTACGACAAGGCTTGATTCCATTGCTGTTCATCTGGAAGAAGAGATCAACGATACCGAAAGTGCAAAGAGACAGAAAGCCGAAAGGCAGCCACAAAAACCACCCCAAAACGAAGATTCAATGAAAGTGTGTCTCGTAGTGGAGGAGGGAAACATAATATCTGAAATCGCGGAAAAAGTGGCAGAAAAGATTGGGTGGAAATCGGTTGTTGTCCACAGCGGAGAAGCTGCATTGCGGCTGCTACAGATGCGGAATTGGGATGCGGTTTTGCTCGACGAAGAACTCCCGGGTGTCACGAGTGGCAAGGTAATCGAGAACTTTCGTGTTTGGGAAAGCAAAAACCGTGTCAACAGACAAAAGAACGTCGTGCAAGTCAATTCGAGTTTCATCCCTTCGGGTTTGGAGTCTTCGACGGGTCTGGATTCTTCTTTGTCGTCCTCATTGGTGCAGCTTCCTTCTGGATTTGATGGTGCGCTCGGAAAACCTTTGTCCGCCAAGGTTTTGAGCGATTTTCTCAGCTCTTCGTGCGAAGGATCCGCTACGCACATCCTTCCGTGAGTGTTTGCTGTGTGTCAGGACGACCGGATTCGTATAAGATTCACAGTACATAGTTGTGTTAAAATTTTATTGAATCTTTTGTGCATGCTATAATACCTACATCCATCAGAATTAGTCCCGATCTTGTCCTAACCTTTTTGTTCAAGATCCAACATGATGCTTGTTCTACGGTATCTTGGTGACGCGAAAGAAAACGAAAAAACTTGGCGATGAAAAAAATCGATTTACGATAGTAAGTAGCGTATGTACGATATGCGAGTAAGACACGTAGGTATGTAGTACTTCGTATTACATACCCGGAAGCCAAGATCTCGTACTCGTACTTGCACCGGTAGTATGAAAATTCTCGTACACGGTACTTACCAGTACACGCACGGGGGTACGAACTCACGGAAATGAGGACTGAGGATGTGCTACCGGTACGTACGGTACTCGTACTCGTACTATCGGTATCCCCGTTCTGAACAATGACCGAAACGCACGGTTGTGTAACGGATGCATTTCTTTTGGCTGCTGTCCTCGTTTTTACTCACAATTCGTCCCTTCCCGTACGAGTATCGTCCTGTCCTGCTCCGTACGAACCGTAATACCAATACTTATCACCACCGCGTCCCAAGATAAACCCTGGTGTCGTGAGCAGTGAATAAAACAAGCAATAATACCGACGATATCATTATTTCGAATCAATCATGGGGAAGGCAAAAAACAATGGTGTCAAGGTATTGACGGCTGGAGGTGCTGCCAACCCCGGTCGAAGCGGAAACGGAAACGGAAACGGTACCGGAAGATCATCACGGCGGAAAAAGGAAACCACGAAAAAGCAAAACGCGGTACCCGACGAAACGATCCAGGGAAAGAATACGTTGCACTCGTCGGATGCTTCAAGTGGAGACAGCAACAAGAATTCCGGATTATTTCAAACAGAGGTCGCCACCGAAACATTCTCCCTGGAGTACGAGGCACCCGAAGCTGCGGCAAACGACAACAACGACAGCGAACGCAATGGTTTAAGTGTTCTGACGGACCCTTTGAAAAAGACTCCAAAGGATTCCTTTCAAGAGAATGAATTGGTTACACCAGTGAACATCGACGAGCTGTATCAAGAAGAATCTCAGAAGTCGAAGAAGTCGGATTTGATCTGGCTTTTTCTTTGTTTCATTGGCATCATGACGTCGTTCGTGTGTTACGGTTTGATTCTGGAATACACGACTAGTGGTGGCCGAAAGTTGCACGAATTGAGTTTCCTCTTTGTCACCTCGGGCTTGTATACACTGACGGCAGCCGCTGGTCGCTATGTTAGAGGCGAAGCACGGACAACAATCCCCCCCTCGCGGTTCGCCATCCTTGGTCTCACGAGCATGGGTTCGACCTTTACTTCCGTCCGATCCCTTCGTTTTGTGATATATCCGATTCAAGTATTGGCCAAGAGTTGCAAACCCGTCCCGGTTATGCTCATGGGGACATTGATGGGCAAGCGATATCCTCTTCGCAAGTACATCAACGTGGTCATGATAGTGATAGGAGTAGCTCTCTTCATGGGTGGAGGCGACAACAAGAAAGGGAAGGACGACGAAGAAAAATCCACGTCTACCCAAATGGTTGGAATCATCCTTTTGTTTATTTCCTTGTGCTTCGATGGTGGCACCGGTGCCTACGAAGACAAACTGATGAGTGTCCATAGCGTACAACCCTTTGATTTGATGTACAATATTCAACTCGGAAAGACAATCTTGGCCGGTGTGTCGCTGTTGGTAAGTGTCGAGCCAAGTACAAGCTTTTACACGTGTCTGTTTTCGAACTCGGAGGCCTTGTCGACCGCATCGTCTAACTTGTTGAGCTCTCAAAAACCATGAATTGAATAATCGTCTTTTGCCGTTTAGGTTCTGAATCAGCTACACATTTTCATTCAAATGTGTCAAGAGATGGGAATGCTCTTGGTTGCTCTCGGATTAAGTGGAGCAATGGGTCAGGTAAGTTGGCTCTCTGAGTGGATCGAGTGATAAAACACGTGGTCTGCAGTTTTTTTCCTCCAATGCATGGAATCCAATCATTATTCTTTTTGTGTCTAAATCATGCCGCCACCCAATAAATGTTGACCCTTCGTTTAGGTGTTCATTTTTGTGACAATCGCAAAATTTGGCGCTCTCACTTGCAGTATCATCGGATTGTCGAGAAAGATCACAACACTCTTGGCATCAATCTACTTTTACGGCCATCACCTGAATGGAATTCAAGTCAGCGGTCTAGTTATTTCCGTGTCAGCAATGGTGATGAATTTCATGGGAAAGAGCAAAAAGGGACACGGGCATGGTCACGGCGAGGCACAGCATACAAAAGAGCACGAGAAGGAGGACGAAGAAATGCAAAAAATGCTTGCTGAGTATCAGGACGAAGAAGAGGAGGATGGCGATATCGAACTTCCAGGGAAATCTCGTCGGTGATTGTCAACTTGGTCACAAGAAAATGCTCAGCGTGCTAGCAGCTGAAACAAAGATCAGACGAAGACTTCAGCACAATCGAGGACACTCCATACACTCTTTCTCAGGGCAGAGCCTCCGAACTACTTAGGGTGGCATAAGTAGCAACAATAGCACAAAATAATAGAAAAGCCGTCATCTGAACTTAAAAAACAGATTTCGAATCATAATCAATATTAATAGAGAAAACTTCATTTTCTATCTTAATACAAGCGGACTATTTGGAACAGTTCTCGCGAAATAATCATGATTTGAAACTACAATGTTTACCTTCCCGCAAGTCTTCGTTCCCTTTTGCACGCGCTCATGAAACCTCTAACAGCAGTATTAAAGTCGTTCCTAGGCACCCCGCTGTTCAAAATTCCGAGGAATTCAGCTCGAGGGCGTTCTGGTGCGTTTGTCAGTGCAACGGTGATCCATTGCGACATCGCTGCCGGTGATAGAAAGTGCAATTTCCACAGGACACCCGCAATGGATCCACTTCCGACATCCACGCTGTATGCTGGTAGATCGCCCACCAAAGAACGCGCGAGATTGTTTACAATAGACTGACCTTCAACGGCAAGAACGCTCTCCAAGGCCTGGAGAGGTTCTCTGTTGTTCTGTTCTTTCACGGAAAGACCGTAAGAAATCGAATTCTCGACAAAGTTCAATGTCCCTTTGTTTGCAGCACTATGATCCAATTGCATACCCACTGCAGCACACTGAAACAGCGAGCGTAGCAGCGGGCTCATAACTAATGGTTCGGGGCAGTGGGTAATCATGCGACCCATCATGTAAAATAGCTCTTCAACAACATCGGGATGTTGCGTCAAATCCTCAAGATTCTTGAGGAAAGCAAAAGACACCGATGCCATTGTGCTGATCATGTTGAAGAGGTTCGAAGCATGTTTGGGGTCGCGACCGTATTCGGTAACGCATATACTTGCAGCATAAAGGTAAGCCGATTGACGAGATGTTACGTAACTTTGAATCAATTGTTTCATCAGAGGCTCAAGCATGGGTTCATATGCAGCGGCGCCACAAGATCTCAAGGCATGTTTGTGTAAGCGGCAGATTTTTTCGGCCATTGCATTATTCAGTGCGAAACGAACCGACAATGTATCCAATATGGGCCAGACCGAATGTATAATTTCCACAACGGGAGATGCTGATGATGTCGGGAGACGTGGAATGTTGAGACATTGGACTATCACGGTGAGGCGATCTAATTCAGGAATGATGTCCTGCTTGGGTTTGGAGCTTTGATCGGCAGCTTTGGCTGCTAGTCGACTGCCGATAGGCTGGACGATCCTTTGTACATAAGTGGAACCATCTACCTTCGTGTCGTGAACTTGTCGAGAAATGGCTCTGCAAGCACCCTCGAGAACTTCGAGCTCAGCATTCAACGCGAGGATGCCGGGGGATGCAGTTATTTCTGTGTAGAGTTGCAGGACGGGTTCACCGATTGCCATGTTCTGGTTGGAGCATTTGCAGAGCTCTTTGATTGACAGAGCAGCAGCGGGAGAGCAGGAAGGAATGGAAAGTCCTTGGGCAAGAAATGGCATCAAAGGCTGCAGCAAATGAGGATGACCGATTAGCCATAAAGCGTACTTCCCGATTAGCTTGCTAGCGGTACAACGAAGAAGTTCGATATCTGAAGGTAGCCTTGGGATCAATTCAAAACAAAATGGTAAAAAAGTAGATTCGTCGCTTGGTATGAACTTGTTGATAGACAAAATGCACATCAGACATGATTCAATGTCTGGCCAACTGTTCAACATATCGGTGCTAGCACGCTGAACTTGGTTCTGCAAATGTCTGCCGAGGCGCTCAAGGACAACTTGTCCTCCAATCAATCGACAGCAATCCTCCACAGTCTCTGATACGTAGAAGCGATTCCGATTGATCTCATCCTTTTCATCATCCGATAGATCTGATATGTCAGATGGATATTTCATTAAGTTAATCGAACACACGTCAATCAGCTGTAGCAAATAAGGTGTGTATCGGTCGATCAAATCCTGTCGAAACTCGTAAGGTTGGATTGATTCCAAATCCATCACCATTCTGTACCAGAAGTGAAGTGTCATGCTTGAAATTTCAGTTTCTTGTATTGAAGAACACCTCAGGACCCATTCGACTAGCTGTGAAGCTTCTCGAAGTTGGTTCGATAAGATTAAGCTCATATACGATTCAGCCATCTCGGTGATTATTCGACAATATGTTCGAAGAATATCTTCATCCCCCGATGCCAAGGCTTGGTCGAAGGGAAGCTTCGAGGATAAAGGAATCATCCTCTGTACTAGATCGTGATTGGACTGTACGTAACTTGGATACATTCTGTAAGTTTCAATGATTACATCTGCTGCAAGTTCCATCGTTTCTTGATTCAACAATGCATGAAAGGTAGCTTCTAATAATGGCGATCCCGTTATAACATTTGGCCGGACAGGAACGTGACGTATCCACGTATGCAGTACTTCGTATGCAGTATTTGCCGCACCATCCCAACTTTGAATAAATCGAAAGACATCACTTGACATTGCAACAAGGTGGTCTCTCATGTAATATCGTTCATTCTCGTCCACCAGGACTAATCGATCGGAAGCACATTCTTCAGCAAGAACTTTAAATATCTGCATCACAATGGTTCTTTTCTTTGGATCGCTGCTCACGGTTGATAATAAATCTGTCACAATAGTTGTCCACGCCATTTGAACGGCAAGGGCGGACACTGCCATGGCCAAACGGTTTGTCAATGCAGCATCCCCCATTGTAGAATAAGTTCCGAGGTGTACGAATAGTGAATCTCGAAGGGAAGGCAGAGAAGAAGGAGGAAGTTGAAAAACATCAGTTCTGCATTTTGTGTGAATTGTTTGAGCCGCAAAAAATCGTTGCTGTTGTTGTTGAATCACGGCCTGAGGATCTGCGGCAGGTGAATTATCTTGCAGCAAACGATCGCATACCATCCAAGCTATGCTCGATCCTTGGAAACTGGTCAAATACCGATCGGCAAGTTGCCTTTGCTCCCACCAATTAGAAGGATCATTTGACACCGCTTGTGGGGCAAACACAGCTTCCATCGCCAATCTCACTCTTCTCATTTCCTCTTCGACATTGTCACTGTGTTCAGGTAGAGCAGACATGATTTTTCGTTCGATAGTCTCAAGAATTGTAAATCTTATTCCGTATCATATACGCCTTCAATCCTCCGGCACTTCTTTGTTGTCGACAATCCACTTCCAGCCAATATTTCCACGATTTTTTCCCCGATAACCTCTAGTCAATCTCTTCCAAAGAGCAAACGAAAGCACTGATCACCCTTCACAACAGTATAGCGATCAGGATGGCGATGGTATTACTTATTTTTGATTTGAATTATTTCTTTAATACGGCATTTCAAAAAATCAAACCAATCACTTGTGCGGTAATTGATTAGCGGAACAGTACAAGTATTAAACATTAAACGTATCTCGTAGTAATGCTAGTCCTACCGTACCGTAAGACGCGTACCGGTACGATTACCTGCACAGCGTATCGTACCATTTCTTGTACGGTTGATGACAGACGACGTTGCCTGCCTCCGATGAATGAAGGAGGCAATCTGTCTGTCTTGGTCCACAAGAGAACCCCTCCATACAGCAAGTAATCGTACAGTACGTACCGTACGGTACGCCTCACAAGAACTTCTATGGATCGTGTGTAACCCCATACCGTATTAACCCATACGGTACATGTTTGAAAAGCTTATTTCAAGGTACATCTGGAATCTGTTGTTCTTTTCCCAGTTTTATTAAGTCCAATTATAGAATTATTTTGTCTTCATTAGTGTCTATGAATATGAAAGAATAATGAGCCTATCATTTTTCTGCGAGCGTTAGTATTTTAATGAAGAATGTGCGCACCCAGTCATGATGATGAACCGTTAACTCACTGTTAAATTAAATTTGAATTAAATACTCCACATGTAACTTAACAACACTCCACATGTAGATAATGAGTGATTCCCCCCAGCATAAAATGAATAAAAGTTTCTGACCAAAGTGAATAAATCTATTCAGTAAGTACATAGATTTATTCATTACTGAATAAAATCTGGCAGTCGAGACTGTTTCGGCTGCCAGATTTTATTAACTGAATAAACACCAAATAAAAACACCAACAGAATCTTAAAATCAAACATTTCAGTCACCCAACGCACGAATCAATGGTGTGCACCTCTTGCCCCTCTTTTGCCAAGCATGCTTTTTTTGTGATCATTGCTAATTTTGGCCAGCTGAAAATTTGCAAACGCTAATTTTGCAAAAATTGCAAACGAAACTCAACAACAGTACCAATTGTCTCTCTAGCAAACAAATTTTAATTAGACAGGGCACCAATATTCTCCTACACTAATGTTGCTGCTCTTGTTGCTCTCGCTCCATTGCTAGTAGACAATTTATCAGTACACAATTCATTGGATGAATCAATTTGATTTGGCTGCACACATAAGAAAGAAAACGAAACAGAAACACAACCAGCAATGCCAGCAATTGTAGCAATCAACATGTCCCCAACTGGAGGCAGGAAAGCCGGCATTGGCAACTACACCAAGGCCAGGTTGGAGAACACGTTTGCTGCCATTAGAGCTATCTTACCTTTTGGAGGAGAAGACTGGGACAGTGTTAGAGACCTATGTGCTGGAAAATATCCTGGGAGGGACACTGAATCCATTCGCAACAAATACAATTGATTGCACCGGAAGAAGGCACCAACTGGCAATCCAGAGATCATCTGGAAGATTGGTGAGGCAAAGGAACTCAAGGAACTGGTAGGCCATAAGGCAGACATTGGAGACAGGGAAGAAATGTATGATATTGAAACAGATGAGTTTGTATCTCGTCCTCCTCCTCCTCCTCCTCCTCCTGCGGTTGCAACTCAACCAGTACCACTTCTACTTGGTCAACCAACTCAACCAACACAACCTGAAGAAGTTACACAACCCAAAGAAGTTACCCAGCCCAAAGCATCATCAGCAGGAGCAGAGCTGACTCCTCCCAGTATCATTAGTAGTAGCAAGAAGAGACATTACAATAGCAAAGCAGACAATAAATCACAGATGTTGAAAGTGATTGCTACAGCAGTACTGCAAGAGGGACGTCATGATAGAAAGCTTCAGCAGCAGTCTTTGGAACTCCAGAAAAGACAACAGGACCAGGCAGATCAAGAGAGGAAAGTGCTATTACAGGCATTCCTTGCTCAACTTAGTGGTGGTGTTGGTACTACTAGAACTCCAATTACTCCCCAGGTTACTACTCCCCAAATTACCGTAACGGGAGTTAATCATGCATGCAACGGAAAAAGCTATCTTCTCCGGATCATGTGCAAACCCTATTAACCCATATATTGTTGAAAAGCTTATTTCAAGACAAACATGAATCTGCTGTTTGTTTGTGTGAACATAAACTAATAATGAGACTTTTATGTTCTATTTTCAATAATTTTGAGACTCTGCACAGTGACAGCGCGCATGCCCAGTCACTCAGCAGCCGTTAAACGGTTAAACATGTATTTTGAAAATACTCCGCGTGTAAAATATTTCTATGGTACTTCATACAAGTACAGGTGCCAGTGCATCCCTACAGCCTATGTTGGTACGAAACAAATATTTCTACTCAGTATGAGTACGGTACGTACTCCTACCAGTAGTGTGTATTTTTCCTCCAAATCTAGGACCCAAAAGCACTCATTAGGTGGTGACACACAAACTATCAAAGATAACTCACTTCTGTTTCTTTCATGATTCATCTTATCCTATAACACAAACAATATTCATGGACAAATCAAAAAATGTCTGATTTTGGAATTTCTAATTGGAAATTAGTGTGTATTTTTCCTCCAAATCCAAGACCCAAATGCACTCATTAGGTGGTGACACACAAACTATCAAAGATAACTCACTTCTGTTTCTTTCATGATTCATCTTATCCTATAACACAAACAATATTCATGGTACAAATCAAAAAATGTCTGATTTTTGGAATTTCTAATTGGAAATTAGTGTGTATTTTCCCTCCAAATCCAGTACCCAAATGCACTCATTAGGTGGTGACACACAAACTATGACAGGTAACTCACTTCTGTTTCTTTCATGATTCATCTTATCTATAACACAAACAATATTCATGGACAAATCACAAAAAAAGTCTGATTCTGAAATTTCTAATTGCAAATTAGTGTGTATTACTTTGTATTCTCTCATGTCCTACAGGTATTAGTAGTTCTTGGTACGTACTTGATGGTCTGTCCTTCGAAGCCTTCACTTCAGTTTTATGGTTGCTCTCACTCGCTGCAGCATCCCATCCCATTGGAGGACCAAATAATCTCGTGTACTATGATAAATGGAAATACATATGATTCTTCACCAGATTGTTCCCCTGTCCCTTACTTCATTGTAGATAATTATTTATACAGTTAATGAAATGAACAACCATCTTGTCAACATTTAAAACACCATTGTTGTCTTCTTGGAAAACCTGATCAAACGTTCCAGCGTATTTGAGGAACTCTTCCATACCCAACAACAACTCAATGGCATAAATGTGTCCGTTAATTTTTTTCCTCACACTTTCTGCTCCTGTTCTCAAGATTGGTTGACGTTCTTTGTGACAACAACAGTTGACAACCTTCTACAGACAAAAGTGTAAGCATCTGAATGTAAAGCATGCCAATGTACCGGTTCCCCTCCTTCTTTGCTGTATGTATCAATTCCAAGAAATTGGTTCATGGGAAGTCACAATCAGATTGCCTCTGAAGAGCAGCACCATAGTAACTGGCTATCCTGTCCATGTCACCATGTAGGCACGTGTTGTTCCCTAAAAATTCCTCATGGAAAGTCTTCGCTGCTCACTTTGCGCAACCAAGTTGGTGCATATGGAGTCTCTCTCCTGGTGACGCTAGATTAATATTATGTGGGGTTTCTCCAAAATCAAGATCATAAAACGCATTACCATTATGCACCTGGTGGTGGGAGACATTCATTGAAATACTGTTCAACATTCACTCCTTCCTCCACCATTGGAACAGTAAAATTGGACATCTTCCATAGCCAAACGGGTTGATACTCTTCCCCATTTTTGTCATTAGGCACATTCATGTTCCCACTTGTAATTGAAATGGGAAACTTCAGAGCAGTCACACATGTGTTATTACCAAGTGCTCTTGGAAGATTGCAATGCCTACAGATCATCTTTGTATTGGCTGTTTGATAATGCTCACAAAGTTGGTTGTGGTGGGGAGTATCACCTATGAAATAAGCAACTCCAAATTTCACAGACCATTTCTTCTTGTCCCATGGCAAATTAGACCATTCAATACCATCTGTTTAGGTTACAGGCATCTTTCAAAGATGAAAGAGCAAAACGAAGGCCAGAGTGAAGATTGTTCACATTGTTGATCGATTTGTCACCTTTATCACGTGTACCTGTTGGGTAAAAATATATAGTCTCCCATGCATCCAGCCAAGAGTTAGGAGTTAAGGACGTTGAATATGCCAAGTGTAATTTTAAGTGGGGTAAGAGTGGTTCGTCCACTGTTGTTGATTGCAATTCCATCCATGTAGAGAATAATAGCCACCAAAATTTCATTTCTGTTTTTGTTGCATCTCTTCTCCCAAGTATTGATCCAACATTTAATGTGATGGCGTTCATCTATATCAATATTACCTTGTAGTTCCGCATACCAGACTGATAAGGTTGGGTCTTCAGCATGGGGGAAAGACAGATTTTCTTCCTTTACCACAGTCATGTTTGTTAATAGGGAATGAAGCAATTCTCAGAAGCACTGGACATAGATTTGTTTACGACTGGCAATGTCAGCACCAATTGATTTCTTATAACACCAGTCAATAAGATGAGGTTCAAACCCATCACCTTCTATTTCAGGCACAGTTGCATAAATGTCCTTCATGTCTCTTGACCTTGTCTGTATGAGATTTCCTTTTGTCCATGAAAATAAATTAAGACGCTCCAATCTGATAACCCTTTCATACAATTCCTTCTCTGTAACTTATGGTATGCTATGATTCCGCATGATTTTCATTAACTTGATCTTCACCTTGAGTTCATTGGATACGTGCCTGCTGGCAATGGGAGTCATAATTGCGATGTTTGAATCAGGAGGGGAATCATCAACAGCCATGTTGTTGCCTTCTCTATTGAGATTCAAAGAGGGGAAACTTTGCTGTCAATTCCTCCTTTGTCATCCTCATCATTAGGAGAAAAACAATTATCATCAGAAACAGAGTCATCGTCATCGTCATCATTGTTTAATTCCTGACCAATCAAGGCACTCTCCATCGATTTGACAGAAAGGTCATACATAACTTGATTGTCAAGCACCTCTGGTACTAGTAGACCACTACTCAGTGGACCATTACTGGGTGTTTGTTAGACTTAATTTTTCACTAGCATCCTCTGGCTTCTTTGATTTTCTGATGAATATGGAAGATGTGAAATCATCTACCCCCAAAGATTGGTAGTAATGAGAATAGCATGATTTGTTGTGTGAAATATGGCTCAGAAGAGCAGGCAAATCAATTACTCATGTATTCTTTCTCTGTCTTGCTGTAAACAAGGGGGGTTTCTCCTTCTTGGCAACCTTCTTCTTTCCGCAACCGGTAGTGATCAGAGGAGAGTCGAAGTAGCAATGTTTACAATAAACCTGATAATTGGGAGTGCGGACCACCGTTAGTAGCCAGTAATAACAATAGAAATGAGGAAACGATTCAGATTGAGAAATTGCAACAATGCACTATTTGTTTCAGGCATCAAATTCAGTTTGAGGCCACCACCGGATCAGAAACAGATGCCAGTGGGGTAGGAAGATGTACTGTGCGTCAAAATATTTTGAGTTGGACATTAATTTCAAAGAATTGGGTGAAATTACAAAGGGGGACTGGTGGAGTCCGGCCCACATATGCACGTGGTTCCCCAACAACCCCAAATCTCATTTGTGTGATGTGGATGCCCAGTGATATGCCCCACATATAACCCCACCCCCCTCGGTATTAGGCGTATGTCACCGCCACCACCACTTGGCATGATAGGTAGGAAAAGAAATTTGGGATAAAGTAGTTGGCACGAACTTGACCAGAGCTGATGCTTTGGAGATATCCAAATCTTCACTGGCTGAGTTGCGAGAGAGGTTTACAAAAAGTGAGTGAGTGGAGCGGACCGTTGGTCTTTCCTTTTCCCTGGTTAGCTTTTTGCACGGAGATGGGAGGTTGGGTTGTTGAGAATTATTGGTCACAATTTAAGAATTTTCGCGCATCCTGAAAATTACGAAGTCTTAATTTCGGTACGATACTCGTACTTCGTACAGTAATATTTTACGTTGATTCTTAGTCACGCGTACGGTACGAGTACCGTACTCGTACCCTTACTCGTACGGTAAGACTGCGGTAAGACTGCGGTAAGACTGCTGTAAGACTGCGGTAGACTGCGGTAAGACTCCGGTAAGACAAGTTCGCGTACTCGTACCCCGCAGGAACAAGATTACGTACGGTATCCCAGGCAAAAAATCTCAAAATCCATGTGTGGTCAAGTTAGCCATAAACTCAGAAATTTTTTTTTCTCCTGCTAAATCACTGCATAATGCCATTTTGTTCCAATTCTTGCCAGAACAAGTCGTAAAAAAAAGTATTTCAGAAGTATCATATCGTGTGTAGAATTAGACGTGTTTTATGTACTGCCATTTGTATGGTTGCTTCTAAAAAATACAGTACGTACTTCGTACTCTGTACTTCTTAATGCGCACCCTTAGAAATTTCCATTCCTACCGGTTAAGCTCTTACGGTAGGTACGTACGTACCAGAAGCTGTACATTTCAGGTACTTTCGCTCCAAACATGCACCAAAATCCCAGTCATGCACTGAAAAATTTCCTTACTACCTTGACAAGCTCATACGAGTACGTACTCATAGTACGGGGTTACAAATCATTCGGATTCAGCATTAAAAACTGGTCTAGATTGACTACGAGGTACCGGTATTTCAATGATGTATGTAATTGATTTTTGACCACTTGGTCATTAACTGAAAATTGAAAAGTTAACTAGCATTATGTAGTGATTTAGGAGGAGAAAAAATTCATTTGTGTGACTTTTTGGCTACGTAACTGACCACACACGGATTTTGAGTTTCCGGTCGTGTCGCGCCACTCCGTAATAATTATGACCCCTGCGCCAAACGGTTGAAGTATTATTTTTTGCGTAAAAAAACCGTGGACAAGCGTCTAACGGTAAGATTTTTAGCATCACGGTAACAAAAACTGAACTTGTCGGAGCGCCCCAAGAGTGAAACAGAAGGGTTTTTTCCATAATTTAATAAAAAGACAAATACGATTTCAATATGTCAGACAACAAACT
This sequence comes from Pseudo-nitzschia multiseries, assembly GCA_037355745.1. NCBI lineage: Eukaryota > Bacillariophyta > Bacillariophyceae > Bacillariales > Bacillariaceae > Pseudo-nitzschia > Pseudo-nitzschia multiseries. The sequence continues at coordinate 3,756,746 of CM074791.1, forward strand.
TCGATGTGCTTTGGTCTACCGCATTGAAAGCGGCGGAAATGCCGTTTGCATTGCAAAATATGATCACGCCGGACAGTACGAAACTCACGGAGGAGCAGATTCGGCTCTGTATGGTGGCCACGATAAGGCCTACGCCGAGGCTGTTGCATCTGTAGTCACAAACGACCCACCTTCTGGGCTTTCACAGAATGGAACTCTTGGAGGGATTCAAGGTTGTCCAGTCGGATCAGCATCAAATCGTTTACGGAGCGGATGTTGATGGCCTATGTAAGTCCCTTCGTTTCGATTCTGAATCACGGCGACGGTGTATCGTGTTTCCTGTATCCATGTGCCTGCAACTTCAAACACGACTACGTGTATTCTTAGTTTCGTTTACAATCGTTCCAACGATCACACTGAGGAAATGGCTGAATAATATCATTTTTTCTCACTGAAATCTGTTCCTCCTGTGAAAACTGACTTCGTACCGCAGGCTGTGCTACCATTTCCGGTACAGAGTATCCTTCTCGCGTTTCTATTGGTATGTTGCAGGACCTATATACTGATTTCTCAGCGAAGTTCGGCGATGCTGCCAAGACTGCTGCGGAAAACTCACTATCGAAAAAGGCCAAGCCAGTTCTCCAAGAAGTGTGCAAAAAGTATGAAGACCCGGCCGCAGTTGACAAGACGCAAAAAATTTTAGGACAAGTCGATGCTGTGAAGGGTCAAATGCAAGCTAACATTGCTAATATGCTCGAAAATACCGCGAGTGCTGAAGCTATGGCGGAAAATGCGGTTCAACTCAATGAGCAGGCATCCGTCTTCAAGAAGAGAGCTACTGATGTCAAGAAACAAATGAGATGGAAGAACTTGAAGTTGACTCTTCTCCTTGGCGGTATCATTACTGTCATTGTTCTCTCAATTACTATCCCTTTGGTGACAAAAGCAAAGGACCTTGCTTCTTCTTTCTAATTTGGTGAAGTTGAGGTTGTGCATCACTTGGGGCGAGCAATAACGAACCACAATGCCTCCATTATTTTTTCAACATCCGTGGGGAACTGCACAGAGCTGCTAGTATTGTTGGAGATAGGCCCGCGCGACATGAGCTGACTGACTCGACTGAAACATTGTGGGATGAGACATACTTTATTTACTTGTATCTAACCAATAGGATTATTACATACTTGTATTCTTTGAGGTTTCGTATGTACTGCTCCGAGTTGATAATCGGGTGAGTCTGTATAGATGTGGAACGGCTTGGTGTAGTACGGGTTTCTATAATTGCTTTCATCTCCTTGAAGGCCTTCTGCGTTGTGGCATCCCATGTGAATTTCTTTGCTCCTGTCATCTCAGTAAGTGGTGCTAAGACGTGCTCGCGCCTAGGACGAAAGGACTTGTAATAATTGACTGCTCCGGTGAGTGATCTCACATGTGTGACATTCTGTGGTGGGCCCATTCTTAGAACTGCATCTATCTTCTTTTTCCATGGCTTGATTCCTTCTGGCATTATCCAATGGCCCAGGATATCAGTTTCCTTCACTAGCCAACTGCACTTAAGTGGGTTGCATTTCATTCCGTTGTTAGCGAACCGACCAAGTATTTGATCCAGTAATTGTAGATGATGATCGAATGATTCATTGGTTCAGATTCCTATGCCGTCAATGTAACAAGTACAGTCCAGTCATTCTAGCATCTCTGTCATGGTGTGCTGGGAAACATTGGCGCTGATTTCCACTCCCATGGGTAGTTTCTTGTATTGGAATAATCCATATGGTGTTGTTATAGTGCATAGTTTTTGGCTCTCCTCATCCAATTGAAATCAATAATATTGCATCGATAGATCAATATGTGTATTTTCCTCTCCTATTCATGATATCCTGTATCCGAGGCAGGGGGAAAGGCTTCCTGTTAATCCTATTGTTGAGTTCTCTAAAATCTGATACCCATCAAACCCTGTAATCCTTCTTGGGTATGATAAATGCTGGGAACGCCCAATCTGATGGTCCACAAGGCTCAACAAGTACGCTGTCTGCTATCAAACTGGCTAGTTCCTCTCTGAATATCTCCTCTCTTTGATACGCAACCGGATAGGGTTTCATGTGGACTGGTCAGGCATCGCCCTTTCAATTCTATATGTATCTTCCTACTTCGTGTTGTTTGAGCATCGATTGAAGTTTTCGCCTTTCTTCATCATTCATGTGGTCCTGCTTTCGTGTGACTTCTTCAGCTGTAACATGCCAATAGTTTCTTTCCAGTATTTTGTTAGATTCATTGTTGAGTAGGTTTGCATCTGCGGCTTCCTCTGAGCTCACTCGTATTATTCTCGCTGCATCCTTCATAGACACTGCCACATCTATCCACGTAATAGTGTGCATATCAAATGATATCACTATGCCGGGCTGCCAGCAGAAAGTCACGGCCTAATATGATAACATACCTGCAGCGTGGGAAATCAAATATGGATGCTGAGATCCCATTAATCCTCCTGCCATTCACAAATTTGGGTAGTTGTAGCTCTTCAAGCTTCACCTCATATGACATATCAAACGCCCCATTGGTTCTTGCTGCTCTTCTTTTGTATCCTATGTGCCTTGGTTGAACTCAAAAGGGCATTGATTGTTTGTTTATCATGGTTTTTGTGCTTCCAGAGTCAAGCAGTGCTGAATACGGTCTATCAGCTGCTACTCCCTGTATTTGTTTGATTTTCAGCAACACTGCTGGTGTTGCGTCATTCCTACCAGTGGCCCTTGGCCCTGGTATTTTGTTTTTGGTGGCTTGCAGCCCCTTTGTTTTCGTGTCAGCCTCTAGCCTTTTTACAGTGGCCTTTAGCCCTATTGTTCTCGTCGTGGCCTCTAGCCCTGTTATTTTTGTATCAGCCTTTAGCCCTTTCACAGTGGCCTGTAGCCCTGATATTCCCTCAGTGTCTCTTGGCCCCGGCGTTGTGTTTGCATGCATTGATTCCGATAGCAGTCATTCATATTGGTTTTGATGTTGATTCTGATTTTGACTTTGATCTTGATTTTGATTTTGGGTCGTGAAATAACTGGCATTGCTCGCCATTATATTGGAAAACGCGTCCCCATAGTTGCTCTATTCCCAATTGTAGTTGCTCTCATTGGATCATCTTCCTGTTCTGTCACCTTGGCCTTGAAATCTTCCTTGGCCCCCAAATTGTCCTTGGCCTCCAAATCGTCCTCCAAATTGACCGCCGGTGCTACTACCTGAGTATGTGCTGTTGTTGTTGGAACCGATGTATTGTGGATAAGGTGTTGTCTGTTTTTTTGGATTGAGGTAACATTGGTCCCACGTATGGTTCCCTTGTGGATGATTTCTACACTTTCCTCCACCATTTCCTCGGCCACTGTTTCCTCTTCCGAATCCTCTTCCGGGTCCTCTGCCGAATCCTCTTCCAAATCCTCTTCTAAATCCTCTTCCAAATCCTCTTCCAAATCCTCTTCCTTGTTGTTTGTTCTTTCTTTCCTGCTTTCTTGTCTTGTTGGCGCTGTCCTTCTTTCTTGTCATGTGGTCCCAAATCTGTAGTATGGACACCTCTCTGAAATTTACCGCTGTGTCCATGTATGCATCCTGCCAAGATCTAGGATGGGTCTTGAAAAACATTCTTTTTCTTTGTTGTTCCGTAAGGTTGTTATCATTGTCTCCAGGCAACATGTTGATATAATCAAGAATGGTGTCGATCCTGCTGAAATGGTCATGTTCCTGTAATGTCCATGGTCTTTGCCATATATTGGTATTCAAACGCTGCCATCATTGTTCCTTTCGCATCTGAGTCCAGTGTGACGATATTGATGTATGCTTGCACTGTTGTCTTGAATTCTTCCTTGGTCTGCTCTATCTCTCTGCCGACTAGCATCTCATTCCATCTCTTTCTGGGTCATCTCAACAGGCACTGTTTCCATTGGGTATGCCACCTAATCAACCGGCATTCCTAAATTAATGCAATTGTCCACAAATAAGTTGTAGGTGTATAGAATCTCTTCTACTTCCAAGTTCTGTACTCTTCTGATATTCTTCTTGCCCGCGGGTCGGTTTGTGGCCCTGGCATAGTCCACTACAAGTTTGTGGCTATCATGGTCTTCTGTATGATTGAGGACATCACAACCAATCCAACCACAACATGTTCAGACAACAGGAAATTAAATTACTAAATCCTAACCCCGTGAACCTAAGTACGTAAGGGAGCGCAACATAGGTACGTAAGGATACTTAGACAATACCGGACTGCGGGGAACATAAGTAAATAAAAGTTGCCTTATGATCCCAGGGCGAGTGAATGAAGAAATGTGTAATGGTATCCCACATACAAGATCACTTATGGCAACACGGTACAAGACACGTGCAGCGCAGGTTAACGTATTTTCAAAGGAATGATCGATTGTACCTTTTCCCGACGGCATGTGTTCTGAGTAAGACCAAATTTGCCCATGTCAATTTTGACGATAAACCAGAAGAACTTGTAACTGGTATTTTGGAACTGTCCGGACTGGAAGAACAACATAAGAATCAAACTTGTGTTACAAGATTCCTTCAATATGATGTTAACTCAGAACAAGAGGTGCACCAACTAGTTTTTATGGAACACATTCCATACGTGTTCCGTGAGATATTCGTAATTGATCCGGAAGTTCTCCAACGTCATACTTGGGTGGAAGAATTCATTCAGTATAGCTACCTTCCAGAAATGGGTACCATATTTACCCCGTTGACAGAAAAACTAGCAATATATTTGTTGGAAAAGTCGGATGATCTATCCTCGGCAAACCTTGTAGTTCAATTTTTGGACGATAAGGTTGTCAACAATTATGGAAAGGGAACGGGAGAATTGAATCTGGCGTTCAAACACCTCCAGGGTGGTGACTTTGTTTTTTACGAACCATCGGACTTTCTAACTTGGGATTGCTTCAAAACATCAAAGGTTCAAATAAATGAGTTCAAGAAATCAAATAACACCTACCGGGTAGGATGGGTTACATTCAATTTCAATACAGACAAATGATTCCAAGCGTGGATTCATCCCATCCTGGGATGATGACGTTGATGGTGGCAATGTTGGCAAGACAAACAATCTCAACAAGGGGAGAAAGAGCATTAGTGGATCGTCAGTTACCGGTAAGGGTGCGAAAAATAAGCCCAACAAATCTAAAGAATCAGGAATTGACACAAGTAAGATTAGTGGATCGAAAGTTACCGGTAAGGGTTCGAAAAACAAGCCAAACCAATCTAAAGAATCAGGAATTGACTCAAGAAAGATTAGTGGATCGAAAGTTACCGGTAAGGGTTCAAAAAATAAGCCCAACAAATCTAAAGAATCAGGAATTCACACAACAAGTAAGGGTAATTCCAAGGATACTGGTTTGACCGACACAACGACTAAAACATGTGAAAAAAAGGGTTCAAATGTAAGCGAAGAAATGATTATAGATGTTGCTGAAAAGTCCTCTTAACGCCTGTTGTAACCCTGCCAATGTTTCCTATCGAGATCAATGGAGATGAAACCACACATAGTTTCGAAGTTATGTGTGCTGTTGAAAGATCAGGATCCAGAGATAATGTATCCTCTTTACGAAGTACACGAACAAGTTCGTTACACTCAAAAAAGAAACGGACCAGTTGAAATTGGAGAAGTTTATAGGTACTGTTTCGGCTCCTACAACCAATATGAACAAGTTGCGGGTTATTACTGTATTTTCAACAAAGGTAAGGTGGGGGAGCAACAAAAATTTTGCCCATACTTTAAGATTTCCGGTCTGAAAGAAACCAATCCTCGACGCATTAAAAAAGTATCCGATTTAGTAAAATGCTACAGCAAGGATGTTGGGATTTGTGACCCGACGGATGGAAATGTGGAGGTATCCGAGTCATCTTCTGACACAACCAAAACAGGGTCAGAGTACACCAGTTCCACCAAATCGTCCAAGATTGGATGAGTGAGGCATACTATGCTACACCCAATGCAAGCATCAGTTTGTAACTCATCCATTATCATTCATAGTTTATTCAATCAATAGTATGAGAAATATTGATCCTGAAATTGCAGCCTACTTCGCACAATAAACATAACTAATATTACTAGGACTACTAAATTTTAAAACTGACTCAAGTATAAGTCATAGATTTCTGGTCCATTCTGTTTCATAATTAAGAACAAAACCATGGTATGCGTCTTGATGACCAATATTCATCCTGTAATGATTGTCTCTAATGACACACTTTTGCACAAACAAAATGACTAGCAGTATGAGCAATATTCATCATGAAATTGCAGCCAATGCCACACATTTACACTCTAAAACTGACTAGGAATCACTATTTTGGTACATGCATGTCCAGGGGGGACAAAAATTATTCTAAAATTCATACTGACTAAAGTATCATCCTGTTTCTTGTCCGGTTTGTTTCATAGTCTACCCCATTCATAGTATGAACACTATTCATCCAGAAATTGCAGTCAATGGCACACATTTGCACTCAAAACCTGACTAGGACTCACTATTTTGGTACATGTATGGCCAGTGAAAAACATTATTCTAACATTCATACTGACTAAAGTATCAGCCTTTCACTTGTCCAGTTTGTTTCGCAGTGTACCCCATCCATAGTATGAGCAATATTCATCCTGAAATTGCAGTCAACGCCACGCATTTGCACTCAAAAACTGACTAGGACTCACTATTTTGGTACATGAAGGTCCAAGGACAAACATTATTCTAAAAGTAATACTGACTAAAGTATCAGCCAGACACTTGTCCAGTTTGTTTCACAGTGTACCCAATCCATAGTATGAGCAATATTCATCCTGAAAATGCAGTCAATGCCACACATTTCCACTCTAAAACTGACTAGGACTCACTATTTTGGTACATGCATGTCCAGGGACAAGAAACAATTATTCTAAAATTCATACAAACTAATGTATCAGCCTGTTTCTTGTCCTGATTGTTTCATAGTCTACCCCATCCATAGAATGAGCAATATTCATCATGAAATTGCAGCCAATGCCACACATTTGCACTCTAAAACTGACTAGGAATCACTATTTTGGTACATGCATGTCCAGGGGGGACAAAAATTATTCTAAAATTCATACTGACTAAAGTATCAGCCTGTTTCTTGTCCGGTTTGTTTCATAGTCTACCCCATCCATAGTACGAACACTATTCATCCTGAAATTGCAGTCAATGCCACACATTTGAACTTAAAACTGACTAGAAGTCACTATTTTGGTACATGCATGTCCAGGGGGGACAAAAATTATTCTAAAATTCATACTGACTAAAGTATCAGCCTGTTTCTTGTCCGGTTTATTTCATAGTCTACCCCATCCATAGTATGAACACTATTCATCCTGAAATTGCAGTCAATGCCACACATTTGAACTCAAAACTGACTAGAAGTCACTATTTTGGTACATGCATGTCCAGGGGGGACAAAAATTATTCTAAAATTCATACTGACTAAAGTATCAGCCTGTTTCTTGTCCAGTTTGTTTCATAGTCTACCCCATCCATAGTATGAACACTATTCATCCAGAAATTGCAGTCAATGCCACACATTTGCACTCAAAACTGACTAGGACTCACTATTTTGGTACATGCATGTCCAGGGACAAACATTATTCTAAAATTCATACTGACTAAAGTATCAGCCTGTTTCTTGTCCGGTTTGTTTCATAGTCTACCCCATCCATAGTATGAGCAATATTCATCCTGAAATTGCAGTCAATGCCACACATTTGCACTCTAAAACGGACTAGGAATCACTATTTTGGTACATGCATGTCCAAGGACAAAAATTATTCTAAAATTCATACTGACTAAAGTATCAGCCTGTTTCTTGTCCAGTTTGTTTTGTAGTGTACCCCATCCATAGTATGAACACTATTCATCCAGAAATTGCAGTCAATGCCACACATTTGCACTCAAAAACTGAGTAGGAATCACTATTTTGGTACATGCATGGCCAGGGACAAACATTATTAGAAAATTCATAATGACTAAAATATTAGCCTGAGACTTGTCAATATTGTTTCATAGTCTCCCCAATCCATAGTATGAGCAATATTCATCCAAACATTTCAGAAAATAACACACTTTGGCACTCAAAAAGTAACTGAGAAACACTAATTTGGTTACTTGTTCATACAAAAATCAAAAAATAATAACCAAAAATTACGGAGACTACCCTTGGTACACCACATCTCTACGGAGGAATCGATCCACTGGACACGTTCACCACTATATCAATAACCAATCATACATGAGCGGGGAGAGTTACACTACATAAAGCTAGTCAGTTTTTGAACCATATAATTGGTGTGCACCGTCCCAATACAATAATAAAAAAATTGTACAAAAATAATACGGAGAACACACCTTGGACATATATCTACGGGGGAATCGATCCAAAGGACACGTTCACCTCTACCGGTATATCAAGAACCAATCATATCCAAACGGGGAAAGTTACACTACTTAAGGCTAGTCTGTTTATGAATCAGACAATTTATGTGCATCGTACCAATACAATATTAAAAAAATAGTACCAAGGAAGTACAAAGAATACATCTTGTACACATCTCTATGGAGGTATTGATCCACCGGACACGGTCATCTCTACAATATATCAAGAACCAATCGCATGCAGACGAGGAAAGTTACACTACTTAAAGCTTGTCTGTTTTTGAATCAGACTATTTACGTGCACCGTCGTAGTGGTGGTGCCGGTACGTAACAATAGTAAGAATTATGCCTGTTCAGGAAAAAGCAGCCACAACCAAAAACTGAAAGTTACAACGCCTGGAGAAAACAACAAATACAAACTTTATGATTCGGCGTTGGAGTACGAACGTTAGGTGTACTGTGGTGTAAATAGGTGCATGACTGCATTACAAATGGGAAATAACAGGAAAATGAAAAACAAAACACCTAAACCGACACACAAAACAACAGTTGTGCCAACCCGGGGTACTGTCTTGTCCAAGGATTACAACAAACAGATGCATGAGCTAAACCACGATGACGTAAACAATGACGGAAACCCGTTTCTATATCATTTCAAAACAGGATTTGATGCCTTGTGTGCCAAAAACGGACACTTGGTTAACACAATCCTTAGTGGATGCCAGAAGATAGAAGAAGTGCGACAAAGACTCAACAGCAAAAAAGGACATTTCAAGGAGGACAAAGCTTTGAACATTTGGGAACAATGCTTCAAGTACATAACCGAGGAAGTATTTCCCGACTACAAAGAAGGGAACACTGACGGGATGGACCATGTATGGGCAATGGGAGTCATTCTTGCATACATTACATGTGGTTATCCCGCATTGAAAACATCGGAAGACATTAAGTGCTATGACAACGTGGGTATTGGACCGGAAGTAAAATCAATAGAACAAGAGAGAATGATACAAGACGGTCGTACTTTCCCGGCCAAAAATGGAGTAATCTGACGCCAGAGGCAAGAGAACACATAAAAGAATGTATACATTACCACCCTGGGAACCGTCCTTGTATGACGTACATTTGGTTCAACAACTGGCGCAAAATGACGAATGAGGCAATCATCGAAACTGACAGATTGGAATGGTATTGCAGATCAAAAGACGATAACGAGTGGTACTCAACACAAGAAATATTTCCGCCAATTAAAGAAGAGAACATAAATAACAAAAACACGGAAAAAAAATGTACCAAACATAAGTGGGATTCGTTCATGAACAAAGCAAGAAAACAGTCAAAAAAGAAAAAACGGAAAGTAAAAGAAGTGACAAACAGGTGGGGAAAGAGCAAACAAGACGAAAACGAGTGGAAAATTGAGAAATGGCTAAGTCTTTACGAAAAACGTTGGAAATCGCCGGAAGATTTAGAGGAATATAACAACTATCCCGTTCCTTGTGGAGCATGGGGACGCGTGAAACACTAACTCTGCAACTCTGTAAGGATTCCATTACAAAAAAAAACATGACAATATCGAAGGTATCACCGGTACAAATTAAGTGCAAAAAGTAGAACGGAAATTATGTAAAATATCACCTAAAAAAAATTTACATTCAAAAAAAATACTCATCAGAAAGCAACAAAACAACAACAAAAAAATTCCCTCCGTTTAACCTACAAATTGTGATCCATTCCATAATTAATTCAGGGGAGAGTGTCAACCACCCAAAAAATAGAATTTACTGCAACGCCGTTGCAGAAAATTGAAAAACAATAAGTAAATAAATAAATAAATACGGAATGATATGGTACCGTAGGGTAAGTACAGTAGGGTACGGAAGATCAAAATGTTCGGGTCCGCGCCAAAATTTTGAGGACTCCACATTCCAGAATATCACGGCACGCTTGAAAATAAGATAGGCAGGTGACAGTACAAGAACAACACTCACAGATAGTACAATTAGTTGAAATACAGCTATTCCTTGGAGACAGTAAATCAAGAGCTTACAGTGTGTACAGTAGGAATGAAAAAAAATTACCAAACGATTCCTACAAACAACATTATTATCATAAAAATAGCGCGCCAAATCAATCAAAGGAAAAAACGGTAAGTTGAGGTGCACGAGTTAACAAAAAAATTATGGTGGAACTGAGTACTATTTGCAGTCCGGGGACAGGTAGAACCTTTGTTACCAATAACACAAACAGCCCAAACAGCAGTGTATCGGGAAGTGACTGAACAAACACAAACGATAGCCAAACATATAGAAGCACCAACAGTAGCAACAGAAATATTCTACAGACAACAAAAGAATCCGATAACGATAACTTGGAAAACAACATTGTCAAACACGTCAAAGAAAAAGCATTCAGGAAATTTAAATTCCCGCCAGAGATTACATTCGTGAAGGCGACGATATTCAAAATTGTCAAACAAGCGAATAACAATGAAATACCAAATACAATCGATATAAAAGACCAAAAGTGGAGTGGAATTTATTGCCGTGCAGTGACTGCGTGTAGGCACAATGCTCAAACTCTTGCCAGGAAAAACTACAAAGGTACGCAACCAACAAGAAAATGATTGCCGGCATGCAATCGTTCATAAGCCATTCTAACATTTTGGTCGTATGAACACTGACACGTAGACGATAAAAGAAACAACCTGATACCAGATAGTTTCCCAGGAACGGTTCTAATCACGGACACACAAGACGTTAACTCAGAAAATAGGTACCAATTGCACGAAGACTATCGGCGGAAAAATTCACCAGAATTCAAATACTTCATGAAAAGAATTCTTGGAGCGGTGTCACCAAAACAGACAGACTTCAAAAGAAAATCAGTCAGAATGACAATCAGTAACATTTTCACCCCAAGCAATGAAGCTTTTGCATTGCTTTTCCTTTACAACGACTACGACTCGTGGCTAAACACTACAAAGGGCACGAGGTTGAGAAAAAAATTCACTGACGGTAAGTCTGGAAATAAGGAGGGGTGGAGTAACAAGGGACAAGATCTTTACGAATACCTAGTAAGTGAATTAGAAGAAGGAAGGGAGGAAAAACAGTCAAAACAATTAGAGACGGAAATACTTAAAATGTACCAAAATCAAAATGGCAATCGTAAACAACAAGATAAGGAGGAGAACAAAGAGGGAAAAACACGGAAGCGAAAACGTACCTTGGTTGAGATTCTAGGCGAAGATGATGAGGACTACAAATTTTTCATGGAATACAATAAAAACGAACAAGAGTAATTGATGATATCAACATCAATAGTAGAACGGCTAGTTCATTATTATTTTATGGTTTGCACAATATTGTTCCGGGTCTTCTGTTCGAATATAATACAATAAACAAGATAATTTCAAAGGCTGATAAAATACTTTCGTATTTGTTACAAAATATGTTTGTTGTATTTCCGTATTTGATAAGCGTAGCGTGAATATTGTAAAATGTCGGAGAGTATTGCAAATGCGGATAAAATATTTTCTTATTAGTACAAAAATATGGTTGTTGGATAGATTTTGATATTCGAAAAAGATAGTGTGAGTAACGTGAAAGTGACGTAACAGAATACATTGCTGGTTATCAAGAAGCTCGTATATTTGTTCAGAAAATGGTATCAACGCTACGACAATATCAGTGTACATAGAGGATATTATTACAAAAGATGAGTTTCGTGTGGAAAATAACAAAAATTCAATGGAGAGTAAATATTAACGGGGTAAGCATGAAACAAAATTGTAGAATAGAAAAATTTGGAAACAACCATGAAACGAGGGATGAAAATATGGATAGGAAAATAGTCCTACTTGAAATTGTTGCGTGCAAAAATAGGTAGAGAATTATTTATTGTGCGCGCAACAAAATGTTTCGGAATATTTTAAAACATCGCACGAATATTACGAAAGCACGAGCATCGTTTATGTGACGGGTGTTTCGAAACGATTGTTTGATTTGCCGTTGGAGCACAGCAACGTTGGAGTAGAAGACCAATTGCCGTTGCCGTTGCCAATGGAATGGGAGATCAATCGCCGATCGATTGGTGTTGCAGATCAATTGGTGTTTTGTGGAAGACCAATTGCCGTTGCCGTTGCTGTTGCCGGGACAACGTTGGTGTTGCGGATCGATTGGTGTTTTGGATAGATTGGTGTTGCGGATCGATTGGTGTTGCTGTTGCAGATCGATTGGTGTTGGATCGATTGGTGTTGGATCGATTGGTGTTGCAGATCGATTGGTGTTGCTGTTGCAGATCGATTGGTGTTGGATCGATTGGTGTTGCGGATTGATTGGTGTTGCTGTTGCCGACGATTTTTCCTGGTATCAGAAAGCTCTTGCTTTGCGCTTCGATCGTTCCTGGTTGCGGTTGGTTTGATTGTTCCCGGTTGCGGTGGGTTCAATCGTTTCCGGTTGCGGTGGGTTCAATCGTTTCTGGTTGCGGCTGTTGCTCTCGCTGCTGCCGCTTGCTGCTGTTGCTCTCGCTGTTGCTCTCACTGCTGCCGATTGCGGCTGTTGCTCTCGCTGCCGCTTTCCGCTGTTGCTCTCGCTGCCGCTTGCTGCTGTTGCTCTCGCTGCCGCTTGCTGTCGAATCGACGAGTCGTTGCCGTTGTTGTTGCCGACAATCCTATTCAAATATATGATATGATAATTGAACAAGATGGGTGAGTATCTATTGATGTACTACATAGAGTAAATAATAACAACAGAATAATATGATAATGTACATGCCAATTGATTCGTAATTATCACCAACCAGGGAAAATTCAGCGCCCCTACAGGGGAAGATTTGTTGCTTCCGAATCCGATTTGGTTGCTTCCGATTCGATGGTTGCTTCCGATTCCGATTCGATGGTTGCTTCCGATTCCGATTTGATGGTTGCTTCCGATTCCGATTCGATGGTTGCTTCCGATCCGTTCCTATGAAAATAAGAAGAAACCAGAAGGGAGGAAATACATTATCAGTAATGCCGGTGGAGTGGAAGACCAATCAATTGCCGTTGCCGTTGCCGATGCCTATCTCTCTCATTCTTACCTTTGCTTGTTCCGACGTTCCGACAATCATCCCGATGAAATTGTTGTTGCTGCTGCTACCGTAGATTACTTCTTACTCCTACGTCACGAAAAACAGTATCTTGTTCTAGTTGATATAGATGCAATGGGAGGTTTGTTGCTTTCAAGACGTATATGTTTGTGGGCCAATTCAAACAACAATATCTATCCAGCCATTCCCCTCTTATCCAATGCTTTCTATTGTCATGCAGTACAAGGCTGTTATTTCGGACTGAAATATCTGAGAACGAATCGTTGTGCTCGGTGAAGAGGGTCAGATCCCCCCGCGTTCTCGGACGGAGTGTTGATTGCAAGAACCAAGAACACTCTACTCAAATAAGTTGGATGTAAGAAGACAGATTATGAAGTGATTGTTTTTTTTTTGTCGCGAGGTAGAAAAAGTGATTTTTTTGTTTGTCGCGAGGTAAGAAAAGATTATTACTGTTTGTGTGGGAGAGAGTTTTTTTGTTTGTCGCGAGGTAGAAAAAAAAATCTTCAATCAATCGAAGTAGAGGATACTTCTACTACTGTAGAATTCTACACGATTTCGTACTAGTGTAGATTTCTACACGTTTTTAGTACTAGATAATTTACGGTATTGAATCTGCGTAGGTTTCTACACGAGAAGATTTTTACACGTTACTAGATAATTTTTGGTATTGAATCCGTGTATGTTTCTACGCGAGTATATTTCTACACGTTTTTAGTACTAGATAATTTACGGTATTGAATCCACGTAGGTTTCTACACGAGTAGATTTTTACACGTTTTTTCTACTAGATATTTTCCGGTATTGAATCCGTGTTGGTTTCTACAGTAGTAGATTTATACACATTTTTTGTACTATAAAATTTCCGGTACTGAATCCTCGTAGATTTCAACACGCGTAGATTTCTACACACTTTTTGTACTAGATACATACTAGTATTGAATCAGCATAGGTTTCTACGTGAGTATAATACTACACAATTTTTGTACTAGATACATACTAGTAGTGGATCCGCGTAGGTTTCTACGTGAGTATATTACTACACGCTTGTTGTACTAGATACATACTAGTAGTGGATCCGCGTAGGTTTCTACGCGAGTAGATTGCTACACGCTTGTTGTACAAGATACATACTAGTATTGAATCCGCGTAGGTTTCTACGCAAGTAGATTACTACACGCTTGTTGTACAAGATACATACTAGTATTGAATCCGCGTAGGTTTCTACGCGAGTAGATTAATACACTCTTTTTATACTAGATACATACTAGTATTGAATCCGCGTAGGTTTCTACGCGACTAGATTACAAGTCGCTTGTTGTACTAGATAAAACTTATTGGGTAATGACTACAAAAGTATCTGGTCCAAGCCATGAATACATTTATCATGACTCATCAAATGCATATTGGGAACAACTTTGCCCCACAGAATGCCCAAAATGTTGAGGTTTGACTCTCCAAATGGCAAACATGAGGGTATTTTTGGTGCAATTCCAGGGCACAAACTGACTTATTGGGTAATTACTCAAAAAGTATACGGTCCAAGCCATGAATACATTTATCATGACCCATCAAATGCATATTGGGAACAACTTTGCCCCACAGAATGCCGGAAATGTTGTGGTTTGACTCTCCAAATGGCAAACATGAGGGTATTTTGGGTGCAAAAATTCAAGGACACAAACTGAATTATTGGGTAATAACTCCAAAAATATCCAGTCCAAACCATAAATACATTTATCGTGACTCATCAAATGAATATTGGGAACAACTTTGTCACACAGAATCCCGGAAATGTTGTGGTTTAACTCTCCAAATGGCAGAAATGAGGATATTTTTTGGTCAAATTCCAGGGCACCACAAACTGTATTAATGGGTAATGACTCCAAAAGTATCCGGTCCAAGCCATGAATACATTTATCATGACTCATCAAATGCATATTGGGAACAACTTTGCCACACAGAATGCCAAAAATGTTGAGGTTTGACTCTCCAAATGGCAAACATGAGGGTATTTTTGGTGAAATTCCAGGGCACAAACTGACTTATTTGGTAATGACTCCAAAAATATCCGGTCCAATCCATGAATACATTTATCATGGCTCATCAAATGCATATTGGGAACAACTTTGTCACACAGAATCCTGGAAATGTTGTGGTTTCACTCTCCAAATAGCAAACATGAGGGTATTTTGGGTTGAATTCCAGTTCACAAACTAACTTATTGGGTAATGACTCCAAAAGTATCCGGTCCAAGCCATGAATACATTTATCATGACTCATCAAATGCATATTGGGAACAACTTTGTCACACAGAATGCTGGAAATGTTGGGGTTTCACACTCCAAATGGCAAACATGAGGGTGTTTTTGGTGAAAATACAGGGCACAAACAGTCTCATTTGGTAATGACTACCAAAGTTTGCGTACCAGGCCATGAATGCATATCACATGACTCATCAAATGCATGTTGGGAACAACTTTCAAATGCATATTGGGAACAACTTTGCCACACACAGTACAGAAAATGTTGTGGTTTGTAGATACAAATGGCACACAAGACAGTACGGTATGTTAGGTGCAGTCTACGAGATTCTACATGTGGCTAGAGGATTGAAATACATAACCTTAGTGTTATCAAAAGTTTCCGTTTTGAAAAAACTATGGCGCGGGAGGGATGGCTTGCACAGGTAGGTGATCTCCTTCTACAAATATATAAGGGCGCGCCCAAGCCAAACAACACACAAAAGAAGTTAGGGCAAACATCATAGTACAGAACCAACAGAAAAACTCTACACACAAAACATCCTACACATACTACCCGAAACACCGTACACACACACACACACACACACACACACACAAAACACAAAACACCGTACACACACACACACACACACACACACACGAAAATTAAAAAAACCGTAAACACAGGAAACACTGTACACGCACAAGAAAGAACCCGAAAAAATTATTAGTACACACACAAAACCACACAAAAAGAAACACATGATTCTTGATCGACACCGTATTCAGAAAATAAAATAAAAAAATATGAATGCTATCAGAAAGACACGACGAAGCAAAAAATCTGAGGGAAGGACACTTCGAAACAACAAAACCATCCGGCACGGTGATCATCAAACTACAGGGGACAACAATGGTATGAAAAAAAGAAGAGTTAAAACAAACACGGCAATTACTAACAAAGTGTGTAACAGTAATACCACAACTATGAACGAAACAAAGGGCAACAGTGAAAAAAATGATACCGACAACACAATTTCTACTACTACAAACATGGAAGAACACAACACCATCAACCAGAGTAACGAAGCAGCACTGAGCATTACCAACAAAACCACCACTACAGTAATGAACCAACAGAAAGAAGGAACAAAAACCAATGTGGTAGAGAAAACTTCCAACGGAGAATGCTTCGATACAGAGGATGTTGTGAACCGTGTCATGAAAAAAATCACTGACATAGTGGAACAGGAAGTGGCAAAACACTTACGGCAAATAGAGAGGGAACCACAGATAGGGGTGGGAAAGGTAGTAATGGTACATAAACAAACGGAGGCAACCATGCAGGGAGAGGGGAGTTACAATGCCGGCGACACAACAGAACGAGCAGTAAGTACAATTACAGACGAATATGGGCATATGACAGACAACGATATGCTTAAGGCTTTGAGTAATATGACTGAAACACTGGACAAGCAGCTAAGAGATTACATCAAAAAGCATTGGTACCATAACATGAAGTTCCCTATGGGTGATGCCGTAACGGCGCATGTAATACAAAAGGCTGTTAAATCAAATGCAGTTATGGTGCCACAAAATATTCCAATGGCGTCATTCTCTTTCTTTTATAGGAAACGAGTAGGGACAGTACTGACTGCATTGAGGTACAACTCACAAACATTAGCGAGAAAAAACTGGATAGGTAAATACAGGTTGGGGAATTGGTTGTTGAAGGTAGGAATTTTGGAATCTATTTTTGGTCCGATAACACTAACATGCTGCCCGTTGATACTGATGATACTTCCGTACAGCCAATAGGTCGAGTCCCTATCACCTTCCCTGGTACTGTTACAGTTATTCAAGACACAGAAAATGAGGACACAGGTATTTTAAACCCTCAATACAGGAAATACAACAACACAGAAAATGAAGATTTTTATTATTTTGTTACAAGAATCATGTCGGCAATCAATCCGACTAAATCCAATTTCAAACAACGGAAGGAGAAGCACTTGCTGAGTGATATATTTTCTGTAGCGAATGAAGCATTTGCATTGACAGTGATCTACAATGAGCATCATGTATGGGTGAACCAGCAGCAACGAAAGAGTGATGCTACAATTCCGCGACAAAAAAAAAATCTACGATTCAGACAGTGGAAGCAGAAATGGATGGATGGAGGAAGGACGAGAGTTGTTCAGTGATTTGTACGACAAAATTGGCGAGATGCGAAAACAACCAGAAACAGGAAGGGAATTGGAAGAAATGATGAGGGAGAGATTTAGGAACAAAAGTTCGACAAATTACATCAAGAAAAATAAGCATGGCGATGCAAATATTACTAGTAGCAGCTCCACTAGTTGTAGTGGACCAAAAAAGAAAAGGAAGTTCTATATTGATCTGGAAATAACAGCATGGATGAATGAAAGTTTATCTATTGGTGAACTAATATAGAAAATAACAGTACATACATAATACAAAAATACTACTAATCATGAATATTGAGAATATTAGAAATAATGGAGGATTCGTAATATGTTGCAATAGGAATAAATCAAGCATAATAGAATCTACATTTTAAAAAGGGAATATTGTAGTCGAGAAATAGAATTCACAATTAGGAGAGCAGAATCGAATTGTTATTTGGGAGATTAATATTTTGGAATTAATACTGAGTAAAGATTTCTTTTTTATTTGTGAATAGAAGTAAGTGTTGTTGGTACGGAATAATAATTGGGTTCTGCTAGAGACGGAAATAAATTATTTTTATTCGAGAGTAGAGTAATGTGCATCACACACACAGAAATAGTGCTGAGTTTACGTATACCCCTTATACAATCAGCGCGAATTTCAGGGTGTACAGAAAAATTGCCGTGTTAAATTCACGCACAAAATTTGTGCGCGAGAAGTAAATTTGAACCCCACGAAACAGTTCTCGGAGGCAGTCATTGACTCAACCGGCCCGCACTACTACCAAGCCATGCCTCCAGGTAGATAGCAAGGCCAATTAGTACACAGTATCAGTGATCCATAGCACCCATCACCAGCTGTAAGGGACAATCCCCCTCATTGTGGACGTTCTTCGACCACCTCATCTGAATCGTAAGATAGCCAGCGTATGTACTACTAACCTGCAAGTTGGCCTTCTTCATGTGTGACGTGTCATCTCCTCTTGCAATCAAGTGCAGCTGGGCTCGGAGCATTGCCATGTGCCGGAGGCTTTGGAGGCTGTCTCCAATGGCTGTGAGGTCAAGCATTTGAGCAAACTCTTCATGTGTGAAAGTCCTATCAGCAGACGTTTTGACGCCAAGCTGCCAGGTTTCCTTCTTAGCCACAGCTTTGATCAGTCGATTGATCTTGATAGATCTAGTAGGATTGCCTGTCTCATTTGTTTTGTCCCAAGCTGCAGTGTTAGTCATGAAGTACGAGATAGCTTTCTTCCAATATCTCAAAGTGCTAGACCGCCCACCAACTGGATTACCGTCTATTCCTGGGTCCTCCATCCTATACACCTTCAAACACATCCATTTGTAGATGTGATCTGGCTTAATAGTGTTGAGCTCTTCCTGGTTGAACACCCAGTCGGTGGCATATTCATGCCCTCCAGCAATATGGGACATCAACTCCAACAAGATTCGGTGGTATCTTAAGAGCTGAGTGGGGGCATTCACATCATTGGGTAGAATTGGATCCGGTCCCCTTTGCGTTGGTCCTCTTGTTCGACGAGGGATCACTCTTCCTCTTGGTGTTGCTGTTGCTGGGGGGGGCGGCGTCGCTGGGGCCATTGGCATGTCATCGTCGTCAGCGTCATCTAGGACTTCATCCTCCTCATCGTCAGCAGCTAAGGCTATGGCAGCTAGCTCACCTAGGCCATTATCTTCAGCTTCATCCTCCTCCTCCTTGTAGTCCTCGTAGTCCTCCTCCTCATCGTCCTCCTCCTCCTCCTCTGGAGGCTCCAGTGTGTTGACGTCTGAGTCACCAGCATCTTTTGCTGCTGCAGCTGCTTCAGCTCTTTGCATGACAGCTTGCGCACGCCAGATCGCTGCAAGGTCCTTTGCTTGCTGCACAACCCTTGCCTCCTCCCTTGGTGTTCTTGTTGCAGGATCCATGTCAGCTAAAGCTGCTGCTGCTTGGGCTCTAGCACGCCGTTCACGGGCCCTTTCACGGGCCCGAATGTTCTTCGGGTCCATGCTCAGCTGACGCGGTATCTTGTTGTTCGTTGCTTGTTGCTTGTTTTGCTTCGATCGATTTGCAATTAGACAATATCGATAAAAAAAAAGTGAGCCAATCGATTGAAAATCAAGTGATCTGATCTAATCGGAGTGCAATCGATTTGCATGTGGATGAGAATTAAGAGAGCAAAAGCACATAAAATTATTTCCTTGGTAATAAGCGAGTCACTCACTCCTATTCGGGAGTTGCATAAGCAAGTCACTCGCTATTCGGGAGTTGCATAAGTTGCGCACCTCCGTGGGAAAATGCAGGGCTACAAATCAACCAGTAGCGCAACTATACTAAAATTAAAAATGCAACCGGTACTCTACTCTTAGTAGTACAAAAAAAATTGCGTACCCCGCCAGATGGTGGGGTACCAAACATAATACTAGTGCCTACGTAGAATCGTGTAGCCGGTTGTACTAGCCCAGGTTAAATGCAACCCAGGTTGCATTGGTGCGACATCGTACAGGTACGGGTACAACTTCTACATATTTTGTACACAAGCGAACGGATAACTTCTTTTTAGTACTGAATTTTGGTACCGAATCTACGACAATTTCTACATATTTTGTACACAAACGTGCAGTTAATACGTAGCATCAACCGTATCAATATTGTATCCACTATCTGCTTGTCCACTCATTTTCACCCATAGTAGTAAATAGAAGACGTCAGACAAAAAATAATATCCACCAATCATATTCAACCAAAATACCTCCTAATGGCTGATTGTTGAGTCCTGGGGAGGTACCCAACAAAAATGGTTTCAGGACCATACGGTACAAGTACAGTAGTCAAGGGCACTAATGATACCAGGTTCTTAAGCAAATGCAGGTACAAACCACACCTAGTTTTTATTGTTCATCCGACAAACAAATCGGAGGATGCAAAAGGGACACCACCCAGTTGTTGAGGAGCCAACAAACCCTAACAGTAGTCTGTTGGCCAGCCTGTCATTTTGATGAGATTTTCCAGTGCCTGTTGAGAAAACAGCGTTTGGTGCGTACTGAACCATCTCCGGTAGCAAGCAAAGTTTTTCTGTAACAAGTATCGATTGTAGAAGCCAATGTAGAAGCCAACGTAGAAGCCAAATCAACTTGCCAATACCCCCTGACTTGCCCTCGTACTTGCCCTACTTGTCACAGCCCAACGTAGACACTGCAACCAATGTAGACACTGCCCAACGTAGACACTGCAACCAATGTAGACACTGCCCAACATAGACACTGCAACCCAACGTAGACAATCCAACCCAACGTAGACAATCCAACCAACGTAGATCTGCAACCAAAAGTAGACACTGCAACCAACGTAGATCTGCAACCAAACAAAGACTCAATAATATGATTGCATCCCAACAGAACCCCATAGGATCTTGCCTGCAAACAAAGAAATAAAATGCAACAGAATCTCCAATTGGGCAACTGAGGACTGCAAAAGCCGTTCATTCAACAATCAATTTGCCACACACTGCAACTCGTGAAATGCACTCAATTGAATCACCACTTGCCAATTGGAACCTAATCAAATCACCACTTGCCAAATGCAGCAAAAACGAATTGTCATCATCAACTACTATTCCACGGGAATCACTGCTGTCACTGATAGTTCTCACCATCTATCAATAGTTGTGAATGATTGTGCTGTATGTAACTAGCAAGAATTAGTTGCATCATTACCCACAGGTCAACCAGTGCTCAACAAAGGTGTCCCTTTGAAGAGCCAGAATCAAGGAAGGCGTCCTTTTGAGAGCCCGGTACATAATGTAGACCAGAATCACCATGGTGACTGTCCATAGAAGATGATTGCCATTTAGTTTCCAGAGTAGATCTAAGAAATGTAAATTGTGATGAAGACCAAAGTTATGAGGAAGGCTAGCTTGTTGCTTTGAACGACTTCAGGAAAGAATTGTGTGTCGTACATTATAGTGTTATTGCTACATCAAGGAGTTGTTTTTCTAATACAGACCCAACAGATTCATTCCCACGTTGGTCTCTCTTAAACCAGTGCCCAACGTATCGTGAATGAGATCGTGGTTGAGATCGTGGTTGAGATCGTGGTTGGTGTTGTGGAGGACATCGTGGAGGACATCGTGGAGGACATCGTGGAGGAATTATCATTCCCGTGTACTTAATATGGAACTAATGAGACATCTAACACATTTGTCCATTTGTATCTTTGTTCTCAATGCGATTTTGTTGTAATTGAGTGATTCCCACCTAAGGAAAGTGAATAGAATGAAAAGCTAATAAAAAGTATTCGGAAGTGAATAGAATGAATACTTTTTTAGCACACCCAACCGATCAATACTTTTATTAAGTGACAAATTTGGAATTTGGAATTCCCTGAAGAAGAAACAGTAACTGTCTGTTTCATCACTACCCGCGCCACCTAGTACCCGCCTATTTTGGCAAGCAAGGCTGGCCGGGGAGGTTAAGTAGTTTATTCAATGGGCCTTTTGTTTGATCGTGATATATGGAATAAATGAGGTCCATTCCGAACCGGCATTGCTTTTCATGATCTCTTTAAGTAGTTTCCTCACGAGCAATTATATTTATTCTTTTCAATACACATAAAAGGCTTTAATTGTTTACTTATTGATCTGTTTCTTAATGATATCTTGGTTCGTACCTTTTAACCTGTTTCGTCATTATTCATGGTGTTGCGTGGAACCGTTTTTGCCATTTAACAACAACCAAAAAAAGCATGTCCGGTGTGGCAAAAGAGGTGCAAGAGGTGCAACAATGTTTGATTTTAAGATTCCGTTGAAATCTATTCAGTGTCAGTTAAGTGAATAAAAACTGTCAGTCGAGAGCCCCTCGACTGACAAATTTTATTAAGAAGTGATTACATCTATATAGAAAACACATACTTTGTATTATACTTTGTATGTGTGTTTTTATTAATTATATTCGTTTTCCTTAGGTGGGAATCACTCATTAACTGTCATCCCCGTTGATGAAACCCTCGTGCACATGGTCCAATTGTTCACATAGGCGAGCGTGTAAGGAAATTTGGCAAGTGATGCTTATACACACTAGTTTGCAATTAGAAATTTAAAATCAAGATATTTTTTGTCATTTGTCAATCAATATTGTTCCTGTTATGGATAACATGAATGGTGAAAGAAACAGAAGTAAGTTATCTGTGATAGTTTGTGTGTCACCACCTTATGAATGCATTTGGGTTGTGGACTTGGAGGAAAAATACACACTAAATTACAATTAGAAATTAGAAAGTAAGATATGTTTTGTGGTTTGTCCATGAATAATGTTCCTTTTATGGATAAGATGAATGATGAAAGAAACAGAAGTGAGTTATCTTCGATAGTTGGTATGTCACAACACAATGAGTGCATTTGGGTCCTGGATTGGGAGGAAAAATACACAATAATTTGCAATTAGAAATTAGAAAATCAGACATTTTTTGTGATTTGTCCATGAATATTGTTCCTGTTATGGATAAGATGAATCATGAAAGAAACAAAAGTGAGTTACCTTTGATAGTTAGTATGTCACCACCTAATGAGTGCATTTGTGTTGTTGATTTGGAGACAAAATACACACAACTTTGCAATTGGAAATTTAAAATACAGACACATTTTGTGATTTTCCCTCAATATTGTTCCTTTTGTGGATAAGATGAATGATGAAAGAAAGAGAAGTGAGTTATCTGTGATAGTTTGTGTGTCAACACCTTATGAGTGCGTTTGGGTTGCGGATTTTTGGACAAAATACACACTAATTTGCAATTAGAAATATTTATCATATATTTTTTGAGATTTGTTCATGAATATTGTTTGCGTTATGGATAAGATGAATCATGAAAGAAACAGAAATGAGTTATCTGTGATGAGTTGTGTGTTGCCATCTAATAAGTGCATTTGGGTTGTGGATTGGGAGGAAATGTACACACAACTTTGCAATTGGAAATTTAAAATACAGACATATTTTGTGATTTTTCCTCAATATTGTTCCTTTTATGGATTAGATGAATCCTGAAAGAAACAGAAGTGAATTATCTTTGATAAGTGGTGTGTCACCACCTAACGAGTGCATTTGGGTCCTGGATTGAGAAAAAAAAAAATACACACTAATTTGCAATTAGAAATTAGAAAAAAAGATATTTTTTGATTTTTGTCCATGAATATTGTTCCTTTTATGGATAAGATGAATGATGAAAGAAACAGAAGTGAGTTATCTTTGATAAGTGGTGTGTCACCACCTAACGAGTGCATTTGGGTCCTGGATTGAGAAAAAAAAATACACACTAATTTGCAATTAGAAATAAGAAAAAAAGACATCTTTTGAGATTTGTCAATGAATATTGTTCCTTTTATGGATAAGATGAATGATGAAAGAAACAGAAGGGAGTTATCTTTGATAAGTGGTGTGTCACCACCTAACGAGTGCATTTGGGTCCTGGATTGAGAAAAAAAATACACACTACGTCCGACCTAATTTGCAATTAGAAATTAGAAAAAAAGACATTTTTTGAGATTTGTCCATGAATATTGTTCCTTTTATGGATAAGATGAATGATGAAAGAAACAGAAGTGAGTTATCTTTGATAAGTGGTGTGTCATCACCTAATGAGTGCATTTGGGTCCTGGATTGAGAGAAAAAATACACATTAATTTGCAATTAGAAATTAGAAAAAAAGACATTTTTTGAGATTTGTCCATGAATATTGTTCCTTTTATGGATAAGATGAATGATGAAAGAAACAGAAGTGAGTTATCTTTGATAAGTGGTGTGTCACCACCAAATGAGTGCATTTTGGTCCTAAACTTGAAGGAAAAATAGGGTGTGGGTGTCACATCATTTTCAAGATTATTCTACGTACATCAGTACATTGTTATGGTACATAATATTAGTAATGAAATAAGTAGTGAGTGTAATAGTGAAAAAAATGGTGCAGCAAGGCTGACAGTTTGTTTTGGTTGGCCCACGCTCACTGGTCCGCTTCCCACAAAGAGAAATAGTAATGCAAATTGCTTAATTCATACAATCACTGCAAAAATAAGGCATGATAAATAATCACAAAATTGCCAAAAACACAGATGATTGGAAAAATCTCAATTCAAGATGCCAAAACAAAAATGGTCAAAGCTCCCCAAGCCAAAAGTAACATGTTTTCAAGAAAAGAAAATAGAAGCTCTGGCCAATGCAGCCAGGGACAGAGACACTAAAGATACCAGTAAGAAAACAAGCATTACCACCATGACCACCATGAAGACCACAACAACTGCAACAAGACAAGAAGCCCCACCGCTGCGGAAGAAAGAGAGACACCACCAAAAAGGAAAGCAGAAAACAGGCCCGTCATGGACAACGACAGTGAGAGTGACAGTGACAGTGATTCAAGTTCAGTTGGTGGTGTCAATGTTGGGAGCTCCAACAAGAATACAGATAGTGTAAATATCCACGGGATGGGAGGAAAAAATACTACGGGCAATGGACAACAGAAAAAGCCTGACGCGAACCCTCCTGGTGCAAAAGCTAGCAGAGGGTTTGACTGAGAAACCAGAACTACTAGAGAAAATACTGACAATGGTCAGTGATACTAAGAATGGAGAGAATTCTAAAGAGGATGCTGCAAAAACCACCAACATGGTTCCATTGAAGACAGTGTGGGGTGGCGATAGCATGGAGAAAGTGAGTACATTGAGTTATGGTGAGATGCATTTGTCATTGGATGATATGAACATGATGGGCAAACATAGAAAGACAGTTGAGAAACAAGTGGGAGACTATGTAAAGGATAAATGGTATGGTGGCATGAAATTTCTGACATCAAAAGAACTGTCCAAAAAAGTGATGGTGCAAGGCATCGATGCGGGTCACATCTCTGTTACAAAACACATCTCCATTCAGGCATTCTGTTGGTATTTTGATAATGCATTACCTAAAGCCCTGGCAAAGTTGAGGAATAATAATCAAACATTGGCAAGAAAAAACTGGTTTGGCGAGTGTTGGTGTAATGGTTGAATTGGACGGAGATTCTTGTGCTGTTGACATTCTTCCGTATGTGCCTACGTCCAACATACTTCTAACCCCACCATACTATGATATCATACTGCAATTTGTCATCACCACTGCTGATAGTGGTAAGGCAAAAGTTCCAGCATTATTCCCTGGTACTGTATCTCTGGATCCCGACTCGGTTGAAATTACAGGAAATGAGTACTGGCGCTATGGAAATGCAGATAATGAAGAGTTTTATTATTTTGTGACAAGAATCCTGTCTGCCGTCAATCCAGTGGGGACAAACTTTAAGCAGAGGAAGGCAACATAGCTGATAAGTGACATCTTTTCTGTTACTGATGAGGCTTGTGCCCTAATGATCATTGACGGGAAAAACAGAAGAAAAGGAAACTTGATGGAACATTCACGACACAAACAACAACAAAATACATGAGAAATAAGTATTGTGATTCAAAGAGTGGAAGTGCAGATGGATGGGACAAAAAAGGATGGCAAGTGTTTGCTAGATTGTGCAAGAAGGTACAAAATTAAGAGAAGATCCCGAAACGGGTAAAAAATTGGAGGAAATGATGCTTGACAGATTCAAGTCAGAAACAACCACTACTGTTTCAAAAGATGGTGGCACTGTTGCCAGTAGTCTTGCTGATGATGAAATTGATGATGACAACTATACTGACCCTATATTGCTGCAATTCCTTGGTGGTATGGACAAGGTTTAGGCATTTTTTTGTTTTGGCATCGTTACTACTATTTCTTGTGTCAGTCCATTCACTACTTTGACGCAGGTCCATTCACACCTTTGACGCAGGTAAGCTTCTGGGAGAGGTGATTAGGGTAAAAGGTACATTTTATACATACATTGCATACCATTGTTGCAATTAGTAGTTTTTATGACCCAAATGATTAAAATACACTGAAACTAGTACCTATCATACATATATTGCATATAACAGTAATAGGAAAATTCTTGACCCACAGAATTCAACTGCAGGGGTAGGTGGTCACAAGCCCTAGTGTTAAATTTTAAGGGTTGTGTGTTGCAAGCCCAAGTGTTAAATTATAAGGGTAATGTGCCACGAGCAATGGAGATAAATTTTAAGGATGGTGTGCCATGAGCACTAGTGTTAAATTTTAAAGATATTGTGTAACGACAAATAGAATTAAATTTTAAGGGTAGTGTGCCGCGGGCTCTTGTGTTAAATTTTACTGGTGGTGAGTCATGCCCTTATGTATTTAATTGTAGTGTGTGTGTGTCACGAACTTAAGTATTTAATTGTACGGGTAGGTTTTATTAAAATTAATAATAGCTATTCATGACCCATTAAAAAAAACATCGACACAGGGATTGAGAATTTGAAAATGAGCATGTTACTTGGGCTACTGAATCACAGGGTGGGCACATGTTAAAATTTTACACGCAAACCAGGGTTGAGAAAGTACCTTGGGACAAAAAAAGGGTCGCGGGGACAGTTATCGGACGTCAACAAGACGTTTTGACCGAATGACATGTGGACTCTATGTGTGTGATCTCAATGCAAGACATGACGCCATATTGGCTATCACCACCGCGAAAGGGCAAAAGGAATTCTATTTGGACCTTGGTGTACAAAGAGCCACCAAAGCCAGAAAGCTCCAAGAAGAGACACTTGGCTTCCCAAGGATCAGTGAGTTCCTCTGAACGATTGACAACAATCTGCTCCTCAACTGCACAGTAACCCAAAGGGATGTTCTCATGTCAGAGGACATATTTGGGGTGAACGCCAACATGGTGAAAGGAAAGACTGTTCAAAGGCAACCCAGACATGTCCACAAGGATATGGACCCAGTCCCTCCAGCAATCCTATCCCAATATTGTGAAGTTTCTTTGGGGATTGATTTATACATAATGAATGGAATCAAGTTCTTCTGATCCATATCCAGACACCTCAACTTCCTGACTAGCAGGATCATCCCTGACGCAAAACAAGCCACACTCTTATGCTGAATGGATACAATCATCAGGACCTATCCAACAAGAGGTTTCATTGTCACCAAGATCTTTGCTGGCGACAACGAGTTCAACTCCCTGGAGGACGCCCTGCTGTCCAAAAAACCACCTGTCCAGTTCCTTGGCACTGCCTGGAACCAATATGAACCTTTCATTGAAAGAGATAATCAAACGATCAAGGGGCGAGTCTGATGCACATTTGCAGCACCAGTGCCAACAGAGTGGATTTCCGGCTGAACAACTGGTGCAACCGAAGTGGAGTGTCCAAGACAATCACCACAAGACACCTCATGACTGGAGTTTGCCTTGACACCCAGAAGCACTGTAGATTTCAGTCCAGGGATTATGCCCTTGGCCATGAAGAAGGAGGGGACAACTCGGTGAGCCCCAGAGCCAGAGATGATATATTCCTCTGGCCAACCAGGGACCATCATGGTGCCATGTTCCTGTTTGACCTAGCAACGGAAAGAAGAATCTGACAGCGAACGGCCATAAGTGCGCACATGACCAGCACAGTGATTGTTGCCCGAGTCCACAAAATTGCCAAGGAAACAAAACTCAACAGATGTAATAACATATTGAGACATGAATGGCAACACAACAATTCTTGATCTGGAATACTGCCTCAGTGGCTACCAACGAGGATGCCTTGGACCAATCATTCAATACAGACAGCAACCATGGTTCCATTGACAGTGGATGGTCAGGGGAGATGAATCGAGATGAAATAGCCGACCTTGAAGATGATTTGGAGGATCATTTGGAAATTCACCAAGAAAAAATTATTAGCAAAATTATGAGCTGAATGAAGAGCAAAATGAAGTAGATTTTGATCCAGAGCAAAATGCAGCTTCTACAGCTGAAAACATGATAGTCTTGCGCCGGCCAAGCCCAATGACGCGCTAACAGAGGACAATCCTGTGGGATCTGTTCAAATTACCAACAATGACAAACATGGCAGTGACAATCATAGCGTTGAATCTGGAGAACCCAAACACCCTGGACACGATTGGAATGAAGAAGACTCCACAGAACTTGCAAATATCACAGAATTTACACCAGCAGAGCAATTTGAACTACAAGCTGAAGATTACAATGGTTAAGATTCAAACACAGGTATAGTCCCTATGCCCACGGTTACGCGAAGCCACAACAAGTTCAGCGCCAACAAGGGGTATCTCCCACACGCGCACCATCAAGCACATGTCACGAAGCACTCCTCATCCTTTTTCACTGGAGCAATGAACAAGGCCATCAAGCAAGTTGAAATTGACAATGGCAAGTACATTTTCATCTCCAACGCAATAGCCTCATACAGCAGCATTATTGACGCAATGCTTGTCACTAGACAATACAGGGTCAAGGCCGGAATGAAGATATTTGGTACTGATGGCGTTGAGGCAGTGCTATTGGAATTGAAGCAACTACACGACCGGCAAGTCCTCCATCCTGTACACATCAGGGATCTCGCCATAGATGAGATCAAACAAGCTCTACCGTACCTCATGTTCCTCAAGAGAAAGAGGTGTGGAAAGATCAAGGCACGGGTGTGTGCCAACAGGAGATCACAATGCAACTATATCTCCAGGGAAGACACCTTCTATTCCCCAACTGTATCGACCCATGCTCTGATGCTCACTTGCCTTATTGACGCAATTGAAGGTCAA
The DNA here is from genome assembly GCA_037355745.1 of Pseudo-nitzschia multiseries. Classification (NCBI taxonomy): domain Eukaryota; phylum Bacillariophyta; class Bacillariophyceae; order Bacillariales; family Bacillariaceae; genus Pseudo-nitzschia; species Pseudo-nitzschia multiseries. The sequence goes on from CM074791.1 coordinate 3,786,329, forward strand.
GATGTTGCTACAGCTGACATCCCAGGGGCATTTCTGCAAACACCAATATCAGAAGGAGAGATTGTTCACATCTGGTGTGATGGACCAATGGCTGAGATGTTTGCAAGACTCAATCCCTCCCTCTATCGGCCATATGTCCTTGAAAGAAAAGGAGACAAGACACTATACGCACAAGCCGACAAGGCTATCTATGGAACCCTAAGAGCCGCTCTGTTGTTCTGGCAACGTCTGTCTGGACAGCTAACTGAGTGGGGGTTCAAACTAAACTCATACGGCAGCTGCACAGCAAACAAAATGATCAATAGGTCACAGTGCACCATTGTCTGGCATGTTGACGATCTGAAGATATCACATATTGACTCAGGAGTGGTTACGGCATTGCTCAAGGATCTGAACACTGAATTTGGAAAGGAAGCACCTCTGACTGTCACCAGGGCCAAGGTCCATGACTATGTTGGAATGAAAATTGACTACACTGAGCCCAGAAAAGTAAGAAAGTTTAGCATGTTTGACTACGTCCGACGTACCTTGTTGAAGGAATCATTGCAGACCTACCTGAGAGCCTACATGAAAGCTATGATCACGCCAACACTGGCAGCCAACCACCTATTCAAGGTTGACAAAGACCAAGAGTCCCTTGACTTTGCAACGTCAGAAACCTACAACAGATTCACAGCACAGCTGCTGTTTGCAAACAAGCGGGCTAGACCTGACCTGGGCACAGCCATCTCATTTATGTGCACACAAGTGAAGGGACCAGATGCTGACAACTGGAAGAAGCTTAAGAGAGCCTTGGCTCATGTCAGGGACACTATATTCATCCCTCTATTACTTGGCTGGAATGTGACAGGTAACTCATACTGGTATGCGGATGCATCCTTTGCGGTGCATGCAGATATGGAAAGTCACACAGGAGGCATGCTCACATTTGGACAAGGGGCTATCATTGCCATGTCCACAAAGTAGAAGCTGAACACCAAGAGTTCCACCAAATCAGAACTTGTTGGGGTGGATGACCACCTACCATACAACCTTTGGTGCTACTACTATTTGCAATGGCAAGGGTACGCTCATAAGGGAACCTAGGAGTGAGCCAAACCACAATAGTTTGGGACACAACAACATACTGTATCAGGATAACACAAGCTCAATGAAGCTGGAAATGAATGGTAAATCTTTCAGCACAAAGAGAACCCGGCCTATTAACATCTATTACTTCCTCATCACTTATATAGTTAAGAATGGAGAGATAACTATTGAGTACTGCCCAGCCGGTGATATGATCACAGACTTCTTCCCCAAGCCTCTACAAGGAGGGATTTTCCGGCAGTATAGAAATACCATTATGGGCATAAGTGATGCTGGCTATATCCATTATAAGCAGGCATTACGATCAGTCCAGCAGGCCAAGGGCCATAACTAATGTACCACTCACACCAAGTCTAGAGTGTTTGAACGAGTGTAAGGAGTGTGTTGGAGATATGCCCGCGTGACCTGAGCTGACTGACTTGACTAAAACATTGTGGGATGACACGTGGAACATGATGTCATTGAAGTTGATCCTATCACAACAAAAATAAGATACAAGAGGGAAAGAGCACGCAATACTCTGTCCTCATACTTTATTTACTTGTATCTAGCCAATAGGATTATTTATACTTGTATTCTTTAAGGTTTTACGACTGAATTGCTTTTACGTAGTTACTGAATCAACAAGTATTGCTCAGCACAAAGATGGTTAGTAAGCAAAGCAGTCACAATCTTTTCAGGACCAATATTGACTTGTTCTTCAGTTCTGCACAATGGGGACCGGTAACTTGTAAACAGTCCATCTGAACATCATTCTGAAATTGCACAATGGCATGCTCAGCACATGACCATGCAGCGTTTTCTTGTTGCTTGACCACCAGCATTTATTTCTTCAGTTTTTCATTTTGCCATTTTCTTTATATCCATCATTGTTTGTTCTGTGTCTTACTGAAAGTGACCGCATGGCTCATACCAAAAACTGAACAATTGCATACCATAGATTTGGAAAGCTCAAGAGGATAAGGAGGAGTGTCAACAGCAGGAGCAGTAAAAGAAAAAGGAGAGGAGGAGTTTTCCCCCATCATTTCATGGTGTGTATCCGTGTGTGTGTAATGACACACTATAAAGGTGTGGTCAATTTTCAGACCCAAAAGGGTCGCAGCAGAGACATTATCTTTTCATCACAAATGAATAGAAGTAATATGCAACCTTGAGGAAGTAATAGATTTTCCATAGTAGATAGACAAGCGAATTTATAATGATTAGTATGTTTTTTTGATTCAATACAGTGTTGGGGAATAACAGTTACATTACCACACTTTGAAGTTGATTCAAAACCAAGAAATCTGAGCTATTAACAAGTACAGTGATAATCATTAGGTATTCGTGATTTGAAACAACACAATGATTATCTGGAGTAGTTCAGAAATTTTCGCCTCTAATAATTCCTTAGTGACGAATGAATCGATTGCGGCAAAATACTAAGGTAGTATAATAGCAAGCAGCATTTTATGCAACTCGTTAATTCAAAGCGGGTTTAACAGTCGAGGAATTCCGGGGCGGAATTAAGTCCTCCTCCACAAGGTAGTGGTGTGCGTCACATACCGTGCCATGCAGTTTTCGCTTGTCAATTATTGTAGCGTTGCTCGCTATTGAAGAAGTCGCAAATCGCGAACTTAGCGCCGAGTCTTCTCCGGGGCAATGGTTCAAAGAAAGTTTGGTATTCCCTTTAGATTCCGAAAAGAAAAAAGGTACATGAATCCCTCCAGATATCAACCCAACCTGCGTTTACGAGCTTCCGTTCGATTTTTTGGTTTCAATCAGAGCTACTACGAAGCCAGCAGCAACAGAGCGACATTATTCCAGTTCCGAGTCGTACATTTTGCTATCTTCTGGAAATCAATGCGCCCGACTTCACTTCCCCCGCGATCGAAAGACTCCGAAGCACATCGGCGAGCTAGACTTATCTGAGAGCCGACGAGTGTATCTTTGAGACCAGTTCGTCCACAACAACACTCCGTTTTTGTCGTGTCCTCTCTGGCTTGTGGCTCTCTGCTTCCGGTGATCCAAAAATCGAACAGTTGGTTGCGGTTTGTTGGTTTTTTGGGTCTGCGGGGAATACGCTGCTCGTCATCGACGAAGGCGCGGCCGAAACCCCTCCCATGAAATCGTTGTAACATCGATCACAAATACGAGCCGGAACAGCCAGGCCTATGGACGGGATGGGCGCCCGATTTTGGGAACATGGATCGCAGACGAGTCCACCACACGAGCGGCAATTGTGTTTGTCTCGGGCTTCTTGGGCTTCACTGTCCGAAGTACTTGCCCACGTGAATCGATTGGCGCAACAGCAGCAAGTGTTATCCTCATCGTAAGCTGTCCATTTGGGGGGTGCCTCGGAAGCTTTGCGAACCGACTGTACTTCTAGCAAACATTCATAGTATGACTTTGCTGTGTGATTGGAAAGCATGTTTCCAGCCAAACTAATCCGACGCAGCTCTTTGAACGTACGCGGAACATATGCGGCTTTGTATACTCCGCGGTGAGAGTAAACATGAATGACTTTTCCTGGTAAGAACATTCGTGGAAGCGGACTTTCGTCCAATACAACCGCGGCGGGATCATTCTTGCTATCGTTGTCTATCGAAGAACAACTATTTTTGGGAAAAGATTCCTTTCCATGCGGATCGAGTGACCAGCTATCGCTCATATGTTGAGATTCCTCGTCTGCAAGCTCGCCAATGGGGTCACTGAAGCACTCATCTCCGATCGTCATTGATTCCTCTTCACTTTCGGCTATTAAGTTTTCGGTCGCCTCAAAAAATTCGTCTCCATGAATCACCACACCTAGTTTTCGATTGCCCCCTGCACCAAGGAATTCGAGGAGCGGTTGGATTTGAGAAGCACCAGACCTATTGTCATCATCAGTATCCGTACCATTCCTGTCTCTTTCGTGTCCGTCCTCGGAATTTGCCAGTGACATCGACAAATTCGCTGTTGGTACGAAGAACTTTTCGCCCCAGTCGCTTTGATCCGAAGTCGGGGATTCCACATCGACACAATGGGAGTAATCGTCCTTTGAGGTATCGTCCCCCCCGTGATTGCTGGCACCAAACGGTTCACCATATGATGCAGTTTTGCCTACCGTGTTGTGTTTCACCGACAGCAACTTGATCGTACCTCGGAGTATCTGTTTCTTGCAGTATTTCTTGATCGATTTCGGCGAGGGTCGCAGGGCAAAGTTCTGTCGGAACCGTGGAGCCCACGCGGTTTTGGCTCGCTCGCCTACCGCACGCAAATCTTCTTCGATGTGCGCATCAACCCAGGTCTCTCGGATGTGCAGCAGGTGTTTCAGCAGGCCTCGGCAGCTCGTCGGAGTCAAGCGAGGAAAGACGTCGTCGTGGAGAACCACGGTTGTAACGAACGAATCTACCGAACCGGCCAATTTCGCATCGAAACAAGAGGGGGTCCCATAGGCGTATACCTTTAATAATGCTGTCTCTTCCTGCGTGCCGGTGCGTGCAATTCCATTCGTTAGGTTTGAATAACCCAGGTGCTCCAAATATTTCAATACTAGAACGCCCATCATGGTTGCGACCCCACCGCCAAGACTGTGTCCGACCAACCGAATTCTGTATCCTTGTTTGACAAAGTAGTGAATGGAATCGATGTGCTCGAAAAACAGATTGGACGCCGCGGATGCCATTCCACAAAGCGCAAGACCTTGACCGCGATCGACGCTGGTCCAGTCGCCGTCGTCGGTTTCCGCCTCGTCGTGGTCGTTGTCGAAATCGAGACAGGGAAACGGAACGGGTGTTTGGCGGATGTCGGTGATGACATCGTTGATGGTTGCTGTTCCTCGAATGGACAGACACGCAATCTTGTGTTCTCGATGAACGAAAATAGCCGATGCCGGCCTGTCGCAAGGTTTCATAGAATTTGTATCTTGGTGCAAATATGCATACAACAAGCGCCATCCTTGTTGTCCCGCGAGGAGCTGCATTTCAACCTCTTTTGTAGCGTAAATAAAGTTGAGGGCAATGGGGGCATAAAACACCGCAGAACCCAACACCGTATCCGGAACAGGGTCGCAGACCGAAGTCGGCGTTGGCAATGGACGATCGGATTGTTGTTGTGACTTTTGATTACTCGAGGTTTTGTACCGGTAACTATCTATCATTACAGGAGCACAACTCGAATCGTTGCCGAGCGGTGTCAACGGTGGCGATGACTCATTGTCTGTCACCAACGATTCCGACAGCGACGGCATTCCTCCGCGTTCTGCGTCCGTGAATGGTGGCATTCGACACACGGCCGTCGATCGGAATCGGTGTATTGAGTGCTCCCGTTCCGGAGACAGCCCTCGCATCGCACGGTGCTCGGCGAGGGCGTAAAAAATGGCTGCGCTCAGCTCATGCACACTCAGGGGCCAGGACGACTTGTTGATGCCCAGCGCCTTGCGCAACAGATCGGCCGCCGCCAGAAATTCTTGCCGCATCATGATGCCATAAATACCGTGGAGTCCATGTTTTCTCAGGACATCGACTGTTTCCACCGCAATAGTCGCCTGGGCTCCCAACGGAATGGACTTTGCCATGACGATTGCGGCTTTTGTGATACGAATGGCCACGTCCTCTGCCTGAATCGATTCCCGTTTCAAAGTATGGTGTGAGGCATTCGTCGCTGTGGTCCCGACACCTTGCCAGGCGCCAGGCCACTCGTTCGGCAAGACAGAGATCTTCCAACCTCGCCTTGCAGGAATCACAGACGCGTTCCGGAACATCGTGATCGTACCCGAGGTGCGGAAGTCGCTGTGTGGAGAGGGAATGGTCCTGACAGAAGCTGTGCCCGCACGACCGGCAGTGGTGGCGCAATCGCACGGGGCCGAACGGTTTGTGACAAGAATGGCAGACGTCTGCCTTTTGCCAAACAGGTCTCGGTATCTGGTTTGGTATCTTGGTTCGTGCCTGTTCGAAGTCAAAGTCTTCGTTTTCGGTCGACCCGTCCGGCGTTTCCGGAAGATAGGACCTCCATTCGCGCACGAGCTGCCGATCGACCCACGGCAACGTAGAAACCGGAAGAAGGGTCGAGAGGTGTCGGCGGCAGCTCGATGTTGGACGACTTCGAAATGGAAAAGCCACCCGCATTGTGTCCCATGTCGCTGTATTTTCGATGCCACCTCCCCTTCGAGTACGACAGTTTTGCCGTGTAGCAAATCCGGTGCAACGAGGACGAGAGGAGTTCTCTCGCCGCCGCGGGCAAGACCTGTGACGAAATCTCCTTCCACGAGGGAGACGGATTGGTGTTGCCCACCACGACGTTACAGTTCCCGGTTCCCCCCACCACTCCTTGGTACGTGTTCGTGTTTATGTGCGTGTTCGCGCACTTGCTATCGCTCTCCTTCCTCCCCCCGGATTTTCCCCCCTTGGTTGCGTCGTCGAGCTCGTTCGAAACCGAAACCGTATTCGAAATTGAATTTGAAACGAAATTCGGATTCGGATTCGGATTCGAATTCGAAACCGAACCCTCGCCATCGGCAACGCCGGGTGCACAACAATCACCGGTCTCCTTCACGACCGGAGGACTTACACTCTCGAACCAACAGCTCGGTGGGGGAACGAAATCGTCGAACACAGCGGCGTTTTCTTCGGGTTGCTGACATCCCCCCATGTTGAGTTCGTCGTCCTCGTCGTTGCTGTTGTGAGAAAACGAGGGATCCAACGATATTGCTCCTTGTTCCGGACGCAGTATGCTGATACGATTGCTATGTTGTGTGGTTGCCATGGCTGCCGCAGTGCGAGCATGGACAGCATCGAGTGAGTGGCAGTTCAATTGTAGATACTCGTACCGAGATGATAGAATCGGTGGAAACAGGAAACGGGAAACAGGAAACGTCAACCCCGTTACTCCGTTTCGACGCTACGTAGTACTATGGTGTACGGTAAATACGAGTGCAATGTAACTATGTAAGCACTTTTGATGATTCTTCTCTCTCACGCTTCAGAGAAACAATTTTTATTCGTCGAAATTCTTTGAAATCAACAATAATTCTGCAGGCCCAGTGTACCGGTACCGGTACGAGTACCGTGTATCGCACTCTTTCATGAAAGCGGGAACGAGGGGCCGACATAAATTCCGAAACGCGTCACTTACCATACGGTACGGAAATCAGTTAGAGTGATGGTACGCAAACAACGTTCGCCATGCTGTGGGTGACACCGCAACTGGTTCGTATCGTATCGTCTCGTCTCGTCTCGTATCGCACCGTACCGTACGGTACGTTCAATACGTAAGATTACGATACTCGTACCACAAGACTTGAAATAAATAAGTCATGGTCCTTGGGTTAAAATTCACTGCATCAAGAACGCCCGTAATTATTCGTACCGTGTACCGGTACGGTAAGATTACGAACTATTAAGCGGTGCTGTGTTCGGATTCGGAACTCGTCAATCGTGCCGGTAGGATACGGTACATACTATGTAACTACCCCTCCTCCGTTTTGGTTGGCACGTGTCAACCCCTCTCTAAAGAAAAATTCTCTGCGCGCCGCCTCGAATTTTTCTTTAGATAGGGGTTGTTGATTCGTGCCAACCAAACGACTCCGAGTAGTATCGGGGGTGGGAGTTTTCTTTAGGATGCTTCCTTTCTTTTACGAGGGCCCCCGGCCCGAGGAAAAGAAAGAAAGCATCCTAAAGAAAACTTCCCCCCCGATACTACGAGGAGGAGAGCAAGGAGGAGGGGTGGTTAGGTATGTAATACCATGGTGGTCGTAAGGGAGAGCACAAAGGGAAGGAGGGGGGGAGCTTGCTAGCGAGCGTCGGTTGCTTGTTGTTGCTGCTGTTGGGGGGGGGGGGGGGGGCTTCTTGCTAGCGAGTGTTGCTCTTTCTTCTTGTTGCTGCAGTTTCGCGGGGGGACAAGGATAAACCTGCTCTCCCCACGGTCTACCGTGTTGTATGCGTGAAAAATTACTTTAGTATCGGAAAACAGTACTAAAGTAATTTTTCCGACTCCTTGTTGACCAATCAAAAAGTATTTTCAGCCATTTTTCACACGCAACTCCGTGTGTTAAGCAAGTAAGTATTGCTCAACACACGGAGTTGTGTGTGAAAATCATCAAAAATTACTTTAGTAATTTTTGACACATACAACACGGTGGACTGCGGTCAAGGGGGATCCTCTTGCTCAACACTACAAAGAGGGTACTAACTCCCGGGATTTAGCAGCACCAGCCCCGCAAGATCGATTGATTCCTTGACACGACTTATGTAGGATCTAGTAGAATCCCTACTAGATCCTGGATTTAAAAAGCTTTTTGGCAGTTTTCCCCCGTAGGATATACTTCGTAGTAGAATCCCTACTACATCCTGGATTTTAAAAACTTCTTGGCGACTTTCCCCCATACAGTAGGATCTGGTAGAATTCCTACTACATCCATATATATTCAGTCGTTCTTACCAGTCAAAAGTATTTTTAAGCGTTTTACCCTAAGTAACTTTTCAGGGTGTTGAGCAATGCATATGGCAAAGAGGGAACTAACGCGGGATTAGAAACAGCAGCAGCAGTTGTTGCAATAGGGATTTCGCTCATTTGATTCCTTCACATTGTGTAGAATCAAGTAGAATCCCTACTGCAACCTTGATTTCTTGCTGTTTTTCCCAGTTGAAATTCATTATTTCAAAATCAACCACTTTGCAAAAGCAATTTGCAAAAGCAACCCCCCCCCCCCCCCCCCCCGCTCCCCCCGGCCATGGGAATAGACCCTCTCACTGCTTCCTTTCCTATTACTACAACAACAAGCAACCCATTCTATCACACTGTAAGTCATTGCCGGTCCTTTGTTTGCCAGAAGGTGAGTCGTCATCGTCGTCGTCGTCGTTGTCAACAGTCATTTGTTTATTCCTATCTCACGACGCTCTTCTTGTTGCTTCTTTTTTGCTTTTGACCATGGGAATAGCTCCTTTCAGCAACCATGGCTCGAACTATTCCACCCTGAAAGAGCAAGGACGCTCCAGCTCCTCGGACTCGGTCTAATGCTCCAGCTGAAGATCTTTGGTCTCGGACTCGGTCATGTACTACGGACGCAACAGCAACAACCCAACGTCGATCTGTATCAGCCAGGAAGTCTTCATTGAGCAACCTCCTACAACAACAACAAGAATTCCCTCCTTCTGGATATCCAACTGCCAATGCTGAAAAGAGGAACAAGAAGCGCGCCCTGCGGACCTTTCCTCTTTCTGCCCGGTGCTTCTTCAGCGCCGTTGGTTTCTTCTTCTTCAAGGTTGCTCCTACGGCGCCAACTACTAGTACTGCTGCTTCTGGGCCGGTCGCTGCGGAAAGAGTGCTGTGCTACTATGATCTAGGGGACTGATGTATCTACGGCGTCCGTCAGTCTAGGGGATGAACTACGGTCACTGCATTGCTCCAATTAAATCCAGCGGCGATACAAGCTTTGATACAACGAGACGCCTTCTCCCCCTTGTACCTGGTCCACCCATCAGACTCAATATTCATCATGACTTGCTCTCTAGCAAGAAATAGGTCTACAGACTAATTCTAGCTCTTTTTTTGGTATATACCCTGGTCCCTAGTCTGCTGTGTATTAGTCTGTTCTAGGAGTATCAAGAAGAGTGCTAGGTGAATAGTGCTCAGAATACGACTGGAAATCACGACAGAAAATTCTACTACAGTACCATCGAGTACCGGTACTTTAGAAAATACTACTAGAAATTGTGTACCATACCAATTCTATGACCAATTTTGCAAATTCATTAAGTATCATGCCATTATCAGAGCAGAAAACACTACTAGTATTTGTGTAGGAATTCTACAGCATATTTTCGAAATTACTTTAGTATCATGCCATTGTCAGAGCAGAAAACACTACTAGAAATCGTGTAGCAGTTCTACGGCATATTTTGCAAATTACTAAAGTACCACCAAAATTACTAAAGTAATCCTATGGCTTCGGCGGACGAGCACGTGTACTCACTCCTAAGTACCAAGAAAAATGAGCGTTTAAAACTCGCTCAACGGTTGGAGGAGGGAGTGGTACTCCGGTAGCAGAATGTGGTACTCCGGTACCAAAAAGTGGTACTCTGGTACCACACTTTATTCTGGTACTATTTTCTATGTGATTTCTAGTAGAATATACTGCTGTGCAATTTCCAGTCGTATTTTGAGCACTGTTCTCTTACCACTACTTTCGATACTCCCAGAACAGACTAATACACAGCAGACTAGGGACCAGAGTATATGCCAAAAAAAGAGCTAGTAGAATTAGTCTGTAGACCTATTTCTTGCTAGAGAGCACACCATGATGAATATTGAGTCTGCTGAGCGGACCGGGTACAAGGGGAGGACGCATCTTGTATCGCAGCTCGTATCGCCGCTGGAATCCCTCGTATGAAAGAGGAAGGGTCCAACGGGCGCGCTTCTTCCTCCTTTTCCCAGACGTGGTAGCTGGAGATCCAGAAAGAGGGGGAGGGGGGGTTCTTCTTGTTATAGGGGTTCTTGCACAATGAAGAATTCCTGGCTGCTACAGACCGGCGTTGGGTTGTTGTTGTTGTTGCTGCTGTTCTTGCGTTGGTAGAGGACGACCAAGTCCGAGACCGACCGGTGGTGGAGCAGCAGCTCTTTCAAGGTGGTACAGTTCAAACCATGGTTGCTGAAAGGAGCGATTCCCATGGTCAAAAGCAAAAAGAAGCAGTGCTGTGAGATAGGAGGAATAAAGAAATAATGACGACGATGCGCCGGCAGCTCCAAATCAAATCAAACCAAACCAACCTGAACATCGCTCCCCCCCCATCCAACAAACAAGAATCGACAGTCACTTACACCAGTGCTTGCTGTTGCTATTCCCATGGTCAAACAAGAGTGTCGTGGGTGATAGGAATGAATAAAATGACAACAACGATGACGATGACAATAAGGATAACGACGGCAAGTGAAACATAACAGCCTAAACATCTCCCCCGCAATGAACAAAGAACCGGCAATGACTTACAGGGCTATTAGAATGGGTTTCTTGTTGTTGTAATAGGATAGGAAGCAGCCAGTGAGAGGGTCTATTCCCATGGTCGGGGGGTTGGTTTTGCAAAGTGGTTGATTTTGAAATTATGAATTACAACCGGGGAAAAACAGCAAAAATCCAGGTTGCAGTAGGGATTCTACTAGATTCTACACAGGTGGTGTCAAGGAATTAACCAAATCCTGCTGCTGCTGCAAATCCCGCGCGTTAGTTCCCTCTTTACCCATGAGTATACCTAAAAACACCTGCAATGCGCTGAAAAAATTATTACTTAACGAGTGAGTGGTACGATGGTACCACCAAACTGCTGGTACCACCAATCGGTACCAGTTTAGCCTTGTCCCCCCCTGTACCAGTTTCTACTTGTTCCTACGAGTTCTTGGTCGGTACCACCAATTGGTACCGTACCAGTTTCTTATCCTTGTTCCCCCCTGTAGCAGCATCGAAACGCCAAGCAATGGTGCCAGTAGCTAGCAACAAGGAACCCCTCCTCCTCCATTGTGCCCATCCTTCCGAAGCCATAGAGATCATTACCATGTCAACACCCCTTTCCTCCTTTACCTCCTCCTCCTCGTATTATCAGTGGGGAGGAGGGGTGTTACTTGGTACCACTCTAGCTGCTTGTTTCCTTGGCCCGGGGGGCCTCGTAAACAAGCAGCTAGAGTGGTACCTATAGTAACACCCCCTCCTCCGCACCTTTTTCGCGCCAGTTGAGTCTGTTTTAAACCCGTGAGTCGTTCATTTTTTTCTTACTTAGGCACCGATCGGATCGAGTGCACGTGCTCTCCCGTACGAGCCATGGTGTTACTCATAGAAGGTATGAATACTGGTATCATGTTTGGTCCATCGCGCTTCGCGGTACGAACGCGAATACGGTACGAGTAAGATTACGCGGATCAAAATGACCGAATGAATGAATGAGTGATTCCCAGCAGTTCTAAACTAATTAAAATTTGCGACCAAACGAATAAATTTGTTCACTGAGTGATTCCCAGCAATAATAAAGTAATAAAAGTTTGCGACCAAAGTAATAAATCTATTCACATAGTTAATAGATCTATTAACTATTGAATAGAATTTAGCAGTCGAGACTGCATCGACTTGCAAAACTTTATTAACTGAATAAAAACAGAATAAACTCAAAGGGAATCACTAAAATCAAATATTTTAGTCCCCAACGCACGAGCTGCCGGCCATCCTTGAATACTTAACAGGCTTGCTTGCCAAAATAGGCCGGTAGGTGGCGCGGGCAGTGATTAAACAGACAGTTACTGTTTCTTATTTAGAGATTCCAAATTCCAAATCCATCAGTTAATAAAAATATTCGTCGGTTGGGTGAACCAAAAAATCTATTCATCTATTCACTCGTGAATACATTTTTATTACTTTGGTCTTTTATTACTTTATTATTGCTGGGAATCACTCACTTTCTACATAGATATATTAACTATGGAATACAATTTGGCAGCCGAGGCTGCTTCGACTGCCAAATTTTTATTAACTGAATAAAAGCATAATAAACTTGAATGGAATCACTAAAATCAAATATTTCAGTCACCCAACGCAAGAATCAGTCATGTGCACCTCTTGCACCTCTTTTGGTGTCGGGCATGCTTGCATGCTATTTTTGGTGATCATTGCTAATTTTGCTGAGCTGAAAAATTGCAAACAGTCTGGAAAGAAAGTCCAGAAAGAAACAGCAACAGTATGACTTGTCGTCTCTCCAGCACATTAGACAGGGCACCAATGTCCTCCTACACCACTACTGTTGCTGCTCTTGTCGCGCTTGCTAGATTATTAGTAGACGATTCCTCAGTAGATTTGTCGGATGACAAATATGAATCAATTCCATTCAGCTGCTCATGCAAGAAAGAACAAAAGACAACACATCCAATACCATCAATCGTAACAATCAACAAGAACACCATGCCATCGTCTGGAGGCAGGAAACCCGGTTGCGGCAACTACACCAAGGTCAAGTTGGAGAGCATGTTTGCTGCCATTAGAGCTGTCATGCCAGTTTCAACAGATGACTGGGATGATGTCAGAGCCCTACATGCTCAAAAATATCCTGGAAGGGATGTTGTTTCCATTCACAACAAATTCCATCGATTGTACCGGAAGAAAGCCCCTACTGGCAATCCGAACATGAGATGGGACATTAGTGAGGCAAAGGAACTCTTCCGACTGATAGGCAAGAAATCAAAAATTACAGGAGGAGAAGATTGTATGATATTGAAAAAAATGAGTTTACTCCTCCTCCCCCTCCTCCTAACTCAACTGGTACCACTTCTACTTGGTCAACCAACTCAACCAACACAACCACTTCTACTTGGTCAACCAACTCAACCAACACAAACCGGAGAAGGTACCCAGTTTGAAGAAGTTACTGAGCTGACTCCCGCCAGTACCATTAGTAGTTGTAGCAAGAAGAAGAGACATTACCATGGCAAAGGAGACGACGATTCAAGATGATGATTGCTGAAGTATTAAAGCTTCAGCAGAAGCAAATGAATGATGTGCATAGAAGACAGGACAGGAGGGCAGATGAAGAGAGGAAGGTGTTGTTGCAGGCACTCCTTGCTCAACGTACTACTACTAGTGGTGGTGGTGGCAGCGGCGGTGGCCCTAGTGGCGCCGGTGGAGCATTCCTTGCTCAACTTCCTAGTGGTGGCAGCCCTAGTGCTGGTGCCGGTGGCGCCGGTTGTGGCGGCGGTTGTGGTCCTGTTACTTCACAGGTTACTACTCCCCAAGTTACTAATGTTACTAACAATGCTGAAGGGAAGTTGACTGCTCCTGAAGGGGGGAAGCTCAAAAGAAAAGTAAACAGTCTCCAGCATCATGATTACAGCAGTGACAGCAGCAGCAGTGACAACGATTTGTTGACGATGATTAGTTAGAAGACGAATCGAATCAAATCGAATCGAATCGAGTCGATCGATTACTTAGTTAGTTAGTTATTTAAAATAAACAAATGGATTAATCGATTTTTACTTAAACTCAACAGTTAAACTCAACAACACTACCAATGTGGCTCCAGACAGAAACTTAGGCTACAAAGACCATAGAAAAACTTTGAAAAACTCTATTGCAACCCCTTAAAAGAGGGATCCAAAACCACTAGAGGTGCGCTGGAGCAAAATTATTCGGCCGTATTGTCGACTGCTCTAAATACTGCTGATCGATTCGCTCTAAATACTGTTGATCTATTTGATCGATCGATGAACTAATCGATCTGATTGATCGATCGACTAATTGATCGATTTGGCAAAGTGACGACTGCTCTTACTAATTATGCTAACTACTATCGATTATCTAATTTAAAATACATTGTTTGCGGTTTCAGTTGGTACCAAATTGTAGGAGAAGAAACCTTCAGTCTGACTCATGTAGGTGTTGAGTACATGACGTATGGTGTTGATTCTAACTTCAGCTGTCTGGAAGTTATACAACAACACGACAAGCTTCAGAATGATCCTCCTGTCTCCCGTTTCTTCCAGCAACATGTTATCTTTGCGTCAAGGGAACCCCCCTTGGTGGATCTGCCGCATCCCCCATTCAGACATCTGTCTAACACTAGTTGCTTGTCTGTTCACTGTAATAGCCTTGCAAACGGTGCGTTGTTTCATTGCTGTGGCCTCTTTGATAGGCCTACCCTCGGGTATTTCTACAGGAGCTGTCATAGGGTTGTATTGACTACTTCTAATAAGGTAGTCGTTTGTAGATAACTTAAACGCCGAATCGACAACAACCTTTGCCTTATATAGCTCGTACATAAGCTCCATCTTTTCATTGAGCCCATAGTCAGCTTGAGTACTATCATGCCAAGACCCAGGAGAGTTCAAGACACAAGCCCAGATCCTACCATCCAGACAGAACAGAAAGACACTATTGACGTATGTAGCAGACGTCCAACCATTGTAGTATGGGTTCTGTTTGGTCCAGTTGCCAGACTGTCGGATATGCAAGTTTAAGCCCGTTGCAAGCACTCCACACTCTGTGTGGACCAATGCACTGGATACTTAGCAGCAATAGCATCAATGTATTGTTGAGTCTCTTCTTCATTTGGCAAGCAAACTTTTGCAGCAGGATGGTCTTGTAATGCAGAAAGAAGGAGCTTCTGTCCAAATTTCAGCCATCTGTACATAGGAGAAGATGTAATTCCAAATGCTACAGCAACTGCTCTTGCTGCTGATCCTCTGGTTCGGAACCAGAATAAAATAAGAGCAAGACATCCGGTTGCATTGAACTCTTGACGCTGACTATAATTATATTCCTTAAACTTCTGAATCGATCCGGTTTTCATGTCATACATGTATTGATTGTAGAAAGCCTTGAACAAATCTAGGAGCTCCCTGAATACTACATGGTCGACTCCACAGCAATTGAGAAGGGCTGTGATCATTGCCAGATTGATAGAGATACATGAAAGCAGATTGGCTGTAACGCTTAATTGCTAATCCTAGGAGTTCTACAGGTCCCTTCTTTTCTTATCTTCCTCCCCAAGCAGTGGATTGTTGTAATCAGGGGTTAAGTAGTTATCATAGTAATCTTCAAGTAGTGCTAACTCCAGGGCCATGTTAACTGTCAATTTTGATTAACAAAGAAAGAGTGTTTCGCGAAAGAAAGAGGAGTGTTTCGAAAGAGTGTTCAGAAAGAGTGTTCTTATTTGCTGGAGAGCAAATTAAGTGTTTTAGTGAGGATAGGAAATATTACGTGTTGTTTTAGCAATGATAGTGAATCAGGAAGCAAATTGTACAGTACATGAAATTCTGAAATTTTGAACTGCCGGCCTGCCGGCCAAAATAGGCCGCTAGGTGGTGCGGGTAGTGATTAAACAGACAGTTACTGTTTCTTATTTAAAGATGCCAAGTTCCAAATTTGTCAGTTAATAAAAATATTCATCGGTTGGGTGCACCAAAAAATCTATTCATCTATTCACTCGTCGCTGAAGATATTTTTATTACTTTGGTCTTTTAGTTTAGAACTGCTGGGAATCACTCAATGAATGAATGAACGAATTGTGGTATTCAAACCCTCACAATTGATTTCTCGCAATTTACACAAAATCTGAACTGCTGATGTCAGACTAAATGCCACACCAGCCGGCCTTCAATATTGAACCTGGATGATATATATCTTAATTCCTCTATGTGCAAGACTGTTGGATTTCAAGTCCAACACCTTTGCAACTGTTTAGCAGATAAAGACAAGCTTTTCAACGCCTCTTTGGAGTGGTTGACAGCTTGCTCACAATCTTAGTTGTAGTTCACTTTCAACCATATACACACCCACTTGTTGTATTACTACACTACCTTCACTTAGAGGCATAGGGCAGTATTTAAACAGTCAAATAACTGCTTTGACCTATATTGTCCTTCACTTGAGTAACAACTACTAACAAGCAACCAACGCTCCTCCACTAGATTGTCCAGTAATGATGACAAGCTACTCTGTTATCCCTTTCAAGTTTGACTTTGACCAAGAGTTCCTTGAGAAGATAGAGTTCAAGCACACAAGTACTACCAATGGCAGCACAGAGACTGTCAAGGTTAAAGTACCTCTCATTACTGCAGGAGCATCCCTTTTTCAAGTCCTTTTTGCCATCAATGAATTCTCACATGCAAAGAAAACTCTTTCCTTAACAACAGGACCCAAGCAATATAACAAGTTTCCTGATCTCCTCAGAGACTATGCCGACATGAACTGGTGGAACGAGTATGTGTCAGCCATAGCAAGTCAAACAATAGAACACTTCTCAACCACCATTGGTGTCTTCATCACCTACAAATTCAACAACAACACAGATGCATACAGATGCCACAAACAATTCCTCAACAACATCAAAAATACCACCAACATGGCTGTGCACCAGTTTGTCTCCATGGTCACCTTCCACAACCATGTGATCTTTTGGCTGCTCCCAGGACACCCACCTGCAAATGCAGCCATCAATGATGAAGACTTCAATAGTTTGATTTTTGAATCCATGCCAAACGGATGGAAAGACTCCTATAAAGAAAACCACTCTCCCTATGAAGACACCCTTACACAAATTGTGACAAGGATGGAGAGATATCAAAAAAAAAAAGTAAGAAAATTAACCAAGATAATTTAGCAACAATAATCAGAACAACAGTAACTGACACAACAACAACCAAAACAACCGCAGTGGAAATAATTGAGACAACAATCAATCAAACAACAACAACAGCAACAACGGCCAAAACCAACAACAAGGCTCCAACAACAGCCAAGGCAACAACAACAACAACAACAACAACAATCCCTCCACAAGAGTAGCTGATAGCTCACCTTGCTGCCCTATTCACCCGGGTGCAAAGCACACTAGTGCTATCTCAATGCCAACAATCCAAACCGATCCTAACAGGAATAACAACAACAATAATAATATACTTATTTAAGTAGCATCGACCACCAAAGGTGGATCTAAACTACTCAGTCTGTAGCCAGACTTTAATGCCGTCTCAATCAAAGAGAGTTTAGGCCCCAAGTTGTAGAATGATAAATTTGTCAAACGAATCCTGAAAGCAAGCAGGGAGGGTACAAAGAACAAACTGATGAAGCAATGATACCGGTAGCAGAAGCCTAACAGGAGGCAGCTGCCTACAATCATACAAGTAGGAAGGGTATACACATAGGAGGGGCATAGCGCCCCATGACTTGGTGGAAGAAGCAGGCGGGCTGTACACTGGGGTCCTATGTGAGATGGAAGAACCTAAGCGGAATCCATTTAGTAGGGGCACAGGGGCCATGGTCTTGGAGGAAGAGGAACAAGGCGGACTGTACACTGGAGGGGTCCTATGTAGGATGGAGAACCATAAAAGAACAACACTTAGGGGACACAGGGGCCATGGTCTTGGAGGAAGAAGAACAAGGCGGGCTGTGCACTGGAGGGGTCCTATGTAGGATGGAGAACCATGAAAGAACACAACTTAGGGGGCACAGGAGGAGCCATGGTCTTGGAGGAAGAAGAACAAGGCGGGCTGTACACTGGAAGGGTCCTCTGTAGGAACAGGAGGGCTCTAAGCGAAACCACTTAGGGACCAAGGGGCTGTAGGTGTGAAAACAGATGCCAGCTGTAGGGCACACCTAAAAGGTATATGTAGGAAGTAAGGCCTTAAGCGAAAACACTTAGGGACCAGGGGGCTATAAGTGAATTTGCACTTATAGGTCAGCGGAGGAACAGAAGGGAACTTGAAGTTCAACTCGCGAGTACTCATAGTTTGCAGGGGAAGAGACTTGAAGAACCGGAGGGTTATACAAAGTATACTACAACGTCAACTTGCAAATACTTAAGGGGCAGGGAGTTGGAACCTTCTAGAAGGAAGGGTTATGTATGTGTTTGTCAACTTTAACTTGGAAAAACTTGGGGAAACCAGAACTTTTAGTGAAAATCACTTAAAGGGCTTGGAAACAGTTTGAAAGAACCTTGAAGAAGGGAGAACCTTAAGTGAAAATCACTTAGGGGCTTGGCAACAGTGTAAAGCATTAAGTACAAATATACTTAAGCGGCTTGGAGGAGTGGAGCTTGAAAACAGCTCGAAGTGAAAGCTATTCACGAACTTTGCAAACTTCAACTGTATGTAGAATAAGTACTGGATTCAGTGTATGTAGAAACATTACTGGATTCAGCATAGGAAATTAGGTGCCGGTTTGGTGTTGGATCAATTGATGACGACGACGACGGCAAGAATGGGAAAAAGGCAACCAAAGTGACCAAAGGAGGTAAGGAGCAGCCAAACTGATAGCATGAAGACCCTCTTTGATTCCAGATCCACAGACAACCTCATCATTGAATCCACCATTCCTGCTGAAGCCAAGAAACACTCCCTTGCTCAACCAATCCAAATGCAAACAAACTAATGGTAGAGCCACTTGTAACCACTATGTGATCCTGGAGAATATCATATTTCCAGAGCTATCATAATCCACAAGAGTATTGAAGGTCAAGTGTTTTGTGGTCACGCAAAACATCAACTACCACCTTCTCATTGGTCGCTGGACCATGAGAGATCTTGGAATGAAGATGGACTTTGAAGCTTGCACCATAGAATGGTATAAAAAGACCATGCACTTCCACCCCTGGACCTACTTCAACAACAAGTCCATGTTCCACAAGGTCATGTCAGCAGAGCTGCACTCTGTTGCTGAAAGCTATTCAACAAGCTGCTCAGCAAGCATATGCTGATGGCAAAACAAGAACACCTCTTGGACCATAATACATCTTGCTTGCTGAAGATTCTTGTTGAAAACAAAGAACTTTTTGAAGGCCTGAATGACAAGGAATGAGGTATTTCCCTTAATCAAGAGTTCCACATTGATCTCCAGTAAGATGCAAAGCCATACCACATCAAACAGCCATATCCAATTCCACTTCCACCACCAGGAAGCCGTAAAGAAGGAAATCAATTGACAAGTCAAGCTTGGCATTCTTGAAAGATGCTATGCAACTGAATGGGGAATGCCAACTTTTGTAGTCCCCAAACCAGACGGCTCCTGTAGGCTCATAAGTGATTTCCGCAAGCTCAACAAAGTAACCAAGAAATTCCACTATCCACTTCCAAAGATCCAAGACATCTTCCACAGAAGAAGAGGGTTCAAACACGTCACCCTCATTGATGTCAGCACGCAATTCTACACCTTCAAGCTTGATGAAGCCTCCATATGGCTATGTGTCCTCGTTACCGTGTTTGGTAAATTCCAGCTTCTCTGATTGCCAATGGGCTTCCTCAACTCTCCAAGCTTGGCCCAAGGCTCTATAGAACAGATGATTCTCTATTTGAAAGACATTGAAGTATACATCAGTGATATTGGAATATTTTCTGACACACTTGCTGAATCTCACTGTAAAGCTGTCTTTTCTGTTCTTTCCTTGCTCAAAGCCCACAACTTTGCAGTCAAGCCCTCCAAATGCCATTGGTTCCAATCACAACAGTCAAGCCCTCCAAATGCCATTGGTTCCAATCACAAGTGCCATGGCTTGGTCACATCATTTCTAGAGATAGAATCAGACCCAATCCAAACAAAATAGATCCCATCTTGAAACTGGCTTTTCCCTTAACAATTACCCAACTTTGATCCTTTGTTGGGATGATCAACTTCTACCGGAACTTTTACCCAAAACGAGCTGAAGTCCTTGCTCCTCTCACAGCCCTCTCCGGTCGATCAAAAGGAAAGCTCACTCCAATGCCAGATTTAATCCAAGCCTTTGACAAAGCCAAAGCCCTCATTGCACAAGACATCCTGCTTGCCTTCCCAGATCCAGACAAGTCCTTCCACATCTACACCAACGCTTCTGATTACACCAACGCTTCTGATTATCAACTCGGAGCTGTCGTCATCCAAGAAAACAAGATCATCCTTTGCTTCTCCCACAAATTGAATGAGGCTCAACAGAAATACACAGCCATTGACAAATATATGCTCTGTATTGTTGAAGTGTTCAAAGAATTCTGACCAATTCTTTGGGGTGCAGAAATTGTTGTTTGGACCAACCACATCAACTTGACTTGCCAAAACCTCACGAGTCACCTGATTATGACTTGGAGAATGCTCCTTGAAGAATTTTCTCCAGTCAAAACGCAAAGACAATGTGATTGCTGATGCCTTCTCCAGGCTGCCGTTTCAGCAATTCCTAGAGGAAAAGAAGAAACCTCCGCTTCCAACTTTGACCCCAACTTTGACTTCCGATTCAGATATTGCAACAGATCCAACCGATCCAACGGGCATCTTCTCCCTTTCCGTCATGTTTATCAACTGCCCAGAAGACATCCCCATGTATCTGTTAGCCTACACTCAACTGTCTGCAGACCAAGCTGTCAACGTAGACATCTCTACCAACCTAAGGTACACAACCAGGAATTTCAATGGTACCAAATTGAGAATTGTTGAATCCAACAGCCAAAAGAAAATAGTACTCCCGCCAAACCAAGTCCAAGCCACAATCAAATATTACCACCATGTGGTTGGCCATGCCGGCACTAAAAGATTTTATTGAACCATCAACCAATTTGTATATGCTCCAAACTTGAAAGACCAAATCAATGCCTTCTGCAAATCTGTCATG
The DNA here is from genome assembly GCA_037355745.1 of Pseudo-nitzschia multiseries. Classification (NCBI taxonomy): domain Eukaryota; phylum Bacillariophyta; class Bacillariophyceae; order Bacillariales; family Bacillariaceae; genus Pseudo-nitzschia; species Pseudo-nitzschia multiseries. The sequence goes on from CM074791.1 coordinate 3,807,478, forward strand.
CCTGCCAAAGGTACAAGAATATACACCAAAGCCACGACCAACTTCCAACCAAAGCACACCAATATGTCCCCTGGGACACCACCATTGCAATTGATGAAATCTGTCATTGGAAGATCAAGATACCGGGCCATGGAACAATTGAATTTGTCAGATTCACCATCATGGATATGTGCACCAACCTCCTGGAAATAATCAGAGCCCCACAAGTCAATCCAACTGGACTCATGTCAGTCCATGCCCTTGACAATGGTTACTAGCTCTCTAGAAACCCCAAACCGGTGACTTGCATCTTTGACCAAGGAACCAACTTCATGAGCCATGACTTTCGCTTTCGCATGCACCTCAACAACCCCAGAATCAAAGACAAGGTTTGCTCTGTTTGGAGCCCACAGTCAAACACTGTCCTTGAAAGAGTACATGACACCATCAAGTCTGCAATGAGAATAGAGCTCAATACCAGCACACCACAGACCCTCCAGCAAGCAACAGGCATTGTTGATAGTGTCTTTGCGTCCGCTCAGTTTGCTGTTAAATCAACCATCCACAAAACATTTGGAATGACCCCAGGTTTCCTGGTCTTCCATCATGACATGGCTCTTCCAATCCCTGTGATTACAGACCTTGTCATGGTGAGTAAAAATGCCAAGCTCAGATAGATAAGAATGCTATGAAAGAAAATGGGCATCACAAGTTGCATGATTATCGTGTTGGAGATCAAAGAAGTGATGAAATGAAAAGCAAATTCCAGCTGCTTTAGAAGCAAGAAGCAAGGGACCTTACACCATTACCCGAATTAATACAAGTGGGACTGTTTCCTTCCTCTTAGATGATCATGTTGTCCAACGGATGAATATTTGGAACCTCAAACCATATCACACCAATTAAAAATTTACTATCTATCAATTACTGATTGCACGCGAGCACACAAAATCTGTGCAACCAATTGAAGTTTTTATGAGAAGAAAAAGAGTGTGGTATTCAAACTCTCATGATTGAATTCCCACGATGCACAAAAAATCTGAACTCCTGATGTCAGACTAAATGCCACACCACCAGCCGGCCTTCAATATTCTTGAACCTGGATGATATATATCTTAATTCCTCTAGTATGTGCAAGACCGTTGGATTTCAAGTTCTACGCCTTTGCAACTGTTTAGCAAATAAAGACAAGCTTTTCAACGCCTCTTTGGAGTGGTTGACAGCTTGCTCACAATCTTAGATTTATTTCGCTTTCAACCACATACGTACCCACTTGTCGTATTACTACTACCTTCACTTGGAGGCATACGACACGAATAGCCAACGTGAAACGGAAACTCGTGAACCAGGAACACGGGATACGGACAGACATACGCGGAATTGGTGCGATTTTGATCACCGATTGACTTTTTTCGAGAAAAGGTTTGACAAGGCCGAATGCCCCGTCCGAAATTATTTGACTCCCCCACCACATTGACTTGTTCCAGGAACGGCTCCCACCCAGTGAGTTCCTTTCCGTTTCATCCCGACCCGACCCGACCCGACCCGACCCATTACTCAAGAAGGTGCAAGGTGGACGGACCGCTACGATAACGCACGCAGAACTTGACGATCACAATAGCAGGGGGTTGCCGTGCGTAGTCCTAGTCCTAGTCCTAGTCCAATCCAAACCAGCATGCTGCGACAACTCTCGGTTGCGCGACGGTGCACGCCTCGATCGCGGGCTCCACGCCACAATCCAAGCGGACGCGATCTCGTTCGATCTTTCGCGACGGGGGGTTCGAATCAGCACCGATGCGAACGGCAGCGAAGGCGAACGGACTTGATCTCCGTTCTCCATCGACGCGGAAGCAGGAACTACAACTACAACGCGGGAGGCAATGGTTTCGGTCGAAACAGAAACAAAGACCTCCCTTCCTTTCACCGACTGCGAGCTTGCTATTTTTCAAACGCGGCGGAACGAACCCTAGACAATGGCGCCGACGAACACGACGACGACGACAACAACGACATCGACATCGACCCGGGTGAGAATTCCATCCCCATCGACAAAATCTCGCACCAGCAGCCACTGGACCTTCTTCACCCGGAAGACGGAGGAGATCCGACAACGACGGTAAATTTCGTACAGACCCTAAAAATTTGGTACATGGAATACCACGGAAAAACCGGAAGGTCGATCGAGGACGCCTTCGATGCGAAAATGATACAAGTTGAGAGGACGGGGGGCGGCGGCGGTGGCGGCGAGCACCCGGCGGACAACAAGGCCGCCATTGCCGATGCCGTTGCCGTTGCCGTTGACGTTGTGGACCACACCCAGCTTTTCACCGCAAGCTTCACCTGTCCCGTCACCAACGAAACCTTTCGAGCCGGCAGGCTGCCCGGTTTCTTCGAGGTCGGCGACGACAACTACTACAGCAAAAAAAAGACGGCCCTGCAAGCCGTTTCGGCGGTCGTTCTGAGCCACAAACAAATCGGAGAAGATGTGATGATGAAATTGGCTGCCAACGTCTCCGACGGCTCCTTCCGCCAACAACTGCAAAAACTGTACATGAAAACATTCAAGATCATGCCCACTAAGAGCCAGTGCCGAATGACCATTCATTACTTTGCCGGGGAAAAATACGGGGGGGTCTGGTGGACCGGCGACTTTGTTTGTCCTGTCACCGGCCGGATCTACGAAGCAGCGGATCTGACTATTGCACCCGACTCGTCCAAAATGAAGCAGGCCGGTCGCATCTGGTACCGGAAAAAGACGGACGCGATCCACGCGTCGGCGTCGACCGCCATCGACTCCATCGACTGGGACGCGGAACCCATCGCGCCAGGGGAACAGGAGCAGCAGCAGCAGTCCCCGGGAGGAACCACCCCGAAACAAACACCGGAGCCATCCGACGAATCGACCGAAATTTTGCGTCTCCTCAGGGCTTGGTACCAAACCCACAAGGGACTCGCCGGCACCGAACTCTCGATCGAGGACAATTTTGTCGTCACGGGCGGCACCGACGATCGGGGCCGCAACGTCTGGACCGCAACCTTTCTGTGCCCGCTGACCGGGGAACGGTTCGACTCGGGCTACATTATTGCGAACGACGCCTTTCGGGTGGCCGAACACGTACCGGACGATTGGAACTGGTACATGGACCGGGACGCCGCGATGAAGGCGGCCTCGTTCCGGGCCTACGACTCCCTCCACTACCGAGAAACGGGAGTCGGGGATCCGCGCTTTTGCCGAGAATTTCCCTCCGTCCGTGGGACCGAACAAACGCAGCGACTGTTGATCCTTCACGAGGACATGCCGGGGGGCGACGGCGGCGTCAATGGTGACAGTGGTAGTGATAGTGATGGCGAGGACAACGATGCAGTCAATGACGAGTGGGGCGAGGACGACGACGACGAGGAAGATTTCATCATCGAAGTCATTCCACAGCAGTTGAATCTCTCGCAAGGTGTAGACAGAGGTTCGAGCAAAACACTGGATATCATTGCCCAAGCATGGATCGATTCCACGGGAAGGTCATCCAATGAAATTGACCCTCGAAATGAGGTGCAATCCCTCAACTCTCTGTTTGCGAAACGCCAAAAGACCATCCGCAGAGCAACGGAATGGGCAGCCCAGCAAAAATCGGAGGCAGTCAAACCAGAAAGTGATCGAACCCAGTTCGATGTCAGGGGCCAAATCAGCAATCTCAAGATTGCAAATGCAATTCTTTCGTCGCTGGCCGAGACTCACCAACGCATCCCCTTTGATTCTCGACCAGTCGGAGTGGAACACTCCGCAGCTGCTATTCTCGAAAGCATGTGGTCGTCACAGTCCACCCAGCCCGATGCTTGGTCGTACGCCTTCTACCTGAAATGTCTCGAGGGGGAAACGCCCAATGACATTGCAGAGAGAGCCCAGACTATTGTGACCGCGATGGAGTCGGGACACGAGTATCATTCGAGACTTTTGCCCAAACCGAACGACTCCGTCTACGGTGCTCTTGCAGAAGTCAAAGCATTGGCAGGAATCAATACCCTGGTGGAAAGCAGTGAGTGTGAAAGTCTCGATCGCAACATGCATCTCTGCCACTTATCGGTCATGGCTCACAACCCAGGCATGTTTGATATCGACATTGCCACGCAGCACATTGACCGAATGAAAAACCTCTCGGAAATGAACAACTGCCCATCTTTGCACCCCGATGTGGAAGTTTACAACGCACCACTCCGCTGGAGTGGCGGATCACTGAGGTCGCGCCTCTATTCAAGAGTGATCCCATGGGACTCCTACGGTACAATCTACCAGGATGGTTTCAAATCGGAATCAGAAGCGAATGTCAAAGAGTCGCGCAAACAGGCAGAAACCATGGAAAATTGGATCGAAATCATGTTGACAAAGCCATCGGGTGACGATGCTGTAGCTCCTAATTTAGAGACGTACGAAAGTCTCATTCAAGCGTGGGTTCGTTGCGGGAGTTTGGATGCTCTGTCGCGTGCCGAGACGGTTGCGAAAAAATTAATGGCTGGTGACTACCCGGGTGTCCACCCACGAATTCAAAGTTTCTATCCTATCGTTGGTGCATGGACGTATTCCGGATGCGACGATGGCCCCCAACGTGTCGAATCATGGATTGATCTGATACACACAGAGGGAATAGACGCAGAGAGCGATCTCCGTCTCAACTTCCCAAATCTTCCAATTATGGCGGAACTATCATTGCAGCGACAGGTTTCTAGCCGTTCCGAAAATCCTTTGAACTCCTGGAGATGTGTGCGTGATAGTGCGTCGAGGTGCTCCGACCTTCTGGAGCGAGAGATTGATCGAAGAAAAACTTCTCCCGACCTCGAAATGCAGACCGATACGTTCAAGCTAGTTATCAATGCCTGGTATACAGCAGCCTCCGCGGCAATATCAAATGGTAACTTCGAAGAGGCAAGGCAGTGTTCTCGAGAAATACAAAAGGTTGTGAATCTATTTGATGACACACTACTTTGGCTCTACCGAAATACCAGTACCAAGGAAGAAAACAAATCGAAATTTTTCAGCCTCTTGAATCAAGCTCCGTCTATCTATGGTGCCCAGGTCGCAGCATTCAACAGGTTGAATACAACTAGTGATAAAGTCGACATAGGAGCACGGGATGACGGAACAGCGAAACAATTTATTTTGATTGAAGAAAAGATTCGAAGGCTGGAAGAATTTCACTTTTTTCTGATAAGCGGTGACAATGCTGTAGGCGATGCCTGCCAGAATGTCGATATCGATATTGAGCTGAAAGCCATGTCCCCCTTTCCAAGCGAAGGATTTGTGGAAGATTCGTCTTGTAAAGACTGGGCCGACTTCATCCATCTATCCCTAGATAGTATCGCAAAAGATACTCGAAATTTTGCTGTTGGGGAAGCTGATTTTATTCGCCTTTGCATGCTGATCACAAGAGTTGCATCTAGCGCAGCGCCAACTGTTTTGCATCCCGACACCAAAAACCGTGTTGTCGACAGAATTGTGGACCTTCTGGAGACGTACGGTGGCCAAAACCAAGACCGCAAGGCCGTCGTTTCTAAACTTGTCCAGTCGTTGAAGAAACGGTCGGGGACTTTACACGACACCGGCACTAAGACTTTTTTCGGTGACGAATCGAGGTATGGCGAAAGCGATAACTCGGATGCTGTAAACGGTCGGGACGTAGCAGATCTCGACGCCGACGCCCACGCCAAACGAAAAGTGAGACGCAAGCGACCTCGAGGGAGTGACCTACACAGAACGTCTCATTCGCGCTCTAGAGTACCGAATCGCACAGGAATGAGACGCACTCGTCACCATCGCACGAAAACGAACGATTTATGATATTCGGCAAGTGCAGCATCAGGAAATCCTTTGCTTCGTATTAAACAATAGCATTCTAGTTTCTTCCTGTCTCTTGCGACTGCAGATAGACATGTACCGTATGATCTATTTCAAACAAAGATCACGTGTGCTGCTGCGTGCACCAATAATAACCGTTCGTAAAGCGCGAGCCCAGTCACAAGCGTTTGTTTTAGGTACTCTATTGATCTCTCAGGCAAACCACGCCATGAAGTACTTGTACATAATATCGATTCAATCCTGTTCATGTCGGCCATTACAGTATCATAGTACTCGTGCTAAATAGAAGTATCATATTTCCACCGGTTTTTGATTTTTGAGATTGACTTACATCCAAGTCCCATACGTGCTCCAAGCTAACGATTAAAACTCTTGAAACTAAGTAGAAAAACAAGTTCCAAAGGAAAATTTCCATAGCTGATTGAAGTAGATTTTTGGCAATGCTCAAGATGCTTCCATGGTTCATCATCGTATTTTTCAGTATTTGCTTCCATGACGCATCTTCGTATTTCTCAGTATTTCAGTCTCCATTGTTATTATGTCAATCGCAGCAGGTTCTAACTGTGACTGAAATGCTGTTGTTGATCCTTGCCATCGTTGCTGTCATTCTTACGTTTTTGTATTAGTGCTCGTATTATTTGTTTACCAGCCTTCATTATTTTGTTCACAAATTGAGTTCTATTTGCTACCCTGATACGTACATGCATTATGTTTCCTGGGTAGGTGCCTGAGTACATGCTTCTGATCTATCGTCTTTCACTTAGGGGTCATAATTATGACATCGTCTTTCACCATCCCTCTTGTTAGAATCATACGGTACGTAACTTAAAATTCAGGCGCTTAACTTTCATCCCCTTGAAATGGTGCCCCCGAATTGGGTCGAAGATTTAATTTACTTATTAATAATCGTAGCAAAACCTTTGGACTGCGTGCTCAATGCCGTGGGAAGACGACTGACGTACGATGACGTATGTGCCACAGTATGAAAAATACTTTCGTGACTACCGTACGCTACCGTTAGGGTCGTATTGAAATACCGTATGGAAATGGGAACACCAGAGGGCCCTAGACGGCATCAGGCATGGTGATGTGTGATGTGTTTTTTTCTCCTTTCCCCCTAATGAATTCTACACTTGTCAACGTACCGGGTACGTACGGCAAGATATTGTGTGAATCCGTGATTGCTTTTTGTACCAGTAAGAGTAGAGAATAGTGCGTTACAAACATCTTATTGGTGTTCTCTGTTCTCTGTTGGGCCTCAACTCTCTTGTAAACGTTTTGTCAACTACAATACGGATCATCGTCTAACGACTAGCAAGAAGCCTTTTGAAGTAACTGTCAAGCTGTCTCGATCGAAAGAATCATAATAGATTGTTCAAAATGAAGTTTTCTGTAGCCATTTCCTTTTTGTGCCTTGCTTCCGCTTCGGCGTTTGCTCCAAACGCGGTGAAGAGCACAGTAAGTTTGTCTGCTTGTCAGTCGTTCAATGCGTTCTCAGTGGTCCAAGCTGATCTGGATATAGCTGCTGCCAGTTACAGCAAATTGTCGGTGTAGAGTGCTTCTTTGGAAAATATCTGATCCATGACGGAGCCTTTTTCAGATGGGTCATTTCAGTATAGGAAAGTCCTGAAAACCTTTTTCGCGGACTGTATTAAAACTCACCTTGTGTCCTCTGTGTATCTGTGCTGCTTGGTGGATTGCTGTCTTGTTTCGTCCGGCGCACATCGTTTAGAGCACTAAGTTGTTCGAAGCTGATGCCAACCAAAATGTCTTCGGAACGAAGTCGTTGGATTTCCAGGGCAATGAGGGTGACGATTCTTTCAAGACTGTTCGTCTTCGAGATCGTCTGAATGAGGCCGATACGGAACGCCGTAAGGAAGAGGATGCGGCTGCCCAACGCGAACGTGCTGCTGAGATCCGCCGAGAGGAGCGTCTCGCGAAGATTGCATACATGGAAAATATGCCCGATGCCACCCCTGCCGGAACCGGTGAGTGCGCTTCTTGATACCTCTCTTGCTCAATTCTCATTGTCGTTGCAGTTCTTGTATCACGCCTGCTAACATTCTACTGCCTGCACTTCCTCTACCTCGATTCTACCACTTCAGTCGACGAGTTTATGTTCAAAGAGGGAGTCCAAGATCAGCTTGATAAGCTTGACCAGGAACTCGTTGGTTTGATCCCTGTGAAGAGACGTGTGAAGGAAATTGCCGCCTTGTTGGTTCTTGACAAGATGCGACGCAAGCTTGGTTTCGAAACTGCCGTTCCTTCCCTTCACATGTGCTTCACTGGAGCCCCCGGAACCGGAAAGACCACCGTTGCTGTACGAATGGGACAAATTCTCGCAAAGATGGGATACTCCCGTCAAGGACACGTCGTCCTCGCTACCCGTGACGATCTTGTCGGTCAATACGTCGGTCACACTGCACCAAAGACCAAGGAGATGATCAAAAAATCCATGGGAGGTGTTTTGTTGGTTGATGAGGCATACTACCTCTACAATGCCGCTAACGACCGTGATTACGGTCAAGAGTCCATTGAAATTTTGCTGAATGTGATGGAGAACCAACAAGATGACCTTGTTGTTGCCCTTGCCGGATACAAGGACCGCATGGACAAGTTCTTCTCCTACATTCCTGGTATGATGTCTCGTATTGGAAACCACATTGACTTCCCCAACTACAGCGCCGATGAACTTGTCCAAATTGCTGCTGTTATGGCTCACCAATTGGAGTACGATATCGACGATGATGCCTACCCTGTTTTCAAGGATTACATCGCGAGACGTATGGAATTGCCTTTCTTCTCGAATGCCCGTACTGTCAGAAATGCCATGGATCGTGCTCGAATGAACTCTGCCATTCGAACTTTCGAAAGATTCGCCATCCAGGGAGAGAACGGCGGAGTTTGCTCTGTTCACGACCTCAAGGCCATCCAAGCCACTGACTTCCAGATCCTTCTTGATGATATCGTGAACGCCGATACTGACAAGCGTATCTTCGCTTAAAAAAAGAACGAAAGAGATACATACCTATTGTATGTGGGGTACGCGTACCACAATCCTACGGCTTCTCTCCTTTTCCAATAGATTTCAATTGTCTGGGTGGGTTACTGATGCCACCGTGATATCTAGAATTGTTAGAGTGGTGGCGTTTAATATCACTAACACACAAGCATTACAAAAGATTCTCGAACGTACGGACTCCATTACATATATATTGTACATTTTCACCTTCTGATACGCCTTACTTCGTCAAAATAACTGAAGTGCAAACAACATCTGAACAAGTAGATCATCACTTGCTCTTGGCACAACAGGACTTGCACTATTGAACCATAATATCAAACACTGCCACCAGAAGCACTAAACATTGGATTATGAACAAGTTCCTGACTGCCTCATTTACCTGAAATTTAGAATAACATCATTATTTTTGTTTTTTCCCCCAGACTTTCGCAACCATTCTTTTGAGTCAACCTTTGATGATACCTTGGCACCATCTCAGCAGGTTATGTCAACTTTGGGAGTTCATGCACTCTGTGCTTATATGTGATGCCTACACTTAGTTGATATGTTATGCTGACTGCGCGGAAGATAGGCATGGCAGATTAAATAAGCTCTAGGTGTATGTGTGTAGATGCAGGGCTGAGTTGGATCACACATGGCCGGGACTGACCCAAACCCCAGGACAGGATAGCAGGGAATAAGGTTATGGTTAGGTTGGGCACAGTGACACCCTCTAAAGCATGGGACAGGGTGTAAGCTTAGTTATTTTGCTCCAAGGTACATCCTCCTCATTGTTTATGGGCTTGTGTCAGGTGTTGGGACAATGCATGATTTTGTCAGATACAGATTCCTCTGTACATGCCAGCACAAAATCATCCATTTGTCTGAGTATGTAGACTTTTTCACCTTCAAATACCATTGTGTAGATGGTTCTGTTATGGGTGGTGGTCTTGAAGTTGAGCTCAGGGCAGTAAAGAATCTTGTTGATGTGATTTTCCCACAATTGTCCAGACTCAGGATGGCCCTGCAATGCTCTGAGGACTGGCAACACCATGTGTCTATCAATCTCTTTGCCATATTTGTGCTTGTACCATTCTGCATAAGCACCATCTATAGTGACAAAGGTAGGGATCTCCGGGCCAGGCGAATGAGCAAATGCATCTGAGGCATCTCCATTGTAAATTTTCAAGTTGAGGCTGGCAGCAATAGCAAAGAACAATCTCTGGATGGGGTGTTCAACACACAAAGAATAAGGTCATGGCAACGGCGTGTAGAGTGGGTGCAGCATACTTGCTGCCATTGCAACACTGTCTTAGTTGCCTCACACCATTCCTTTTGACACTGTACTGCGAATGGGGTCTGAGAATGATGGCATCTTGATTCTTGGGATAGGGTATTGGAGGACCAAACATTTCTAGATCTTGCTGTTTTCTTTCATCTGCTTCCCAATCCTTCCAAGTAGATAATGATTTTAAATCCCTTCTGGTTAAATAGCCCAGAGCTTGTTCTTCAGGAGTAGTAGTAGCTTTGGAATTGATAGGCCTTGATTATGAGATCAATAGTTTCAGATGACAGGGAGTCTTCATCTAAGGGTAATGCAGAATCCCCAGGTTTATGAAGTTTCGTGATAGCTCTGAGTGAGGCTATATCAATAGTAGGAACAGCAACAGCCATATCATCTTCAGTTGGTGCAAGATGTTGTTGAATGGTGGCATGTAGAGCTGCAGTGGAGTCAACATGGCCAATTCGCGATCGTATCAGATTCTTGTATTTGTTGCTGATGCGCTTGATTGTCTTGATGGATGAAATACGGTCCGAGAATGGTGGGTCTTCAGTATCAGTGGGTTCCTTCCAAGAAGTGTTGGGCGCAAATAGGCCATACTCATTAGCATGTTGCCAAACCTCCTTCATGGTTATTTTGTTTCAAGGGCAAATGAAATGGGTATCTCAGATAAATCCTATAACCTGTTGTAACTTAAAAATCAACCGGATAGGTATTGATGTTTAAATTAAAGGAGATGTGAGCTCATTGTGATGCTCTTAGTTTTACTACCTAATGTGTGGATTTTCCACTGTACACTGTATACCGCTACTGTGGTAGGGATCTTCCCAGGTTATGTGTTATGTGTGCTTTCATCATGTTGTACCAATCCTTGCTGTGTTGCTGTATTAGTATTGTGCCGGTCCTTTGGTATCGATCTTTTGATGGTATTGGTCCTTTTATGAGGTCAAGTAATTAATTCACTAGGGTCTTTTACCTGATCCTGTCTTTGTGTCTTAAGGGGAAAAATGAGACCCATTTCGAACTGGTATTGCTTTTCATGATCGCCATAAGGTAGTTTTCTCACGGGCAGTTATGCTTATATTATTCTTTTTGAATTCACATAGGGATTCCAAGCATTTACTTATCGATCTGGTTTTAAATGATATCTTGGCTTGTACCTTTTGACCTGTTTCTTTGTGGGTGCTGGTGTTAAGTGGAATCATTTTTACCACTTAAGGATTTCAATGTAGTGGAGGTGCATTTGATTTTAAGCTGACTGAATGCTCGTAATCAAATATTCATATTGAATGTTGTTTCATGTACCTGTATTTTGTACAGTGTTTCGTTGCCTTATTAGGTTGACCGACAACATACCTACTACTGTCAGGACCAACTACATCATACCATACTTACTAGCTGCTTTTGTCTCAACACATATGGCAAACAAGATGGCAGGTGCCCGCGGAGCAGGGGCACGTACCTCTCCACCCATCCTGTTTTGGCTTGTCCTGTGTCTTGTTCCACACCCCAAATCATACAAAATGTATCATGAGCAATTTCTAAGATAAAGATTGAGCAAAATTGGATTAGTGACTAATAATAGTACAACATCTGAAAAACTTAGAGCCACAGCCCACCACAAAGGGGGAAAAATGCAATAACCACCAGAGCATTATTTTTTTAGCATTCATTTCTGGAGCAAATGAAAGTGGACTAATCTCACAAGAGATCTCCTCAAGGAAATTGTGAGAATAGTTAAAATTGTAAGGTGCAATGTATGGATATGCATCTGTCTCTCTGTTCATGATGGGAAGAGAACATCTGCTGATGTTTCACTGTTTTGAATTTGGATGCTTTGAGGGAAGCAAGCAGCAATTCCAACAACATTATCTACAACATTATCTACAGAAGCAATACCAGTACACACTTTACCCACAAAAGACATCACTATTCAAACCCATCTTGCTAAAGAAGGCTTTATACAGATCCCTCCAAGAAGGGCAAATATAACATCTTGATTGCTTTGGCACAAGCAGATCACGATTATGACCTAGTACATAAACCTATCATTTTTTCAGAAAGTAACTTTTGGAAATTGATCTTAGCATGTCAAAGCAATAATCAATCTCACTCTCAGTTCTAAGGATTCTTCTGATGATCTTTAGCAGACAGGATTTTTTGGGTTTAGTATTCCTCGAGTGGTCACAATTTCTTGAGGAGGGAGGACCCTAGCATGTGATGTGAGCACATCCTGGTTGTTCTGTCTAGTTTCTTCTCATATTTCTCTGCAATATTGTAGAGTATCACGAAATAGTGAAAAACGGATTTGAATCAGTTGTATTTATATTTTAACTAGTTGGTCTTTGACCACCAAGGCTAGATAATCCAAAATTATTTGAAGTAAATATTTTTGGATTTTTTGTGTAAAATTCTTTCAGCCTTTTTAATCTTTTATGCTGTGGCTACGAGTATTCGTACTCGTAATCTTACGTACCGAGACATAAAAAAAAACCATTTTTAGTTTGGTTACGCTGAAAATGGTGGTGGCTACTCGTACCGGTAGAAAAGTTTCAACGTTTCTTGCCTCGGCATGCTCATCAACTCGTATGGCGGGGTTTAGTACATTGTTGTGGCGAGACACGGTATTCATTCACGTCACCGGTACTCGTACCGTACAGTACTGGTACTCGTACGATACCGTAGGAGTCATGATCCCTTACTGCAGAGCCCTAGTCCTGAAACTGTACTGATCCGTTGTTCCTCACTTCCTGCCCCACGAAAGTCTGTCAGTCTCGCAACGGCATCCTGCAACACTACCAGTTAAAATTGGTAACTTGCTGTTTGTCTGCACGGTAGATCTGCTCTACCTACCGGATCGTACCCGTACCTAAAAGGTACGATACCGGTACTGAAAAGTGAACTCCGAAAAAGCTCGTTAAAAATAAAAAATATGTGATTTTGATGGCCATCGCAAAACAAGCGACGTCCAACATTGGAAGCAGTTGACGCTCACATCATCAACGGACAACAGTTGTCCATTTTTGTGCTCTAATCGAACGCCACTAGCTCCACCCAGGGGCTACTAGAATTCACGTTTCACGCCAAAGTCACTGTCAATAATGCCTTCGGCGTCCAAAAAAAGACGTCGGCGGGAACGAGAAAAGCGAGCCCAAGATCTAATCCAACGGGCGCGGTCTATTTCCCTTGTTGATGCTGCTTCCCCCGAATCGACAACAGATCCTTCTGTATCTTCCTCGCACATCGAAAGGGGCAATCCTCCCAACCTAGATTCGAATAACAGGTCTCAAAAGAATGAGTCAACCAACAACTCCCCAGTCGACAATCCGGTTTCATCAGAGACGAATCTTTCCAACGAACCCTCGTGGAAACGGGTCGATTTTGTTCTTCCTCGAGCAAACGGCAAGAAACGCTTCGTCTTTGATAAGCGAACAACGTCGGCGGCAGACGAGACCGTGCCTAACTCACAAGAGAATGGGAACCAGAACGGCCAGAAAGAAATGCAACACAGGACATCGGAGACAATCGAAGATATTTTTGGCAGCAAACGACAGAAGGAACGCAATGCACACGATGATCCCGACTGTTCACCCGATAACGAGACAGATAGCAGAAAAAAGGTCAGGCTGGACGACAATAGTGACCATGGAGTAAGCGAAGTCAGGCGGAGAAAATTGTCGGATGCATTCGAAGCGGTAAAGGATGATACGAATAATTTGCCAATCGGTACTTTTGTGGACATGCCCAAAACCACTGAACATTCCGATGGGGGAACCCCTTCTCCAGCCAAGAAAATTAAAACGCCGGATGGATCATCGCCAACAGAAGCTTTAAAAGCTTCAAATTCGAAGGAAAATGGAAATGGTATGGTTCAAAGATCCAGCGAGAAACATCGGGAGAAAGAAAAATCAAAGAGTACTACGAATGTACAACCTGCTGCTGGGCAAATCACTGGGAGGACAGTCAAGGAGGCTGTTCGAGACAAACGAGGCTTGCGCCCGCGCGCAAACTCTACCGATGGCGAACTGAATCTCCCACAGGGTGGTCTTTGTGACGAAAGAAAGATCCTCGAGGCGCACAAGTGGAATGCGGATAGGAAATACACGAACCAAACCTCTCCCCGAGGATTCCACAATCTTGGAAATACTTGCTTTTTAAATGCAACACTACAATGTTTGACGTATTTACCTCCATTGTGCCAAACTTTGATCGCTATATCTGAAAACAAATCGAGGACTGGACAGAATGGAGGAAAGAAAAAGACGCCTCAGGGGCAAAAGATAACATCATCGCTGTGCTCTCTCTTTCAGCAGGCTCATGGTTTAAACAACAATTCATTCAAAACAGGAGGTGCTTTTGCTCCGAAAAAGGTCGTCGGTCACCTTCCGAACATAGGATCGTGTGGAAGTCGAAATGGTTATAAGTTCCGTCTCGGACGGCAAGAAGATGCTCATGAGTTTTTGGTTCATCTGTTAGATGCAATGAATGATGGTGAACTTCGTGCTGCAGGGATCAACCAGAACATCAGTGGATGGCGAGATCGCTTGCCAGTGTCTCGATTGGATGAAACAACCTTCGTTCATCGAATATTCGGAGGATACTTTCGAAGCCAAGTCAGATGCAGAAGATGCAACTATCGAAGTAATACGTATGATCCATTTCTTGACTTGTCCCTCGAGGTCAGCAAAAAATCTTCGACAAGTGTTCTAAATGCGCTTTCGGAATTCACAAGAAAAGAGACACTCGATGCTGCAAACCAATGGAAATGTTCGGGGTGTAAAAAATATGTGTGTGCCACGAAACAACTTACTGTTTTTCGGCCACCGTTGACTCTTTGCATTCAACTCAAAAGATTCTCTTTTGACAATTTTGGCTTCGGGCAAAAATACTCGAAGTATCACCATGGCCACGGTGGTGGTTCAAAAATTACAAAGCCAATTGAGTTCCCGGGGACTTTGAATCTACCTTTAAGTGACAACAGGTCATGCCAATATACACTGACTGGAATTGTCATTCATGTTGGCGGAAGTTCGCAGTCGGGACATTATACTGCTTACGTGAAGAAACCAGGGAAAAATGGCGCGAACCAATGGTATCACATGGATGACTCGGAAGTGCAACCGGTGTCAGAGAGAACCGTTCTGAGACAGAGGGACGCTTACCTCCTGTTTTATTGTCGAACCGAAGTAAAACTAGAATTCCCAGATCCACCAGCAAGGAGTATGACCGCTTCAGAAGCAACGGAGTTTGGAAGGAATAAAGCAAGGGCAAGAGCGAACAGCTTGTCCGTCGAAATTCCGATGGAGGAGCCAAAAGAAAGTAAGATCAACAATAAAGAAACCAAGACAGAACGAATGGACGGTTCTGCCAAAAAGCTGGCACGGAACGAGAAAGAAGAGAACAATAGTACGATGGAGCAAAAGAAAAAAACAAATACAAAACAGTGCCCCAAGGTTGATGCCGTCAGCAGTACGCATGCATTCCTTCAGAATGCTAGTCCGGCGATAAGTGTGAAAAGTCAACGCATATTATCGCCTTCTACTGCGTCAAATAGCAATATTCACTCGCTTCCAGAGAATCAGGATGATTCCGATTCCTCTAGTGACGATTCAACATACAACGGATCTGCATCTTCAACAGACAATAGTGTTTCGTCAGACAATGACTCAGCGAAAAGTGATTGTTCAGACAGATCTTCTGACTCGTCTTCACCCAAGAAAGCTGCTGCAAAGGTTGCCAGTCCATCTATGAATGGTGTGAATACGTCTGCGACTAAGCGAAAAAATTACGACAAGAAGTTTTTGGAATCCGGAAGTGACAGCGAGGATGAAAAGATGGTCACTGGTACCGCACAGTCTGAATCCGATAGGTTGCCCGCACAAAGGGCTAACAATTCGGAAGGATCATCGGAATATGAAGAAGACGGAACAGATCACTCCGCTTCAGAAGAGGAAATGGCAGTGCCAATGCCAGAGAAACAGATTCCAATCGTTACAAGTCCGAAGAAAAGTCCCAGAAGTAATTCTTCAGAGAGCGAATCTTCCAGCGAGGATGAATCGGATGCAGGTGAGGAACGAAATGTCAATAAGAATACGACACCAAATCGCAACAGTGCAGCGGAATCCTCGGAATCCGAATCGGATAGTGACGATGAATCCTCTTCTCAAGCAAAGAAAAAGCAAAGTTCCAGAAATTCGGATGAATCCTCGGATGCTGACGAATTCATTGAGGATGTGAAGATGAATGGTGGCAAAGAAACGAATGGCTCCGTGGAAGCTTCGAAGCAGAGTGTCACCCCCAAAACGTCAAACAAGACCAATGTCGTAGAAAATAACTCGGACTCACGAGGGAAGGTGAAAGTTATGCTAGGCCATCGCAAGAGGCAAATATGGGAAAGTAAAGCGAGTGCAGTTCCTTCAAAGGGATCAGACTTCCAGCTGCTTGGAAACATGAAAGTTTCACAGTGGGGAGACGAGGAGGAGGAGGAAACTAATGCAAATGGTGACAAATCAACGTCAAAACCTGCAGCAGAGGAATCTCAGGTCCATATCAAACGGAAAACTATCATCAATCAAATCGAGAAACAAAGTCGAGATAGGAAACGAAAGATGCATCTTGATCGTTGGGATTCCCATCTTGATCAAGGCAGGCAGAAGAAGGTGAAGGCAGCCTCAAGCAGTACTCCTCATCAAACAAGTAGTACGGATCCGAAGAAAAATGTATTCCAGAGGATTCAATCTAGTGTCCAACGAATGAAGCGTGGGAAACCAAAAGGCAACCCACTCTTCCGTCGCAAGCTCGGCAAGAAAAAGGGTAAATTTTAGTTCGCAATACAGCACGTTATGACTAAATAGCAAAACTTGTTCGTGAGGATAACCCTGACATTTTAGATTTTTTAGGTTAGGCGATTTGATTTGCCACAACATCTTTTGACGTGTCGATTGTCACGATGAAGCTTTCCGAGTTGGTCCTTATTATAGGTAGATGCAATCAAGACGTATGTACCAGGATTGATTGATTTCATTTCTGTGACGGTGAATCCGTGTCGATAATTGCCAGAATCCAAAACAGGTTTTACACTGAGTGTAGCTTTTGACAACTCCCTAAGATTCGTTTTGTCTGTGGTAATTTTCTTGTCAGGAATGCCGACGAGCATTATGTTGACTTAAAGCGATGTTAAATTACGGAAGAAATCAAAAGTAAGAGACGTGATCAAGCACATGGATCCAAAAAATGAGCATCCGCACGAAATGCAACCACCTACCAGCAAACTTGCTCGACGCAGTACATCGGATTTGCATCGTTGCTTTTTTCTTTCACAGAAACTTGAAACATCGGATTCAGAAAGAAACTTGGAGACCCAAAAGCACCTCCCGCTGAGTGGGTTGCCCATTCACTTGAAAAACTCAGTTTGCACGGTAGCATTTTCGGAGGTCGAGTAAGTGTAAAGGGTTCGGTACAGTAACAAGAAAGCGTGTACGCCAAGTTTTTCTTTTTTTGATGCTGAGAGAGAACCAATGAGATGAATTGATCTTCGGGACCGTTCACATCGTGTCGCAGAAGAACGTGCGGATTGTTTGTATAGCATCCATTGGCAATGGTGGCTTTGCTTTGAGGATACCACAATCTTTCTAATTTAGCCGAATTTCTCAAAAGATGTATAGTAAGAAAGTCATCTACCTTTGCTCCTTCCTGTTCTTGTTTCGATACATGCCTTGAAATCAAGATCCATATTATCGGCTTTTTAATAGCAGCTTTATCCGACAGGACCACAATGTATTGCGGATTTTCTCCAACATTGAAAGCATCTATTTCGGGTCCTTGTGTCACTGGCCATAAGCCATGCGTAGTAAACCTGTACGAGAATAGCTTAGGGTTCCAACTCAGTTGCAAGTTCCGAAAGTAGAGCAACACGTCATCCCAGCTGATCCAAAAAATTCCATCGTCGAGTTTTGCTGCCTCGTTGGGATCATATCCTAGTTCCGATCGAAGTGATCGGTCCCGCCAACTGATTGTGTCGTGTGCTGAGTATTTCCCGGTCCATCCCTTGCGAGCCCACGGATTTTTCAACTGCAACAGCTTTGTTCCGTTCTGCGACTGGAAGACACCCAGCACAGCATAAGCATGACCTGTCACCAAACCGAGTGCATCTGCTTCCGTCTCGGTTATATCGCGTGACGTAGAAACAGTGATGAGGCAGTCACCGAATGAATTGGCAGATAATAGACGTTCCCAGGCTCGATCGGGGGGCGTTTCAAAGTCTCGGATTTCCCCTCGCCGTTGTCGACAAGGAAAGAAAATGCGTTCGGGGATCCATCCCGTGAGTGAAAATAGATCAACACCTGAGTTGCTTCCGGGGAAATCGTATCCGCCACAAAGCTTCATGTAAGCTTTTTCAACAATCGAACAAAACAGCTCGAGCTGGCTGTGATTTCCCGTGGTCTGAGAGCACAACAAGTTTGAATGACGATCCACTGGGAGCCGATCGTCTACTGTGACGCAACGTTCAACTCCATTCAACCATAGCTTGACCATGTATTTTCCGGCAGTGTTATAAAGAGGAATTCCATTTTCGTCCTGGGGATAGATTATCGATGTTATAAGTCGTTTCCGAAAACGCTTCTCGAACAACGCACATATGCATAGGCTTGCAATGAAACTGCAATCGGTGACATATTGTTGTCGTATTGTGTAGGGATCAACATTTGCTATCATCAGTGGTGGATGCTGTTTCACACCCATTCGGGAACGTTCCCGGACGATCTCGTGAGGCCGTGCCCATTTATAGAATCGGCTTCTTTTGCTTTTCCGAGAGACAAAGATCTCCGTCTGGATCTTTCCAAGGGTGACTCGTCGATTTCTGCCCTGCTACCTGTCGTGACAATGATCTGGCTTCATCTTCCGAAAAAGGTAAAAACAAGCCCGATGCTATAAGCGAAGAGTGTTTTAGTACCGCGATTTCTTCTTTTGAATAGGAGTGGGACGAAGACGATGATTCTTGGTTACTCACATCGGCGTTTGTGTTTCCTCTCGTATCCTGTTGTTGACGAATCATGTGTCGATTCGCAGCAGCAGCCGCTACTGGTTTTTTCAATGCCTCTATACGATCCATAGCGGAGGATAAGCGCCGTGTCATGACCTGTGTGATCGACGACGATGACGAAGACTCCGTTGCCAACTTTATTGCGTCCAGATAAATTTCTGCCGCTTTCGTGTACGATTTGATGGCATCTTCCGTTTGATTGCTCTCGTCAAACTCGATTGCTCGCTCCAGGGTCGCGTTTGCGAGACTGGCACTTCTGTTTATTTCGGCAGATTGCGTAAACATAGGTGAATCACAAAGATCCGATTGTTTTGGCTTTTCGGGAGTTACCGGCAGTACCATTTCCGGGTGTGCCATGGGCGGATACGTCAGAACAGATACATCGTCCGGTCCGTTTGGAGAATCTTCGGGGATGACTACCGTTGCTGGCGTTGGCATGGGCATTGCCACGCTGCTGTCGTCAAAGTACAAATCCTGGGCAGCTTGGGTATATAGTTCAATATTTTCCTCGAGGAAGACGATACGTCGGAGAGGATTGTTCGTTCTGAGGAAATCTCGACAAAGCTTGCCGCATGAGGTAGCAGCTCTCGTAGTATTTTGTGGCGGCCTCGATTCGATGACCACTTTTCTCCAGCCGTTTGGCCGTTGCGATTAACTGAAAGACGTCGTTGAAGTCCATTGTAGCTTTGAGATTGAAAGGGAGGAAACGCTTTTACCCTGCTCAGTCGTTATGCCGTTTTCGTTATTGTTTTCGGTAGACACCTAATTCTGTATGTACCACTTTCGAACACATCCAAAATCAATAGAACCTTGGTTGGTCGTTACGATACAGTAAGCACGAACAAAAAAAAGATCATTTCTTTACGGTACGGTACGTACTCGTACCGGTACAACGGCGCTTGAAAACTGCTTTCGAACACGAAAAATAAATCGATTGAGTAGCCGGTACGAGTACGAGTACGTACCGTACCGTACGTACCGGTACGATGTTGTTTGCATAGAATTCCTGGTCGTTTGGAAAAACGAAAAATGAATCGTGGACAAGCAAGATGTGATCGAGTTAGTCGAAGACTCGATAGTGTTATGGAGTTCGTACCGTTATTTCCTGTACACGTAATACTCGTACCTCGTACCGAAGTACGTACGACGTACGACGTACTTCGGACGTACCGGTACCGTAATAACATCATACGAAAATCAGCTGTCCTCCGTCCTACCGGTACAAGCTCCAAGCTCTGCTCACACATTCTATCGTTACCGGTACAAGTACGGTACGTTCCGTAATCAGAAGTAGGAGTAGTAAACATCTACCGGTAATCTTACTGGTAAGTTTATCTATTTAAAGTATCTGCTGTGGACGCAAAATCCCATGATTACGATCTCAGAGACCGTGCGCTCTCGAAGCTCGAAGAAGACGGCCGTGCTCAGTCGTGACTACTCGCGTTTATCCAACGGACAGGGCCTAAATGCACGTAACGCCACCATACTCGCTTGGTGGCGGTACAAATGGGTGAATCAATCATCCGACGACGGGGTCTCAGGGACATTCCTACGGTATGGCCGGTTTTTGGCTCGGCTCGGCTCCAAAAACAGCCGTTGAGTCCAACAACTTTGGGGTTGGAGCGGAGCCAAGCCAACTTCTGACACAATGAGTGATTCCCGGCAGTTCTAAACTAATAAAAGACCAAAGTAATAAAAGTATATTCACGAGTGAATAGATGAATAAATTTTTTGGTGCACCCAACCGAATATTGTTATGAACTGACAGATTTGGAATTTGGAATCTCTAAATAAGAAACAGTAACTGTCTGTTTAATCACTAGCCGCGCCACCTACCGGCCTATTTTGGCAAGCAAGCCTGTTAAGTATTCAAGGATGGTCAGCAGTTGAAATTTTCAGAATTTTCTTTGTACCATATCGATTGGCTTTGCTGGTAAAATTACTACGGTAGTAGTAGCTATCCTCGCTAACATACTCACATTGCTCTCCAGCAAGCAAGAAGAAACACTCTTTCGCGAAACACTCTTTTTTGAAACACTCTTTTTTGAAACACTCTTTCGCGAAACGCAACAATCAACAATCACCATGACCCTGGAGTTACTAGCACTAATTGGAGAATACTATGATAACTACTTAACCCCCAATTACAACAATCCACAGCTTGGGGAGGAAGATAAGAAAAGAAGGGACCAGAGAACTCCTAGGATTGCAATGAAGCAATACAGCCAATCTGCTTTCATGTATCTCTATCGATCCGGCAATGATCAAGCCCTTCTTAACTGCTGTGGAGTTGATCATGTAGTATTCAGAGAGCTCATAGATTTGTTTGAGCCTTTCTACAATCAATACATGTATGATGAAAAGACTGGATCGATCCGGAAGTTTAAGCATGATTATAGTCGTCATCGAGAGTTTGATGCAACTGGATGTCTTGCTCTTATCTTATTCTGGTTCCGAACCAGAGGATCAGCAGCAAGAGCAGTTGCCATAGCGTTTGGAATTACATCTTCTCCTATGTACAGATGGCTGAAATTTGGACGAAAGCTCCTTCTTTGTGCATTACAAGACCATCCTACTGCATAAGTTTGCTTGCCAAATGAAGAAGAGACTCAACAATACGTCGATGCTATTGCTGCTAAGTATCCAGTGCTTGGTCCACACAGAGTGTGGAGTACTTGCGACGGGCTTAAACTGCATATCCAGCAGTCTGGTGACTGGACCAAACAGAACCAATACTACAATAGTTGGACTTGTGCTATGTATGTGAATAGTGTCTTCCTTTTCTGCCCTGATGGGAGGATCTGCGCTTGTGTCTTGAATGCTCCTGGGTCTTGGCATGATAGTACTCAGGCTGACTATGGGCTCTATGAAAAGATGGAGCTTATGTATGAGCTGTACAAGGCAAAGGTTGTTGTCGATTGGGCGTTTAAGTTATCTGCAAACAACTATCTTCTTAGAAGTAGCCAATACGACCCTCCGACAGCTCCTGTAGAAATACCTTAGGGTACACCTACTATCGAAGAGGCCAGAGCAATGAAACAACATGCCATTTGCAACACTATTACAGTGAACAGACAAGCAACTAGTGTTAGACAGATGTCTGAATGGGGGATGCGGCAGATCCAAGGTGGGTTCCCTCGACTCAAAGATAACATGTTGCTGGAAGAAACGGGAGACAGGAGGATCATTCTGAAGCTTGTCGTGTTGTTGTACAACTTCCAGACAGCTAAGGTTGGAATCAACACCATACTCAACACCTACATGAGCCAGACTGAAGGTTTCTTCTCCTATGGATTGGTACCAACTGAAACCGCAAATGACGTATTTTAGTAGAGTCATTGAATCGATCAATTCATCCATCGTTCTTAGCAACTTAGATAAACAATTTACTTAGAGAAGTCAGCAAGTCGTATCACGTCCGATTGATTATTACTCATATTTTTGCTCTGGCGCACCTCTAGTGGTTTTGGATTGATCGATCGATTGATCAATTAGTTGTATGTCAATTAGTCGTATTTAGAGCAGTCAACAACACGTTCGAACAATTTTGTTCCAGCGCACCTCTAGTGGTTTTGGATCCCTCTTTTAAGGTGTTGCAATACATTTTTTATGGTCTCTCTTGTAGCCTAAGTTTCTGTCTGGAGCAATGATGTTGGTGTTGTTGTTGAGTATAATCGATTCTTTTATTTTAACTAACTAACTAACTAACTAATCGATCAATTCAATTCTACTGTTGATTCGATTCTACTGTTGATTCGATTCCTAACTACTAACTACCTAACTAATCGACGTCAACGAATCATTGTCACTGCTACGGCTGTCACTGTCATCACTGCTGTAGTCGCAATGCTGGAGACTGTTTACTTTTCTTTTGAGCTTCCCCCCTTCAGCAGCATTACTAGTAACTTGGGGAGTAGTAACCTGCAGAGTAGTAACCTGCGGAGTAATACCAACGGCGCTACCGCGACCGGCGCCCCCATACTAGTAAGTTGAGCAAGGAGTGCCTGCAATATCACCTTCCTCTCTTCATCTGCCCTGTCCTGTCTTCTCTGCGCATCATTCATTTGCTTCTCCTGAAGCTTCAATGCTTCAGCAATCACCACCTTGAATTCGTCGTCTCCTCCCTTGCGATTGTAGTGTCTCTTTGTCTTGCTAGTAGCTGTCTTGCTAGTAGTAATGGTACTGGTGGGCGTCAGCTCTGCTGTTACTTCTGACTGCTACGTGACTTGTTCAGGTTGTGTTGGTTGACCAAGTAGAAGTGGTACCTGTTGAGTTGCAACACCAGCAGCAGGAGGAGGACGAGTAAACTCTTCTCTGTCAACATCCTACCTATCTTCTCCTCCTGTAATTTCTGATTTAACACCTATCAGCCAGAAGACTTCCTTTGCTTCCTTAATGTCCCATCTCATGTTTGGATTGTCAGTAGGGGCTTTCCTCCAGTACAACCGATGGAATTTGTTGCAAATGGAAGTGACATCCCTTCCAGGACACTTCTGAGTGTGTAGGGCTCTGACATCATCCCAGTCATCATTTGAAACTGGCATGAAAGCTCTAATGGCAGCAAACATGCTCTCCAACTCGTCGGGCTTGGTGTAGTTGCTGGCGCCGGCTTTCCTGCCTCCAGTCGTGGGCATGTTGATTGTTACGATCGATGGTATTGCTGCTGGTGGTGTTTCTGTTTCTTCTTTTTTATGTGCCGAGCAGCCAAATTGAATCAAAATTGATTCATCGAGGTCCAAGGACTTCTTGTCTTCTAATAATCTAGCAAGCGCGACAACAGCAGCAACAGTAGTGCTGGTGTAGGAGGACATTGGTGGTGCCCTTTCTAATGTGCTGGAGAGACAAGCAACAAGTCGTCGTACTTTTCCTTCTTTCAGAACTTTCTTTCTTTGCAATTTTTCAACTCAGCAAAATTGGCAATGATCACCAAAAAGCATGCAAGCATGCCCAGCAAAAGAGGTGTGAAGAGGTGCACACACACTTCATTGAAAGCCTTAAGTGGTAAAAATCAATCTCACTGTACTTCACCACTAAAAGGTTTAGAAGGTACGAAAAATGGGGCACTAAGTAAACACTTGGAATCCATATGTAAATTCCAAGGAATAAACACAATAATCCGTGAGGAAGATACTAGTGTTGATCATGAACCGGTACTCCTCATTCAATTTGATTAAAAATATCAAAATGCTTTCGTCTTCTTCCTGATCCATATGTATGTCGGTTCGGTTTTGATCAGAACTGGTTGGCTTTTATTGATTATAGCTGTTGGAGTAGAACCGAGCCGAATCTGGTCATAGGAACGTGCCTCATCTACATCTGCATCTGATACTTATGCTAATAATGAAAAGCAATAACGGTACTAATTATTCATTCCATTAAAAACATCAGAATTCTTTTTTTTCTTTTTTCGGACGCCGATCCGGAGTTCTCATTCCCAAAGTATGTCGAGTTCGGTTTTGATCAGAACTGGCTGGCTTTTTTTATGTCGAGTTCGGTTTTGATCAGAACTGGCTGGCTTTTTTTTAATTATCTGTTGGAGTAGGTAGAACCGAGCCGAACCGATAGGAACGTGTCTCATCTACCGTACCTGTACATCTGAATCTGCACCATCATCGTCGGCATGAGGCAGTCAATCTACAACCATCAAAAATTAGTCAGGAAACGAAAACATGAGAAAAGGAGAATTTGGAATCTAAGAAAATCTGTTGCAGTTGTGATGGATCGGTGACAACAACATTCCAGAATTGGAGTACGAGTACGTACCGCACGAGTACGAATACGATTAATAGTACGAGTACATACCGTACCTGTACCAGTTCGGTAATCTTACTCCTACCTCTTTACTTTACTGACACCTAACCCACAAACGTCTTCAACAAAACAAAGGCATGTTGAATTTTGAACACATAAGAAGAAAAAATCACAAGTTCTCAACAGGGCGTAACTGCGCAAACGTGAAGTTTACATCACAATGGAGGCCAACAACGACGCAGCTTCCGTTCCGGGACCAGATTCCCAACATGATTGCCGAGTCTCAATTGGCGCAGTATTACGCCTTCGACGACGACGGCAGCGGCAACATTCTGGAGAGAGAATACACCGGAAAGTTCGAGGGACCCGAAAAAACGCTCGAGGTCGTCTTCCGCCGGAAGGGAGACACGGAGGGCCCGCAGAACATTTCTCCCGGAGACGCCGCGGGGGGCGGGCCCTTGAAACTCGGCCTCCGATCGCTCTCCCGCACCGAGCTGGACCTAATTTGTGCCCGGGCCCGCGTCACCATACTCTCGAGCATATCGAACGCGTACCTCGACGCGTACGTGCTGTCGGAGTCCTCACTCTTTGTCTACCCCTACATGGTAGTCCTGAAAACCTGCGGGACGACCACTCTGCTGCGATGCATCTCCGTCCTGATCGACCTCGGCCACAAGCTGGGGTTGGAAATCGATTGGGTGGGATACAGCCGCAAAAACTTCAACTTTCCGGGGGACCAAGCGTGGCCCCACCAATCGTTCCACCAGGAACTGGAATACCTGTACAGCCACCGCAATCTGTGCGATCGGTTGGACGGGAACGGCTACACGCTCGGGCCGGTGACGTCCGATCACTGGTTCGTGTACGTTGCCGATCACACGATCCGCTCGCAATCCCTCGAGATGGATACCGACCGGGTCCTGAACATCATGATGTTCGACATCGACGACGACGTGGCCAAATTCTTTTATTACGACAATTACGACACCCACGAGGGAGAAAGCAAGGAGGACGAGATCAAGCGCGTTTCGAGGCAACAATCCATCCAATCCGGCATCGACGCGTTGGTACCGGGCGCCGTCATCGACGACCGCGCCTTTGAGCCGTGCGGGTATTCGATGAACGCCATCTTGTTCCGATCCTACTCGACCATCCACATCACCCCGGAAGCGGGGTCGAGCTACGTGAGCTTCGAAACCAACCAAAAGGTGGCGTCGTACAATTCGCTCATCAGCAACGTCGTTCGGACCTTCCGCCCGAAGCGGTTCGTCTTGACCCTCATGGCGGACGACCTGGGATTGAAATTGGTCAAGGAGAACCCGATCATGGCGTCGGGACAAGACTCGCAGATCGTGGTCCCGGCCACCCGGGCGGTGACCGAGGAAACGGGCATCAAGCAGATGATGTACAAGCGTAGCTCGTGCGCCTCGATCAAGGTGGAGGGCGATTGCTGCTGCATGATGGGAAACTGGGTCCTGAAAACGGACGTCGCCTCGATGGCGCAGATGCGCGCCAACAAGCGGCGGGGCATGACCCTGGGATGACACGAGGAAGAGGAACGCATACCCGTTGTCCCCCACCGGCCCCACTTCCCTCTCCGGCGTCGATGCAGATGCAGATGCAGATGCAAATGCAAATGCAAATGGCGAACTAGATGTAAATGCCGATGCCGATGGATGGGAGAAGAACCGTCGACGAGTGTGTTCCTGCACGAAGCAATATTATTACAACTACTACGAATACTACTACTACGAATGTTTCAATTCGGTTGGAAGCCGCTGCGGATAACGGATGGCTGGGAGAGGATGGACCGTGCGAAATATCACGCACCGGTGCATGCCAAACACAACGAAACCACCGCTTTGCGACCAACTTGCATTTTTACGACTTATACACGTACTACACGTATGCATGCTTGTCATCACTGCAAACCACGAAGCAAAACTAATACTAACAA
The DNA here is from genome assembly GCA_037355745.1 of Pseudo-nitzschia multiseries. Taxonomy (NCBI): domain Eukaryota; phylum Bacillariophyta; class Bacillariophyceae; order Bacillariales; family Bacillariaceae; genus Pseudo-nitzschia; species Pseudo-nitzschia multiseries. The sequence continues at coordinate 3,834,339 of CM074791.1, forward strand.
TACTGCATTGCTACCCAAACGAATTTCCACTATTCGCTCAGTGTACAGTATTCTACGTATTTATTTTCTATGTTTTTGTTTTCCAACGACCGTGCCGCGCCGCGCCGTGTGCTGTTTGTCGACACGCCAAACTGGTACCCTTTTGTAGAATTTGTTGGTTGGGTGTTGGGTTATGCCGTTTCCAACACAACACCACCGATTTGTCTTGTCGGCTTTTGCATTGCTATCGAAATGCCGTGGCAACCGCACCGCTGCGATCGATCCAGAATTCGGCTCCGGAACTGTCGGAAACGTGCGGAGCCTTTCGACACCGCAGCACCCGGGGGCATCCCCTGCCGCCGTTCGTTGCGGTCGTCGTTGTGGTTGTGGTTGTCGTTGCCCGTGCGGCGTTGGCGCCGTCTTCATACGCGGAACGAGCAGCACCCGTGCCCGTCTCCGTCCCTGGCTTGCGAACGACGAACCAGCTGGAGTTGACGCACTGCGACCACGCCAGGCCGAGGGCCGGTTCGAGGACGGCCCGACCACCGCCATTGTACCCGCTCGTCGTCGTCGGAGCAACAGCAGCGGGAATCCGGCTCGTGCACCCGTTCAGTAACCAGCACCGGGACCCCGAACCGGGAGGAGACGGCCTTGCACGCGTTGGAGAGCCGGAAGAGGGCCACGGCGCGGTCGTGCCAGGGACTAGCGATGCCGTTGCCGCTGCCGCTGCCATTGTCATTGCCATGCGAGCCGTGCTCCGGGCGCAACCGAAAGAGGTTGGCGATTCCGTCCAGGACCACCACCGACACCGCGGGGTGGTGCTTCCGAAGCAACGCGGGCAGCCGGGTCTGGAGGACCTCGGTGAGTTCCTCGGTGTTGCAGACCCAGTGCACGAGGACGCGGGTCAGGCACTCGTGCACCCATTCATTGGTGTAGGAATTGGTGATGGAATTGGAATTCCCATTCCCCTTGCCATTCCCATTGGCACTCCCGCCGCACGCTTGGTGCCGCGTTCGCGCTTCGAGCATGTCTCGGAGCCGCTTGGCCGCTTTGTGCAGGGACGACCGCCCGGATCCCCCCAGCGCCACGTATACCGCCTTGGCAGAGGGATGCTGCTGCACGCAATCGGCGCAGAGGCTCAGGGCGACCTGCGTCTTGCCCGCCCCGGCGGGACCCGCCAGTTCGGTCAGTCCGAGGGGCAGGGAGAGTGTTCGTGTTCGCGTTCGTGTTCGGCCCGGCGTGCGGAGGAGGCACGGAAGGGGAGGGAGTGGCGATGGTGATGATAATGATGCCCTCGTGGGATCCGGTTGGCATCCGGCGTCATTGTTATTGTTGTTGCTGCTGCTGCTGCTGCTGCTGTTGCTGTTGCCATTGCTGTTGTTGTTCCAATCTTGTCCCCGGCGTTGTCGTTTCCTGCCGATGCGACACAATTCCAGGGCCGAAACCGGTTTCACGGAAGCATTAGTTTTTCGTTCGGAACGCGAACGCCATCCCGGACGATTCGTCGACGGTATCGATCGTGGTCCCATGGGCAAAGCGCGAGACGGGGGCTATCTTCTATCTTCTATCGCAATCGCAAGAGCTCCGATACGACGACGACGACGACGACGACGACAACACCACACCAATACGACGATGATGATGGCTGCGCAAGGAAGGGATTCGTTCGAACCGCACCGCAACCGAGACTTGGCAACAACGCGTTGCGAACTGCGGGTTGCCCACGACAGAGATTCGTTGCAAGATATTCTATTCTAGGACGCGTGCTGAGTGGAGTGAGATAGAAGCGATCGGTGTTCAGCAGTCAGCAGTCAGCAGTCAGCAGCAACCAGAAGCGAGGAGTCGTTGCCCGGTATCAGTTTTCATACGGTACCGGTAGTATTGTTAGTACCGTATGGGCAACTAAGATTACGGTTAGGACTAGGCCTAGGACTGGGACTAGGACTATCGTAACCGGTTCGTACCGGTAAGCTTATCGGTACAAGTAGCATCGTACCGCATTCGGTATTCCCATCACTCTTCTGTTTTTTGAATTTGGAGCGTTTCGAACTCAATGAGTATCGTAATTAACGTGTCTGGTCGAACGAGTCTTTTTCGTTGCACACAGCTGTGTACGGCACGACACGGTACTCGTACGTTGAGTACCGCAGGATACGAAAAGAAATTATTTTGGCGCGAAGTTTGCAAATCACATTGATTGAGTGCCAGTCAACGTAGCATACAGTACAAAAACAACGCTACGTACGGTACAGTAGAGCGGACCAGGAACGAAAGCGCGCCTTTTTTCGAACTGCGTGGAAGCCACGAATGTCATTTTCGCGGTCGTAGGAATTGGTAGGAATTGTACACAAGAGAGCATTGCTATCCAAAAATTGCGCGAACCAACAGCTCACGACGGTAGGGTAGAGGTGCTGCTTGTGTGTGTTTTTTGTTTGTGTTTGTGTCGGTCGCATTATTATTACGGAGTACTTTTTTACTTCGTAGTTCTTTGCGGCAGGCAACCAACACAAACAACCCACAATTCCTGAATTCTAGTACGGTACATCAACCCGTCACAAATCCAGAACCTCCGCACATCCCAACCCAGATCCAACGGAGCAATCACAGAACAAAGCAAAGCAACGCACAATCCATCCTCGAAACAACTAATACATCGATCGATCGAACAATTTGGTTGCCACAGAATTAATTTTCATTGCGAGACCAACAAGTAAACAATAATATAATAATAGTATGAGTATGCACGTCATCAAACGAGACGGCCGAATGGAATCCGTCCATTTCGACAAGATCACCAGCCGCATTGACAAGCTCGCATTCGGATTGGACACCAAGGTAAGCAATCAAGCAAAAGGCAAAGCAAGGGCAATCAAAACGAATGTGTTCCAGCGGCAGGCAGCCAACGGCAAGAAATGAATCCGCCGTCCCGTTTCACGCGATGAGAGACACCATTCATTTCTTCCTTCCTTTCTTTCGTCCGCTCGTTCGTCTCACTCACCGTTGCCCCCATCCTAAAACAATTCGTTCCTTTCTGTTCCTCAGCACGTCGAACCCCCGCTCGTGGCGCAAAAAGTAATCCAGGGAGTGTACCCGGGCGTCACCACCCACGAACTCGATGAGTAAGTCGAACGCGTTCCGTCGTTTGGATTGTCGTTTGGATTGTTGGCGGTACCGCAGATTCCACCGCAGTTCACCGCAGATTTCGAACGGATTCCTCCCACTCATGCGTTGCACACCGTAAATTCCCTTTGAATACCCTTTGAATACCCTTTGAATTCCCAACAGACTCGCCGCCCAGACCGCCGCCTCATTCGCCACCCAGCACCCCGACTACTCCATCCTTGCCGCCCGTATTTCGGTGTCCAACCTCCAGAAATCCACCTGCGAGGTATTTTCCGAACTCACGAAACAACTCTACAACTACATCCACCCCACAACCGGCAAACAGGGACCCCTGGTCTCCAAGGAGTACTACGACACCGTCATGAAACACAAGGACGTACTCGACAACGCCATCAACCACGCAAACGATTTCGAATACGATTACTTCGGATTCAAGACACTCGAAAAATCCTACCTCCTCAAGCTCGACGGAAAGATCGCCGAGCGACCCCAGTGCATGCTCATGCGCGTCGCCGTCGGAATCCACGGCGAGGACATCGAGCGCGTCCTCGAGACATACCGGGGACTTTCCGAGCGATACTTCACCCACGCCACGCCCACACTATTCAACGCCGGGACCAACAATCCACAGATGTCCTCGTGCTTCCTCCTGACCATGAAGGCCGATTCCATCGACGGCATCTACGACACCCTCAAGGACTGCGCCGTCATTTCCAAGTACGCCGGCGGCATCGGACTGGCCACCCACAACATTCGGGCCTCCAAGTCCTACATCCGCGGGACCAACGGGACTTCCAACGGCATCGTCCCCATGCTCCGCGTCTTCAACAACACGGCTCGTTACGTCGACCAGGGCGGCGGCAAGCGCAAGGGAAGCATCGCCATCTACCTCGAGCCGTGGCACGCCGACGTCTTTGCCTTTCTGGACCTGCGCAAGAACCACGGTAACGAGGCCGACCGCGCCCGGGACCTCTTTTACGCCCTCTGGATCCCCGATCTCTTTATGGAACGCGTCAAGACCAACGGCACCTGGACGCTCATGTGCCCCGACGAGTGCCCGGGACTCCCCGACTGCCACGGGCAGGAATTCAAGGATCTGTACGAAAAGTACGAGCGGGAGGGCAAGGGCCGCGAGACCATCCAGGCGCAGCAGCTCTGGTTCGCCATTCTCGACTCGCAGGTCGAGACCGGGACTCCCTACATGCTCTACAAGGACTCTTGCAACAGCAAGTCCAACCAGCAAAACCTCGGAACCATCCGCAGCTCCAACCTCTGTACCGAGATCGTCCAGTACACCTCCCCGGAGGAGACGGCCGTCTGCAACCTCGCCAGCATCAGCCTCTCCAAGCTGGTCCGGCCCATCAACGGTAACAGCAACAGCAACAGCAACGGGCCTCTGGTCTTTGATTTCGACAAGCTCCGCGAGGTCGCCGAGATCCTCACCCGCAACCTCAACCGGGTCATCGACCGCAACTTTTATCCCATCCCGGAGGCCAAGTACTCCAACTCGAAGCACCGCCCGATCGGCCTCGGGGTCCAGGGACTTGCCGACACCTTTGCCATGCTCAAGCTCCCCTTTGACTCGCCAGAGGCGGCCCGCCTGAACCGGGACATCTTCGAGACCATCTACTTTGGCGCCTGCACCGCCAGTTGCAAGCTGGCCAAGGCCGAGGGACACTACGAGAGCTACCCCGGGTCCCCGGTCAGCCAGGGCAAGCTCCAGTTCGACCTGTGGGGGGTCACCCCATCGGACCGCTGGGACTGGCCCACGCTCAAGAAGGATATTGCCCAGCACGGGATCCGAAACTCGCTCCTGGTGGCCCCCATGCCCACGGCGTCCACCGCCCAGATCCTGGGCAACAACGAGAGCACGGAGCCCTTTACTTCGAATATCTACAACCGCCGCGTCCTGGCGGGAGAATTCACCATTGTCAACAAGCACCTCCTGCGCGATCTCACCTCGCTCGGGATCTGGAACGAGTCCCTCCGCAACCGCCTCATCGCCGACCGCGGATCGGTGCAGAAGATCGAGGAAATTCCGAAGCAGCTCCGCGACGTCTACAAGACCGTCTGGGAGATCCCGCAGCGCATCATTCTCGACCTGGCCGCCGATCGGTCCCCCTTTATCTGCCAGAGCCAGAGCCTCAACGTCCACATTGCTGATCCCTCCTCCAAGAAGCTGACCTCGATGCACTTTTACGCCTGGAAAAAGGGACTCAAGACAGGCATGTACTACCTCCGATCGCGGCCCAAGGCCGACGCCATCCAGTTCACGGTGGACCAGGAAAAACTCGCCGCCGATACCAAGAAGAAGGCCACCGTCTCGGGTGGCAAGGAAAACAAGAAGGTCCCGAACATTCCCCCCATGGAAACCCTCAAGGGGAAAAAACCCATCATCGAAGCCGCCAAGCCCCTGGTCGACAGCGCCACGCTGGGTCTGCCCGAGGAGGAGGAGCCCTGCCTGAACTGCGGTGCCTAGACGCAACTCGCATCGCACCGTATCGAGGGGACGGTCACACACAATGAACATCCGTGACTACTTTTTCATTGATTGAGGGCCATCAAAAAGGGATTTGATGACGCATCGAGGTTAGCTGATTGTGAACGAATAAAACAAAAAACAACTGTGTACTTGTATTTAACAGAATTTATATTGTTATTATTATTCGAACGTATGGAATTTGTATCTGTTCACATCGTACCATTTCTATGCACACCTTCGTCCCTAGTGTTGCACTACGGTAGATTCCATGATAACAGCCCGAGTCGATTTGTGTCATCTGCGATGAGGTGGGTTGATTCAACACTTTTGGGAACTAGTACCAGGTTCATGAACGATACTTTTCTTTGTATCTGTCCTTAGCATTCAATGTCTGCCCGGATTGTGGAGGGCTACTGGTTTTGCCTCTGTTAGTTGTCAGTCAGTCTATTCATACCGGTAGTGGCAAATATACGGTACTGTAATCATGGCCAGCTAACAAGTTCGTACTGTACATACCGTAATACTCGTACCCCGTACCGTGGCGGTATCTTATTCTATCGGATTTTTTCTTTCTTTTCCTGTAGGAAATAATCCTACTACCGTATACCTACGTTCCGGTACGAGGTACAACAACATTCCTAACATATTCTAAGTACCTCAGAGCAAAACATTCATTGACCCGTTTGACTAAACATCACTTATGTTCCTTGCACCTGATTCGATTTTCTACGCACCGATAAAACGTTTACCACGACAGGAATGAATGATGGATGATGCGTGATGAGTTCCCCTTCAATTCATTCATCACCGCATCGTTCTGCAGTTTGCAAGCGAGTGCATACTTCAACGGAAAACGACGGGTTTGGTGGATTAGGTGCTGCAGAATGGAGAAAAGATCATTCTGAACACCAACTGTGAATCAATTCTGAGCTACGTTCCATCACAATCGTCTTAACGAATAGTACCAACCTTGGTCGCCACAATTTCCATTCCATACACGCCGCCTTTGCCAACATGATTTTTCGATCGACGATGAATCGATCTCTGGTTTTCTTCCTTCTACAAACGACTGCGCTGTCCTATACAAATTCGTTTCGGATGGGAGAGATTCCGAGATCCTCGCATGCGCAATCTAGAATGACCGGCAAGGAATGTGCTCGCGCCGCTACCGCCTTGATGGTATCGACAGAACGGCCGACAGATACCGACAGCCTTTCGTTCTCTGCTTCGGATAGCAGCCTGAGGGATTTTGATCCCGATCTCGCCGATATGATAGACGCCGAGAACTCCCGGCAGCGCAAGGGTTTGGAATTGATTGCGTCCGAAAATTTTGCGAGCAAGGCCGTCAGAGAAGTCCTGGGAAGTTGCTTAACGAACAAGTATAGCGAGGGCATGGTGGGAAAACGATACTACGGGGGTAATGAATTCATCGATAAGATCGAATCGTTGTGTATGGAACGAGCCCTTTCGCTCTATGGTCTAGATCCAGACGAATGGGGAGTCAATGTACAACCATATTCGGGATCACCGGCAAATTTTGAAGTGTACACGGCTCTGCTGAACCCACACGATCGAATCATGGGATTGGATTTGCCCTCGGGTGGTCATCTCACCCATGGCTTCCAGACTGCCAAGAAGAAAGTATCTGCAACCAGCGTCTATTTCGAAAGCATGCCATATGTGGTTTCTCCCGAATCCGGACTTATTGACTACGATGACATGGAATATCGTGCCAAAATGTTCTTGCCGAAGTTATTGATTGCCGGTGCATCGGCATACCCAAGAGAATGGAATTACAAACGAATGAGGGAGATTGCGGATACTGTCGGAGCAAAGCTGATGGTCGATATGGCCCATATTTCTGGCCTCGTAGCCGGGCGAGTTGTCGACAGTCCATTCCAGTACGCAGATATTGTCACAACTACAACCCACAAATCTTTGCGTGGACCTCGAAGCGGGATGATTTTTGCTCGGTCTGAATACATGGAAAGCATCGATTCTGCTGTATTTCCCATGCTCCAGGGAGGACCGCACAACCATCAGATTGGTGCTTTGGCGGTTGCTTTGAAAGAAGCAAGCGAGCCAAAATTTGCCGACTACGCCAAGGCGGTTGTGGCAAATGCCCAAGCCCTGGGCAAGGGACTCGAGAATCGTGGCCACAAACTTGCCACAGGTGGCACCGACAACCACTTGCTTTTGTGGGATGTTCGTCCTCTGGGATTGACCGGGGCGAAGGTGGACATGGTCTTAGAACTTGCTAGTATTACCGCCAATAAGAATAGTCTTCCCGGGGATTTGTCCGCGATCAACCCCGGTGGCGTCCGACTCGGAACTCCTGCATTGACTACACGTGGAATGGACGAAGATGATTTCGAACAGGTAGCAGAATTTCTTCACCGAGGTTGTGAAATAGCTATCGAAGCTCAAGAGATTGCAGGAGAGAGAGTGAAAGCTCAGCTGGAGTCTGGCGAAATTACCAGAAAATCAAACAAGGTTTTACTCAAAGATTTCAAGCAGGTTCTGAATTCCGATGAAGATATCAGAACGAAGATTGATGAACTGCGACAAAATGTGGAAGATTTTGCCACACCTTTCTACTTGCCGGGATGGAACTAGAAAAAATAATGTTGAAGTACATCGTAATTAGTCATAAGTGTAGTGTATACGTAGTGGCTGTGGGAATGTATTTCTCTCTTGAAGATAGTATTTCAATAACTAAGATTTATATTGCGTCATTATGCAGTAATATTCTTTTTTTTTTAATACCAGAAGTATTTTGAGGGTCTTGGTCTTCATGAGTACGAGTACTTGTAACCAGCTGGCAACGGCCCAGCTTTTTGTTGACAGACCAAGATCGAAACCCGGATGAAACGTGACTGCGTTTTTGCGGCATGTACAGTTTGTACGGTACGGTACGGTACGTACTTGAATACGTTATTCGAGTATCAACGACAAAAATCATCTCCCTAAAACGAGGCTTCGTCCTCACATCATCATCTCGTCGCAACGTTCTGTAAGGCACACAGTTGAACCTCGACCCAGACAAAAAAGCAACAACTCTATTCGCAACTGGTATTATTAGCTTAGCTCCAAATACAGAACGACAATGATTCGCAGGAGGGGACACGGACATCAAGAAGAAGAGTCGTCCTCCGATGACGAGGAGGATGCATTCTCGGCCATGTCGAAAAAGGCCAACGCGAAGAAAAAAGCAAAGCATAGCAACAGTAGTGGAGGTTCGAGTCGGAGCACCACGAGCTCGTCGTTTCCTTCCAACAACAACGAGTCGAAATCAACAACAAGCACCAACAAAAATTCGGCAGCAGCGCCAGGTGATAACGGGAAGTCGTGCTTTGGTTCCCCGACAACTAGAACTACTTCTGGAGAATTCTCATCACCGACCGATTCCAAACGACAAAAAGAACAACGAGTTCCGAAGCCATCCAAGACATCTTCCATGAAACGACATCACAAGCCAAGCGATACCCGTAAGGCCAAAATGGATGCCTTGCTCCAAGAACTGGAAGCCGAAAAGGATCAAATACCGAAGAAAACAAAGCGTTTCGTCCCAGAAAAGAAAGGAAGTTTTGTGGACCCGGACGAAGAACACTTGACGACCAACCTATTCGTCGGAAATCTAGCTCCGTCCATCGCAGAAGAGGTAAGGACGCAGGAAATTTTCGTGGGCAGTTAACCGTCGTTTTGCAAGGTGTGGAATGTCGGTCGTGTTCTTGAAAACCAGATAGTTACGTATTGCTCTATTATGCCTCCATACATGCACAACTAATCGATTGTCGGCCCGTTTTGGGGGGTTTCTTCTCCGATTACATTACCTATACAGGATCTTAGCAACCTGTTTATGCAGTTTGGTGCGTGCTTTTGGAGGATGGAAGTGAATCGATACATTTGTTTTTGAGTGCCTGTGAACTACTTTTGGCCCTTCGTCATTCCGGTCGCGCCGTTTCGTGTAGTGTGTGTGATTTGTGTTGTTGTTGTTGTTGTTGTTGTTGCTATTATTATTATTATTTTTTGCAATAGTTGTGCATGTTGTTTGGTTGAAACGTTTACTAATACATTGAAAATTCAGGTGAAGTAAGTGAAAGCCATTAGTATCTCAAAAGAGTTTGAGCATATAGTATGGTCTGCGATCTACTCTGGCATCTGCCTCCACGGCAACAATTGATGTAAAGCTAACGATTTGTTGTCGGTTGTGAATGATACGCTACGGTAGTTGTATTCAGTGAAAATCATGTGGCCCCGTACCATCGAGGAGAAAAACAGACGGCGCAACACCGGCTTTGTGTGTTTCATGAATCGTGACGATGCCGAAGAAGCCATGGAGGCATGTGACGACACGGATCCTTTCAACAATGGCCGACTGCTCACTCTACGCTGGGGCAAAAGCGTCAAAAAAGTAAACCGGCGCAACAACAACGACGCCAATCCTGCTCGTGGTACAAAACCATCCGCCGACCAAAGGAAACGGGAGACGAATCGTCCCGAAAAATTGCCGAACGGGGCTTCCATAGATTCCTCGGATGCTTCGTTGCCTCCAACTGGTGCCAGAGACGATCGATCGACAACGCCTTCCGCCCCCGCACGGAATGGTTTTGGAAAACAGCCGCAGCAGCAGCAGCAGCAGCAGCAGCATCCAGAAACAAAAAGGATGCCACCGAAGGTTCCTCCGTACGACCCAGAAATTCACGCTTCGCGAGCTATTCGTGTGGAAAATCCAACAGATCAATCTCGGTTCCATTTCATTTCTACAACAGCATCCTACATAGCAAAAGACCCCGAACTCGAGCCAAGATTGAGAGACGAAGAAAAGGGAAATCCTCTCTTTTCCTTCCTCCAAACGTTTGGGGACGATGCTGGTGGCAACGATGAAATTCAAAAAGAAAGAATCTTTTACAGGTGGCGAGTCTATTCTTTTTGTCAAGGAGACACGTATTCCATTTGGAGAACCGAACCGGTAAGATCATATGATTGAAGACGATCGTCACGGGAATTACGTGTAGTTGGGGATAATTGCTGCATTTGGGATCAAAGCTTTGAAACAACACGTGCCATTAATCTTCGTTTCGTTTTGCCACTATCCATCCTGTTATGCCTCCGTGTTGTGTTGGTTTCATCTTCGGTCTCTTGCCCTTGCCACTCAGTTTATCATGTTCCCGAACGGCCGATACTGGATCCCGCCACCGCTGGATGCGGACGCGGTGCAACGAGAAAAGGCCAGCGCGGCCGAAAAAGAATACCGCCAGAAGCAACAAAAGGAGGACCGCGCGAACCGCGACCTGATGACCGGCCGGCAATTCGAGCGCCGCAAACGCCGGGGTGACTTTGGAACGAACCATTCCCGGTTGAACCCCGAGGAACTCCGGCGGTTCGATCGGCTGGTGCGGAAGCAATTGTCGATCTCGAGGAGCACCATCTGCGAGGCCATGTCCTTTTGTTTCGACAATTGCATGGCCGCGAAGGAGGTTTCCGATTTGGTGAAGGAGGCGCTGCTGGACGACTCCGATCGCGTGACGAACGACACGCGCATCGCTCGGCTGTATCTCTTGTCGGACATTCTGTTCAATTCGCAGCAGCCCGGGGTTCGAAACGCGTTCATGTACCGAACGACGATCGAATCCATGGCCGTAGAGGTTTTCAAAGGGTTGGGAAGCATTGTCCGGATGAAAGAGAGCAGGTCTGGCAGAATCACCGTCAACAAGTTGCGAAAAGCGGTTTCGGCGGTGCTCGGTGCGTGGACGGAATGGGGGGTCTACAATGCGACTTTCGTAGATGACCTCGAAGCTCATTTCGAGGGGAGAGAAGTAAAGCGTGACAGCGACGAAGTTCGGAGTGATGTGGACGACACAAAAGGGAAATCCGAGGATGAAGAAATCTATGAAGATGCCGAGGAAGTTGTATTTCATGGACCACTTGGAGATTGGAAGGAAGTTTCCAACGAAGATGAAGATAATCCTCCCGAGAACAAGAGGAGGAAGAGGAAGAAGAAAACACAGATAGTCATGGACGTTGCGGGAGCAAAGGCATCGTTTGATCTAAAAGAACAGTCAATCCCCACCGATAGAAGCCAATCCGATCCACAGAATCGTGCTACGGATTCTCGTCGGGATGGCAGCACAGAATCCAACGAAGATGAGGCCAATATTGACGCCGGTGCTGAAGAGCTGGATGGTGAAGAGCTGGATGGTGAAGAACTCGATGACGAAGATCTGGATGGGGAAGATCTGGACGGGGAAGATCTGGATGGCGAAGAGCTTGACGGGGAAGAGCTGGATTGCGAAGAGCTGGATTGAGGGGAACTCGCGATTAACCTCTGACATGACATAACATCATATCAAAGAGCTGTAACTCGAATTTCATTTAATTTCATTCGTTCGACATTGCCCATTTTCCTGGCTCATAACGGGACGGCAACCAGTCGATTTCCGCGTCTCCATCGTACAAAAATTTGTCATCGTGGTTTTCTTGCAGGCTTATTTTACCGGAAAGAGCAACCCCAACGGAAGAACATATTAACCCGTATTCCAGACCTTCCGCTTCCCCCCTCCTCATGGTGGTGGTGGTGTTACCCTCCTCGTCGCCAGTGATCCGGTAATACAATTTGCCGGAACGCTTCGACACGGCCAGCCGATCGCTACGAAACGGGACCTCTATCCTCCCCCCGTACAACAACCGGGCAGTATCTGTACCTGCACCTGCACCTGCACCTGCATCGTCCACCACGTCTACCAGTGTGTGAAAGACGATCGGTGTCGCCGCGGGCCGCACAAAATTGATCTCCGATCCGCACCTGGAAACAAACGGATAGTCGTCCGGCGACACGCTGTAGGTATACTTGTATTTCTTGGGTTCGACGAGAAATTGCAGTTCCGCCGCGGTTGCCTTGCGGATCCTCGAGAAGAAAAAATCGAGGAATTTCTCGTCCTTGACCGAACTCGCAATGTTCTTGGGAGAGGTTTCTTCCAGGAAGAGTCTCCCCTGGAGATCGATGTTGTAGAAGTACCGCCGGGGATACCCTGTCGAAAATTGCTCGTAGAATTCGTTTGGTTTCGTGATTTGTTGGTACCAATCGTCGATGTAGTAGTTGTGGACGCTCCTCGTCGTCGCTGTCGTTGTCGTTGTCGTTGTCGAATAACAACGCGGAGTGAGAATCTTGTTCACAGCACCGGTGAGATTGCCGAATCGCATGGCTCTAGACTCGTCGCAGGTCAAAACTTAGAGTCAAATTGATTCTAAGGGAGTCGTTTTCGTTCGGCGCGATGGGTTGTTCTCGTGTTGCGGTGGAAGAAGGAACTCCTCAGCGAAAACCACCATGCGGAATGCTGATACCGGTACAGTAATGCGTCTCGTGATCAAAATTGTAAGGTATGGTACTACTTGTACCGATGCTACGCGTCGGATAACAAATGTACGAAGTAATAATGAGAATCATGAGTACCAACACAAATTAACACAAATTAACAGAAAATAACACAAATTGAGAGATCCCCACCAGATGAAAACGAATAAAATTAATATAAAAACACATAAAAAGTATGTGTTTTCTATACCGGTATGTATCCACTTCTTAATAAAATTTGTCACTCGAGGTGTGTCCGGCTGACAGTTTTTATTCACTTAACTAACACTGAATAGATTTCAACGGAATCTAAAAATCAAACATTGCACGTACAAATATCTTCGCTTAGAATCAAATGCACCTCCACTACTTCAAAATCCTTAAGTGGTAAAAACAACTACACTTAAGGCTACAAACGAAACAGGTTAATCGATTTGGTCCAATACACCAACAAAGACCGAATCGATAAACACTTGGAACCCATATGTGCATTTAAAAGAGTACGTATAAAAAGCCCGTGAGTAAATTACTTATTGCAATCATGAAAATCAATGCCGGTTCGGTATGGGCCTCATTTATTCCATATATCACGATCAAACAAAAGGCCCATCAAATACACTACTTAGCCTTGCCGGCCAGCCTTGCTCGACAAAATAGGCAAATTACTAGGTGGCGCTGGTAGTGATTAAACAGACAGTTTCTGTTTCTTCTTCAGGGATTCCGAATTCCAAATTTGGCAATTAATAAAAGTATTATTCGGTTCTTGGGTGTGATAAAAAAGTATTCATTCTATACTTTTTATTCACTTCGCATTCTATTCGCTTTTATCTGGTGGGAATCACTCATTAATAGACACCATTCCCAATGTGCAAGTAATATCCGTGATACCTTTTCAATGGATACAATACAGTCAATGACGGTCATTTGGGCTTTTCAGTAATCTCTTTATAGTAGTCATTTTTTCCTTAGCGAGTCATTACGTTGTGATTTGTGTCCTCAATCCCAGACTGAGGGACAGAAGAAGCACACCGTAGAATTTGTACCATTCTTATGTTCTCAATTGTTATCCAAAGCGTAGTATGCATTTCCCCCTCCTACATTTTGGCTGGCACGTGTCAACCCCTCTCTAAAGAAAAATCCAAGGCACGCGAGGATTTTTCTTTAGATAGGGGTTGACTGGGCAAACAGGGAGCACCCTAAAGAAAACTCCTCTTCCTCCCCAGATACTATGAGGAGGAGATTAAGGAGGAGGGGTGAATATCATATGTAATCCCCTGGTTGTAAGGGAGAGCACAAAGAGAAGAAGAGGAGTGGAGGTTCTTGATAGGGACCATTGCTTGCTGTTTGTTGTTGTTGTGTGTGTGTGTGTGGAGGGGGGGGAGGGGGGGGGGGGGGGGGGGGGCTTCTTCTTCTGCTCTGGATTGCAGTGCCCCCTCCCCCCGGATCTCCCTCCCCCGCAGTCCGTCGTGTTGTATGTGTCAAAAAATACTAAAGTAATTTTTGGAGATTTGCACATGCACCTTTGTGTGTTGAGCAAGTCAGAAGTGTTTTTAGGAGATTTCTGCACACAACTTGGTGTGTTGAGCAATACTTACTTGCTCAACGTATGGAGTTGTGAGCAAAAATCTCCTAAAAATACTTTTTGAGTTGCTCAACAGTGTCTGGTCATGGGATTCTGGACCCTGCAGCACGATTGATTCCTTGACACCTGTGTAGGATCTAGTAGAATCCCTACTACATCCTGGATTTTAAAAACCTTTTTGGCGGTTTTTCTTGTACAGCCATAATTCATCATTTTGAAATTAACCTCTTTCAAAAGCAATGTTCCCCTGGCCATGGTAATAGACCCTTTTTGCTGCCTCCTCTCCTATTACAACAACAACAAGAGACCCATCCTATTAGCTATAAGTCATTGCCGGTCCTTTGTTTGCTGGGAGAGGGAGATGTTCAGGCTGTTCTGTTTGATTTGTCATCATCGTTGTCATCGTTCTCATTTGTTTATTCCTACTATTGCTCACGATAATCTTCGTCTTTTTTGCTTTTGACCATGGGAATAGATCCTTTCAGCAACCATGGTTTGAATTATTTCAACCTAGAAGAACAAGGCTGCTCCAGCTCCCTGAGCTTGGCCTTCTGCTCAGGCTCCTCAGACTCAGTCATCTACGGATGCAACAACAACCAGAGACAGCCAGGAAGTATTCATTGAGCAACCCGTACAAGAAGAAGAAGAACCCTCCCCCTCCTTCTGGATCTCCAACTGCTACTGCTGGAAAGATGAAGAAGAAGTGCGCCCGTCAGACCCTTCCTCTTTCTTCTGCCCCCAATGCTCCTTCAATACCAGCGCTGGCTGCTTTTTTTGGAGCTACGTGTTGTTGTCGCCGTCATCATTGCTGTCGTCATTTATCTACAGCTGCAATAACAAGCATTGAGAGTAACAGCAAGCGCAGCAGCAAGAAGCGCAACAGCAAGAAGCGCAACAGCAACAAGAGCAAGAGCACAACAATCATTGGAGCCGGTTCTTTTTTTTGCCTACAAGCAATTGATTTGAGCCGCACTACAATGAGCATTGCAATCAAGTAGCATTGCGTTTCTCCAATCTAGGGGATTGATGTATCCGTAACTACAAGCACTGTGTTGCTCCAATTTTATTCCTATTGCTCACGATACAAGGATCATTGCATTGAAATCCATATGAGCAGCAATGCAAAGACTGATTCTCAGCATTGTCATTGCAATTGATTCCAGCTGCTATATGAGCTGCGATACAACAAGAGGTGCTCCCCTCGTACCCGCTCTGCCCAGCAGACTCAATATTTATCATGGTGTGCTCTCTAGCAAGAAATAGGCCCACAAACTAATTCTAGCTCTTTTTTGGCATATACTATGCCCCCTAGTCTGCAGTGTATTAGTGTGTTCTGAGAGTATAAAAAGAGTGATAGGTGAATAGTGCTCAAAATACGACTGAGAAAACACTACTACTATAAATCACGAACCAATTCTATGGAGTATTTTGGAAAATACTAAAGCATCATGCCATTGTCAGACCAGAAAACACTACTAGAAATTGTGTACCAATTCTACAGATTATTTTAGAAAATACTAAAGTATCATGCACTGATACTTTAGTAATTTTGAAATTACTGAAGTATCACCCCTCCTTAAGACCAATTTCCCGTCCTTGAGTCCCGTTTTTTCTTCCTACTTCGGCAGCCTTCAGAGCAAGTACACGTGCTCTCCTGTACAAGCCATGGTGTTACCTATGTACCGTACAAATCCTTTGCTTTGAACTTCATTGCATCAACTGGGAAACCTGTTTGGTTCGAGCAATTACTACAAATCCGACAACAATTGAGACTGGCGCTTTTTGCAACCAAAATGAAGCCAATTTACATCAGGTTCTTTACATCCAATTCTTGGTACAAAGTACTATGAAATCCAATCAAGTTACTTAGTAGCCAGCCTTACTAGTATTATTCAACGATTGTGCAGTATTTTGTACCAAAAATTGGATGTAAACTCGATGTTAATTGGTTACAACCAGGGATCATAATTTTAGAGGGGTGCGACACAACAAATTTGGGCTGGAACCATGATGGTTGGATTTTGGGAAAAACGTCCCCAGCTATTTTTTTCATCTCCATTTTCACTGCATTTTACTACTAGTAAAAGTGACTGTGAAATACCTTATTCCAAAAGCTACTTCCAATCAATATGAAACATTGACATTATATTGACTTATTGATTACACACTTGGTAGTGGTGTCCTAGCCAGTGTTTCTGTGAATTTTTTATTTTGGTCTCTCTATTAGGTTTGCAAGGTAGTAAGAAAAAGAACTTAAATCTGACTAATAGGATTAAAAATTGCACAATTATCAGCCAATCACATTCAAGCACTATTTTTTGAACTACTGAATCATACTTATGATATGTATCTGTAGTAGATGATTTTTCTTTCAAACATGCACAAAAATCCACCAGTCATGCACACAAATTTGGGATTTTCCCCCTTACTACTACCGTGCAAATCTAATAGAGAGCAAAATCTGTTAATTTCCTTTTGAAACTGGCTGTTGAGCTGATTCAATCCAAAGGCAAAGAAGAGCAACAGGAATTGTAGCTGCAGGCCGGTTGAGGTGCCGGTCTGTTGTGGTCTAATATTTCTCTGATATCCACTACGGTTGGATGCTGATCCAACCAGATCTATTCTGACTATCGGCAACCAACGCAATCAGTTAGATCTTAGGCTTGTAGTTCTACAGTAAGACGCAAAAGGGGCGTCCGGTGCAAGGTTTAAGGTTGAATAATCAAGTAATCTAAAAGTATAAGAGATAGAGAGATGATCCTTGCTGGAGAGCAAGTGTCTCTTCTAAAGATCGCATTGCCGCTAATACAACACGATAATATGTATACAGCAGAAAACAAGTAACAAGATCGTGAGCAGCGCTTCGAACCTCTGCTGTCTTTTCTTGAAAACAGCACACTTAACAAGAGATTGCATGTGCGAACCTCTAGTGTGTGTTCTTCTTCGATTACTAAGTATCGAACTTTGATCGTAAGAATGACTGTTGTTCGATCACTAAGTATCGAACTTTGATCGTAAGAATGACTGTTGTTTGATCACTAAGTATCGAATTTGGGTGTCAGAATGACGATTACACCTCTCGTTTGGTCTTACGCCAATCTCACAGAGAGAAAACATAACCTTTGAGTCTCATTATTCCAAACCCTGAAGGTGCACTTCCACTCGTAGTATCGTATCATTCTAGCTGCAGTACTGTAAGTTACGTAGGAATGTACGTACATAGGTTTGAGTACCATAACTGTCTCAGCATAGGTACGAAAGGAATTTAATAAAATCAAAAATTCATAGAAACGCTGGCTAGCGTACAACTAGTACCAAATGTACTATAATCAATAAGGCTATCTACTACTACCAATGTTTCACATTGATTGGAAGTAGCCTTTGGAATAAGGTAGTATTTCACTGTCACTTTTACTAGTACCGTACCGTACTAGTAAACACAGAAAAATGAAGATTAAAAAAATAGCTGGGGAAGTTTTTCACAAAATCGGACCATCATGGTTTGATGGACCTTCATTTTTTCTTCTTGTACTGGTATCATGCAGCAAAAATGGATGACTTCAGGGATGGACTTTGGTTCGAGTGATTATTACGAAGTAAGACTACGTACGAGTACGAACGACTACGAGTAATTACGTAAGATTACTTCATTGGGCACGTGCCGGTATTTCGTAATACGAAGTTATGATTTGTGTTAAAGTTCGCGCCAAATTATGTTCGCACGGAGTTTTTCTCTTTGGTCGGTCGTCTATTCGTACCCGTACCTGGTACGAGTACGAGTACGAGTAGGTAAGATTACGTTACGTATTCGGTAAATTGGAAATCATTGTCAATTGAGTGATTCCCACCGGCTCAGTTGACAGTGGAAATTGAAAATCGTTCCAAACCAACTCTTGCGGCAATTGAAATCTCGTTCGAACAGGGAATACCGGTAGTGGATTACTCCGGTATTATTGTACAGCATACAGCATTACTCTTACCAGGTACCAGTGAACATCAACATTGCGAAGCCTTCTCTGTTTTTAGATACATATCGGTACCGGTACAAGTGTGGGTGAAATCGGAAAGGATTGTATACGATGAGATGAAGACTAGAACTAGTAGATTTGGCAGGACCTCATTGTTATCTTCCTCCACGAATGCCGCACTCGGCCTGCTGGTCATTGGATCCATCGTCAGCTCCCTGCTGCTGATTTCCTTCCATATCAAATCACCACTGATAGTATCTGAAACCATCAACAGCAATCGCGAGCAGAATCTCCACTTCGATGCACCCATTATCACAATTCCTACCGTTGGTGGGGAAGAGGATGAACACGAACGTGAACATGAACGTGAACATGAACACGGATCATCCGTTCCCGAAACCGAAACCGATTCGTCGTTCCGGCGATGGAGTGCTGCAAAAGCAAGAACGATCTTCGTTTCGGATTCACCACAACCAGCGGAAGCCGCAAAGAGCCGTGAACACTCGACAAACAATCCGTTTTCCGTGACACTCCCTGATGCCGCCGGCAACAACACCGGGGGGTCTTATTCGACGAACGCCGATGCAACGAAAACGAGAACGACGGCATCGCTCGAAAACGAAGACGAAGACGAAAACGAAACCAACACCGATGGGTGCCTCGTCCATTTGAATTCCAAATCCTGGCTGGAAGGCAAACGCCTGGGAAACCAAAACAGCAGTGATTCTCGGATCATCGACAAGGACTATGTCGTGTCGTCGATTCTGAACCTGCCGTTTCTCTTTTTCAACAACAACAACAACGAAAATGACGAAAACAAAGACGAAGACGAAGCACACTCGCAATCCATTTTGCGACACACGCTGTGTGCGGAGACCTCCCGGTTTCGGAACGTCAGGTTTTCGACGAGCGTTCGCAATGGTGACGAAACCAGCCGGAACAGAAAGCGCTCCAGCAGACGGTCCGACACGGACACCGAGGACGACCTTCTGTCGGCGACGGAGCTCGTTGCCGGAAATCGAAATCGAACGCGAATGCGAATGCGAACGCGAACCATCCACCAATTGTCGCTGCGCCTGCTGTATCTGTCCGTGCACGTCCACCAACACAAGGACGCCATCGGAGAAGCCGAGCACCGGCTCGGGCATCCGGAACTCTGCGACCGCGAGATGGAATCGCACGGCGTCGGGGCCTTCGATTTCGAGTGCCCGGACGCCCAGTTCTTGGTGGTGCCCCTGAAACACAGCGGGCTGGGGGGGCAGGCGCGGTTGATCGCCGCGCTGGCACTCGTGGCCGGGATCTCGTCCGACCGGGTGGTCGTCTTCGCCAACAACTCACCGGTGGGACCGAGCTTCCTCCGGGAGCCGTGGGACCTGGCGTCGTGCCCGCGGAGGGACAAGCAGTGCTTTTTCTTGCCGGACACACCCTGCGTCCTCACCCACGACGAGATCCGGAACGCGACCGTCGTTGGCAAGAGCGAGCGGCGGGCGCTCTTCAAGACGGGGTTGCTGCCGGAGCACGTGCGCGGGGACCGCGTCGTGGTGATGAACACTATCGATCGGCCGCAGCGGATCCCCCCGAACTTTCGGGCCCGGATCGCGGACATCGCGAACACGTACCTGATCGATCCGCTCGCGGCGCGAGCACCGAACGATCCGCGCCTCCCACTGCTGGCGGCGGCGGCGGACCACATCCTGGAAGACGGCGACGACGACGATGGCATCGGCGATTCCTTCTACTACTTCGGGCGAAACTTCCAGGCCCACCACGCCATGGTCTTCTTTGCACTGCGGCCGAAACTCGAATACGCGGAACGAATCGATCGGATTCTCGAGAGCACGCTGGGCAACAGCACCAACCACAGGACCGACCTTTCGCTGGGACTGCCGATCCGGGCATCGGACAAGTGCATCGACGAGAGCGAGTGCCCGCCGTTCGGCACGTACGTGTCGCTGATGCAGAGTGTCTGGGATTCCAACGAGAAAGAGCTGGACGACGCCCGGCGTCGCGGATTATCACTGCCCGATTATTCCACAACGACAACCACAACGACAACCACTGTGGATCACGCACCACTGCACACCAACATCATTCTGACGTCCGAATCGTCCGATGTTATGAACGCACAAAAAGCATTCGAAGACCAACGCAGGAGCAGCAACAACAACAACAGGCATAGCAACAATCTTTCGTTCCCGTTCAAGTTTGTGACGAACCGATTCGACGTCCTTCCCAACACGGGAAATCCATCAAAACTGTCTGAATCGTCGGAACACAGCCCGGAGGAAGTCCTTCTCTCCGCACTCGCGTCCCTGAAGATACAGCTCTACGCCAAGTACACGGTCGGAAATTGCTGCAGCAATCACCACCTGCTGCTCTTTGATTTTTTGAAGGAAGGATGCGGAGCCGGCGACATGGATCACGTTGCAACCTGCATGCAAGACCACGAGGATGCAAGGTTTCGAATTTGCTGCGGGTGGACCAAGACGGAGGAGTGTCTTGCAAAGAGACTAGAGAGGGAAACCTTGCGTCTACGGAATGCCACCGTAACTCCGTTGGTCAGTGGCAAGATCGAAGACAAGAAATAATGCTTAACAACCCTAAGAATAGTGCTTAACTTGTCCGTACCGTTTGAGATAACAAAAGGCGAATCCAAAATACCGGTACATATTGAACAGTCATGCTTGAAATAGTACTGATACAGATAACGTAGCACTATTCGGAGAAGAAATGAAAACACAGTGATGCCGATGCAAACTAGGTGGTCCGTAGTTGAACTAGATGACTCTCCGGTGATCATGAGACCAATGAAATAGAATCAGGAATAGAATCAGCTCCCAATCATGGAAGCTGCCGGAATCAAATTAGTCTCCAGCGTATACAAAACGTGTTGGTAACAAAAGGACTATGATAAAAACCATCCCGGTATAAAAAGTGTTCAAGGGGGCTGCTCTAGTGTTTTCTTATTTCATTGTTTATTGCTGAAATTCGAAGACAACGTGTTTGTTGGTGAGCTTGCCGTAGACGGCCGCGTAGGTGTCCGTTCGTCCCTCTACGTTAGCTTGGTCTCTGGGGTCGAGGTAGACCTTCATGAGTCTCTTTCCGTCGGTCTTTACTCGGGTGCGCTTTCCGGTGATTTCGGTAGGGTAGACAACGTCATCCAAGATGGCATCCTGGACGGCGGTCAATGTTCGGGAACGAGGACGAGGACCGCTGGTCTTTTGGTCGCGGGCGTATCCCTTTCCGAGAATGGTGCGTTGTCCGATGATCATAACAATCTTTCCGGAGAATTTCTTTTCGAGCTCACGAACAAGCTTCTGGTGAATCTTGTTGACCGATTTGAGCAACTTGAACGGAACGTACAAGATGATAGCGGTGCGACCGCTTCCACAGTCGACCTCCTTGGCGGCTGTGATGTAAATGTTTCGAAGCGAGGCCTTGAGCTCGGTCGAGGTCATTTCGAGGTTAAGAAGCTCATTGGCAACTTGTTGCTCGAAAGCGTCGGGTTCCTATACATGGATGAACAACAACGACAAGAGGTCAGAATTGGATTCCATTCCACCAATTCCGAAACTAAATTATTTCGTCCCCGCCGCCATATTACCGGTGCTACTACTATTTTCTGGTTTCCCATGTGCAGTTCATCTTCACTTACACCGCTGCTCTTCTTGATCTTGGAAGCGGACATGGTCGTATATTGCTATTCGGTAAACAAGAATGATACCAGCTGTAGTGGAGCGTCGTGTGATACAACTCGACGATGGGCCGACGCTTGCGCCACAAGGGGTTTTCGGAGCGGTGCGTGAAATTGCCTCCTCGCAGAGAAATCACGCGGCCTTTCGTGGCAAGAAGTAAGAGGTAAACACTAAAAAGTCCTCTTGAAGATATCCCAAACTCTATTGACAATTTGTGAATGAAGGTGCAGACGGAAAGGATTTGGGGTCGTCCCAACCAAAAACGGACTAGTCGGATTAAAAAGTTACACGTAGGTACTCGTATTCAATACGCTGGAAGTCCGAGAAAACTCAAAACGTGGATTTTCAATTTACGACACCCTATCCACCGCGCGCATTTTTTTTATTCAGATCTTGTTGTAAACACGTACCAGTATGTACGTACTCCTATTGTACGGTGAGTGTACAAGATAAAAATACCACAATAAATACCCAGTACCAAAACCATGTACAAGTCTACAGTAAATAAACATATGTGTGCTTCGCACACTGAAGTCTCTTCAAAAAAAGACAAAGACAAAAGACCCTGAAAACACACCGAAAAACTCACTAAGACAAATTTTTTATGGGAAGTCCGATCAACGAAATCACCAATGTCGTTCATTAATTTCCATTTTCTCGACCCTCCAACGACCCTTCTCTTTCTCCTTCAATAGAACAGACCATGAAGGTTCACCACCATAAAAATAGTACAAAATGACACCAACTCAAATACCTACACATTCCGCTACTTGGTTTTTGATCCGGAAGGGTATTCGAACCGCAATTCTACGGCGAATAACACACAAAGAGGATACGTACGAAAAATTCACAACGACGACCATTCTCTGACCCATCTGTTTCCCCTCCAATAGAAGGGAAGATGAGGGTTGACATGTACAAATACTACCACATTCGAACACCATCATGTTCCTCTACTGATTTTTTGACTTGGAATGGCAATCGAATGGCAATCAAACGGCAATCAAACGGCTAGTAGTATGGAAGATACGATTGATACAAAGAACAACAAGATGATGACAATGACAATGGATCGATACAAAGAAGAGCAAGCAGGGCGAGCTTCATTACAATTGGACTTAGATGCCAACCAATGTGTTACACTGCACTAAAATCTACAGGGCAAATCCCCCCTAGCAACAACAAGAAGGGGGGTTTGCTCTCCAGCAAGATCAACGCCATCACATCACACCAACACACAACAATAAAGCAAACGCCGCCGCTGCCAGCAATGCCAACAAACGCCAACGCCTACCAATACAGCATGTTGTTCCCTCCACGACCTTCATCCTTTCGAAGCTGGTTGATGATCTGAGTCACTGATACATTTCCATACACAGAGTGAATCCGACTGATTGCTGTTGCAAGATTGAGCCCCCGATCCAAGAGCTTTTGAATCACCCTCCAAACAACAAGTTGCCGTGTGTACGTGTATCTATTGACGCCGCGCTCATGCCAGCTAAACTCCCTTGCAGGCTTCCTCCCTCCTATTCCATTCACATACTCATCCCAGAGCACAGCAAGGGACCTTGGGCAGTCTCCGAGCAATGCTGGGGGCTGCACACGAGGAGTGCCAAGCCAAGTTGGCTGACCGCCAAGCGTTACTACCCCTCCAACTCAACGCGCTGGAGCTGCAGCTAGGTGATGGATAAGCCTTTTGATTGTTTTATTCTGCCGGCTCAGCTGAGCTATGTTACTGATGACAAAGCTCCTCAGCTCCCCAAGTTCTACCTGATTAGAGGACAGCTTGGCATAGATACTATTTCTCCACTGCTGTTCAGACCGTGTCATCAAATCATCCATGTTATCCTCTATCTCATCAAGGCTAACACACCCTCCATGCTCTGATGCAAAGATCATCACCTTCTTTACTGGATTCACCCCATCTGCAAGTCCAGCTTCAAGCTGGATGTACTTTGCTGTGATTTGGTGTCTGATATCCAGAGAGACCAAATCTGCTGCATGCGCATCAAACGTTGCCCACAGCAATGCCAGCCCAAGAACCCTAGCAACTCCAGGACCAAACTGGGCCTTGATTGCTGGCACAACATCACTCCCTAGCCAATCGTTTGTCACACCACTGCCCTCCACTGCTTTGTAAATACAGGGGCCTCTGCCACAAAGCTTCACAGCTGCCATGATATCAGGCCAATCCAATTGAACTGCTGTGTACCTCCCTTGCATATTGGGATTCTTCCATCTTGCACGACAATCTACATCCTCATACCTGGCCCCTGACATTCGCGATTTGCTGGTACCATACTTTCGAATAGAGTGTGTTCCTAATTTACCTGGTGCTTCGCGTTCAAACACAGAACTCTTAATACAGGCTGACACTGCGTCTGCATATGCATGTTTCTGGCAGCATGCTTCCTCAGCCTGCAAATCTTCTGCATTGTTAGCATTTGTTATGCCATCACTGAATAGCCATTGACTGGTAATGCCTTCCCCCAAAGCAGGCCATTTTTCTAGGAACACAGCCAGCCCAACCAAAACACAATACTTTGAATTCATTGATCCAATTAGTAGCTGCTGAGGACAGTTCCTTTCATCTTAAACATTCTTACACCATTTCAATCTGATACAAAGATGCTGTGGGAATCGTAGGCTCTTTTGCAAGTTCATCTTCTGCACATGTGCCGTGTCATCCATTCTAGCAATAAGATGTAGCTGGAACTTTAGCATTGCCTGGTGACAAAGATTTTCCATCAGCTGTCCTGATTGGGTGAAAATCATGTCCACTATTTGCATAAACTCTTCAGAAGTACACTCCTGATCAGCGCAGCTTGGCACTCCACTACCTCTACTAGTTTCTTTCTTGTTAACAGCTTTGATAAGATCATTAAAATTCCACGATTTTGTTGGATTCCCCCTGAGAGTTGCTTTGCACCATGCTGATTGGGATACCATGAATTGGGAGATAGCCTTCTTGTAGTACACCAAAGTTCAAGATCTTGCAAAGGTTGGATTGTCGTTGCCAGTAGGATTCTCTACTCCATATGCTTTCAACCCCATGAATTTGTACACATCCTCTGGTGTCACTGCTGCTTTCTCCTCAATCATAAATACTGTGTCATCAGCGAATTAGTGACCTGCCTTGTGCTCCATGAAGTTGCAAAAGATAGAGTAGTATCTCTTTAGCTGGGTTGGGGCGTTGATTGAGTTTTTCAGGTGATTGGCATGATACGGTTGGGTCTTGGAGTAGATTGCGTCGTTGTTGTCGTTGTTGTCATCATCGTCATTGTTGTTGCTGCTGCTGCTGCTGCTCCAGGGATCCGTCCTGTTCCATTGAAGATGGAGGCAGCCCGAGCTGCTTCAGCTGCTATGGCTACTGCTCGTGTTGTTGCTGATTCGTGTGCTGCTGCTGCTGCTTGCGCGGCTGCTGCTTGGACACGCAAAGCTGCTAGTCCTCGTCCTCTTCCTCCAGTCGATCTGTGTCCTCTTCCTCTGATTGGTCCGCGTCCTCTTCCTCTTCCTCCAGTCGATCGTACTCTTCCTCTGGCAGGTCGATCGTCCTCCTCTTGTTGTTCCGCCTCCAGTCGATCCTCGCCCTCGTCCCTGTCCTCGTCCTCGTCCTCGTCCTCCTCTGGTGGTTTGCTCTTGCTCTTCATCTTGCTGCTCAGCATCCGCTTCCATAAGCGCTAGGTTTGCAGCGTCGGTAGTCACCATCTCCTGTTATTGTTTGGTTGCTCGTATTCTTTGGTGGTGGTTGATTGCTGGGCGTACCGTATTTGGTATTAGATTCTTCGGTGATATTAGTACCGTATTTGGTATTTCGATCGATATTCAAGTGAGCAATTTTAGCAAGTTTTTTGAAGCACCTCCGGGGAGTTTTCTTAGAAAGAAACAGAGTAAGGAGCAACAGTCATCTAAAGTACTTGTGGTATATGTGGTATTTCCTTAAGAGTTACACGGAGTCTTATACCACTAAAAATGCAACAATACTGTGTGTGGAAATCCGCCCAGGTACATATGTTTTTTGAGGGGTACCACATGATTTCTACAGAGAAAAAACAGAAGAAATAGTCATTAGAGGTATGTATTATTATGTGTACCGGTTTCTACTTACATGCCACAGTAGTGCCAGGCTAAATACCACAATTGTGGTATTTCCGATGTATGGTACCGGTACATAAGACCATGGCTTGTTCGGTCGAGCACATGCACTCGCTCCTAAGGCTGTGGATAAATACGGTAGAAGGAAAATGAAAATAAGAAGTGTCGTATGCCTCTGCAAAGAGATAATGTGTGTGGTAATTTGAACTAGTAATTGTTTAGGATTGTGAGATAATAAACCTGAAGAGAGGAAGCATGCTTTTGGATACTTTTGTATTCAATCGTATTTGGATTGAGAGAAGCTTCGCTCTCATATACAAAAGTGACATGTTCTCAGAATTGGATCATGTGATTGAAATTCCGATTCCGATTCAATTGTATAATGGATGATCATGGATACTAGACGTGTAACGGACGACAGAGTGACCGGATATGACACTCTTCTCCTTCTCATAAAAGGAGTCAGAGAGTACTAGGATGATAAGGCTTGATGTGACAAATGTTGATTCTTTCAATGAGATGTGCAGTTTTCCAGTAAGAAACTGTGTTGTTGGTGAATATTTGATCAATGGTGAAGGGACCAATGTTTTTGGAAACAAGAGCATCTTCGTTTGGTTTTGTGATCATGATTTGATTGTTGACAGCATAGTTATGTTGTTTTTTATGAGAGTTTTCTAGAAGTGTGTCTTTGTTGATGACATTTTGGCATTTGTTTTGGATGATATTGATATCAGTGGTGATTGGGATGGGGAGGAACATATCTTCATGGAATATGAGAGCACCAGGAGTGATGCCAAATGTTTTGTGGACAGTGCAATGCATTGCAAATTGAGTGGATGAGAAGATATTGTCAATGAGATCATGTGCTTGTTGTATATCTTGAAGAGGATTGGTGTTAAGTTCAATGCACATTGTTTTGATGGTGCCATGGGCTCGTTCAAGGACAGTGTTTGATTGTGAATTCTTGGCTGTGGAGATCTTGGACTTGATTCCTAGATAGCTGAGGTGGAATTGGAAGTCATTGCCTGTGAGGCAAGGACCCATATTATCGTATTGGCAATAATTGGGTTGAGGATAACGAGATAACCAGACATTGTCAAGGGCATGGACAGCCATTAGACTTGTTGGGTTGACTTGTGGATATCAAATGATTTCAAGTAGGTTGGTAGACATGTTCATTATGATGCAACCTTTGAGTTGGACAGGTTGAGGGTGACCAGAGAGCTTGATGGACCATGGGCCAATTGCATCAATGGCTATGGTATCCCAAGGGACATAAGTTTCTTGGCAAGTGGCTAGATGTCCATGGTTATGGTGAGCTGTTTTGTATCATTGACAAGCATCACAGGTTTGGCAAAATTGAAGAACTGCATCTTTGAGTCCAGGAGCATTGATGAAGCAGACAATGGTGCTAGTGAGACATTTGGTGCCAGCATGTCCGAGGACATGGTGATACCATTTGATGGTATTAGGTAAGAGGTTATTGGGGAGAATAATTTTGGTTTGGTTGTTGTGGCTAGTAAATACCATGAGATCAATTCCATTGAAATTTTGAGTTGCATCCTTTTCTTTTTGGGCAATACTTTTGTCAGCAATTTGTACAAGTGCTGGTTGAGGAAAGGATAGTGGGTAATACGGAATTGCTTCAGGATAGTTGATGAAGAGATCAGATACTTTGAGAGCAGGAGGATCAGTAAGAGAGTTTGATTCTTCAGGGACTGTGTCAGCTGGAACATTGTCGTCATCTTGATAGGGAGATGAGAGAGTGCATCTACAATGACATTTTCTTTGCCTTTGATATACTTGAAGACAGAGGAGAATACTTCAAGGAGCATGCACCAGGTCATGATGCAATTAGAAGTGATGGTTTGGTGAGTGAGATTGATATGGTCAATCCATACAATGATTTCTGCGCCCCAGAGGATAGGTCAAAATTCTTTGAAGATCTTGACAACACAGAGCATTTCTTTATCAATTGTAGGATACTTGATTTGAGCCTTGGTTAGTTTTTGGGAAAAACAGACTATGATGCGATTGTCTTGGACAATTACGGTGCCCAACTGATAATCAAACACATAATAATAGACATGGAATGGCTTATTAGGGTCAGGATAGCTGAGCAGGATATCTTTGGCTATCATTGCTTTTGTACGCTTGAAAGCTGCAAGAACTTCTTGCTTGGCTTCAAGCTTGCCCTTGGGTTTATATTAAATTCCTTTCGTGACCAGAAGTACCAAAGCTACCAGATGGTAGATACCTTATTCGTACGAATCCATGAGTCCCGTATCAATCAAAGTAATTGATTCTCACGGCATATCGATTCCCACGGCGCATCGATTCCCATCGCGCATCAATGGTGAGCAATCCCTGTTTTACAGTATTGCCATCGTTCTTCGGTGAGCAAACTCTGACTTCATAAAATATCACACGAGCTACGGGAGCAATTTCTGACCTCAATGATAAACTATCCATGGAGTCTTCCTAACGGAACAAGAGAAGAAAACCGTTGACGTGTGATTCTCACACAATACATATACATGCATACAGATATATATGGTCAACGACCAATACATGTACGGAAATAATCAGCGAGTAATCTCATCACTACGCAACAGCAGTTGCAACGTATTCATCTCAATAAAAGAGATATCTTGCATTTCGGCAAGATTTCACTTTATCTCATACTTTTAACATTCAACTGATTTATATCCCAAAATTCACACTAGTTGCTACCAACTACTTGTAATCTACATACTAAGGTCTGTCTCGCTGCAATCTGAATAAGTCACAGCAAGAAGTGATCTGGCGTTTCCCTAGCTTTGCCTGTAGTCCGATTATCCGTTGCCGAAAGTATCCAAACACAATTGTCACGCGTAGAGTACAATCGTTCGTCTACCAACACACTAACGCAGCGTTGCTGTTCTTCAGAAGCCTTTGAATCAGACTCTCAACAAATCGGATTCAGAAGGAAAATAATAGATTAACAGTTGCAAGCTCTAAGTCGGCTTGCACACAAAAAGGAACAAGAACGGACCTGAATTCAGTCTCTACGCTGGCATATGCCAGTCGCACACCGTACACAAAGCAGTTCTCATTCCCAGTCACCACGCAATTCCTTTGAAGGATCGGAACCGTCACAGATGCCGAACATACCGACGATGCCCGGCAATGTATTTGGGGGCAAAGAGAAGAATGACACCAAAGTTACTACTGCCAACCACTTTCCCAGTTTTGATACTGATATGAAGAAGATACTCGTATCCCTACTCAACGTAACAAGTGAGGCTAATAGTAAGTTGTGTTTAGCTCTCAAGGAAGGCGGATTATGCAAGTGGAAGGCATTCCTCGACGCACTTATCGAACCGGACTTTGCACGCGAGCTTACCTATACTGAGGGAGGACTACCAACGCATATCCCTTGATCCATTCAAAGGAGCATAGAAGCACTTGCGGATTTTGCTATCGATCTACAAGAAGACGATGTCGTTCTAGAAGAAGACGAGAGAAATTGGAAGGATGTAAAATCATATACATATAAGGAATTCCAGTCATTCCGCGAAGAGCATGCCCAACGCATGCGTAACGAATCTGTTCTGAACCCCCCACCTCCTCCGGTGGGTAGTAACAAAAAGTCACCTCAGCAGGTAAAGTACGAATCTTGGTGCCGAAAAGCACGAGATGAAAAGTCCTTTACACCCCTCACGAATGACTCAAGATTCGAACACTGGCTCGTAGGTTTCAAAGCTAAACTCGAGGCATACGACATCGACACAGAGACATTCCTTGATGAAACTTGGCCTCCAGCTACGCTTCTGGGTTATACCCGTGATCTCTTCGTCAAACAGTGTGCCTTCTTCTGGGTACTAATGTTGGAAGTCTTCAAAAGCGACCTTTCTGCATCGTGTGTACACAGTCATTCTACCACTCATGATGGACGAAAAGCATACTTCGATTTCGTAAACCTTCACAGCAAATCAAAAGCCAAGGTATATGACAATTCGACTCAGCTACAAGCGTTGCTAAAGTTGAATCTCAACAATTGGAAAGAATCCAAAGTGAAATTCATTACACATTGGTTTGATGAATTAAATCACCTCAATAAGCTCCGTCCTCCCAACAAGCCCCTTGAGTACCATACTGCAAAATCAGCATTATGTCAGGCATGCTATTCCAGCTTTCAGCTAAGTGAACAGTTTGCCAAAGTCAAGGATCCAGGTGGGACGAATAGCACCGTGACAGATGCAGTCGCTGAAGCAGCTGCTATCCACGAACTTAAAATCACGCTGTTACTCGAAGCAACTTGACTCGATTCCCAGTCCGCGATGTCTGCTCCTCGGTCGACTGTACGTGCACACGTTCATGACTTCTCATCTGAACAAAGCCAAAACCATGATAACTATGCTCTCCCTATCGAATTTGAAGGAGACTTTCAAGATTATGCGGTATTTAAGGCTGGACGTACCCCTGACCCTACCACGCGGCTGCCTACAAACATATGGAAGGCCCTGTCACATCAGGACATGAAGAGTTGGCTTAGTTTTTCTCCGGAAGGCAAGAAACTCGTGGTCACATCGTTACGACACGACTTACTTAACAAGGACCAACCTGACCCCAACAATGTCAAACCCATTACCCGGAAGGCATATCAACATGGACATTCGGTATCATTCCAAGAAGACGATACTTCGAACAAAGATGAGCATGCCAATTCTGCAGCAGATCTACATCCTGCTGTAGAAAATGATCGTAGAGGTGTTTTCCATGCATCTTTAGGTGTATACAAATCAACAACCTCTTCATCCAAGGACCAGCGACCTCTCAAGTCTTCCGTGTCACCAGCGCATCCCGCTCGATTCCTTTCCGAAAACCCTGACATTCAGTACAAAAGGGATGGTGACACCCAAATACCTGTAGGAACATCATCATATTCCGCCAATTTTCACCAGTGGTATAATCCTGACGACGATCTGACCTTTCCTAACGATAGTCCAGTAACGTCGTACACATACCGCATACACAAAACTACGGTTACTAGTCCTGGCTTTGCCATGGTTGATCGCGGCGCAAATGGTTGCATCATCGGCAATGATGCATGCCTCATCTCCAAGGATATCCCACCACGATATGTCAATGTCACCGGCATTAACAATCACCAGGTACAGAATATCCCCATTGCTACATGCGGAGCTTATTCCATATCGAATCAGAGGCCCCGTCATCCTCATTTTCAATGAATGTGCCTATACAGGACGACACCCTTCTATATTGTCCTCCGGTCAGATGGAAGCATATTTTTCCACTGTCGACGACACATCCATCAAAGCGGGCGGTGGACAGGTCATCACCACCTCCGATGGATATGCACTGCCTCTTAGCATACGACACGTTTACCATACCTTGCGATGCGAAAGTACACGACTATTGAGTTTGACACACTCCCACATGTTATCATGACATCCGATAAGCATTGGGACCCATCTGTTCTTGATACCACGATCAGTGCGAAAGATGAACAATTTCTCCAGAAATATCCTCCTCAGCCACAGCAATTCCCTTATGCCGATTACGACGAATATGGAAACCCACGTTGTCTTGAAGGATTGGATATCTCTGTATCCCCCGGCTCCTCCACGGTCACGTCCCTCAGTTCATATTCCAGCCAATCCACCTTGATCTCCCTTCCTTCCTATTGATGATCATAGAACCAACGATCGCTCATTCTGGCTTACTTCCACCGACTACATTCACCAAGAACGCCTCGCATGCTGCACTTTACCTGAAGCCTCTGGGACAGTCACTGTGTTTCCGACAGATTGCACTGCCAGTGATACTACACGTATTGCAGCTACGCCCCGTGAGAGATACCCCAACAAACATGACTACCTATCCCTGAAACCTTTCTTTTGTTGGGTTTCCACGGATCGCATCAAGGCCACGTTTGAAAACTCAACCCAATATGGTTCATTGGCGGTTAGCCCTGATGGAAACATTTTCAAACGTTTCCATTCCCCACAACCGGCCATGAACGTTCGACCCTTCAATGACGATGTTATGTCTGATGCTGTCTATTCGGATGTCCCAGCAATTGATGGTGGCTCCAAGATTGCTCAGATCTTCTTCGGCCGCAAGTCACATATTATACACGCTGAAGAAATGCGTACCACCGGCAATTTTCTATCTTGCTTCCAGAACTTTGTTCGAAAATGGGGCAGGCCCATTCGCCTCCTTTGCGACCACGGTAACTATCAATCTAGTAAGAAGGTCGTCGATTACCTCAAAATGCTATGGATTGGACTCTGGCAAAGTGAACCTTATCACCAACACCAGAATCAATTCGAACGTCGATACCAAACGTTCAAACGCATTGTCAATCGCGTCATGGATCGTACAGGCACACCACCACATCTATGGCTACTGTGCATGACATACGTCCCAGGTCTCCTCAATGTTATTTCTGATCCTACGCTGTCAAATAAACAACCGGTCTTCATTGCTACCGGTACACTTGGCGACATCAGCGCATACACCAGTTTCTTCTGGTTTGAACCTGTGTATTTCAAAACCAACGATTCCCCTTTCGGTACCCAGTCTACCGAATGCCTAGGTCACTTCGTCGGCATCGCCGAACATGTTGGCAATGGACTATGCTTCTGAATCTGGGATCCCGTTACCAACAAGTTACTTGACCGGTCCGGTGTCCGCTCTGCTCTTACGCCTGAGTCCCGTAACAAACGCGCAGGCCTATTCACTGATGATGGTTTCATCCATTGGCGTAACGCTAAGGATTCCTTGCCCTGTTTATACGCCACTGGAGACGCTCCAGCATTCAAACATGGGGAGCATACCACTCAGAGTAACCCCATTGACGCGTCTACAAAACCAGGCAACTCAATTCCCCCTAGCGTTTCACCCGCTGATTCTGACACTGCCGATGACACCATCCCATCTGTACCCAACGAACAACCAGGTACTACGCCTCGCGCATCTGGCACTCAAACTAATCTTCAACCACCCGCCCAACCCTCGTTACCGAGCTTTCTTTATAAAAAGGTCGATGACAGCCCAAGCTGGTCACCTTCTCCACTCCCTAACAACTATGGGGAGAGTTTTGATGGTCCCCCTACGACACACATCTTCAGCAAGACATCTGATGGCGTTCTCCTTACTGAAGATGATTTTGATCCACCGGAATTAGCATACTTTGATGTTAGTGACGTCACAACTCCACACACCAACCCCGCTACTCCTTCAGTAGACCCATCACAGGTAGTTGTTACCGACGAAGAAGGTAACGCACAATTTGACGATGATGGTAAACCTATTACCATTCCTACGGTCCCGATTGCTGATCTACAAGGACGATCCTTCCTTGTAACCAACCCCGATGGCACCCGGAAGCGTCTTACCATCGTCGCTGTAGAAGACAGTCTTGAACGCAACAAAGAATTCATCAAGTTTAAGTGCAAACACTCTGATGATGAACTTAATGATATCATTGCATACAATGATGTCATGAATTACATCCATCGTGATTCAACACAAGAAGACGGCAAACTTTGGTCGTTTCGCCGCATCCTAGGACACCAAGGTCCGCTGGATAACAAGCACCCCCAATACAAAGGCTCCAAGTATAACCTTTGGATTGAATGGGAAAATATGGAACAAACATATGAACCTCTGGCCAACATTGCGGCTGACGACCCTGTCACCGTTGCAAAATATGGGAAAGACAACAACTTGCTTGACCTCCCGGGTTGGAACCGCCTTAAGTGAATCACCAACCTAGCGCGACAAACCAAGAAACTTGATCGACTCGTGCACCAAGCCAAACTTCGTTCTTTCCGTACAACTCCGCAGTACCAATACGGATTCAAAGTACCTCGTAACCACAAAGAAGCCCTCCGATTTGATCAAGCCAACGGAAACACCAAATGGGAAGATGCCACCACTCTGGAAATGGAACAACTCAATGAATACAATACATTCATTGACAAAGGCGTGTACAAGACAAGCTCCATTCCCCCCGGATTCCAACAGATCAAGGTACACATGATATATGCTGTCAAGCACGACGGTAGACACAAGGCTCGTCTCGTTGCTAACGGTAATCTCACTGAGGCCCCTATCCACAGTGTTTACGCAGGTGTCGTATCTCTCCTGCGGCCTACGTATGTGCCTATTCCTAGCTGAACTGAACGACCTAGAAGCATGGGGTACAGACATAGGTAATGCCTACCTAGAAGCAGTTACCTGCGAGAAAGTATGCATCAAGGCAGGTCCCGAATTCGGATCGCTGGAAGATCACCTGTTGATCATTTACAAAGCCCTATATGGCCTCAGGTCTTCAGGCAAGTGCTTTGGAGACTTACTCGCAGCTTGTCTCATAGAACTCGGCTTCGAACAATCCCGCGCAGAACCGGAAATATTCCTCAAGCCTGGAACGAACAAGCATGGTGAACGTGTATATGAACTTATATGCACATATGTCGATGACCTATGCCTCTGCATGGCAGATCCCAATTCCTTCTTGAAGATATTGCAGTTGTCACCATATAACTTCAAACTGAAGGGATCCGGACCTATGAACTTTCACCTAGGTTGCGGATTTGAGCACGACGCGCATGGTGTTCTATGCATGAATCCCATAAAGAAGTTCATCGAAAAGATGGAAGCGTCTTACGAACAAATGTTCGGATGCAAACCTAACACTAGGTTCCAATCACCCATTGCAGAGAACGATCATCCCGAATTGGACTCCTCAGCCTTTCTCGAAGAAACTGGTATACAGAAATACCAAAGTATGATCGGTTCACTCCAACGGATCATCGCTATTGGCCGTTTCGATGTACAAACAGCCGTGATGACACTCTCCAGTTTCAGAGCTCAACCACGAGATGGGCATCTCGAACATGCCAAACGTATCTATGGATATATCTCCAAGTTTAGACATTTTAAAATCAGATTCCGCGTGGAACCCCCCGATTTTATATTGACTAAACCCGACACCATCGACTGGTCCAACACCGTCTATGGGGAGCATTCTGAAGAGCTACCCGACGACGCTCCTGCCCCGCTTGGAAAGACAGTAGTGTTGACACATTTCTATGATGCCAACCTCGTGCATGATATTCTTAGTGGTAAGGCTGTAACCGGAATTCTTCATTTCGCGAACAAGACTCCCATGATGTGGTTCTTGAAGAAACAGTCTACTACGGAAACAGCCACTTTTGGAGCTGAATTTGTTGCAGGAAGAACTTGCATCGAACAGATCGTCGATCTACGCCACTCATTCCGATACCTCGGAACACGAGTACATGATATCTCCTACTCTTGGGGTGACAACAAAAAGATGATCCAAACGTCGACCTTCCCTTACGCAAGGTTGCATAAGCGTCATAACATTCTATCGTTTCACTACGTACGGAGCATGATAGCAAGAGGTTTCATTTTAATGATGCACATCCCAGGTAAGGATAACTGTGCAGACATTCTCACCAAGCATTGGGGACACTCAGTTGTGTATCCACTGCTCAAGCCCATCTTCCACTTCTGTGGTAATACCGGCGACCTTCTCCAAGATGATGGAAGCATCATGTAGAGCGTGATGACCTTTCACAAGGAGACATGGGGAGTATTAAATTCCTTTCGTGACCAGAAGTACCAAAGCTACCAGATGGTAGATACCTTATTCGTACGAATCCATGAGTCCCGTATCAATCAAAGTAATCGATTCTCACGGCATATCGATTCCCACGGCGCATCGATTCCCATCGCGCATCAATGGTGAGCAATCCCTGTTTTACAGTATTGCCATCGTTCTTCGGTGAGCAAACTCTGACTTCATAAAATATCACACGAGCTACGGGAGCAATTTCTGACCTCAATGATAAACTATCCATGGAGTCTTCCTAACGGAACAAGAGAAGAAAACCGTTGACGTGTGATTCTCACACAATACATATACATGCATACAGATATATATGGTCAACGACCAATACATGTACGGAAATAATCAGCGAGTAATCTCATCACTACGCAACAGCAGTTGCAACGTATTCATCTCAATAAAAGAGATATCTTGCATTTCGGCAAGATTTCACTTTATCTCATACTTTTAACATTCAACTGATTTATATCCCAAAATTCACACTAGTTGCTACCAACTACTTGTAATCTACATACTAAGGTCTGTCTCGCTGCAATCTGAATAAGTCACAGCAAGAAGTGATCTGGCGTTTCCCTAGCTTTGCCTGTAGTCCAATTATCCGTTGCCGAAAGTATCCAAACACAATTGTCACGCGTAGAGTACAATCGTTTGTCTACCAACACACTAACGCAGCGTTGCTGTTCTTCAGAAGCCTTTGAATCAGACTCTCAACGAATCGGATTCAGAAGGAAAATAATAGTTTATTATTTTCCTTCTGAATCCGGTCCGGTCAGAGTTTGATTTGGAGGCTTTGGAAGAACAGTAACGTTGTGTTAGTGTGTTAGTAGACGAACGATTGTACTCTACGCGTGTTCAATGTGTTTCGATACTTTAGCAACGGACAATCTTACTACAAGGCAAGACTATGGAAACGCCAGATCTCTTCTTCAGTGCTAACTTTGTTGGCACAGTTAGATAGATCTTATGTATTGTAGATTACAAGTAGTAGTTGATAACAACTAGTGTGGAATTTTGGAGATATAATCAGTTGAACGTTAAAAGTATGAGATAAAGTGAAATCTTGCCGAAATGCAAGATATCTCTTTTATTGTGGTGAAAGACATTGTGTCCGCTAATGCGACGCTATGGAATTACTCGCTGATTTATTCCATACATGTATTGACTATGTATATATATATATATATATATATATTGTGTGTGAGAAGCTTCTGACAACGGTTTTCTTTGCCCGTGAATCCAGGAAGATTCCCATGTGATATTTATCATTGAAATCAGAGATTGCTCACTGTAGGTCATGTGATATTCATCATTGGAACCAAAGATTGCTCACCGTATAATTGGAGCATTGTTAGAAACCAGGGATTGCTCACCGTCGATATGCGATGGGGATCGGAACGCTGTGGGAATCGATATACCGTGGGGTTTGGAACGCGGTGGGGTATGTTGCGTTTGGAACTTTTTTTTGTAATCGATCTCTTGACTTAATCAAACTCATCAACTCTTTTGAATAGAACAAACTGTTGCCGTACAGAAGTTGGCATTACTGGACAAGAAAGGAATTTAATAGGGTTGGCCAGAGAGAGCTGTGAGCAGAGCAAGGATTTCAGCACGTCCGCACCAGAAGTTGCAATAGAAGTCAACCATACCAATGAATGATCATAGTTGGGTAATTGTCTTGGGGAAGATAAGCTTTAGGATTGGATTGATTTTGATAGGATTTGGTCTCATACCGTTGGAGGATATGATGTGTCCTAGCCAGGGTGCAGAGCTTTGAAATCAGTGATATTTGGCTGGTTTGACTGAAAAGTCATGAGCCTTTAGTAGATAAAGAACTTCATTGACTGTTTTGCAATGAAACTTAAGTTTATCAGAAAAGATACCAATGCCGTCAATATAAACTTTGACTTCAATGAGGTGAAGGAACATTTGTTCCATACAACCCTGGGCCCAACATTGAGAGTTAAGGAAACCCATGGGCAGACAAAGTAGACAGAATTTTCTGAAAGGAGTGAAAAGGATGCACTTCCAAATGGATTCTTCATTGAGTTTGAAAGTGTGGAACCGCATACTGACATCAATGAGTGTTAGGTATTTGAAACCATGACATCAGTGAAAGATGCCTTGGATCTTTGGTAGTGGATAGTGAAGTTTCTTGGTGACTTTGTTGAGTTCACAAAAATTGCTGATAAGACGACAGGACCCATCTGGTTTGGATACTAGAAAGGTAGACATTCCCCATTTGGTGGCGTAGCAATGTTCAAGGATGCCAAGATTGACTTGTTGAAGGAGTTCAGTTTTGACTGCTTGTTGCTGATGGATGGGAATGGAATATGGTTGTTTAATATGATAAGGGATTGCATTGGGTTGAAGATTGATGTGAAATTCCTTGTCAAGGAACATTCCAAGTTCACGTTTGGTGAGGCCTTAGAATAGTTTTTTGTGAGGACAAAGGGTTGTGAGGAGACGAGCTTGTTGTTCATCTGAGGATAGATGGGTTTGTTCAGAGACTAGCTTGGGTAGATCCGTTTTTTTGTAGTGTGTTGCACCATTGACATAGGCTTCTTGATTAGCTTGGTTCATGTAGCATTTGGCAACAACATATGGTTCATTAGACATGACTCTTTGAATGATGGTGTTATTGTGAAAGTAACCAGGGGGGTGGAATGGCATTGTTTTCTCAAACCAGGTAACGGTTGAGTGTTTGAAATCCATTTTGATACCAACATCTCTCATGGTCTTTTGACCAACAATAAAATGATAGTTTGTTTTGGCATCGACCACAAAGCATTTGACATGATGGATCATGAGAGAGAAGGATAGTTCTGGAAGCATGAGGTTGTGGAGCATTACATACTTAGAACAGGTAGTCTTGCCATTGGTGGTGATCAAATTGACAGGAGTTTCAAGATCATGAAGAGTGACTGTTGGAGGAATTGAGGATTGAAGAATGAGATTGTCAGTCAACCCAAAGTCGAATAGGGTATTAAAGTAATATTTCCCTTTTTGCTCGTTGACTTTGTTGCATGTAGTAATTGTAGTAGGAGCAAGATCTTGAGGTTCTTTTGGCTTGGTGAGAGCTGTGAATTTTTTGCTGTAACCGGTAGGCGGGCTTGGAGAAATGACATAAGAGTCGTTGAATGTATTTTCATTGGGCTTGTTATCAATGCAGATAAGAGTTTAGGTCAAGTATTCCAATTGAGAATTTGTCTGGCCTTGTTGAATTCGTGGATGGAATAGAATTTTCATATGAGTAGATGCTGCTGTAATCACAGGGGCCTTCATTTTGGTTGTTTTGGTGATACCAGCAACGACTCGTGAGTTTTTGTACTCAATCTTTTTGATGGTATTGGGTTTGAAGTTGAATTTGAAGGGGATGATAGAATAGTTTGTCATTGTGGACAATCTTGAAGTTAGGACAGGTAAGGAGAGTTGGATAAGTTAAAAAGGGAAGGGAAGCCATGAATAATACTTGAATAAAAGGCGAATATTGAATAGAAGTGTTTATTCGACTGTTTAAACAGTGTCATATGCCTCTAAATAGAGATAACGTGCATGGTAATTTTAACTAGTAATTGTTGAGGATTGTGAGATAATAAATCTGAAGAGAGGAAACATGATGCCTTTGGATACTTTTGCTTGTATTCAATCGTATTTGGATTGGGAGAAGCTTCTCATATAAAAAAGTGACGTGTTCTCAGAATTGAATCATGTGATTGAAATTCCGATTCCAATCCAATTGTATAACGGATAATCTATAGATGTGTGATGGACGACAGAGTGACAGGGTACGACAAGAAGTGGCGATGATGCAGCCTGAGCTAAAAACAAAACGAAAGTCTCCAATCCGCTCTCATGATTCAATCGGTCAGTCATGAGGATTATTGTTGTCGTATGCCTATAATTGAAGGTAGTAATACAATGTGCAGGTATGTATGGATTAAAGGTTGAACTTAAACTTAGATTGTGAGCAAGCTGGCAACTGCTCCAAAGAGGCATTGAAAAGCTTGTCTTTATTTGCTCAACAGTTGCAAAGGTGTTGAGCTTGAAATCTAACGGTCTTGCACATAGAGGAATTAAGATACTATGTTCTTCATCCAACCTTCAAGGTAGAAGGCGAGCTGGCGTGGCATTGCTGCTGACATCAGCTTTCACATTTTTATGAATCATGGGAATTCAATCATGAGAGTTTGAATACCACACTCTTTTTCTTGTTGTAAAAACTTCAATTGGTTGCACAGAATGTTTTGTGCTTGCGCGCAACCAGTAATTGATAGATAGTGAACTTTTAATTGGTGTGATACGGTTTGAGGTTCTGAATATTCATCCGTTGAACAACATGATCATCTAAGAGGAAGGATACAGTCCCATTTGTATGAATTTGCTGGATAGTATACAGGCCTTTGCTTCTTGCTTCAAAACCTGCAGGAATTTGCTTTTCATTTTTCATCATAATTTGGTCTCAAACACAATAATCATGCAGCTTTCTATGGCTATTCTCCTTCATAACATACTTATGTATCTGAGCTTGGCCTTTGTTTCTGACCATGGCCAAGCCGGTGAGCACTGGGATTGGAAGGAACATGTTGCGATGGAATACAAGTGAACCTGGCATCATTCCCAAAGTCTTGTTGATGGTTGATCTAACAGCAAACTGAGCAGACGCTAAGACATTATTGACAATGTCTGTGGCTTGCTAGAGAGTCTGCGGAGGGTTGATGTTGAGCTCTGTTCTTGTTGCAGACTTGATGGTATCCTACACTCATTCAAGAACAGCATTTGATTGTGGGTTTCTAACTGAGCAAACCTTGAATTTGATTCCAAGATTCTCAAGGTGGATTTGGAAGTCATTGCTCATGAAGTTGGTTCCTTGATCATAGATGCAATTCACCGTTTTTGGGTATCTGGAGAGCCAACCATTGTCAAGGGCATGGACGGCCATGAGGCCAGTTGGGTTGACTTGAGGCGCTCTAATTATTTCCAGGAGAGTGGTGCACATGTCCATGATGTGAATCCATTGAATGCAAGTGTTCCACGGCCGGGGATATTGATCTTCCAGGAGCCGATTCCATCAACTGCAATGGTGTACCAGGGATCCTATTGGTGTTAATTAGTTGGAAGTTGGCCATGGCTTTGGTGGCTGTTCTTGTACCGTTGACAGGCATCGCAAGTTTTGCAAAAGGCATTGATTTGGTCTTCAAGGTTGGAGCATATACAAATTGGTTGATGGTCCCATATAATCTTTCCAAACCAGTATGGCCAAGCACATGGTGGTAATATTTGATAGTGGCGTGTACTCAATTTGAAGGGAGTACAATTTTCTTGCGACCGTTGGTGGACTCAACAATTCGGAAGTCAGTACCATTGAAATTCTCAGTTGCGTACCTTGGATTGGTAGAGATATCTTCATTGGCAGCTTGGCCGGCTGCAAGCTAAGCGAAGGCTAAGCGAAGGCTAAGGGATATGCAGGAATGTCTTCTGGGCAGTTGATGAATAAATTCAAAAGGGAAAGGGTGGCGGTTGGATTGTTGGTTGAATCAGGTGGATCTATGGTTGGATCAATTTCTGAATCCATTAGAGTCAGGGATTCCTTCTTTTCCTCTGGGGATTGCTGAATTGGAAGCCGTGAGAGTGCGTCAGCAATCACATTATCATTGCCTTGGATGTATTTAAATACAGGGGGAAATTTTTCAAGAAGCATTTGCCAAGTCATAATTTGGTGTTTGTGAGGTTTTGGCAAGTTGAGTTGATGTGGTTGGTTCACGCAATGATTTCTGCACCCCGGAGAATAGGGGGAAATTCTTTGGAAATGTCAACAATACAAAGCATATCTTTGTCAACCGTTGGGTACTTCCATTAAGCGGCGTTGAGTTTTTGGGAGAAGCCGAGGATGATTTTTCCTTCTTGGATTACCACGGCACCAAGTTGTAATCGGACGCATCAGTAAAGACATGGAAGGGCTTGTTCAGATCAGGGAAGGCAAACAAGATGTCCTTTGCAGTGAGAGCCTTGGCTTTGTTGAAGGCATCCATGAGCTCTGAAGTTGGAGTGAGCTTTCCTTTGGATCTACCGGAGAGGTCTATTATAGGAGCAAGGACTTCTGCGCATTTTGGATAGAAGTTTTGATAGAAGTTGACCATCCCAACAAAGGACCGGAGTTGGGTCGGTGTTGAGGGAAAAGCCAGTTTCAAGATTGGATCTATCTTGTTTGGGTTTGGTATGATTCCATCTCTGGAAATGATGTGGCCAAGCCATGGTGCTTGTGATTGGAACCAATGGTATTTGGAGGGCTTGACGGTAAAGTTATTGACATTGAGTAAGGAAAGAACAGAAGAGACAGATTTGCAGTGAGATTTGAGGGTGTCAGCGAAGATTCCAATGTCATCCATGTATAGTTCAATGTCTTTCAAATGGAGAAGCATCTGTTACATACAGCCTTGGGCCCAACTTGGAGAGTTGAGGAAGCCGATTTGGAACCAAAGGAGCCTGAATTTTCCAAAGGCTGTGGCAAGGACAAAGAGCCAAGTGGAGGCTTTGCCTAGCTTGAAGGTGTGGAACTGCATGCTGACATCAATGAGGGTGACATCTTTGAACCCCCGTCTAGTATGGAAGATATCTTGGATCTTTGGAAGTGGATAGTGGAGCTTCTTGGTAACTTTGTTGAGCTCCCAAAAGTCACTGATGAGGCAACAGGAGCTATCCAGTTTGGGGACTACAAACGTGGGCATTCCCCATTCTGTTGCATAGTAGCATCTTTCAAGAATGCTAAGCTTGACTTGTCGGTCAATTTCCTTCTTCACAACTTCCTGTTGGTGGAGTGGAATTGGATATGGCTGTTTGATGTGATATAGCTTTGCGTCTTGCTGGAGATTAATGTGGAACTCTTGATTAGGGAAAATTCCTAACTCCTTGTCATGCAGGCCTTCAAAAAGTTCTTTGTTTTCAAGGAGAATCTTCAGCAAGCAAGATCTCTCATGGTCAGAGAGAGATTTTTGTTGGGACACTAGCTTGTATAGGTCTGTCCTTTCATACTTGGAGGTGCCATTGGCATATGCTTGTTGAGCAGATTGGTTGGAATAGCTTTCAGCAACAGAGTGGGGCTCTGCTGACATGACCTTGTGGAGTAGGGCCTTGTTATCAAAGTAGTACCGAGGATGGAAGCACATGGTCTTTTCATACCATTCTATGGTGCAAGCTTCAAAGTCCATTTTCATTCCAAGATCTCTCATTGTTCTTCTTCCAATGAGGAGATGATAGTTGATATTCTGGGTGACAATAAAACACTTGATCTTCAGCACTCTCATGGAATAGGATAGCTCCAGAAACATGATATTCTCCAGCATCACATAGTGATTACAAGTGGCTCTACCATTGGTTGTCTGCATTTGAATTGGTTGAAGGAGGGAATGTTTGGTGACTCCGGAAGGAATGATGGATTCAATAATGAGGTTGTCTGTGGATCCAGAATCAAATAGAATCTTTAGATATTGTGACCACGTTACCATGCCAGGCCCTCCAACACTCAAATTCTTCAGTCAATCCGCTTTGAGAGAAGGGCCTTAAAGAAGGGCGACTGTTCAGCTCCACAAGCAGAACAAATACATACACTTTGATTCCAACAAACATTTGAACATAAACACACAATACAACACAAAAAGCACAAAAACGACCAAACGCGGAAACAAGCAAACGGCAAATTACTCTCGAAAACGCCCACCAACAATACCCATCATCCTCAACAAAACACTCCCCTTGGTCTCCAGCACGCAAAATTTCTTACACAAGCAACCTATTTGCCAAAGCAGCATGGAATGTCCAACAGGATGACCATGATGGTATTCCAGTTAATACACAAATTGCCTATGATCAGAATGGGGTAGAGTTCCTTCAGTATTGCACTACCATGT
Source organism: Pseudo-nitzschia multiseries (assembly GCA_037355745.1). Taxonomy (NCBI): domain Eukaryota; phylum Bacillariophyta; class Bacillariophyceae; order Bacillariales; family Bacillariaceae; genus Pseudo-nitzschia; species Pseudo-nitzschia multiseries. The sequence continues at coordinate 3,878,188 of CM074791.1, forward strand.
TTGGTTACCTGGATTATCCGCAAACAGTAACTGAAGAAAAGGTATTTGGCTTCCTTTTCTATCAGGCCTATCAAACGCAAAGGAGAAGAGGTCAAAAACTGAAGCAAGAAGAGGGAACACCAATATAAATATTCCATGCTGAGGACTATCAAATTGTGATGGCAAAGTACAGTAGTAATGGTAACAATCTTGAATCCTTTTTGGAGCTGGAGGAGGCCAAGCGCCACCCTGTAGGTAATGATACTATGAATCAGTACTTCTGTTCCATCCTGAAAATATTGAGGCATCAGAGGAGTCAAAATGCCAACAATCTTACAAAGGAACACATTTTTTCTGAAAGAGTCACCCAACTGCTGTGAGTGGTCCAAGTGAGAAATAAAAAATTGAGGTTTAATAACATGAATGTGCAAAACATTGAGAGGATTGAGAATTTCTTGTTCTCTAAGAATTGGTACAAACCAAGCTATCATGTGGCAGTCTTGAGAGATAGATTCTCACATGGAGGTGTTCTGTGTGGCGAGTCCTTATTCGAATGCAAGCTGTCCAACCTGTGTGACCTTATCAAATACAACAAAGCGGCACACCCCTGCCAGATTTTTATCATGTAAATCATAACAGGGAAAGCAAATGGTCAGAAATCTTTTTATGGTGGGGTGATGAGACACAGAAATCTTAACATGTGCCCCGTTGGTGCATTAGGCTTCCATTTGATGGTACAACTCCATTCAACAGCCAAGCTTGAATATGACTTTGCAGATAATTCCTCCTGGTTCAATGTCAAATTACTCACTGATTGTAATAACACAGGAAACTATCACTGTTTGATCAGCAATCAAGCCTGTTCCTGCACAATAAACAAGCATACAAAGCCTTGGGTATCACTTTAAAGCATTTTGTTCAATTTGGCCAAGGAACTGGTGCAGTTGCATCTGAAATGCAAGAGGCCAATCCACCATGCATCAGAAAGATTGGACATGGATTGATATCCTTCCAAACTCCCTTTGAAGGCTGTGCAGGCGTTGGCTGGGCATTCACAAGATAGAGGGGGTTCTTCTTGCCAAGGAGTACTATCAATCCACCTCCAGAGCTTCGTTGTCAAGTGTTCCCCTTCCTTGACAAGACAATAAACACAATCAATAGTGACCAAAAGTCCACTGCTCAAGCTTTCTTTGAGCTCCTCCTCAATTTACAATCTGTGGTACTGCAGAACGCCGTCATCTTGCTCCCCCAAGGATGGAAAAATTTACTCTTTTCCTTGCCTGTTTTTGCAACCAACTTGTTCCAGACTTATCAAGCAGCACTCATTAACAAGGTCATCATTGAAGCGGGAGTGGGAGCTCATACCTCAATCAAAAGGATTATTGATGTTGCCCTTCAAGGGGTTTGGGACTGACTTTACAACATTCATTCAGAAGTCCATAATGTTTCACAGGACATTCAGAGGATAAACGCTTTAGTTACTGGCTTCAGAGAACAACAAGGTATGTCAACACCCAAGTCCACTACTTCCTATAGCACATGCATTCATTTCAACTGGCAACACCAACACCAGCAACAGAAACAACAACAATCAAAGTGGGGGATACAACAACTCCAACAACAAAGTTGTTCCATAACCATAGTAAGTCGGCTTCATCAATGTGGAATGAGTGGTTTAGACTTGGCAACTTCAATGACAACAATGACTTCCCCAGTGGTATTGAAGACCTTGAAAAGAGTGACAGTTGATGGAGAAAGCATTACAATCAGCCGACCAGAAGGACTTCTCCTGACTCAAGTGTATCATTGATTTTGTGAAGGGCAGAGTTGTCGCTGGAGAATCCTTAGAGGCAATACTGGAAGAAGGTGACAACTCAATGAAGACAAAGACAAAGACAAAGACCCTTTCAACACTCCACACCCATCTTTGAAAGGTCAAGTCCTTTCAACTTAGTCCCACCACCAACCAATTGACGATCAATCTGTGGTCCATCCCCAAAGCATCAAACACTTTGGAAAAGCAAACAGTTTGACTTGTCAATTGTTGATTGGTTTCCCCACCATTGTTAATTGTTGATAGGTTTCCAAGATTGTTTTGCTTAGCATTGATTTAGATTTATTGGAGGAGGAATCCCATGGTCGATTGTTGATTGGTTTCAGAGGAATCCCATGATCCATCCCATTCCAAGATTCTTTTGCTTAGCATCTGTTTCGTAGATTGGTGGAGGAGGAATAAATCCCATGGTTGATTCGATTTGAAGATTATTCTGCTTAGCAAGGTTTAAACAATCTGAGTCCAGATCCAGAGATCCGAGTCCAGATCCGGAGATGCAGAGTAACTCCCCTTTGCAATTTTCAGAATTAGAAATTATGATTCTTAGTTTGTTGCAAAAGTAGAAATTATGTTAGTGGAATCACTTGTTAGTATCTGGTAAAATCACGTGTTTTGTAATAGAATCACGTGTTTTCTCTTGCAAATTAGAGTTCCTTTCTTTGCAAGTTACTCCAAGCAATGGTGTCAAAAAAAGTGTCCACAATCGGATTCCGTTTAGTTGAGTACCAAACAATGTGTCATGTTTAGTTAAGTGGCAAAAAACATAAATCATTTTCAAAAAAGTTTTGGGATTTACCTCGGCCAGCGGTTTTAGTCCCAGTGGGTAGGGCTGTCTTAATTTATGTGTGATCTTCAGTTATTTATCGTCCGATGTTGATTTGCAAAACTGGAGTGGTGATCACTTTGGGTTCAGGTTCGGGTTCATCGACCGTTGGAAGAGTATTAAAATAAGTGCCCAGGACAAAACCTACGCTGACAAGATCAATAGTAACTAGAGTTATTTTTAAATTCTAGTATTAATAAATGCATTATTTTATTACTTTCCAAAACCATGTGGGTGCATGTCTGTCAGTCAGTCTGACAGGGATGCGATTGTGGTAAAAATAATAAGAGATTGTTATTGGTATATCAACCAATATCAGGTACCGGTCTTTGTAAATTGTGCGCGGTTTAACCGTAACGGTTGTTTTTACTGATATGAATTGATAACCACTTTTACACTAATTTTAGCCAACCATCGCTCACATAGACAAAGACAAGAACAAACACATACTGTGTAGCTACTAAGGTTGAGGGCGCCTGGGGCTCGTGCCCTGGGCACCTGGCCTGAAAAAGAACACCAAACACATACACTTTCCTTTTAGCAAGTCAACATCTGACACAAAAAAACACAAAAACAACGAAAACCACAAGAACCACAAGAACAATGAGAAGAACAAAACAACCAAAATACTTACAATATCCACCCAAAATAATACCACTATCCTCAACAAAACAATCCCCTTTGTCTCCAGCAAGCAAAATGTCTTACATGAGTGGTTTATTTGCCAGAGCAGCTAGGTATGTCCAACAGAATGACAATGACGGTGTTCCAGTTAATACCCACCTTACCTATGATAACAAAGGGGCAGAATTCCTTCAGCATTGCACTACTGTATTTTATTTGCTCAATTGTCCAGCAACAGTAACTGAGAAAAAGGTCTTTGGTTTCCTGTTCTACCAGGCATACAGGAAGCAAAAGAAAAGAGGCCAGAGGAAGGAACAATCGCTGCAAACTCAATTTTTTGACGCTGGCAACTACCACAGCATCATGGCAAAATACAACAACAATGGTAATGGTAACACGGCCACTTTCGAGATCGGTCACGACCCTGTAGGGTATGATACCGTGAACCAGTACTTGTGCTCAATTCTCAAGATATTGAAGAATCAGAGGAGTCAGAATGCCAACAATCTTCTGACAGAACACATCCAGTACAAGAGAGAGTTGCAGTTGATGCATGTTGTTAAAGTAAGAAAGAAAAAATCAAGAAGCTGTGGTTCGATGAGAGGATAGATCACGTATTATTGCCATACATCAACGTGCAAAGCATTGAGTGGCTTGAGGATTTCTTGCTCATAAAGAATCCTTACAAACAACACTACCACATTGCAGCACTGAGGGACTGGTTCTGTTTCCTTATGACTCACAGTGGCGTTCTCCACGGCAAGTCCCTATTCATATGTCATCTCTCTGATCTCTGCAACATGGTCAAAGACAATGGATGCATACACCCCTGCCAGATATTTATCATGCAAATATTCACAGGAAAAACAAACGGTCAGAAAACTTTGTACGGTTGTGTGATCAGGTACCGCAATGTCAATATGTGTCCCATTGGCGTGTTGAGCTTCTACTTGATGGCGCGATTCCATGCAACCAGAGAGCTTTTGCAGTCACCAATTGTAATAGTTTGCAGAACCAAGATTTCATCAGCAATCAAGCATTTGCAAAAACAATGCGGAACACATGCAAAGCCTTGGGTATCCTATCAAAGCATTTTGTCCACTCCGGCTGCAGACCAGGTGCAGTTGCATTGGAGATGCAAGAGGTTGATTCGCAATACATCAAGATGATTGGAAATTGGAACCATGTCAGAGAGGATTGCTACTTGGCAAAACTTCCGCTGAAGGCAATGCGGGCCTTGACTGGGCATTCCCAAGACAGAGGCGGTTTCTTCTTGCCCCGAAGTATTGTTGAGTCACCGCTAGAGCTTCGTCGGCAAGTGTTCCCCTTCCTCGATGCAGCAATCAACACAATTGGTGGCCACCAAAAGCCAACGACTCAAGCATTCTTCAACCTCCTCCGCAATTTGGAATCCACCGTGCTGCAGGACACCACCATCTTGATCCACTGCAGTAGGAATAATCTCCTGTTCACATTACCTGTTTTCAAAAACAAGTTGTTCCACCAGTATCAAGCACACATTGTCGCAAAGGTTGTGGTTGAAACGGGAGTGGAGGCCGTAAGCTCCATCAATCAGAGTATTGATTTTGCGCTACCTGGCATTCGCAATTGTCTCCACAACATTCATTCTGAAGTCTATAATGTATCACAGGACATAACAGGCTTGGTTAGCAAATTCAGAGAATTTATAGAAGAACAGTATACGATGAACAACCACTTAAAGCACTTCCTGCAGCACATGGCACAATGACGGTGGCAACAACAACAACGGCCATCTCACCAGCGGGTACTAGCCTTGCAAGAAAGACTGTTGTTCCGCAAACATAAGTTGATTTTATCAATGTGGAATGAGTGGTTTGGGCTTGGCAACTTCATCAACTTCCCTGGCGGGATTGAAGAGCTTCACAAGATGGGCAATCACAAGTGGAGAAAGCATTTTAGCACAGCAGAGCAGAATAATTTTTTGTGACTCAAATGCATGGTAGACTTTGCCAAGGACAGAGCCGCTGCTGGAGAATCAGTAGAGTCAATATAGGAAGAAGGGGATCAATTTATGAAGGCAAACAAGAAGACGCTTTCAACACTCCACCTCCATGTCCGCAAGACCAAGCCGTTCCGGCTAAGCCCCCCTGCAATGGATTCAATCGGCAATGATTTGATCGACAATTCAAGAATTGACTCCAAACTGCAAACACTTTAAATGTACCAAATAAAATAATCCCATGGTGGTCGATTCCATTCTTTGATTGTTAATTGTTTTGCTTAGCGCTGGTTTAGATGATTTTGTGCTGAAGCAATCAATCGATTCGATTTGATTCGATTAGATTAGATTCATCCACCATGGTTGATTCCATTTGAGGGTTAGTAGTACTTTTCTTACTAGCGTTTGTTTGCTGTTTGCAGTTTGCAGTTTGCAGAAATACACATTATGAATTCCAGCTACTCCAGCTTTTTTTCTTTTCTTTTGCAAATTACATGCAAATTGCAGTCAACTCCATTGAGTATTGAACAAGAAATCGTGATCCTCGGAGGGATTGTGGAAGCAAACGGATCGTGTTTCATTGAGTATCAAAAAACATGTGTCAGTCCGCCGCCAGTGGGTTCAGTCCCAGCAATGCGTCCGACGCCAGCAATGCGTCCGACGCCAGCAATGCGTCCGCCGCCAGCGGGTTCAGTTCCAGCAATGCGGACTGTCTTTATTTATGTTCGGTCTTCAGTTCTTTATATTCACTGCTGTCATTGCACGAATGGTTCTAGGTTTACAAGTGAATTCACGAAGGAAAGCGTTCTTTTTCTTTCGCAGTTTCGCAAATTTGCAGCTCATAATTTCAAGTTGGCAAACTTCCAAAAGCAAATTGGATTGAATTAATCGTAAAATTATTGCTCAACGTCAGCAGCAATAATAGTAGTAGTAGTAGTAGTAGTACTAGCCCTCGTACTTGCAACGCTCTAAAAATAACTCTACTGCAATAAAAGGCCAGTATCATGGCCAGTAGTGTAGGTATCCAGTACAAAACGTACGGTGAGTGATACAGTAATAATAACGGTAGTTATTACTAGGGATAGGAACAATAACCATGTTATTATTACTACTTTCATGCTACTGTGCGGTCTGATATCAGAGAAATTGTCTGATACGGACGCTTTTTTGATAAATAATACGGAGTAGAAGTATAATAATATTCTTCTACCGTAGCTTTTTGCTATTCCGGTATGCAGTGCAATGCAATGCAAGTCACAAAATATCGAGTAGCAGAAGTCAAGAGAAATTGTTACGGGAAGTTGATCCATGCAGAATGCAAGCAATACATTACGAAGTACATTCAAACTTGCGGCATGAATTACTCAGTCCAGTTTACAAACGAAGAACCCTACAGGACAGAGATTTCTTGAGTTGGTAAGAATCCGGAGCAAGCAACCCTCTTGGTTGATAAAGAAGTTTGAATGCATTGCCACATTGGAGGAAGGCCAGGTGATCCTTTGAGAGAGGCTGTAGCAAAAGTACAGCGTAAAAGAGCGCTGTGTGTGTTTGTCGGGACGATCCACCTTTTCGGAAACCACGGAGGAAGAATGGAGGTAATGTGGAGCAGGACCGGTTCGGTAACGAAATCGATGCTTGTCGTGCCGCCAGGACAACATTCGAACTGAATTCGAACGATTTGTCAAACGTCACAGCTGTTCGTTTAAGAACGATAAAGAAGTCAACTATAAAGTGGGAGGCACCACGGGTGTTCAATTGATCGAACCATCATTGCAGTGGATCGAACAGTCATTGCAGTATCTTGGTGGATTCGTGCTTTTGACTTCAGCGCGTAAACGTACCATTGAATTGGACTAAAGAAAAAAAATTAGTTGGGTTGCTATCGTTTTGCATGCATAGTGTTGTTCCTCCTTGTAGCTTGTTGGATGCACTAGATAGAAGCGATTGAATGTAGTGTGTGTAAGTAAGAAAGTGTCCTACGGACAACATCACCAGCATAATACGGTACTAGATTGTTACTGCGATTATTAAAAATTCGAAAGCATTTCCGTGAGTTGCAGCAAATCTCCCGCCGTCGCATAAAAGTTCAGCTGGCTGGCACCGGCACGCGTGCCCCGCTCCATGCTGATCAGTGTCTCGAGCAATGTCGTCGTGCGAATGTTGGGTTGTTCCGGCAGGGCGGACTTGGCCTGTCGAAGCCGCTTGTAGCTGGTGACGCAGTCGTCTCGGTTCAGGAACAGGGGCAGTTGCGCTCCCTTGGTGGAGGCAAAGGCCAGCCGGTCCGCGATGAACAGGGGCACGTCGCTCTCCGCCACCGCCATGTCGAATTCCTTCGCTTGGTCTACGGATACTTTGGAAGGAATCAGGCGGTATGCGGGGGATCCCGACTTTCCTTCGGCCATGATTGTAGCTTCTGCCTGTGCGACCTCGACGGGTGGTGGGGCCATTCTCATTCTCCCCCGTTTCAACACCAGCGGATACCTGTGTGCGTGTGAGTGCGAGTGTGCGTGTTCGGTGTTTTGGAATTTATTGGTGTCGTGTTATAGAAGCAGGAAACGAACAGCAGAATGGGTGAGAATGCCATGGAATGGAATGGATTTTCCAAACACCAGCGACGCAGAGTCCCAAACGGAACGGAAGCTAGCACGAGACCTCGTATGGAGTGAAACCAACAGATCAGCCCCGTGACAAAAGAGAACGCACGACGAAAGCGAAAGCGAAGAATGAACGTACATTACTTGATCCAGGGTTGTGCCCTTTACGGTGGAGGAAGAAACCCCGTCGCTGGCTTCCTTGGCGTCTTGGTACGACAAGTAAATATCGGTCGACATTTCGGCCGATCCATCGCTGCCGGTGGTGGCAACATAAAAGACCGGAACGCTATTGAGCTTCTCCTGAATAGCGGACCGAGAGAGGGCGAACTGTTTGTTTTCGAGGTTTTGTCGGCCGGGGACATCCTGTCGGGTGACGACCGAGTCAGCAATGGGAGCCGGTTTCAGGTCGATGGTTCCGGCCAACGGCAACAGACTGCCCGCTACAAAGACGGCGAGCAGAACCCCGGCGAGGATGCTGGCGCCGGACAATCCGGGACGTTCGTCGGGTTCTCTCACCATGGAGAGGGTTACAGTAGTTCGTTTCGAGGTTCGTGTTCGTGTTCGCGACAGGAGGGACGTCATAGTCGACGGCGAGGAAAATGCCGATGCAACGTCGACGAGATTCTCGTTGCAAGACATCGATTTCGAGACGATCGATGGTGGCTGGAGTCTCGAGAATGTGAACGACGAAACATTTGTTGGTGCCGATGACGCCAGCAAAATCAATGCGATGCATCCATCCCAACTGCTGCGAGAAAACATAATGATGTGCTTTTGTCGTGTCGTTTGTTCTGCTCCTTTCGTTTGTTGGTTCGTTGATTGGTTGGGCTGTTTAGTTATCGGTTCTATTGATCGGAATGGTCTAAATGGTAGCCGAAGAGGTGGTGGTTGAATCGATTGTCGTTTTGATCAATAGCCTTTTCTAAACTGCCAGTTGACGGATGATACAAGTAATTCTTAGATAGGTCCGTACTCGTAAGATTAACGGTAGCTGGTATTGGGTGATGTGATTTGAAGTATGATGGCATCGATCCGTCGGCTAGATACGGAACATCATCGGTCGACATACCGGTACCGGTAAGGGCTGACACACGGTTTCTCTACCAGGTACCAGGTCTCCCGTACTCTTGGAAGAACGCAACATTCACACACATCATTCTTCCGAAGGAGCCTGCCATGATGGTTTTCAGGAATAGTACTCGAACTAGTCAATGCGAAGTAAGATTACGAAGTACGGTACGAACTATTGAGGTAGTAAATCGCGCTCTTTTCATTACCGGTAGGAGTACGAAGTCTCGTATTTTTTACTTCGTAGATCCTACCGTACCGGTATGTACGAGAAATCAGTACCGTGGTCGATCCATCCCCCAAAACCAGTCTTACAATCGGGTCCGTTGTATCCCCCATCATCCACCAACACAGTCCTACCGTATACCGTACCGTACTACTCTAAGTACCTATCGGTAGGTGCACCAAGACTTACTTAGGACTATGATCCACTTCGTATGATTTATGACTCCTCGACGACAACAACCGAGACGAGAAAAAAAACTGATTCGCGACAGCGATAACAACTGGGCCCTTCCAACGACTCACATTATCCTTGCCTTCGCGGTGGTCTTAACAACAGCAACGAATTTGAAGAAATACTAATAGTCAAAAGGTTGACGTCTCGAGATTTGAAGGAAGGCAGCGCAAGTAGAAAGCGTCGTTCGGATCATCCAACCTAATAATCAACACTAATAGTCACGATGGTTCTTCGAACGGTTTGCGTGGCGGCGGCATTGTGCCTCTTGGCCGGGTGTCGATTTGCACATAGCTTGCCCATGCAAGTCACGATCGGTCAGCGACAATCGGAGTGTCTGTACGAAACACTCAACGAGGGGTAAGAAGACTGCCAACGAGATTTTTCAACCAACTGCACAAATCGCTTCGGGTTCGGTCCATACGTACAAAACTGGATCCTTTGGAAATGCATTTCTGTTCTCTCACTCGTGGTTTTCCTCGGCGTTCGTCTCATCTTTCGTTCGAATCGGATCTTATCGCAGAGAATCGGTGACCGCCAGTATCTTCATCCTGTCCGGAAGCCAGCTGAGGGCGCAGCTTATCCTGGAGGGACCGATCGCGGATCTCAGCGTGGATTCGGGACTCGACCTGTACAACAAGGCGATGGAATACTCCACCGACGGGCGCAAACACAAACACCACCTGTCGATTTCGAAGGAGATCGATTTCGAGCACCTCAACGACGAGATCGATGACGACGACGATGATGACGATGACGACGACGATGCGCACCACGACGATATACCCATTTCCCCCGACGATCCGAACGCCGACGAGAAGAGACGGGCGCGGAGGGAACGGCAGAGAAAACGGTTTCTCGAACTCAAGAAGAAACGAGAAACAAAAAAGATGGAGCAGCTCAAAAAAATTCGACAGGATGGGGAACCCGTATCGAAGACGTCACAGGCCCCCAAGGCCGGATGGTACCGCATGTGTGTCACCAGCAATTGGAATCAGGTAAGTTACGTACCATATCATACGGGTGTTTAGGACAACAGTGCCGTAGTGAAAGTGCAATATACCGAATGAATACCGTCTTTCGTCGTAGGCATTTGGATCAAAGGCTGCTGTTGACTCGACTCACACGTATTCTCTGTATACAGGTAATCGCCGAAATGGAAATGAGAAAGGAAAGTGAATTGGGTGGCCTGAATGAGGAAGGTCATGTTTACACATACGAAGAGAAACAAATGATGGAGGAAGACAAGGAACTCGAAGAGGACACTGCCGCCGAGGAAGGTATCAAGGAAGAAGACTTCCAAGAGACTAGGGACAAAGTCAAGGATCTCCGTCGTCTGCTCAACGATATTCAGTCCATGCAGCAAAAAGAGAGACGCCGTCTCACGGTACACGCAGAGACCAATGAACACTCCCACTCGAACATGGTTCTCAACTCGTTGACAGAAACTCTGTTGTTCATGGCTGTCACAGGATACCAAGTTTACACAATCCGAAAGTGGTTCAGCGCAGCCCCGATGCTCGGTAGGTAATGAGTGATGCGATAGTCAATTACTTCATACCGTGTGTAGAAACCATCTTTGTCGATACCGTAGAACGATGAGTCGGAAGACAAGATACAAATTAGGATACGTTGAGTTGCGTTTCAGTTTTGTTAGTGCCGAAGATAAAGTTTCTTAACAGCGCGAAATACTGTACGGGATTCCATTTGAGCGAATTGTGTAACGCATCCAGCTTTGTTGTGGTTTGAACAATATAATTGTTCCATCAAATTACAATGTTTGAATAGAGTTGAGTGTCTAGTTTCGGGTGGGCACGTTGTTCGATTTCCGTCGACTCCCTGGAAAAATGTTCAATTTATGGCGAAAGCCCTATCATGCAACCATGGGCTCCATCGGTACTGTATTCTCGTCTTTGTAGAACTTACCAGTACAGGCAGGAGATATTCTCCTTGCCCCACCCGGCCGTATCGAGCGATCAGAATTCTTGTGGCCCACAACAGCCAGTGCAAACAAGACATCACAGCGAGTTGCTGCTGCTGTCTACAAGTCTACCAACGCAACAAGGTTCGCAAATCTCTGACCCCAATCGCATTGGGAAGGGTTTTGTTCCCGTGAACATTGTGCACCTTGACAGGATTTTTGGGGCTGCATAATTGGACAGAATACAGAACGACAAGGCTGTGGTCTTGGCAGCAGTAGTAGGTAATGCTAGGAGACCAATGGCAAAAGCAGCTGTCCCAACTCACAAGTGGCTCTTGTGGCTGTGGCTGAGTCAGGCAACAAGATGCTCTAGTGTTGATCATATGGTGAAGCCTTCACTAAAACAAGGGTACAGGCAGAAGCAAAGTCACAACGAGTCAACAATCCCCTTTGGAAAACTATCCTGGTAATAACTTACATTTCTACAGCAAATCATGCTCCATTCATGTGATTACTGACAAAGCACTGCTTTGCATTACAGATGCATTTGGTATTGCTTTTGGTGGTATTTATGAAAACGTAACATCAACCAGCACAACATTAGGAAATGGTGAAAATAGTTTGACCATAAAAAACTCTTCTAATAGGTTCAGCTAACTCTGGAGTCGTATTGTGCAGGTAAGAGCCATCCTCTTTGGTTGGTAAAGTCTTTCGTGCTGGTGACAATATGCGGCACAACATGAAGAGCTGTGAGAACCCATCGCACCACGGGGTGGAGGAGCAAAGGAATGGAAGTTCAATTTTTGTTTTTCAGTGTCAGAAACTCAACATTGCAGCATACAGCAGTAGATGCAAACCTGCTACAAGGAGCCCAGCCAAGTAAACAAGAACCATTATTTCATGCAGTAAGCCTGTTGGATCACTCTGTATTGAAGATTACCTATGAGCAAATTTAGAGTAACACTCTGATGCTTTTAGATGTCCACAAGAATAGCAGTGTAGTCTAAAGACTGGTTGGATTCCACTGAGGAGTTGTGGCCAGCTCTGGAGTGAGTAGACTTGAATAACCAGAGCAAGTTTTGATTATTGGTCTTCAGTGAAGCATTACTGAAAGTACTACCAATTTTGTTTCCAAGCTTTTTTTCTTAGTTTGGAGTTAAAGAAGAGTTGTTTACAACTATGAACACAAGGCTTTCCAGAGACATCATCTGTTGTTGGTATCTCAAACTTATTACTCTCTTGTGCTACTTCACATGTAAGCCTTTATAGGGATGTTATGTGTTGTCATCAGCGATTCCTCATTAGTTCCTCAGGTTCAACCTTGCGAACTCTTTCGTGCCAATCATACAATTATATACTCAAATCTCAACCTGTGTGTTACATGCCTTTTCATAATGTTTACCATTTTCCATATTTAAGGCATTCCTACTAAATTCTTTACTCGTATGTATGAAACTCAATGATTGATCATCCAAGCTGTCAGTTCATTGATTGTCCTGACCCGTAGTTAGGTTGGTGGAAAGTGCCTGTTCTCAAGTATCCATCCTCAACCTGTTAGTTTTTGTACTAGTTTTTGTACTATGTGCACTTGATACATTGATAAGGATACAGCAGGAGTTTGGCAGGAATCCTGCTTCTGAACTTTGTTACATCTAGAAGTGTGGTGGCTGTTGCACATCTGGTGAACAAATGCAAGGGCAAGGAACACCGCATCCAACCAAGCCCCACACATGTTTGAGTTGTGACTGTCTCCCAACATGTTTTTAACCTTTATTAACTAGTCAAGGGAGTTTGATTGGATTCAAATTGCTAAAGGTCAATACAATCTAATTTGGTCTAAAGAAGGAAGAAACGAACTAAACTGGTTCAAAGTAGTGTGTTGAGGGAGTTCATTGTTTGATTTGTATTCACTTTCAAGGTATGGATGCAAAGAAAAGAGATAATACAACCAGATCTCGGACTGCTTATACCCAAATAAACATGCAACATTTAAACATGACTGAGTGGGATTGAACTTGTAAGGGAAGTTGTCAACAACTCAATGGTGCTTTAGTACATACAACTGAACTGATGAAGAAAATTCACCGTGTAAGTATGTATGAATACCTAAGTATGGGTATGTACATAATGCATATTGGCGCCTTAAAGGACAGACATTTTTAACCATAAGAGTTTCAACCAGACCAAGAGAACAATTTGTATCTGAATCAATCAAGTTTGACTTGATACCCTGACAGCTCACTTTCTGAAGAATTATCCTTATTAAACACACTATCATGCCCTAATACTGTTTTACAATATGCTACTAATTCTACATGTTCTCTTGCTAAGTACAAATATTATATTTCAATTAACAATGAGACGATGATTACAAGTAATGCACTCACTCACATCGTTTGAAGGATCAATTCTTTTGTTTAATTGTTACGTTAGGACATTATTTTTCCACTCCTGTACTAGTTGACCAGGATTTATGACACTTATTGCTGGAACTGGATTGGAAATCAGTGATTAGCATGACTTGCTTAAGCAAATATGCTTTGGCAATGGCAATAGTTAAGGATGAACAATTAGTTCACAATTTGCATATCACTACTATTATATTAATCACAAGAAACCCAGGGTAATTACAACATAAATTAAAAATGGAAAAAATCCGCGTCACCGACATGACAGCGTGGCCGAGTGGTTAAGGCGATGGATTGCTAATCCATTGCTCTTTGAGCGCGCAGGTTCGAATCCTGCCGCTGTCGTTTTTGTTGTTTTGCTCGTGCTTCACTACGTAGCCGGTTCACCACTACTGTTTTCTTTGTTTCTGTTGTCTTTGTGCATCCGTCCACATTCTGTCGTGTTCGATATTATGATATTACATCATGCTTTTGACAAAGAAGTCGAACGGGAGCGAAACGTACCGGTACCGGTACATTATTATTATTTTTTTATGGTACAAGGAATTTACTCTACAGCAAGGCAAAACCAACAGTCGTAGTGCAGAAACAAAAAGGCACCTGGGAGAACATTTCCACAACGAGGCAACCGGCGATCTCCAAAACTGATACTGGCCGCTTCGTTCAAGCAAAAAGACGACACTGGCAGGGTTCGAACCTACGCGGGATGAACCCAGTGGATTTCAAGTCCACCGCCTTAACCACTCGGCCACAGTGTCGGATGGAGAATGTGAGCATTTTATTGTTTATATATAAAATAGTAGTTAGAAGATTTAGAATCTTTATTCGAACGTTTCTTGAAAACCCAAGAAGGCGGAGGGGGTGCATGGTTCTCGATACCAGAACGATGATGATTGATTGGTTCTGATAACGCTATCCCGCTTTCCAGCTATCTTTTCCGGTACTATTCTCATGATGCGGAGCATCATGAGCGTCTACCGGTACATTGAAACTTTCACGCACGAGAAAGGAAATAATGGATTCGGGTCTCTTCGGGATGTCTCTACATCGAAAACAGTGGGATTCAGGATGGGACGGGAACTCATCATTATTATTCCCAAAACCTCCAAGCTAGACCCACGGGCAAGACCTCTCAGCGGAGCAAGGAAGAGAAGTTACATGAAATTCAGAGGGAATGAAATGATTATGGCAACCGATAATGATGTGCTCGCTCTTCCTCTCATCGGCAATGACACAACAGCAGCGTTCTCTCCCATTCTTGTTCTTAGCCAACCTTATGAAAACAATTCGTTTCATTTGATTTCATTGCATTCGTCGTGCAGAAGGAACGCCCAACGAGGCATCGCGCAGTTCACCAAGCGCCCGAGTGGATTCTTGTATCATCTTTTATCCAGACGCTGCAGGCGACTCACAATATCTTTTGTGGGAGAGGAGTTCCATTTATTTTCTACGGTATCTGCCGAGAGCGTTGAGGAAAATAATACACGTGTGATGAGCTGCGATCGAATCGAAAAATACAGTGTGCAAGATTTGGGTTTCGTGTGTGCGGACACCAGAGACACCATCGACTTAGACAATTTCGAATGCGTAGCTTTGCTTGAATTATTGGCCCGTTGTCGATAGAGATCTGATAATTCGCCTGTCTCGAGCATCTGTATTGATTATGTTTCGCCATCGATTCACTTGTCAGAAAACAACGCATCGTTTTCAACGAACACAATCTTCGACTACCGAAGAGGATATGGATACCGTGTGACAAGAGACGCGTGAAGCAGGGAATGTTTGCACCGGAAGGGTAATTGCAATGATGGAATGGCTGGCGTCCCGACCCGAAAACGAAACACCCGTCGTGACACACTCACCCAGGCTCAAACATCTTGTTCGGGCATTTGGGAGAAACATCCACGAGAAAGACAAATCCAAGATGCACCGCGTATCCCGTAATACCGAGGTTCGCTCGATCTACCTGGCTTGTCAGCAGGGGTCTCACCTCCCCGGCACTTGGGTTGGTGACACAGACAGCTTAGTCCCCGATCAACCATCTTTCTTAAGGGAGAGATGGGCATCGACGAATGATCAAATTGCGGGTATCCACGAAATCGTTCGAGAACCGGAGTAAAGCATCCAAGTGAGTGCCGATTTCATCCGTATGCGTGCAGATGCGTTCAATTTTTGGTGGCATTTTCCCCACGGAACCGCACCAAGTCAGATCTTTCAACTCAATCTTGTAAAATACAGTAATAATTATGTACTTGACTCCCACTTACTGGTATTCAATCTCTGATGCAATATCATGATAACCTTCGTTACTGTTCATTTGACCGAAAGATGGTTTTGAAGCAATGCAAGTGTGCGTATTGGAAGTCAGTCACTTTGCCAACCATCGATTCCTTACCCTTTGTATTCTATGATAACGTAACATCCAAAGGATCAACGACCAGTAATGATCGAAGAGGAGTCGCGATCCTTTCATCGATCTGGATGGGGTTTACGGTACGTGAAGTAGGTCAAACCACCAGAGTGCTTTAGGCGTAACCGTCGTACGAATGGGTTATGCATACGGTACTACAAAATTCGAGTCGGTTCTGTGTGTGCCGGTACTCATGGTTTTCTACGAGAGACCAAATCAGCAAGGTCACTTCATCTTCCAAGGGAACTCAGATACAAATGACCACACAATGCACTGTTGCTCGAAACAAAGACGTTTTCAGTGGTATTCCAAAGTATGAACAGAATTTTGTTTGTCAACGACCGGTCCCTACTAGATTGTCATGTTGTTTGGTCAACCCGTAGTGTACCGGTATATGGATGGCTAAGCTTTAGAGCAATGTAATGTAGCTTTCGCAATGCATAAACATATTCTACTGTGCAACATTCCGTCGCCTCCAAGAGTAGAGTGGAGTGGAGTTGAAGCGAAACAACAACACAACACAACACAACGCGACGTAACTGTTACCGATCGATTCTAGTTGGTTACAAAGTTCCTTTCCTTAGTTAGTTCGTAGCACTGGTGGATCGTTCCTCCTTGTGCAATCCACCGGCCAAAAAGAGTTTTCCGAGGCCACCACCCACGTATTTGTCCATTTGTTGGCAGTAGTTTTCGATCTGATTCGTCACCAGGAGACTCTCCATCCGCTTGGGAGCCTCGTCGGCGGCCCAGGCGGCCTTGGATTTGTTGTTGCCCCTCGCCATTTGCCGCGTGTAGTATTGGAATTTCTGTTGCTCTCCCGCCAGTTCGTCGACCCACCCGCACAGGGATTCGAGGTGCTTTTCCAGGTACGGTTGCGTGCTCATGTCCAGGCGGTCCAGGGCAATGTCCGATGGGGGGGTCCAGTCCTGCAACATGGCGGTAGCCAGGCTAGGATTCGTGCACCGCACGGGCAGCTCCTCGAATATATTGGACGGTCGGATAAAGTCGTTGCTTCCCGACTGCTTCAGTTCCATGCACTCGTCGGACAGCCGGAATGCCTTGAGGCAAAAGTTGCCCTTCGCCGTTTGCAGGGGGTCGTACAGGATCACTACGGCTTTGGGAGAGACATCGGTCTGGTACAAGAATTGGTTTTCCAACACGCTGTTGGTCGAGTAAATTCCCAGGTACATCGATTGGTACCACCCGACGCAATTGTTGTCAACATTGACCTCGCGGAGCATGCGCATCATTTCGAACTGGTAGTCCTCGTCAACTTCGTCGTCGCTGCTGTCTCTCTTCCCGGAAGGATTGGGAAAGGAGTGCGTGACCTCCAGCACGCCCCCCTCTACCGTGAGTCCCAAGAGCGCTCCCTGTACCATGTTGGGAAGCGATTCTTGGCAGTGCTTGATGATTTTCATCATTGCCTGGCATGGCATGGGATGGCATGGCAGCATCGGCCATCGAGCGAGCGAAGGAACGAGCAAAGGAACGAACCATCGCGCAAAAAACGGCACAGAACAGCACAGCACAGTACAGCACAGCACAATGACAATGTCGTGGCGTACAATCAAGCAACCGCAAACAACAATATCATACCATTCGTGCACAAAGACAGACAAACAAAACATGCACCAAACACAGCATCATCGAATCATCGGCACCATTCAAAAGAAACAGAGAACAGCAATATCGAAGCATGGATGAGTTTGTTGATGAGAGATTGCGATAATGAATGAGGAGATCTATCGATCCCCTCGGGGCCTGTATTGAAATTGCATGGCGGAGGTAGACCGCAGCTTGCAAAGTCAGGGGCATACGGTAGTAGTGTAGATAGACCTTCACCTTCACCTTCACCGACGCAGACGCCGATGCAGACTTACGAGGCCCTCGATGTGCACCTCCTTGATACGGGATCCGGATTCGATTACTGCTGCCATTGTTGTTCCGGTGGAATTTATTATTAACTGGGTTTCGTTTTCGTTTTCGTGTGTGAGTATCAACTCTGTCCTACAGTTGGCTTGCGGGAGAGGTACGATAGGTATCCTTTGCGGTTGTCTCACGGTTCGGTTGCTTGCTTCCACAACTTTCTCGGTCCACTTCGGTAATTGCGGTAATATCGTAGGTGGTTTCCAGCAAGGCTTTTCCTCCGTGTCTTTTTCCGAGACGATTCGAGTCAACTGCATTCATTTCCTACCGGTACGAGTAATCTTACTTTTAACGGTGGACCGGCACTACGGGGTACGAGTTAACTCACAGGGCCCCGGAAGACTTTACTTGCTCGAACCGTGCAGTAGCACTCGTACCCAGTTCGTACGGTACCAAACTCACGGAGTGTTTTCGTTTGTCGCATGTTTTGTGGTGGAAGTCGGTGACTGTCCGTCCTACGTACGTCACAAAAAAAACTCGACCCCGGAGGCCACACAATTCCAGTAACCAGTACGAGTACCGGAGCGGGTTTGGCGCGCCTTGCATGCAACAGTAGAGTACGATACTAGCTAGTAGTAATTGCCATGCGGTACATACCATACTCGTTTTTTTTCCTTGGCGGGTGAAGATTTTTTGTGTTGTGTTTCCGTATCGTACGGTATCCACGAAACGGATAGAGAAACCCCTTTCCTCCAGCAGCAGCAAAACCGTAGATACAGATAGCGATCGGAACCGTTGCGACAGCAGTCCACTATACTCTCCGGAGGGCAACCCCTAAAAACAACAGCAGCAGCAGCAGCAACAGCAGCAACAACAGCAAGGGCAACAACAAAAAACAACAACAAAAAACAAAAACTACAACAACATTCACCATGTCTGCCGAAGAAGCCCCCGCACCCGCAACAGCACCCGCCGCCGAGGCCTACGTCGACGAGAACGGAAACCCGTGCTCCAAGAATGCGTACAAGAAACGAATGAAGGCCGAGGCCGCGGCCAAGAAGAAGGCGGAAAAGGAAGCCGCAAAGGCCGCCAAGGCCGCGAGCCAACCCAACAAGAACAAAAAGGAGGAGGAAATCACCGATCCCAACCAATTCCTGGAGAATCGCCGAGCCGCCGTGGCGCAAATGGAGAAGGACGGATTGAATCCCTACCCCCACAAGTTCCACGTTGATTACCGGATTCCCGATTTCAATGCCGAATACGAAGCCAAGACCACTGCCGGAGAAAAGATCGAGGACCAGACCATTTCCATTGCCGGACGCATCGTTTCGGTCCGTCACCAGGGAAAACTGTTTTTTTACGATCTCAACGGAGACGGAGCGAAGGTACAGATCATGAGCGACCCAAAGACGTACGAAGACGAGGAGGAATTTGCGAAAATCCACAGAATGCTCAAACGGGGAGACATCGTTGGGGTCACCGGACACCCCGGAAAGTCCAAGAACGGACAGCTCTCGGTATTCCCCAAGACGATGATTCTCTTGAGTCCGTGCCTCCACATGGTCCCCTTTGCCAAGGGAGACTCCTGCCTCGGTGGGATTTCCAACATGGAAACACGATACCGCCAGCGGTACCTGGACCTCATCGTCAACGACGAGATCCGGGATATTTTTGGAATCCGAGCCAGCATCATCACCCAGATCCGCAAGTACCTCGACGACCGACACTTTTTGGAGGTCGAAACCCCCATGATGAACATGATTCCGGGAGGCGCGACCGCCAAACCGTTCATCACCTACCACAACGACCTCAGCATGGACTTGTACCTGCGCGTGGCGCCCGAATTGTACCTCAAGATGCTCGTCGTCGGTGGATTGGATCGTGTCTACGAAATCGGCCGACAGTTCCGAAACGAGGGCATCGATCTGACCCACAACCCCGAATTCACCACTCTCGAATTCTACCAGGCCTATGCCGATTACAACGATCTCATGGACATGTGCGAGGAACTCGTCTCGGGACTCGTCATGAAAATTTGCGGGAGCTACAAGATCAAATATGCTCCCAAACCGGGCATGGACGAGGTCGAGATCGACTTTACTCCCCCGTTCAAGAGAATCAGCATGATCGAGGGAATCGAAGAAAAAATGAACACCACCCTGCCGGCCATGGACGATCCTGAGATCGAAACCAAGCTTCTGGCCCTCCTGGCCGAACACAACCTGGAATGCACTCCGCCCCACACCACGGCTCGTCTGCTCGACACCCTGGTCGGAGAGTTCCTGGAGGACAACATCATTCACCCGACCTTCATTACCGAACACCCCCAGATCATGAGTCCACTCGCCAAATACCATCGCTCCAAGAACTTTTTGACCGAGCGATTTGAATTGTTTGCTGCCGGAAGAGAGGTATGTATTATGTATTGTGAATGTACAGTATTTACTACGGAGTACTATTGGTTCGATGTTCTTCGAATTTAATTTCGTAGGAATGGTTGGGTTGGGTTGGGTTGGGTTGTGCGAATAATTAGTTTCGTTTCGCTTCGCACTCCACTCCCCTCCAAAACTTTGGGAAGACCGTTCTTTCGAGGTTCTTGTTCCTCACACTTTGTTGTGTCTCTTGATTATTGTTAATTGTCACCTACGATTTGCTTGAAAATCAAATAATCATTATTTATATTATAGCTGGCTAACGCTTACACCGAGTTGAACAATCCGGTCGTGCAACGCGAGCTCTTCTTGGAGCAAGCCAAGGCAGGAAGTGCCGGGGACGACGAAGCCATGGTGCTCGACGATTCCTTTGTCACTGCCCTGGAGCACGGATTGCCTCCCACCGGAGGATTCGGTCTGGGAATCGACCGTCTCACCATGTTCCTATCGAACAAAGCCAACATCAAGGAGGTTCTTTTGTTTCCTGCCATGAAGCCATCGGACGAACAAATGGACCTGATTGCGGCCAATGCACCCAAATCGGATTCCGACTTTTCCCTGATGGCTCTGATGTCCTCCCTGTCGCTCGGTGCCGACATGACGAGCGAGGACGCACTCGACAAATTGGAAGAAACGCTCCACGGAAAGTCCTTTGTCCGGGGCACCGCACCTTGCAAGGAGGACGCCGAGCTCCTGGAACAGGTGCTCAAGGCTGACGAGGCGCGCGTCGCCTCGCGACCAAACGTGGCCGCTTGGTGCAAGTTGTTGGGCATGTTTACACCAGAGGTTCGCTCGACATGGGAATAAGCAAAGTAAATAATGGTGGACAACACTCACTTTCGACTTGTGGTCGACGACGAGTCTATTTCACAATAATTTTCGACGAGAAAAAACTATGGTTGTCTATGATGTGTACGGCACTGTAGCAGACATCTTGCTTGCATCAACGCGCGTGCAGAAACGACATTCAATAGTAATATACCGCTGTTCCACTTTCCATTCTATAGATTTTCGTTATGAACTTCTGTACGACTCAAGCAACCCAATGCAACAGATAGACTTCAGTCTCGATTCAAGGAGAGTTACAGCATGACAAATACCTTATTCAGCAATGCTTCGTTATGACATGCCAATCCATAATATATTTAGGCCTGAAGACTCTTGATATCTTCTTCGAGCTGACTGTACTTCTCTTTCACTGCCTCATTTGTCACTTCTATTCCGTCCATAAGAGCTTCCTTAACACCTGCACTGATATCCTCTGGTGAGGCTCCACTGAACCATTCCTCGTCAAAATCGAATTTCGTGGCTTTGTAATCGGGTTGGGGGTCCATAGGATTCTTGGAGGGGGAAAAGGAGCAGCTCACGGTTACCTTTCCGTCAGCACCCTTTCCTGTGAAGTTTTCCGAGGCCAACTCATCGTCTAGCTTATTTTTCTTTTGTGCCATTTCTTGTGCCTTCTTGAACATCGCTAGTTGGTCCATCATACCACCTCCGAGTTTCTTTTCGCCTCCTTCCTGGCTGCCGCCACCGAATAGACTCAATTGCGTAGCAGACGAAGAGATTGTCGGGTTGGGGGCGAATGCGCTGGCCCCACCAATGGCCATAGCAGCAGCAAATACAGCAATCTTCATGATGTGATAACTTTTTCCTTGGTAACCTAATATGGGTTTGCGTTGAGGACTTCGTGATAGTAATGATCAGGATTGATGTTGACCCGGCAACTCCTCACAGCCGGAACGAGAAAGTTGCGAGTGTAATTTACGAAGGTGATTGCATTGACGAAACTCGGTTCGTCGATCTTCTCACGTCAATCTCGAAGAGTGATTGACGCGTGGAATTTCAAGCGGGATTGAAGTTGCTTCTCTTCGTGACTCATCGTCTGTCTGTTTTTTCCGTTCACTTTTTCCAGGCCAATTCGGTTTCTAGGTGATATCGCCTTTCTCGTATCCTGTCGACCTAGTAGCTGTAAGATTACGGTACGGTCGAAGTTGTACGGTAGTAAAATCGATTACTACGAATCCGACAACAATTGAGACTGACGCTTTTTGCAAAGGAGTTGTAACCAATTAACATCGAGCCTGTCAAAAAATGGTTAAAATATACTTCGTAAATTATAAACCCCTTACAGGGTCATAAATAACAGGTTACGTTACGATTTTGGAGTCAGCGGAGAACTCTTTAGAAATACTCCAATTTTTTGGTTCTTATTCCTAAATACTCTAATTTTTGTTTATTCCTACCGGTATGAAAATCTTTTTCAATTTTATTTGCATGTACCGTAAATTGGTTTCATAATTGGATTGCTTAGTACTTTGTACCAAGAATTGGATGTAAACTCCATGTAAATTGGTTTCATTTTGGTTGCAAAAATTGTCAGTCTCAATTGTTGTCAGATTCGTAGTAGTGATTTATTCAAGTAGTTTCTAGAATTGTGAGCATTCCAATTAAAGTGATATCCGGATCGCATCTCCTTTGATCTCTCTTTGTCAATCATATCATGTGTTGGATCAAGCCGTATAAACACTTATTTGTGTATTATCTTTGGCTGGCCGGCACGAGTGACTGTATTGCCTGTTGCACAGTCTGTCTGTAGCATGTAATTTCTAGAGTCCACGTGTCTTCATGGTAGTTCTACTAGTAGAAGATACTATAGCGCCCCAACTACCTTCTCTTTTTCATCAACGTCATCACATCACATGCACCTCTTTGACAGCTTAAGTATTCTTGGTCCGTTCATGAGCTTAGTGAGCAAATCAGCAATATTTGTCTCACCTGGCTGCTTAACAATCCAGATAATCTTCCCTACTATACATTATTGCACCTTGTGGTATGCAATACTATTATGCTTCTTCTTGCAAGGACTTTTTGGGTGTGTAGTACTGTCAACCGCAGAGTCATTATCACAATGCATATTGGTTGGGCCTTCCACAGGTATGCCCATCATTTGAAGCTTATATCTTAGCCCCTCAACCATTTTAATTGCTATCCTTAGCAGCACATCAATCCCCAACCAAAATGTATATGTTTCAACTGTTGTCTGCTTCTTAGAGACTATAGGAGAGGTGCCCTATTAACAAATATGACGATTATCATATGCGACCTCCTAGTAGCTTTACAGCCAGCATGATCCGCCTCCACAAAGCATGAAGTGATTACTGGTGTGCCTCTTGGCTCAGGCATATCTGGAGGCAATAGTTCCCCCACTTCCAGATAAAATTCACTCCAATCCCAGGTGTGAAATGTAGACTCATCCATATTGTGTACTGATGTGTCAAATACCAACTTAGATTTGATGTAATTCTTTAAGTATGCAAACAGATGAAATAATTGGTTGAGACGACCCTCATGTACCTGTGCAGAATTTCAAGACATAAGTGATACAGGCATAATAATATCCAAATGACCAAGTTCACATATCCACCAGAGTATTCCAATCAAACCTTGGTAATAGTTTTGTTTCTCTGGGTCTAACTCTGGGGAGGCATCAATCTTGGGCCTGTACTCGGCGCTAAGAGGAGATCTTGCCCTCTTTGGTAGCACCTTAAATGCCTATTTCCTTGTGGATAGTGCTTCTTCAACTGACTTGATAGCCTTTCAAGTATACTTAGAGGAAGACATGGACTGATATGGTGTCTATTGATATAGGTCTTTCTGATATCAGCCCCAAGGTAGAACAAAGGTTCTTCAACGGTAACATCCTTCAGTTTGAATTGCCTTTCAGTTGCATCCATCTGGAACTTTGGGTCAATCCCACATACAAGAATATTGTTAACATATGCTACATAGTACTCATAATACTTTGTGTCATCCTTTTTAAACGCCGGTCATTGATGCACCTCCGGATCAGCCTTGTAGGGCATATATCCAAATTCTCTTAAACACTTCGCCAAGTGGGATCAAAATGATGCACCTGTCACAGGGAGCCTGTAGAGAGCCCTTAAAATCTTGCAGGGCCTTCCGCATAACTCCGGGGGAAATTCTTGCTCCTCTGTAGGGACCATATACTAGTCCTTCTCTTTGATAGGCACTGTTAAGTAGGCATTCTGTATATCAGCACTGAGAACATCAAGGTTATTAAGTGCTGCCACAAGGAAGAACAATCAAACCGGCTTGCAACTTGGCACACTCAAGTAAGTATAATTTTTGAACTTTGTGTCCATCACCAACCAGTCGTGCTCTCTTGGTTAAATCAATTTTTACAAGAAACCCAATGTGCATAGTAACTTTGGTATACCCTCCTGGGATCCTGTCCTCATTGTTGAACTCAAAGGCAATATAACTGTTCTTCATTTCTTTCACAATAGACTGAGCCTAATGATCGGTCCCTGTTTCCAAATCAATAGCATTTTCCTTGGCAATTGATTTAGGGAGGCAGACCGTGTACTTATGGGATTTTGTCCAATGCCTTATTATTGCACCAGAGATTATTTGGTCCTTCTTCTGGAGGATTTGAAATTCCTGCCATTTGAATGCTGATTTATTAATTATGACATGTGCAAGCATATAGGACAGTTTTGACAGGAAAGCTTTCTTTCATATCACTCAGCTTAGCCCAACAAGATGAAGTCCCATCTTTCCAACTCACTAACATCCTCCATCCTCTGGTTGTTGACTCAGTTCAAGTTTGTCCAGATTTTGTTGTTTAAGTGGCTTGCTCAATGGATAGGGCCTCCTCATGTCTTTCAAAGTCAAGGATCTCACCCAATAAACAGTATACACAACCCTCGTCATCCACTGAGGAATACTAGATGTTCTCTACAAGCATATTTGCCATACAGATTTCAATGGAACTACCAGACATAGATATGGTGGATATACCTCATAAGACAGGGAGTCGAAAAGTGGATTGCTGTTTCTTTCTCCAACTACAACACCATGTGCGTCCCTGCATCAACAATTGATGATACCCCGGATTTGTTGGTCCCCTATCTGGAGTAGCACTTCACTTCCAAGATATTCATCAAGATCTTTGCCAGTTAAATCATCAACATCTGGGGATGAAGCCTCAGGCTCTGCCATAAGTACTTCGTCCTCACCCTTGGATAAGCCCAAAGGTGGTTTGCAAAGCTCATTTTCCAGATAAGTTTTTGTAGGTTTAACCTCATCGCCAATTTTGTTGTTGATTGCTTTGCTGTGTTCGTCCAACTGGTATAGAATGTCCGGATGTCTCCACTCAGCCCCCAACAATATAGGTCACGTTCTGTTTGTATGTGAACCTTTCCAGCCTTAAATAATACATAATGGCAGTTTCCACCACCAAAAGTATCACCACACGAGCCCAGCCAACAGCTGAGCCTGTTCTGTGTTCCATTCATATCAAACCACCAGATAAAAGCATACCAGCTGTGGCTCATATAGAGGGTGATATCCAGAGTATATCCATAGACCAATTCAAAGGAAGTTCTTCCCATTGCAGAAGGGTCACTGGATGCCATAAGATTCATATGACCAGCCGCTAACATACCACAGAAAGCCCAACACCTTCTGGGACTCCCCATAGGTCCCCGGCGCTCCATTCTGCTGTTTTCTGCCACCAAGAATGGGGTTGGATATAGGTTTGTCAAATTTTTTAGTTGGTCCAGATCTTGTCCCATCCAGAACTATGAGTCTCGTGGCTACCTTGGGATTTTGCTCCATTGGTAACCAGGTGCTCTGGAATTCCAACCTCATTCATAAAGCAAGAAAGACCATCATGACAGCACGCCTTGCCCCTAACAGGATAAAAGACCAAATAACCCTTTCCATTTGTAAAGACTTGAGCTGCTGTATCGTTCTGAATGATAGCTGGTTTGTGCAAAGTTTTCTGCTTCTTGTTCCCATTGTTGCTGCCAGAGGAAGAGTTGGCATTGTTGTTGCATTTGTTGCCCTTTTTGCCACAAAGCGCGGTAGCATTTTGACCCTTGCGTTCCCTCTTCCAGTGAGACTGGATCTTCTTGACCCCAAGGGTCTGCGGAAAGTGAACCACAACCTTGTCAAAATTGTTGTATATCCCCATTTTCATTCAAGACCAGTTGAACTGCATGTTTGAGTTGTGGATCAGAGATAGAATGACAGAAATCAGTAACAAATTGATCTTCTGGAGGGAATGCATTGTGTCTTAACAAAGTTTCCTTTGTATCATACCAAAGCCTCTTATGCTTGTCGAAGGTGTAATTCCAAATATCACCAGAGTATGCAGATGATGGCCATTGAAACAGTCGCTTCTCATCCACGAGTAGCCAGATGTTTGTTTACTCATAAGCCTGAGAGTACAAGGCAAAGTATGCCTTTCTCCCGTCGCTCTGGACCCCCCCTTGAGTACCATGAGTCTGGATGTAGAACCAACCTGGGCCTAGGTACGCTGACCAATTTGAAGAGGATATCCCAAAGCCTACTATTGTTATCTTTGGTCCAATGGGATCCAATTTGAATCGTGCAACAGATGGAGCATTCCTCTGTCCAATTGGCATATATGGCCCCGCCGGTACTGGATAGAATGGTTCCATTTTGATTGATATCAGTTACCTGAGACTCCTTTCAAATTATGTATAGCAGGGAAGTCTCAGTAATCTCCCTTTTATGATGTAGATACTCCTGGAATTCCCTGGCATAGCTGGGTTTTTTTATATACGTATGGTAGTTAAAATTACAGTTATAAGCAACCAATTTCAACGACCAACACACCATTGGAAACCTTATGATCTCTTCTTTAAGACCATGTGCTTCGCTTGTCAGTTGAGTTGTTGGCGACCAGGATATCATCTTTTTATAATGGACTACTTCTTACTTCTGACTATGCGACCAAAACCAAAACCAGGGAATCTGGGCATTCTTTTCTCCATGTTTAGACTCACTGGATTAAAAAATTTAAGCGATGAATTCAATCGTGATTGCCAATTTTTGAGATTTTCGTGCATTAAATACTTACTTTTCTTCCAAACAACTTATCATCAACATTATTGTCCGGTAGTTGTTCATTTGTTAGTCCATCAACTATGTCAATGATAAGCCTGTTGGTCGAAGAGAAAGGAAGGGCTTTTGTTGAGGCTGCTGAGGTTAGTCACTGTTGTTGAGCTTCCCATTCTTTTTGAACCATGGAGGCTGCTTTGAACACAGCAACCTGACACTTCTACAAACCAGAACCGGTATTGGAACAGTCAATGTTGTCGCCAGAGCCAATCAAACCATGGTGTTCCAAGCAGCCCAGTTCCATGGGACATACTTCAAGTGTGAGGAGGATGAGGATGAGGATGAAACTAATCTAAGACAGTGTTAAGAACACACAAAACAACTAAGAACTAATATTAATCTAGTAGTTAGTAACTTTACACTGTATCAAGCAACTGCACTAATAAAATCCGCTGTCAACTCAGTGACAGTGATAAAACTTTGTTCTTTGGGGCCTTTGACTCCCCCCCCCCCTTTTTCTTCTTTTTCTTTTTGCCAAACACCAAATACTCCATGTACTCTTCATTCACAAGAAACTCTCTTACATTCCATGGATTCCAGTTGCCCTTGTTACACCTTATCTTACTATCAGTTCCGTGTTTCACATCACCTTTCAACAAACCAAAGAACCTGTGATTGTGGTACTGCTGAAAACATCTCTTACCATCCTTAACAGAACACAAAGCAATGTCAAACTTGCTGTCCTTACACTTTGAGCACATGTAATAACAGGCTTTTCCACAGGCATAACGAAGTCTAACGCTGTGCCACTTGGTACTCTTGAATGAACCAAGGTGCGTACCCATTTTGATGCTACTAAAACAAAACCTACCTGCGCCCTTGAATTCAAATACAGTCCCAAGTGAGTGACAATTCAGCACTAAACTATGATCAGTGGTGTAGCTGCAACATCACCTCCTCTCAGCTCTGAAGCATTGGTGCTTTGACATCTGAGTATTCTCACGAAGCAAAATATCAGCTGGGTATAGCTGGTTTTTGGGGTCATAGTGAAGCACCTGTTTTGCAAGCTTCTACCTGAACACTTGATAGTCCATGGGTTTCTCTATTGACCAAGTAGGACCATGTGTACCATCAGTGAGCTCCTTGTAAACGTCATAAGCTGTAGCAATAAACAGCACTTTAGCATGATTTACAGCTGAGTGGTACTAATACTTCCAGGACTTGTAACCAATATTAGCTCTAGAAATAGTTGAGCTATCAATCTGACCAAGTTTCCCATATGTTTGTAGATAAAGTTCTCACGCGTGATTCATTTCAATTGCCCAGAACCTTTCATCATTGCCCCTTCCTCTTTCTTTCCTGTGGAGGAAGACACTGTTTGTGGATAAGCTGTTGATAGAACCCAGATTACAAGAACCTGTACTCTGAAAGGTGCAATGAACTCTGCGATAGGCTTTAGTGAACTTCCCAGACTCTGCTTTGGCAGGCACTTCTTTAACCAATGTCACAGGATTACACATTTGGGCAACCGAAGCAAATTTCTTTGCAGAATGACTTGCATTCTCTTTGTGAAAGTACTTGCGTGGTATTCCTTTTGGAAGCTTGTTCCTAGCTACTGTTCCAATCATGCCAAGTCCGCGTTCACCCATCCAGTCCAGGATGGAGTCACCATTAAGAAGTTCTCAATAGTAAGATGAGGGGAGCGCTTCCATAGCTTCCTCATTCCAGTGTATGGTAATACAAACTTGCTCATTATATCATGAACCTGAACCCTTGGTCTCACTCTATCAACATCACTTAGGATTACAGTTTGCCCCTCATCCATGCACAGATCGTCACCTGCTTTTTCCGTGAAGTACCAAGTGTTGTGAACCAGCACCTCATAGATGTAGTCAAACTTGTAGGCATAGTTGAATGCGCTCATATCCTGTTTGCACTATGCAATCTGGACCTGGGCTTCAAGGTTGCAGTTCAGCTTGAGGTTTGCCTTGATCTGACACCAACAATACCAGCTCATAGTCTGTGCTATGTGGTGTGAGTACAGCCCATCAGAATGAACCCACCTGTAACAGATATTCTCCTTCCTGCCATCAAGTGCACCATGTAGGAACACTGTACCATCAAACCGAACCGCATCCTTCAGTGTTATCCTACCATCATAGTGACCCTTCCTGGTGTGGTCATGGTTGGCATAGTTTGAGGACCATCTAGAAACCTCACTGCAAAAAGGCTTCCTCTTGGATGACGGGTCCTCCTCTGCTTCATTAACATGATCCAAATGAAGGGAGAGCAGCAGCTGATAGAAGAATAGGGCATCTCCAAGAATCAACCTCTTTTTTGTTAGACTGTGCAGCTTGAGCTTCCTCATATTCAGCAACCCTTTTCTCTCAGAGGGAAAGAGCAATTCAGACTCCACCATGGATGGAAGAACATGCCTCCTAGAATAAGCTGGCTCATCGTCTTCTGGAATCCATCCAGTGTAATAGAAGTCCCAATTGTTGCACTTCCACTTGGTCCCTTCCCTTGGTACAGGTGTACACCCTGATGGGAGCTGGTGATGGAGGTATTTGCCTTCCTTCTTCCGGTCAAACTTGGGTCTGAAACAATACTGATCCCACAGGCCAGGGTTTCCAACCATACTCCACAGTGGTTCACCTAGTGCAAATTTTGCAGCAGGTGCAATGAAGTCTTTGGATGCCTTGGGGAATGAGACAGCCTGTTGCACTGCTGTTCCATCCTTGTAAAAGAAAACATCTTGCAACCTTGTGTGGACATCAACATCAACATCATCATCGGCGTCTGCGTCGTCGTCTGCATCGTTGTCATCCCCATTGTTGCCTACCACCATTAGAAATGAATTTGCAATGGATCCTTCTCCATCACTTGCCCCTCCATCTCCAACTTCAAAATCTAGTTTTGTTTGTCTTACAACATTGCTGTTGCTCATTGTGGCGGCGTCCGTATTGTTGTTGGCGTAGGTGTTGGCGTCTGTATTGCTGTCGTTGTTTTTGTTGTTTTTGTTTTTGTTGTTTTTGTTGTTTTTGTTTTTGTTTTTGTTGTCGTTGTTGTTTTTGTTTTTGTTGTTGTCATTTTTCTTGTCATTTTTGTTTTTGTTGTTGTTGTTGTTGTTGTTGTTGTCGTTGTTGCCGTTGTTGTTGTCATTGTTGTCATTGTTGTCATTGTTGTCATTGTTGTTGTCGTTGTCATTGTTGTTGTTGTTGTTGTTGTCGTTGTTGTCATTATTGTTATCGTTATCGTTATCGTTGTTGTTATCGTTGTTGTTATCGTTGTCGTTATCGTTGTCGTTGTTGTCGTTGTTGTCATTGTTGTTGTTGTTGTTGTTGTTGTTGTTGTCGTTGTTGTTGTTGTTGTTGTCATTGTTGTTGTTGTCGTTGTCGTTGTCGTTGTCGTTGTCGTTGTGGTTGTTGTTGTTGTTGTTGTTGTTGTCGTTGTTGTTGTTGTTGTTGTTGTTGTTGTCGTTGTCGTTGTTGTTGTCGTTGTCGTTGTCGTTGTCGTTGTCGTTGTCATTGTCGTTGTCATTGTCGTTGTCGTTGTCATTGTCATTGTCATTGTCATTGTCATTGTCGTTGTTGCTGCCGTTGTCGTTGTCGTTGTTGTTGTTGTTGTTGTTGTTGTTGTTGTCGTTGTTGTTGTCGTTGTTGTTGTCGTTGTTGTTGTCGTTGTTGTTGTTGTTGTTGTTGTTGTCGTTGTTGTTGTCATTGTTGTTGTCGTTGTTGTTGTCGTTGTTGTTGTCGTTGTTGTTGTCATTGTTGTTGTTGTTGTCGTTGTTGTTGTTGTTGTTGTTGTTGTCGTTGTCGTTGTTGTCCCTGTTGGTGTCATTGTTGTTGTCGTTGTCGTTGTCGTTGTCGTTGTCATTGTCGTTGTCGTTGTCGTTGGCGTTGGCGTTGGCGTTGGCGTTGGCGTTGGCATTGGCGTTGGTGTTGGCGTTGGCGTTGGCGTTGGCGTTGGCGTTGGCGTTGACGTTGGCGTTGGCGTTGGCGTTGGCGTTGGCGTTGGCGTTGGCGTTGGCGTTGGCGTTGGCGTCAGCATCAACATTGTTATTCCTTGTTGTCTCTCTGTTGGTGTTGGTGTTGGTGTTGGTGTTGGTGTTGGTTGTGAGGGTGCTGATGGTTCCTGTACTTCCTACACTGTTGTTCCTGTTAATCTTTAAACTGGGAATCGGTGTTGTGGGGGTCGTGTCTTCGATTGGCATCATTGGTGGTGTAGACGTCCTTGTCGTTGTCCTCATCGTCATCTCCCTTGTCATCCCCCTTGTCATTGGTCGTGTTGCCATTGTTGCTGTATTCGCTGCTGGCTATTAAAGCAGGCTTATTGTTGTTGCTGTTGTTGTTGTTGTTGTTGTTGTTCATTTTTGAGATTTACGAGTAATCGGATACTTGCTGCAAAATGAGAATTGTGGGTTTGCATTGTCTATTGTCGGAAAGTCAAAATGTATTTGTTCTTGTTGACAGACAAAATTGTTTATTTTAAAAGAATAAAAATCATCAGGAATTTTTAACATGGTAAAATGGATGCCCAAAAATTCCGGCTCTGCCCAGGGGGGGGGGGGGGGGGGGGGGGTGCGCGTTGCAGCGCGACAATAAAAGTGTTTTTTGGCGTAAGAAGATTATGATTTTTTCTGAAGTGAGCAACTTTTGCGGACGAGTGCTTTCGAATCCACCGTGGTTTTGCTAATAATCGGTAATTACAATTTCAACCCGAATTGCTAAGCATTGCTATCCAAAATACAGGGTTCGCCAGTTTCCCCATGATACACAAGCGTGACCGTTAAGCTGTTTTTGCTCAGTGGTACTGAATTTTGGAATCACAGGACATGATTGTTTCAGGTTAATAATATCCAGCTTGTATATGTTATTGTATCCAAGTAGGAATTACAACGACCGTTGGACTCACTTTTTGGAATCAAAACGGACGTTGTTGTACTCATTTTTTCCAGACGACTAAGGATCAGTTGGCTTGTCATTACTATTTTTTATGATTATAAATAATAAGAGATCATTATTTATACTAAGTCAGAGAAAAGTCAGACCTCGGTCTATAGGATTGTGTGCAGTTTAATGGTTAACGGTAATTTCCTCTGACTTGGTTGAATAACCACTTTCAGCAATTCCAACCAATGAAATTCAACCATGTACGCCCATGCCGGCCTTGCCAGGGTTAGGTTTGAATTCCATGCGGGTTTGGTTTGCTGTGGGATTGGATCGAACCAATGAAATGCAACCTTATGCCATAAGAAACCCAGATGTGATAAAGAAACCCGGATATATGACCCGTCATTGAGTAATGGCAGTACAAAACCTACACTGACTCCTGTCAAATAATTTGACTTATTATTTGGATTCCAGTAATAATAGCTGCGTTATTATGTACTCAAGTCAAGAATTGCATGTGCCCCGCAAGTCACAAGTCTCACTTTGGGTCTGACTTCGAGGCGATTCTGGTAAAAATAATATCCATGTAATAAGATCAATGATGTCGTTTGAACTGCCCTAAAAATGTTCAACAGTTGGTGTGCGCTTTGTGCACTGTGGTCTAAAACAGCTACTAATGCACACGTCTGTATGCTATTCTGCTAGGAGTACTTTGCCTGCATACTACTAATGGTTACTTCCTGTATACGCAGGCCATCAGCTACTATGAGCTGCAGCTACTATGAGCTGTTTGAATTTAGCTTGCTGGCTCATTCTCATGCATGGGCACGCTACTACATTAGTCATATTGCGTTTGGCTGAGGTTCCACGTGGAACCTCAGTCCATTTTGAATTGGAAACGTGTTTACCTATTGAACGTAAAGACTGCAGCTGCTTTTGCTCTGCCGATACCAGTACTGCTGTAGCGGTATCAGCAACTTTTGGTTCTACTTCCTGGTGTGCCATTCAGAAGAAGCTAGGGGTATTATCCATAAAACCCTGCTACACCAGTGTCATTACATGTCTGAGTGCCTAAGTATTCTCACCACATCATGGAGGAGGTTATTTAATGTCCAACCGAGGGAGGGGTCTAGATGTTGGTTAACCGGTGATCAGTTGGTAACCAAAATAAGATGTTTGTTGAGTATCATTGGGTCTGATAAACTTTGGTTTCTAGGTGATATTGCCTTTCTTGTATATCCTGTCAAACTAGCAGTAGTAGTACGTAGTAAAATCAAGAATGAGCGATGTATTCAAGTCTAGAATTGTGAGCATAATGATTAGTAAAGTCATATCCGGATCGCACCTCCTTTGATCTCTCTTTGTCAATCATATCATGCGTTGGATTTAGTCATATAAACACTGATTTGTGTATTATCTTTGGCTGGCCGGCACGAGTGACTGTATGCCTCTTGCACAGTCTGTCTGTAGCTCGTACACAGTCTGCCCGTAGCGCGTAATTTCTAGACCAATCAAGAAAACCGGAAATGAATGATGATTCTCAATCGTATCGACCGAACGGGATCTAGATTTTTACTGTTTTTTTTCATCGCTTTCGAACAAAAAACGCCCATTTCATTGCATCTATCTACCAGTCGAACGAAGTTGAAGACCAATTTAATATCATAGAAAACGATCATTCAACGATGGCATTGATTACTCAGATAAAGAATCGGAAAGAAAAAAGAAAGGAAGCGAGAAAGAAGAGGAAACGGCATGATCCAGCAAGTAGAGGTGAAACGGAGTCAGACGTCGTAAGCAAGACCAAGAACAATGAAGCTGGTTCTGACAAACCGAAGCAATCCAATTCATCGTCGACAAGATCGACCAAGATTGGAAAGAACATATCTTCAAACGAAGATAAGAGCCGAAAAAAGAAAAAGATCAAAACCGAGGAGAAGAAGGTACAACATCACTCATCTATGTTCACGAATAATCCAGATCTCGCAGAAGCGATACGAAGAGACGAGGCAGAAATTGCAGAGCTAGAAAAGCGATTAGGCCTTAAAGGAGGGAAGAAGGGCAAAGAAAAGTTGAATAAAGAATACGCTAAGCTTGAGGGTTACGGCGATGATTTTGGAGATTTCCTGGACGATTTGGATAACATGGTCGACCGCGTGATGGCTACTGACAAACATTCGGAAGATGAGGATACCTATGATAGTGAGAAAGGAGACTCTGACAGCGAAATCGATGATTCTGTCAAGCGGTCAAAGAAAAAAAGGCGTGAAATAGATTTGAATAATTCAGAAGCCATGGTGGGAGAAGACGACGGCAGTGGATTGTCTTACGGCGATCTTGATCCCGCGGTGGCGGATGCATTACGCCGAGACGATGAAGAAATTGCTGCATTGGAAAAGAAATTGGGCCTTTCAAAAGCTAAGGAAAAGAACAAATTATACAAGGAATATGCAAAATTAGAGGGTTACGGAGATGATTTTGGAGATTTCTTAGATGATTTGGACAACATGATGGTTCGCATAAAACAACCAAACAATGGATCACAATATGCTTTTGACAGGGACGAGGTCGAGAATGAAAATGGCCGTTCCTGTGGAAACAGCGAGGATGAAAGTTTGGACGAGGAGCTTATTCCAATGAAAGGATCAAGCGATGAGCTTGACGAAGACGATAGTGTATTGGAAGAATTGGAAAGGATGCAGCGTGAAGAAAAGGGGGATGTAGGTGACTCGAACGAAGAAGAAGAAGAGGATAGCGATGAGAAAGAATCTTCGGATGAAGAACAGAATGGAAATTCGTCTGATTCTGGAAGTGATGATGACGACGAAAGTGAAGACAGTGAGATGGAAGATGACAAACCAGAACCAGACCACAACGTTTCCGATACTTACCAACCCTCCACAGGAGAAGATATTTACGGAAATATGGTTGATTTGAGGACGTCAGAAGATAAAAAGCCTTCGAAGTATGTCCCACCTCACTTGCGAAAGAAACAAGACCTTGTTGTTGATGACGAGGAGGAAAAAGAGCGACGACGAGCGATTCTGCGATCATTGAACAACTGTTTGAACAGACTATCGGAAGACACTTTGATATCTGTTGCGCAACAAATCGCAACATTATATTCATCGAACCCTACTCCGTTGGTACACGAATTGATCTGGAAAAACGCCAAGGACGCTTGCATTTCATCTCCTATGCTTATGGTAGGATTAATTCCTGTCTACACCGCTTGTATTACTGGAGCTCACATTCAAACGGGCGATACAGTTCAAGTCGGAGAAAATATTTTAGAAAGTGTTGTCGTAGAACTGTTGGATCGCCTCAAAGTATCAAGAGGAAGGAACCCCAGCGACATTGACGGCAACGTAAAGGAAATCGAAAACAAACAAATAAGCAATCTGATGCTTTTCCTTGGATACTTGTATAACTACGGGATTGTTCATTGTTCGTTTGTTTACGATATCATCCGACACCTCATTGAAAATTTCTCCGAGGCTGATGTTGAGTGTTTACTGATTCTCTTAAGCCACTGTGGGCGGTCGCTGCGCTCTGATGATCCTATGGCACTGAAAGAGATTGTTTTACTCGTTCAGAAGAAGAAAGGAGAAAACGGCAAACAATCATCATCTAGTCGGACGCAATTTATGATTTCTGCAATCATGGATTTAAAAAACAACAGAAGGAACAAAGAAGACTCAGTGTTTACAGAGAAAGTTGCTAAATTCCGGAAAATCCTTGGCAGAATCAAGGCATCCGCAGCCAAGGCGGGCGTGTCAAAAAGTTCTTCAGAAGCATCATTGCAAATTTCTTTGTCGGATATTTTACTAGCAGAAACGAAGGGGAGGTGGTGGAAGGTCGGAGCTTCGTGGGTTGGAAATCAATACCGATTTTCCGAAGGAGAATCTAAGGCAGAAAATAGATCTTCACTCGATTCATCAGCTTCCAAGCCAGAGGATGGAGACGAGGAATTGCTGAAACTTGCATCCAAGTTACGAATGAACACTGACAGGAAAAGAGCCATTTTCTGTATTATCATGGGAGGGAATGACTGTGAAGACACGTTTGAGAAATTGTGCCGATCGTCCATGCTACAGAATAGAAGCGAGAGAGAAACTGTCCGTGTATTGATGGAATGTTGCGGTAGCGAGAAGTCTTACAACAAGTTTTATGGACATTTAGCGGCGCGTATCTGTGAATACCAGCCTCAAAGCAAATTCTCTTTACAACTGGCATATTGGGATGTTTTCAAGCAGTTCGATAGTATCGGAGCTCGAAAAGTGGCCAATCTAGCTAAGCTCTTGTTTCATCTTGTTGTTACACATCATGCTTTGAAACTTCTTCCAGTCATCAAGACAATCGATCTTTCTGACGCAGATGATATGGACGAGAATACCCTGATTTTCCTTACAATTTTTCTTTGTAGTACTATCGAACACTTTGACGACCCATCACAAGCTAAGGCTCTTTTCGCTCGACGCGTGTCAAAATCTGAGGACCAAAACGGCGAGGATGACAACGATGAAGGTATAAGGGCAGGTCTACTCGTTTTCTTCATGGAAACTCTCAAGGCAAGCCCCAAAAATAAAAAAGGGTCCAGATTTCGAAAAAACTTCAAGGCGATTGTGAAAGAGTTGGATACAGATGGTTTTGAGGATATGTTCTAACTTCATGTTTCAATATTGACAACAGCTGTCAAATTTTAAAAATCATTTTGACTCTTTTTCTTTTGCATCCTTCTTCTTTGGAAGCACGTCCAATAGAGCCTTTTTCCAGTCTCCTTCATTTTCTCTCCATTTCAAGAGAATCTCGAAAACGTGGTTACACGTTAAAACTTTGGTTGAAACCATGCTAAGATAGTCAGAGATAGGCAATTTTGCTGTTTGTATCCCAAACTTTTCCGCTCTATTGATTGCTGCCCGCTTCAGTCTATTGCGGTCGACAATTCCTCCGATTATATAGATCTTATCGTCTTCCAAAGTCTGAAGAGTGATGTCTGAGTCACTCGTGAGATAAACAAGCTTCGACTTGTCTTCAGTTGCTTGAACAATATCCTTTTCTGTTTGGTGAAATGCCCGATGTTCCCATTGATCAAAACCAGAAACTTTCTCAAGGAGATCGAGTGTCTCACCACCCAAACTACACGCGGTAACTTTAACCGGATGCTTCGCTTTCTTGTTGAATGCATAGCAGTATCGTATTTGATTGGCCAAACTATTTATTTCTGATCGTGTCATAGATTGTTCAAACGAGCAATCCATGTACACTTGGTACTTGCTTGAAGTTTTCTCAAAAATTTGTTGCCAATGCTCGTTCCTCCTTGCCCAGCCACTTCCATCCAACCTCCTTCGTTCCATATCTTCCTTTAAAGTGTCGATATCCCTACCTTCCGCCTTCGCTTTCGCAATTTTGACATCCTTTTGCCGTTCTTTTTTCCGTTTCTTATGCTCCAGCATTTTTTCCCACTTTCTTTGTCTCTTTATTTGGTTCTTTGAAATCTTCTTTTTGCCTTGGTTCGTATCAGTGGCAGAAAAAGTCGCCGACTCATTTGCTTCGCCATCTTTCTTGTCGATTGTAGCCAAAGAAGATGCTTCAGACGTCAGCTTTCCTATCTCCTCACCTTTTTTGGCTCCCTCTTCCTCCCGTGGATTTGATCCATGATCAGTTTCGCCGCTCATGCTCCCACTTTGTGATTGTAACTACCTAAATACGTGAAATGTAGATGAGTTTTAAGAACCGAGGGAAACTGGTCTTGAGACTCTCAAGAAGCAGCAAAAAGAAAAGTGTTGGTGATCCTGAGACATCACAAAAGAAAATGTGTGGACAATCATCGCATTCGTGATTGATCGACTTTAGATCCAATCAGGAGCGTTTCATGACTCGTGACTCGTGATCACTGCTAAAGATCCAATCTGGTTCATAATCAGTACTCGTGCCTTCGTACAGACGGACAGACAGCCGTGGTATTGTCTTCCCTTCCACTCACCAGCCCAGAGGGGGCTACTACCGTAGGAGCTTGATATGTAGTAAAACCAGTATTACTAAAGAATTAGGTAAGCCTAAAAGCCAGCGCACGCGCCTGTCCGTGACACATAGCCCTGCATCCAATATGCCTCTTGCGAGCATTAACACTCCCACAGCCACTGCGTGACCAGGAAGTATCCTCAAATTGGGACCAGAACCTGGAATGGCAGCAGCAGCAGCAGCAGCAGCAGCCTCATCATCGATATAAGGACTAACTGTAGCAGCAACCTCCTCCGCACCACTACTAGTAGCATCTGCTACCACTAGGGCCAACTCCCCATCATGCAACAACGGGAGCCCCTCCTCTCACAAGCTGCCTGGAAACCCCGTCAGCCACCCGCCTTGGACTGAACGAGCCACACAACAAGGAAACCATCAGGCTCATTCCAGTAACCTACTACCACATCGTCATCCACACACCTACCCAAGAGACTGGCTGGATGAGCACATAGACCGGGCCATGGAGCAATATCAACACTCCACCAGCTGGGGGGACTTCATTCGCACCATCCAGGGAAGAGGCGACCTTCACAAGGAAACAGGGAATCTCCCACACCCTGCTGGACAGCTTTTAGACCATTTTAGGAGAATTGGGACACCAGCAGCCATGGCAGACCCCGTTGGTCCATGGGAAGAATCAAAGCTGCTCTGCGGCATGGGTCGCACCAATCCTCTCACCAAGGCATCGGATTCCTTTGGGAGGAATATGCCAACATGATGGACAAGCAGCAGTGGACAGTGCTCCCAGTACACCTCCTCAAGCACCTCCCGGGCTGAGGCTGAGCCCCCTAGCAGGGCTAGTGCCCCAGAGAGGGCGCTGGCCACAAATGATCTCTGGCTGCACTTACTTCGGAGTCAACAAGGACACTTTACCACTTGCCCTCAAAGACTCCACGCAATTTGGTCGAGCACTCCAAAGGCTTCTAACAAGGCTACGTCCGATAACTGTCACGCGACCCTTTTTTTTTTGTCGCAAGGTACTGTCGCAACCCCTTTTTGTGTGTAATTTTAACACGAGTCCCCCTTGCGATTCACTAGGCCAGTATCATGCCTCATTTTCTAACTCTCAATATGTGGGTCGCGTTTATTTTTTTCCCTGGGTCATGAATAATTATTATTAATTTTTAATAAAACCTACCCGTACGCTCGCGAATCACATCTACTAAAATTAAATATGCAAGGTCATGACTCACAACCAACCCCCCCCTGTGATTCGGTTGCTTTGTATCATGCTCATTTTTCTCACTCTCAATCCCTGGTTCGCGATTATTTTTTTCCTTGGGTCATGAATAATTATTTTTAATTTTTAATATCACCTACCTGTACGTTCACGAATCACACCTACAAAAATGAAATACACAAGGTCATGACTCACAACCAGTAAAATTTAACATTAGTGCTTGCGACACACTACCCTTAAAATGTATCTCCATTGCTCGCGACACACTGCCCTTATAATTTAATATTTGTGCTCGCAACAAACAACCCTTAAAATTTAATATCATCGCTTGCGACTACCTACCACTACAGTTGAATTATTCGGGTCAAGAATTTGCCTAGTAGTATCATATGCAAAATATGTATGATAGGTATGAGTACTTCTTTCCGTACAATTGAATCATATTTGTCACACAATCTACTATTTGCAACCATGGTATGCAACATATGTAGAATATGTACCTTTTACCCTAATCATTCTCCCCGAAGATTTACCCGTGTCATACTAGGTGTGAACCCACCCGCGTTGTCGTCAAATTAGTGAATGGACTGACACAATGAGCAGTAACAATTCTGAAAACAATGCCTAAACTTCCTCCATTTCGCCAAGCAATTGCATCAATACAGGATCAATCTAGTTGTCATCCTCATTTTCCTGTTCAGCAAGACTACTGGCAACAGTGCCACCATCTTTTGATACAGTACCGGTAGGGTTTTTTTCTGACTTGAATCTTTCCAGCATCATTTTCTCCAAATTTTTACCCGTTTCGGGATCTTCTCTTAACGATTGTACCTTCTTGCACAATCTAGCAAACACTTGCCTCGCTCCGCTGTTCTGTTCCGTTTGATCGTTCCGTTTCATCCCTTTGTCCTTCTTATGTCCTTTTGTTGGTTTGTTGTTCCTGAAGAATAAAAATAAGAGAAAGAAAGATCAGAAGCAAATAGAATCTCCAACAAATTGCTGTCATTGTCACTCACTAGTGTTTCTCATTGTTTTCTTTCATTGCCAATCCGTTGTTTCCGTGCTTTTCATTTTTTTTAAATACCGTGCCAACCAAGAAGGATGTGTT
Source organism: Pseudo-nitzschia multiseries (assembly GCA_037355745.1). Lineage (NCBI taxonomy): Eukaryota > Bacillariophyta > Bacillariophyceae > Bacillariales > Bacillariaceae > Pseudo-nitzschia > Pseudo-nitzschia multiseries. The sequence goes on from CM074791.1 coordinate 3,918,680, forward strand.
GCTTTCTGTGTGGTTTTGATTTGGGGTATGTACAGTTTTCTGTGTGTGTACAGTTTTTTGTGTGTGAACTTTTCTGTTGTTCCATTCTGTCATTTTGTCCCATTGTTCCGTTCCATTGTTCCGTTCTGTTTCATTGGTTGTTCTGTTTTAAGTGCCCTCCTTTCCTTCGTTGGTTCGTTTGATTGTTGTTCTGTTTCAATAAAAATAAAAATGAAAAAAAGAAAGATCAGAAACAAATAGTATCTCCAACAAATTGCCGTCATTGTCACTCACTGCTGTTGTTCTGTTGTTCCATTCTGTCATTTCTTTTTTTTAATTCGTTGTTCCATTTTGAGTGTCGTTCTTTCCCTCATTGGTTTGTTTCATTGTTGTTCCTTTTCAATAAAAATAAAAATAAAAGAAAGAAAGATCAGAAACAAATAGAATCTCCAACGAATTGCTGTTATTGTCACTGACTAGTGTTTCTTCTTTGTTGTTAGGTTGTTCCGTTGTTCGTGACTGTTGGACAACATTCATTTTTCCTGCTTCAAAAAAAAACTGTGCCAACCAAGAAGCATGTGTTGCGTTTTGTGTGGTGGTTCCGTGTGTATACAGTTTTTCATGTGTGTGTGTGGTTTTGTGTATGTTGTGTGTGGTATGCACCCTGACTTCTTCCATGTGCCTGGCTTGTGCACGGCCTTTATTTTCTATATAAGTAAAGCATGTACGAGTGCACGCCACCCCTCCCGCGCCATAATTTTTCAAAGAGGAAATTGTGATCACAAAAAGGTTATGTATCTAAATTCCCAACCCATCTGTAGAATCTGGTAGCCAGTCAGTGGTTCAAAACTCCCTTGGGTCAGTAGTATGGTACCTACCTCGTACACTTTTTGCACAGTACCCAACTATGTACCTTTTTGCATGCAATATAAGCTACAACTAGTAGTACTGGTAATATCTGCACCATTCTTTTGTCTGAGAATCATAAAAAAACAGCACCTCCATCTCAATTAAACAACTTATGAATTATTTTCATTTGACACTCATTAAAGTTCGTTTTTGGTGATTGGATTATACAAAGTAAATGTTGTTCTTCCTATTATGGACTTGACCTCATACTTTGCCTGTCATTACCCAATAAGTCATTTTGTGCCCTGGATTTGCACCAATAATATTCTCTTGTGTGCCATTTGGAGAGACAAGCCACAACAGTTTCAGCAATCTGTGGGGTAATATTGTTATCAATATGCATCATAGGAGTCATGAAAAAATCATTCATAGCCTGGACCGGATACTTTGTAAGTCATTACCCAATAAGTCAGTTTGTGCCCTGGATTTGCAACAAAAATACCCTCTTGTGTGTCATTTGGAGACACAAACCACAACATTTTCAGCACTATGTGTGGCAATGTTGTTCCCAATATGCATCAGATGAGTAATGAGAAATATATTCATGCACGGCACCAAAACCTTTGAGAGTCATTACCCAATATTTTTCCTCCAAATCCAGGACCCAAATGCACTCAGTAGGTGGTTACACACCAAACATCACACATAACTCACTTCTGTTTCTTTCATGATTCAACTTATCCATTACAGGAACAATATTCATGAACTGATCACCTATAATATCTGATTTTCTAATTTCTAATTGCAAATGAGTGTGTATTTTTCCTCCAAATCCAGTACCCAAATGCACTTATTAGGTGGTGACACACTAACTAGTATTACAGATAACTCACTTCTATTTCTTTCATGATTCATCTTATCCATAACAGGAACCATATGCATGGACTAATCACCCAAAATATGTGATTTTCTAATTTTTAATTGCAAATGAGTGTGTATTTTTTCTCCAAATCTAGTACCCAAATGCACTCATTAGGTGGTGACACACAAACTATCACACATAACTCACTTCTGTTTCTTTCATGATTCATCGTATCCATAACAGGAACAATATGCATGGACTAATCACCCAAAATATGTGATTTTCTAATTCTTAATTGCAAATTAGTGTGTATTTTTCCTCCCATTCCAGTACCCAAATGCACTGATTAGTTTGTGACACACAAACTATCAAAGATAACTCACTTCTGTTTCTTTCATGATTCAACTTATCCATAACAGGAACAATATTCATGAACTGATCACCTATAATATCTGATTTTCTAATTTCTAATTGCAAATTAGTGTGTATTTTCCCTCCCATTCCAGTACCCAAATGCACTCATTAGTTTGGCTGTGACACAAAAACTATCACAGATAACTCACTTCTGTTTCTTTCATGATTCATCTTATCCATAACAGGAACAATATTCATGGATTAATCACCCAAAATATCAGATTTTCTAATTTTTAATTGCAAATTAGTGTGTATTTTTCCACCCATTCCAGTACCCAAATGCACTCATTAGGTGGTGACACACAAACTATGACAGATAACTCACTTCTGTTTCTTTCACGATTCATCTTATCCATTACAGGAACAATATTCATTGACTAAACACCCAAAATATCTGATTTTCTAATTTTTAATTGCAAATTAGTGTGTATTTTTCCTCCCATTCCAGTACCCAAATGCACTCATTAGTTTGGCTGTGACACAAAAACTATCAAAGATAACTCACTTCTGTTTCTTTCATGATTCATCTTATCCATAACAGGAACAATATTCATGGACTAATCACCAAAATTATCTGATTTTCTAATTTTTAATTGCAAATGAGTGTGTATTTTTTCTCCAAATCTAGTACCCAAATGCACTGATTAGTTTGTGACACACAGACTATCAAACATAACTCACTTCTGTTTCTTCCATGATTCATCTTATCCATTACAGGAACAATATTCATGAACTGATCACCTATAATATCTGATTTTCTAATTTCTAATTGCAAATGAGTGTGTATTTTTCCTCCCATTCCAGTACCCAAATGCACTGATTAGTTTGTGACACACAAACTATCAAAGATAACTCACTTCTGTTTCTTTCATGATTCATCTTATCCATAACAGGAACAATATTCATAGACTAATCACAAAAATTATCTGATTTTCTAATTTTTAATTGCAAATGAGTGTGTATTTTTTCTCCAAATCTAGTACCCAAATGCACTCATTAGTTTGTGACACACAAACTATCAAACATAACTCACTTCTGTTTCTTTCATGATTCAACTTATCCATTACAGGAACAATATTCATGAACTGATCACCTTTAATATCTGATTTTCTAATTTTTAATTGCAAATGAGTGTGTATTTTTCCTCCCATTCCAGTAACCAAAATGCACTGATTAGTTTGTGACACACAAACTATGACAGATAACTCACTTCTGTTTCTTTCATGATTCAACTTATCCATTACAGGAACAATATTCATGGACTAATTGCACAAAATATCAGATTTTCTATTTTTAAATTGCAGATTAGTGTGTATTTTTCCTCCAAATCCAGGACCCAAATGCACTTATTAGGTGGTGACACACTAACTATGACAGATAACTCACTTCTGTTTCTTTCATGATTCATCTTATCCATAACAGGAACAATACTCATGGACTAATCACACAAAATATCAGATTTTCTATTTTTCAATTGCAAATTAGTGTGTACTGTTTATGTGGTACTGGTATTCATAGTAGTAGTACTTGTACTACTTGGCAGGTACTTGATGGTCTGTCCTTTTTCCGTTTTTATGTTCTGTCCTTTTTCCGTTTTTATGGTCTGTCCTTTTTCCGTTTTTATCGTCCCTCCTCTACCCCTTATCTCACTATCACCGGTACATGAAAGATCTCACTGTATCACAAGTTGAGAACGTTAACTAAAAAAATCAGGGCACTATTCTTTATTGTTCTATATTCAAAACGCGCGCTATGCGCGATTTATTTACTTAACGTTCTTATTTTAATTAAGAAAACCAAATCATTCTTCATTGTTCTATATTTACTGCATTAGATCTCACAGGTTAAGTATCGATTTTTTTTCGAACACACACAGCAAAAAGTAATTTTTTTTCGAACGAAAAGAAAAGTGATTTTACAGTGTGATTTTACAGTGTAAAGTAATTTTTTTTCGAACGAAAAGAAAAGTGATTTTACAGAGCGATTTTACAGTGTGGTGATTTTACAGTGTGATTTTACAGTGTGTGTGTGTTTTTTTGTCGCAAGGCAAAAAGCACTCTTTCCCTTCATAATCTTACCGAACTTATCTTGAGCAGAGTTGCTTTACTGTACTTGTATGATTGGCACTCCATCCGAGAATGTTGAATCGCACTGAACTGATCAGCAATGATCACTAGTAGGCAGGGAATTCAGGCTCGAGATATTTTAATCCAAAAAAACTGCCTTTGCTGAAAAAAGAATTGGACGGCATTGGACGAGAGAGGAATTGCTGGATAGATATTGTTTGGACTGCAGCCTTACATATACGTCTTGAAATCAATGAATCTGCATCCATTGCGTATATATATCAACAGGATAAAGATCCAGTTTTTCGTGAGAAAGGAGTAAGAAGGCTGCAAATCTACGGCAGCAGCAGCCAGCAATAACGGCAATCGTCGGAACGACAGCAAAAGGTCAGCAACGGTGGATCGGATACGAAAAGGATAGGAAACGGTGAACAACGTGAGACACATAGACAATGATGCCTATATTCTACATTGCTGACAATGATGTATTCCTCACTTCTGTTTTCCTTATTATTTTCATAGGTGCGGATTGGAAACAACGGATTGGATCGGAAAGAACGGAGCGGAAAGAACGGATCGGAAACATTGGATTGAGGTGCGGTGAATGGTGTGGCAAATCATCGTATTCTTCCCTGTAGGTGCGACGAATTTTCCCTGTGGTAGGTGTGGCAAATATCGGAACAACAAATCGGCAGCACAAATCGATCGGACGCCAACAGTGTAGGTTGGTAGCACGTAGATTATATTATTCTGTTGTTATCATTTACTCTACATCAATAGATACTCACCTCAATTTTTTTCAATTATTGTAGATTGTTATAGATTGGCAACAGGAACAACGGCAACGAATTGATCAGTAACAAGAATTGCCGTTCCAGACCACTCAATCTGAGACGCCGTTCCAGAAATTTGAACCTGAAACGCCAATACAGACGTTCTGCGGATTTTCAAGCAGCCGGAACCGGGAACGGTCTAACCAACAGCGGCAGCGATAGCAACAGGCAGGAACGATCGAAGCTCTGCCGCAAAAGTCAGAATTGCCGTTCCAGACAACTCAATCTGAAACGCCGTTCCAGAAACTTGACCCTGAAACGCACTCCATAGGCAAATCGATTCGTCGTCGTCCTCCAATGGCTAATCTGCACAGAGTCCGGCGATTGTCAGACAAGAATGGCACCCGGTGCAATGGGATTCAAAACAACAACAAAGCAATTGCTAGCAAAAGCAATCAAGCAAAAATCAAAGAGGAAACATGGGAAGACATGTAGAAAGAGAATGACTTCAAATTTTCTCCAAAACGCAGCACCGTCATCATCAACAATCCACCAGACTTACAAACACTTGTCGGAGATAAAACCAAAGAAGGCACGTCGAAGTAGACGCTACGGCCTTTTCTATTGGAAAGGATTATCACTCGAAATGCCATACCGATGCCGATATGTTCTATACAAGGCTGACGGTTATTGCTCCAAAACATGTAAGTGATGACGAGGTGATTTATTACTTTGTGTTCCCAACGTATAAAGTAAAAGGCATGATGGTATGAAAAAAGAAACATCGTGCCATAGAAACAAGGCAGAAACATAGTACTAGTACGAAGTAGCAAACAAACACTTCTGAAAATAATTTTTTTCATATCTTGGGTTAAGGTTAGGAAGTTGTTGTTTGGCACCGAGATTTCAAATTTAAACATGATTCGAACACAAAAGCATGAAACGCCGTTCCGGTTACTGAATTCTGAAACGCCGTTCCATGATTGTTGACATGAATTGTACAAAAAATCGTTTCACCACTCGAACAGAAATCGATACTATCATACCTACATTACTACTACTACTACTACTATCATAATACACCCGGACACATATCTACGAAAAAAGTATTTTTGGAAACGAAACAAAATAAAAGAAAGAATGGTGGTGAAATCGTGTAGGAGGAAGTTAGTACTGTAGAGTTCTACAAAAATTCATTAAAACGAGCATGATGCTATCGGAGCGAGCATTAAAAGGCACGATGGTATGAAAGAAGACACAACGTGGCATACCGTAGAAAACAATGCGGAAACATAGCGAACTAACACTTCTGAAACTAATTTTATTTCATATCTTGGGTTAAGGTTAGAAAGTGTGGTAGTGAGAAATAGATTTTTTAAATCAATTTAGTCAAAATGGAGAGATCAATGGACATTTTGAGTCTTCGGGGAGAATTTTGGTCGCAACCTGAGGGGGGTCAAAAATCTTTACCACAAAAATTGTGAATTTAAAAAAATACCCTTGCGCATAACAAACGCAGGGTCAATTTTCTGAAAATAGGGCTTGCGAGGGGTTGCGTGGGGTCGCGTGTCAGTTATCGGACGTACACTGGGCCAACAGCAGGTTTGGCACCGTATATATGTCCAAGATAGATCTCTCTGATGGATTCTACCGGTTCCAGGTGAAGCCCAAGGACACCATAAAGCTGGGTGTGCTGTTCCCCTCAAGAAAGGGGAAACCTCCTCTCATTGGGATCCCTCTCGCCAATCCAATGGGGTTTAAGTCCAGTCCACCAAATTCCTGCGCATGCACTGAGACTATTGTGGACATAGCAAATGCCACCCTAGCCAAAGGTCTACTAGCACAGACCAGAAACAAACCTCATTGCCTAGGCCTGATATCCAAAGAACTTCCTGAGGCTTCCCTGACAGCGCCTGTCCCCCTCACATCCATCCACAGCACCACACCCAGTAAGAAGCCTGTCTGGTACTGGGATGTGTATGTGAACAATTTTTGTGGGCTGGCTCAGGGGAACCAATGGACAAGGAGAGCCATTCAATGAGTGCTATTCCAGACCCTTGACAGGGTCTTTTGTCTGTTGGACACTCAGGACACCCCCCTTCAGACAGGAGCCCGCATTGTTCAAGAAAATCCTTAAAGGGGGCGTCACATGGTCCACCTCAAAAGTTATCCTTGGCTGGGCCATCAATTCCCTCAACAAATTCATCCGCCTCCCCCCCCCCCCCCCATCGGATGGAACGCCTACCACGAAACTCTTCACTCTATCAGTCCACACCAAAGAACTGTCTCTATCCAACAGTGGCACAAGGTCCTAGGCGAGCTCCGGTCCATGGCTCTAGCCATCCCTGGCTCACTTGGTCTGTTCTTCATCCTCCAAGATGCCTTCAGGCACCAAGAACCGAGCAAGCAAAGGATACCGCTCACCAAAAGGATCCATAGCTTCATCCACAACTTCAAGAAGTGGCTCACCCAATAAAATCTCCAGCAGACCCATTAGGATTGAAGAGCTAGTGCCCAATGTCTTCCTGGCTAACATGGGAGCCTGTGATGCACCTGGTACTGGCATGGGAGGGATCCACTTTGTCCCCAACACGCCTTGGATTTTTAATTAGATAGGGGGGACACGTGCCAACCAAAACAGGAGGAGGGGGTGCTACCTTTAGTACCTTATTTTACTCCAATTAAGGGATAGTAGTGTGTCCTCCCGGTACATAGTAGCTTTCTCTAACGTGGCGAGCAGATTTCCAAAATTTTCTTCACCATTATTCGGTACCGGTAAGGCAACCACCTTCCATACTTGCCAAAATTGCAGATTGAACGAGTTCCTTGCTTCCAAACAATGCATCACAACATTTGAACATTTTTGCCACAACTGAAGAGATACCTACTTGAAAATAATTCATAGAAAGGCTTGGAGTCAAAAATAAGGTCATTCATACTTCAACAATACTAGCTAGTCGTGTTTGATGAGGATTACAATCCGAAAGTATCTATTGAGCCGTATCTTTGCTATTTGCTCCTTCCAACGTAAATCCGGGGTTGATTTCCATGGATGTCATCCACGGGGGTCCGAAGTGTCCGTTAGTAATGTCAACGGTAGACAAGAGTGTGATGTATGACTTGCACGGGGATATAATAGTTCGAGGAACGAAACCAAATACCATTGAAACAAGCGTTTTAGAGGACACGAGATTTCTTGAAAAACAAGTTTGACCGGGGATTCGAGTATTGAACCAAAATAGCTCACTTGAATATTCTTGCCGTTGCTGTCGATTTCCGTTTCGCCTTGCATCGTAATGTATAGATCTTTGGGAAACCAGTGTGGATTCGCAAATCGAAAAAATGTTGTTCCCATTGGAATAGATCGACTTAGTAGGTAGAGTATCGAACATGCCATGAGAGGGAGTTGCATCAGTAGGTTCCAAATGACGAAGAATGTGTAGTATACAAAAGCCGTCGTCCATAGAAAGACGCAAATACAAAATGCAATGGTTCCTAAAAGCAGCTGCATGGAATCGTATTGCATGGAATCGGTTCGATGCCGCAACGCATTTCGTTTTTTACCGCGGAAGAGTCGAAAAAGAGACGAAAGAAGGTACAATTCGGCCTGGTACAGTTTTCGGAAGCAAATCGCCAAGAGCGTGACATGAAGGATTTCGAGCCTCCACAAGTCCATCAAAACGGCGAGGAATGCCGACCATCCTCCCAGAGCCGCCAACGTCGCCAACAAGGATATCAAATACTCCCGAAACCCGTGAGGATCCCAGAGTGTGGCAACTAGAAAGCTTTTTTGGTGGCGAAGCAGACTTCGAATGCCGTGTCCCATGTTGTGGGTCAGGTTCACGTTCAGCTTGAAGCCGGCCGGAAATGTCTCCAGCCATTCAATTTGATTTTCAAGCGATTGAAAAATGTTTTGTTTTGCGTCGAGATAGATCGTTTGTGCAAGGTTTCGGTGATTGTTGCGGAAAAGGAACAGAAGAACTGTACACGCCACGAGGCCAAGCACCATATCAAAGAATTCAGAGAGAAAAGCATTCCATCTGTCAACCTTTTCTTTCGACAGGTTGGTTTCGAGCGGTATCAAACTTGGCTTAGAACAGAGGTCACAGTGATGAATGCCTATGCCTCTCGTTGCGGTTGTGTTCCACACTGAAGAATCCTTCCTCACGGCACACAACGTTCGGACAAACCGAACTCCAGCGATCGAAGATAGATCTGCAGACTTCAACTCTCGGAAATGGAGGACTGCCATCGAGTTATTGAGAAGGAACTTTGCTGGTTGAATGTATTGTGTCGAAAGAAAGGGATCGGAGGGCGCAGATTCGATTGTCGCCAGGTCGGTGTTAATTGTCGTAGCATCGATATTTTTGTGAGAATTATTCGGCGATGGCATTGCCGGCCTCTTTGAAGGACAACCGACTGGAATTGCTCCGGTTTGGACAATTTCTCCTACCGCATTGCAGTTGTTTATGCGATGCAGGAATAGAGACCAATCGGTGTCTTTTCCCATCCTGGATGAAAAATAGACATCCTGTTTTGCTTCACCTGTTCCCGAACCGAAGTAGAGCAATTGATCGTGATTCATCGTGTCCGATTCACCGTCGCTCTCGAACATTTGGTTCCACCAGACTGCAGTCGGCTTTGTGCTCCCATCAATCTCCAGAATCTCGAGTGAATCCGTGAGGCAAGTACAACATCCTCTTTTCTTTGCTTTCCGTTTCAATTCGTCGATTGTCCTCGCATAGTCCTTCGGTTGTCGATTTCCATCGGAATCAAGAAAACGCACCAGGACAGCGGTTTCTCGTCGACCGCGTTTCGTTTTCCAGATGAGAGCCAACGCCGGTTTGCTCCGAGCGAGCTGTTTGTTTTTGTCGGCATCGACGGAGTTGCCGATCGTTGTGGGTCGGATTCTCGTGGCAACGACACGGCAACGAAACCGAGAAGCTGGTGTCTCCTCCGTCTTCGTTTCGTTGCCCTTGCTTTCCCTGACCAAACTTCTTGTCTTTGCCATAGTGCAGCAGATCGGCGGAAACTAGGCTGTTGTTCAGTTCGGAGTGGGTCAAAAGGATTCAGCAGCCCCTGTCTGCCGATGGACAGAGAGGTTCGTGCTAGACTGACAGTCGTCAAATCAGCAAGAACGGGAAAGTGATCTCGGAGCAGACCAAAGACGGCACTTTCGTCGGTTTACCGGTATTCAAATAGAGTTGAGGTTTTCTTAATTTTGTTTTTGTTTTTTTGACACTTCGTACGGAGTACTTCATAACACATACCGGTACGAGTACGAGTACGAGTACTCGTACGGTACGAGTTTACGAGTAATTACTGGTAATCGCACTCGTACTCGTACTCGTTCTACAGTACGTACGAAGTACGAAGTCATATTTTCCCGCTTCCGCCCCCTCGCACGCGCATTGTTTGGTTGCTCTCTGCTTCTGATCCACGCTCGAACCGCTGAGAGTGCCCTACCTACTTATACCGTACAAGGACCGGTAAAAGTACTCCTAAACTTGTTACCCATAAGCATCAGATACCGACATCGACCTTTGCCCATTGACCATCGCTACACAGAGTAGTGAAGAGTGTTCATCTCCCATTCGTTGCACAATCCCGAATCCACCTCGACTGTTTTTTTGCCCTCCTTGATCTTTTTCCACAATGGATATCGATAAAGGGAAGAAACCAACTCCGGGAGCAAAAACTTCGGGTTACCAAGCTCCGTGGATCGAGAAATACCGTCCCCAAAAGCTGGAAGACGTAGTCGGGAACGAAGAAACTTTGGTTCGACTTCAGGCCATTGCGAAAGATGGAAACCTTCCCAACTTGATTCTTTGCGGACCGCCGGGAACGGGAAAGACCACCAGTGTGCATGCACTGGCACATGAATTGCTCGGAGATTCCTACAAAGACGGTGTCCTGGAACTGAATGCGTCCGATGCCCGCGGAATCGATGTGGTGCGCAATCGCATCAAATCGTTCGCCATGAACAAGGTAACTCTCCCCAAGGGCCGCCACAAAATAATCATCCTCGACGAAGCCGACAGCATGACCACCGCTGCCCAACAAGCACTTCGAAGAACCATGGAAATCTATTCCAATACCACACGATTTTGCTTGGCGTGCAACATCAGCACCAAAATCATCGAAGCAATCCAATCCCGCGCCGCCATTTTGCGCTATAGCCGCTTGTCGCACGAGCAGATTCTCGCGAATATCTTGAAGGTGTGCACGGCAGAAGAAGTACCCTACACCGACGGTGAGTGTTTTTTGTTTTTCTTTTCTGTTCAACACTTTTTCTCACACGCAACAACGAAAAGAATGACTACCACTGCATCGAATGGATCTGAAACCAATGCCATTGTCCATCCTACGGAATAACGATGGAGATAGATGAAGATGAACGGGATCCAACTCTCATTCCGCAGATGTGTGTCTCACGCCAAAATTGCGATGATCTCTTTCTTTAGACGGGTTGGAGGCAATTCTATTCACAGCCGAGGGAGACATGCGTCATGCTTTGAACAACTTGCAAGCAGCCAATTCACTCGCCAAGGGAAGTGGGGATATGGTCAATCAAAAGACTGTCTTTCAAGTTTGTGACCAGCCTCATCCGACAATAGTGAGAGGGATTATAGATTCCTGTGGCAAGGGCAACCTGCACGAGGCGATCGGACAACTCGATGAGTTGTGGAATTCGGGTTATGCGGCGAGCGACATTATCGGGACCATTTTCAAGGTTACCAAGTCGCACGACAGCCTGCCAGAGGGCGAAAAGTTGGAATTCCTCCGAGAGATTGGCTTCACTCACATGCGCATTTCCAATGGGGTTAACACACACTTGCAGCTACTGGGGTTGATTGCACGATTGTGTCGAATCACAGAAGTCACACAACAATGAATATCCTGCGAGGGAACAGCAAGAACGTCTGAACGCGTCCGAGTGTCACTTCTTCGAATGAACGAGTCGTAGAATACAAGCTAAGTAGCATTTTCTTCCTTTGCCTTTGCATCCAACCATTGTAGCTACCTAGTTGTGCTTTTGGGATGGATTGAGGTTGATTCCGCTGACCTATCTGTATTGGTGTTCATACAGTAGCATATCGATATCAGATGCTATTATAGTTAGGAAAGTTGAAGATGCGGAAAGAATTTCAAAACAATAGTTGTACAATCCCAAAACACTCTTCCGCACGTTTTCGATTCCAATATCCATCCATCATTCATGTCTCGGTAAATGCGCTAGGTGTACTGTACTGCGAACTAACTCGTCTGTCTGAAGTTCTGAACCCGATATGGATCGCGACCGCAGCATTCTTGGCATAACTAAAAAATACAAGATCTTAATTTCCTGCTTCCTTTTCGTATAAGTACCTTACAGTTCGTCGCGCAAATGTAGTTAGGTTTGTGGATTACTCTATGATAGTAAGTGTTGCGATAATGATGTGGTATCTAATTATGTTCATTATTCTTATTTTTTGTGCATTTTTAAATCATCTAGAAGTAGTGGTAGTAGTAGTAGCAAGTGGAAGTAGCGCTCCCATACCCCTTATGGGAGAAGTTGTTATATACAAGTGCTCTGTCTTTTTGTGGCGTATAATATGTGTTACCTTGAATCAGTCCGAGCAGAAGAAAGCAACTCATCTTCGCTCTAGACCTTCTGACGCTTGTATTTTGGCTCGTCTGAGCCCATTATGATAGGTGAAATTGATCTGGAGGTTTTCCCCGCTACAGAGTTAGCAGGATCGACCTCGTTAAGGCTAACGGTCCTTGGAAGTTGGTGTGTGCCTTCATTGAGGAACATTTTTGGGGCAAGTTTTTTCAGCATCGTTTGGAGTTTTCGAATGTCTTCTGAATCGGGACAAAACGTATTTGATGTCTCTCTGAGGGATAAGAGAAATCGGATCTTGACGTGATGAGGAATCGGCTTGACAGATTCTTCAAAGTAATCCAAGGCACACAGCATGGCGCTGTATGCAATTACAGATGGGGTGTAGTTGAAACTGAAGTCCGAGACAAAGATGGACAGTTCCGTAAGATACTTTGCTACGTCAAAGATCTGACAAACAACATCCTCTCGATGAATCTCAAACTCCTTCGATGCCCATGCAGGAAGAAGCCTAAGGAACGAAAGTATACAACGTGCGCATGTTGGTGGATTAACATGCCACCGGAAGAGGGTCAACAACTCAAGCTCCTTTGCTGCTATAGTCTCTGTTGTGAAGCATCCTCTACTCAGCTCTTGGAAAGCTGAAATCCTTAACTTGATACGCTTCCCATCTACGTCTGAATCCATTTCCCCGTGGACTTTGATCGCTAGATAGAGTGCTGTGACTGCATATAGTTGGTAATCTTTCTTCGAAAGCTTCTTGTTGGGTGTTGGTCCGTATGCCAAAGAAATGCTCCTGTCGAGATAATCGAAGGCAAACGAGACCACTTCCCGATCAAAATCATAGTGATCAGTAACTTCGAACATCCATTCGCACAAGCGTCTTCTCCAGTTTTCATTGACGCCACCTCTGCACAATTCGAAGGCTAAGTAATTCTTTGGAGGCCTGTAACGATTGCACTCCGCTTCCAATATGGCCTTAATTTCCTCTTGGGATGCATCTGATGGCGGTGCTACTAAAGGAGTACTGAAAAATCCGCAGCACTCATCGTTATCTACTTTTAGTTCATCGTCCGGTACTGATATGTTTCGCACTACTTCTCTGGGTGGTGTTACGGTGACAATCCCTCGTGAATCTTCCATCTTCTTTATCTTCAGTCTCCATTCCGGAAGAGAAAATAATTTGTGACAAATCTTCGCAAAGAGACTCCGGAGCATCTGAGGGAGACAAAGCCAAAAATTCGAGTTTTGGATTTTTTCCAGATTAATACCGTACGGTACGCACTAAATCCAACAGTATTGTTGCGCGGGGTCCAACAGCATGACATCGCAAACGCAAAGAAGGAATTAGCTCGTGATCGGCACGAGAAGTACAGTACCCGTGAGTTCAATTCCTCCATCATCAACCACACAAGTTGATGAAACGTACTGATGTAATTGCTGCTGCCGACGCAGAATCGGCAAAGAGGGTTGAATGGCTTAGCTAAAAAAATACATCATATATGTTTGTTTTCTTCTCTTTATGACAAAGAAACGCTATTGGGTGATTTTTTTAGTTTTTCTGACGACTGACCACCTTTTACTTCGGATTCTAGAGGCACTAAAAAAATAATCGGTTCGCAATGAGAATGGACTACATATTGATAATCGCGGAAACTGTATGAAGTTTTCGTGTCGTCACCTTCGTCATTGTGCCTCAATGTATGACGTAAGACTTACCGGTTATTACTACCAGTATTTCATAGATTGTGTGTGGGGATGCGACAAAAAAGAAATCGCGCAAGAATTAAAATGTGTACCGTACTCGTACGTACTCGTACTTGTTCCGGTACGAGTACCATTATGAGGTAATGGGTGATTCCCGAAATAGTCTGGGTAGGGGCCCAGATTTAATTCTGTACCATTTTGACCCAGATACTGGTCGACATGAGCTCACATCGACCAGTATCTGGGTCCCTACCGTACCCAGATTTTGACCGGATTTCCTTAGGAATCCAAGCACATGTTAAATAATGCGCACACGTGTTAAATGTTTAACCCAGTACGCGTTTTGTGTATGTTCTTGGTTATTTAATTTCTTATTTAAAATTCCTTATTCCAAAAATGAGATGTTGCACACTGGCCCGCCAAAATCTGGGTAGGGTGATTTTCATTCCCGAAATACAAAAATCTGGGCCCCTACCCAGACTAGTTCGGGAATCACCCAATTACAAGTAGCGTACGGCACGAAACGTACCGGTACCGTAAGATACTCGTTCCGCAGGCAACGATTTTCAAAAAGTGAGGATTACCTTAGGAATACAGTAATCTTACGTATCGTACCTAACCCTCATAGTCCACGCATGCGAAACTGTAACGAATGACGAATGACGAATGACACTCTAATGGATACGAGTATTACGTATCCATGGATAGTAGAAGTAATAAATGGCCATGCATACTACCGATACGCAAGCCCATCAGATGTTCCCCCTTGCTCCACCCTTCCTTTTTAAGGACCCTCAAGAAGGACATGCCGTGACATGGTTGCTTCTCAGAGCAGCCAACTCAGACAACCTAAACCTACTGCTAGTATGGTGCTTGATAACCTCAGTTCTCACTTTGAGAAATAGCTCGTTAGCTTGGAGGAATGCACTCTATTGGACATCACCACAGTAACATGAGAGTGCTTTTGTTGTGTGGCATGAAACACTGCTGTAATTTACCAACGTTTTTAATTACAATTCAATTACTTTTCCGAAACACAGTAGCAAGATTATCCTTCTGAGTTTCGGTCAAGGTTGATCTTGAAATGTAGTGTGAACCACTTCCCTCCCGTTCAATTTCGGTTTGAAAACACACAGCAAAATACATAAACGCTTGTTTCAAAACGAGGCAACATTTGCTAAGTCTGGGCTGACTTGTGATTTTTCTGGCGAAACTGGACTGGTTAAGCATGATCCGTTCGTGTCACTTTTTGCATCTGAGGCACTGGTGTTCGCTTCATTCATTGCAGCCGGTTTTGGCGGTGATCCAGTCTCACATATCTTCGCTGCTGGATCTTGAGATGTGTTCAGTGAAGCTTTCTCGACAGAAGAAGAAGTATGTAGGGTTTGCTTTGCATCAGATCCTAATTTTGGATCTGTGCTCCTTTTATCTGATGCAGCGGTAGGGATTTTTTTTCGACCTCCTTTTTCCTCGTCATCATCTCCGTCGCAATTCGCACCGAGATGAGTATCATTCGATGGCGCCTCTCCGTTTTGGGCTAGGCGTCTTTGCCCTATGCGGTGCCGGAATACAACAAGTGCAACCGCGACGGCAACGGCAACTACTGAAGAGTATATAGTGATCACTGCTCGCTTCGATAATTCACCTTCATCATTTGTGAAGATGTTGTCAAAAATATTTTGAACATCTTGCTTTCCTTGCTCTTGCTCTTGTTCTTTCTCTGTCTCTTCCTCTCGTACATTTGAAACAAACGAAACATTCTCTCCATCAATGGATATCGAAACAACTTCTGTTTTTTCCAAGCCACTCTTTTCCAAATAATCTTCTAAATCTTCAGCTCCCCAAAATGAGAAGTAAACATTTAGGCTTTGAACCAGAGCCTCTGTGGTCGGGCCTTCATCAAGATAATTCGAGACTCCATCCATTTGAACGCGGTATTCAGTACCAAACGTATCAGTCTCATTGAACATTGAGATGGTGCCATTTGAATCTAGGTGAGAATAGTCGAATCTATATGACTCGCTACTTTCTTGAAGCACACCGTCCAAAAAATTAACAAAAATTGATTGAATTTGTTCAGATGAGGTACCTTCGCCGTTCAACAGAATCACATCAAACGTGATTATAGGTATAACAACGCTGACGTATCCCTTTGTCGGCGTAGATGACGGTATAGATGACGGTGAAGATGACGGTATAGATGACGGTGAAGATGACGGTATAGATGACGGCAAAGATGTTGGTTCCGCTGTAGGTTTCCGTGTGGGTCTGTTCGTAGGTCCGTTCGTAGGTCCGTTCGTAGGTCTGCTCGTGGGTCTACTCGTGGGCCTGTCAGTGGGTCTCCTCGTAGGTCTCCTCGACGGTTTCGTTGTTGGTGCTTTTGTGGGCGTTTCCGTTGGTCTCGGAGTAAGTTTGAGCTTGGTGGGCTGGATTGTGGGATACAAACTAGGGGATAATGTAGGCTTGGCAGTAGGTGGCTTTGTTTTCTTTACGGTTGGTGCATTTGTTGGTTTTTCTGTAGGTGCTCTTGTGGGTGAATCAGTGGGCGACTTGGTTGGTGATGCTGTTGAACTGATGGTTGGCGTTGCGGAGGGAGAAGAGGTCGGAGATGTTGACGGCACTGAAGTTGGGGATATTGATATCGTTGGGGGCGTTGAAGGATTCGTAGTAGGTGCTAGAGTAGGACGCAGCGTGGGCCTCCTGGTCTTCTGCCCTGAGCAATCATCAAGGAGAGTGGTGAAGACAAAGGCAACGAAGTAAAACAAAATTCTTTTTCTGCCAATAACCATCTTACGTTATTTGGCTTCGGAAAGAATTTTGACTTTTGTTAATATTTGATAGGTGAATGCGATCACGAAGCAGTGACCGTGATATTCTCAATTAGATCAAGTCAGCATGCTCCAGATTTGCGTCTTCCTGATACTTTCCATTCCTTTGAGATGAAGAAAACATCACTACTTTACCAGAATGTTGGCCTGTGATCAATACCGTACGAACTGGTATTGTGCTCAATTTGTAAAAAAATGAAGCCGTTGTCGTTGATTTACAACTTCGTTCACGATCCAACGGGCATGGCGCGCATGAATACTTGCAACAATTACTGTTCGTTTACCGGTACCGTAGGTACTATCTAATTTTTTGAATGGCATACGAGTACGGTACGGTATTACCGGCAGAGCACCAACGAAGTATTGATACCAGGCCTGCGTCAAGTGCTGAGTTTTTGTGCGTTCTCATTATTTTTACCAGAATCGGGGAGTTGTCAGACTGTCTGACAGACCTGCGCGGGCACGGTTTTCGAAAGTAGTATATAATAACACAGTTATTTTATACTAAAAATAAATAATAACCCTAGTTATTATTTTTTCAGTCAGCGTAGGTTTTGTACTAGCTTGTACTAGCTCCGCACCTCCGCAGATGATGAAAGTCAAACCCGAACCCGAATTGATTCCCACTCCTGGATATGGAGAACTGAAGATCAAACATAAATTAAGACAGCCCTACCTGCTGCGACTAAACGCGCCGGCCGAGGTAAATCCCATAACTTTTTCGAATTGATTTCTGTTTTTTGATATTCAACTAAACACGACGCGTTCTTCGATACTCAAGTAAATGGGATCCATTTCCACGATCGACCGTTGGTGACGACACGATTGGTTGGAGTGATTTGCAAAACGAAAATAGAAAAAGATTTGCAAAATGAAAATAGAAAGCACGTGATTCTACTACGGACACGCGATATTACTAGATAACAAGTGATTCCACTTCATAATTTCTACTTTTGCAACAAAGAGCTCATAATTTCAAATTTGGAACTAAACTCTGCATCTTTTTTGGCTCTGCTAAACTTGGCTAAGCCAAATAATCTTGGAATCGAATCGACCATGGGATTCATTCTAAACTGATGCTAAGCAAAACAATCTTGGAATCGGATCGACCATGGGATTTGTCTCCAGAATCAACAATCGACTCGGCTCTTCTCTCCAATCAACAATCGACTCGGCTCAGCTCTCCAATCAACAATCGACTCTCCTCCTCTCCAATCAACAATCGACTCTCCTCCTCTCCAATCAACAATCGACTCTCCTCTCCTCCAATCAACAATCGACTCTCCTCTCCTCCTCTCCTCTACGACTCCTCCTCTCCTATCGATCGATCACCTCCTCCTCTCCACCAATCAACAATCGACTCTCCTCTCCTCCTCTCCTCTCCGACTCCTCCTCTCCACCAATCGATCGATCGACTCCTCCTCTCCTCTCCAATCGATTGACTCCTCCTCCTCTCTTCTCCAATTGAATCGGCTCAAACGCTTCGCAACAACGTGTTTGGTGGTGGTGGCGGGGGTGCTGCTGCTGGTGCTCCCCAGCATGTCAATCCGTTGTTGGGGGGGGTGGGACTATCAAGTCTAAAGGACTTGGCCTTTCGAAGATGGGTGTGGATTGTTGAAAGGGTCCTCTTTGCCTTCATTAAGGTGTCACCTTCTTCCAGTACTGCCTCTAAGGATTCGCCGGCAACAACTCTACTCTTCACATAACCAATAATACACTTGAGTCTGGAGAAATGCTTCTGGTCCGCTGAGTTGTAATGCTGTCTCCATCGACTGCCAATCTTTTCAAGGTCTTCAATACCCCCTTCAGGGAAGCCAGCACCAACAAATTCCCCAAGTCCAAACCACTCATTCCACATCGACGTAACCGACTTGTGGTTACGGAACAATCCTATTGTTGGACGAGTATCCGGCGGGTCCTCGATTGTTGGTTCTGTTGGGGTTGTTGGTGTTGGCGCCATTTGATATGCATGCATGTGCTGCAGGAAGTGGTGAACTTGGGTGTTGACAACACCTTGTTCTTGTCTGAAGCCAGTAACTGAAGCCTTCACCCTCCCAACATCCTTCCAAACATTGTGGACTTCCGAATGAATGTTGTGCAGCCGGTCGCGAACCCCCGGGAGGGCAACATCGAGGCTCCTTTCAATTGAGGTAGTAGCGGCGCCCATTGTTGCTTCGGCAATGACCTTGTCAATGAGTGTTGCTTGATAAGCCTTGAACAGTTCGGTTTGGAAGGCAGGCAAGGAGAAGAGCCGGTTTTTCCTACCTTGGTGTATCAAGATGGCCGCGTCCTGCAGTACCACACATTGTAAATTGAGGAGGAGCTCAAAGAAAGCTCGAGCAGTCGGTTTTGGGACATTATCGATGGTGCTTATTGCCTTGTCAAGGAAGGGGAAGACAAGTCGACGAAGCTCCGTAGGTGGATCGATAGTACTTCTTGGCAAGAAGAACCCCCCTTTATCTTGTGAATGCCCAGCCAATGCCCTCATAGCCTTCAAAGGGAGTTTGGAAGAGTATCGGTCCTCTCTGACATCAAGGTTCCAATTGCCAATCATTTTGATGTATTGGGGATCAACCTCTTGCATCTCACATGCAACGGCACCAGTTCCTCGTCCAAAGTGAACAAAGTGCTTCGAAGCAATACCCAAGGCCTTGCACGCGTCTTTCATTGTATTGGCAAACGCTTGGTCCGTGATTGAGTCTCGATTGTCAGAGTTATTAGTACAATCTGTGAGTAACTTGACGTCGAACCAATTGGCATTACTTGCAAAGTCATAGTGAGCAAGCTCGCGCGTTGAATGGAATCGTGCCATCAAATAGAAGCCCAACGCACCAATCGGGCACATGTTAACATTTCGATGTCTCATAACGCGTCCATATAAAGTTTTCTGACCGTTGGTTTTGCCTGTTATTATTTGCATAATTAGGATCTGGCAGGCGTGTGTGCCTTCATCATATTTGATAAGATCACACAGATCGGACAGCTCGGATTTGAATAAGGACTCGCCGCGGAGAACCCCTCCATGTGTCATAAGAAAACAGAATCTGTCTCTCAAGGATGCCACATGATAATTTGGTTTGTAACAATTCTTAAAGAACAAGAAATCCTCTATTCGCTCGATGTTTTGCACATTCATGTATGGTGAAAGGGCATGATCTATCTTCTCATCGAATCTCATTCTTTTGATCTTCTTCTTTCGAACTTGAACAACTCGCAGCAGTTGGGTGACTCTTTCAGATCTGATGTGTTCCTTTGTAAGATTGTTGGCATTTTGACTCCTCTGGTGCCTCAATATTTTGAGAATGGAACACAAGTATTGATTCACAGTGTCGTAGCCTACAGGATCATGCTGTTCTATCTCCTCTAGCTCCAACAGCGATTCGCGATTGCTAGTACTACTACTACTATTGGTGTTGTATTTGGCCATTACGGCGCCATAGTCGGTGGGGTCGAATATTTGTGGTGTTCCCACCTCCCTCTTGGGCCTCCGGCCTCTTCTCCTACGGGATCGATATGACTGATAGAAAAGGAAGCCAAACACCTTCTCTTCAGTCACCGTTTGTGGGTAATCTAGGTAGCCGAATATGGTAGTGCAAAACTCGAGGAACTCTGCCCCTTTGCGACCGTAGGCAAGTTGGGTATTAATTGGGACACCATCGAGGTCATCCTGTTGAACATGTCGTGCTGCTCTGGCAAATAGGCCACTTGTGTAGGACATTTTTGTTGCTGGAGACCGAGGGGAGTGTTTTGTTGAGGATGGTGGTGTTATTTTGTGGAAATTGCAAGTGTTTTGGCTGTTTTGTTCTTGTTTTCGTTGCTTCGACGTTTTCGACGTTTTTTGTGTCTTTATGTACTTTTCGTTTTGTTTGTCAGGATTGAAGTGTATGTGTTTGTTGTGTTTGCGTTGGCGTTTGCATTTTGCTGCTGGTCGGGCTGGGGGAAGTGCAAAGTGACACCTTTAATCTGATTGGCTGAGTAATTGCGTCCGGCTTGTTCTTTTGGTCGCAGAGAAGGTTCGTCCATGGCCGAATTTGGTTGAATCTGATTGGTTAGTTTTACTGTAAAGTGGTTATCTTAGAGTGTCAGAGATTTCGACCGTTACGGTTAAATCACGCGCGTTTTGCTAAGAGAGGTGTCGGACATTGCTCTGACATACTAATAATAATCTCTCATTATTTTTGTTGTCAGTCGAAAAATACGGCAACGAAGATACCGAACACCAAGAAAACATGGTACGGAAATCTGACTGAAAACCGAAGGCACCTCCACTACGGTACATTGAAATCCACGAGTGGTAAAAACAATCCGATTTGATTAATGAGGTTAAAAGCTTGAATAAGAAACAAGAAAGGTACGAGCTATCGTATTATGCCTCAACAGAAAGAGCAATAAGTAAACAATTGGAATCAAAATGTAAATTCGAACGAATAAACATAAATACCCGTGCAGAAACTACTTATGCTGCACATGAAAAATGAGTACCAATGATTTGAAATGGCGTCTCACTTATTCCATTAAAAACACAAAGATATGATCAAGCAAGAGACCCATTGAGTTAATCAATTAATTACCCATGCAAAATACCAATACCACCAAAAGACCGATACTGGAAGGCCAATACGATATGAATACAATACAGCAATACAGCAAGAAGGATCGGTACCGCAAATAACACATTAAGAAGACCTCTATCATGCAAATTACAGAGAATGTCAATACAAGGAAACTACACAGTAAAAAAAACTAAGAACGCCACAATGAGCTCACTTCTCAATTATTTTAAACATCATTATACCTTTTGGTCAATTTTAAACCCGCGCGTTGCCGTATACCTTACTAAGAGCCTAGTATGTGACGTACAATCTCCGCTCAATCAGCACCTCCACTGAACGGTTCTAGCCAGAGGAAATTGTTGTTGAGCAATAGTAGGCCTTTCTTCCCTCCATGCAGAGATTGTTGTCAGCCTGCTGCTGAGCGCCTCCCTTCCTGTCAATCTCCCTCCTATCTTACCTCTGAATTCCTTTTTCCTAGTATGTCCTTCTTCCCCCCACCAATTGTGAATCTTCACTGTTCACTGTATTTCACACACAGTTATTTGGTAATCCACAAGCACTGTTGACCCTTTTGGTTGACACACAATCCATGCACAGAAGATGGTGCTCACTCTCCCCAACCAAGAGGCAGATGAATCACTGGAACAGTATTTTTTTCATTACAAGGACTACCTCCAACTCCGGCTATTTCTGAAGAACAAACCCAGCTCCATCAGCAAGCCCAAGGAAGTCAGCAATCTGATTGAAGGATCAACCCTGTCCTATGAATTAGGAAAGAAAACAGAAGATAAGCACAAATCCATGGATACCTACAAGCGTGACTAGTATGAGGATGGAATGCTATTGCAAACCCTTCAGACCTATGAGCAAGAGATCAAGGAGGAAAAGAAGAGGAAAGAAAAATCTTCCAAACCGGGGCCGTCTATCAAACCAGTCTTTGCTAGTAATAGATCTGGCATTGGTTGAATTCCTTTCGTGCCCAGAAGTACCAAAGCTACCCGATGGTAGATATTCTATTCGTACGA
Organism: Pseudo-nitzschia multiseries; assembly: GCA_037355745.1. Taxonomy (NCBI): domain Eukaryota; phylum Bacillariophyta; class Bacillariophyceae; order Bacillariales; family Bacillariaceae; genus Pseudo-nitzschia; species Pseudo-nitzschia multiseries. The sequence goes on from CM074791.1 coordinate 3,941,339, forward strand.
ATCAATGAGTCCCGTATCAACCAAAGTAATCGATTCCCACGGCATATCGATTCCCACGGAGCATCGATTCCCATCGCGCATTGACGGTGAGCAATCTCTGTTTTATAATATTGCCCTTGTTCTTTGGTGAGCAAACTCTGATTTCATAAATATCACACAAGCTACGGGAGCAATTCCTGACCTTAATGATAAACATATCATGAAGCCTTCCTAACGGAACAAGAGAAGAAAACCGTTGGCGTGTGATTCTCACACGATATATATATAAATACACAGATATATACGGTCAACGACCAATGCATGTACGGAAATAATCAGCGAGTAACCTCATCATTACGCAACAGCAGTTGCAACGTATTCATCTCAATAAAAGAGATATCTTGCATTTCAGCAAGATTTCACTTTATCTCATACTTTTAACATTCAACTGATTTATATCCCAAAATTCACACTAGTTGCTATCAACTATCTGTAATCTACATTACTAAGGTCTGTCCCGCTGTATCTGAATAAGTTCACAGTAAGAAGAGATCCGGCGTTTCCATAGTCTCGCCTGTAGTCCGATTATCCGTTGCCGAAAGTATCCAATCACAATTGTCACGAGTAGAGTACAATCGTTCGTCTACTAACACACTAACACAGCGTTGCTGTTCTTCAGAAGCCTTTGAATCAGACTCTCAACGGATCGGATTCAGAAGGAAAATAATAGATTAACAGTGCAAGCTCCAAGGTGGCTTGCACACAAAGAACAGGGACGAAACTGAACACAATCCCTACGCTGGCATATGCCAATCGCAAATCATCTACGGAGCAGTTTCCTTTCACCACGCGATTCCTCCGACAAATCGGAATCATCACCAAGACTGAACATGCCTGCCAATCCATTCGGTGGTGGGAATAGCACTGGGGATGGCACCGCCGCTACTGTAAACAGTTTTCCTAGTTTTGATACCCATATGAAGATGATACTCTTAACCATATTCCATCTAACAAAGGAAGCAGATAGCTGTCTGTGTGAAGCTCTCCAAGAGGGAGGATTACGCGAGTGGCCGACCTTTCTCAACGCACTCATCGAGCTTGGTTTTGCCCGCGAGCTTACCTACACTCACAGTGGACTACCAACCCATCTCCATCGGTCCATCCAACGGACCATAGAAGTACTTGCGGAATTCTCGAATGATCTGCGCAAGAACAAGAAGAATTGGAAGGAGGTAATGTCATATACGTATGAAGACTTCAGAACCTTCCGTATGGGACGCACTCTGCGCCTTCAGAATGAATCTGTCCTGAATCCCCCAGCTCCTCCCCCGGGAACCAATAAAAAGTCACCTCAGCAAGTGAAGTACGAATCTTGGTGCCAAAAATCACGGAATGAAAAGTCTTTCACGCCCCTCATGAATGACTCAAGATTCGAACATTGGCTCGTGGGTTTCAAGGCTAAACTCGAGGCATATGACATTGACACCGAAACATTCCTTGATGAAACTTGGCCTCCTGCTGCACTACAAGGCTATACACGTGACCTATTCATCAAACAGTGTGCCTTCTTCTGGGTTCTTATGTTGGAAGTTTTCAAAAGTGACTTATCCATGTCATGCGTTCACAGCCATTCCCTCACACGCAATGGACGTCAAGCATATTTTGATTTTGTGAGCCTTCACAGCGAATCAAAAGCCAAAGCATATGACAACTCGACTCAATTGCAAGCTTTGCTGAAGTTGAATCTCAGCAACTGGAAAGAATCTAAAGTGAAGTTTATCACACATTGGTTTGAAGAATTGAATCACCTCAACAAGCTTCGTCCTCCCAACAAGCCCCTTGAGTACCATACTGCAAAATCAGCATTATGTCAGGCATGCTATTCCAGCTTTCAGCTAAGTGAGCAGTTTGCTAAAGTCAAGGACCCAGGCGGCATGAATAGTACCGTGACATATGCAGTCGCTGAGGCAGCTGCTATCCACAAACTCAAAATCACGCTCCTACTCGAAGCAACTCGACTCGATTCTCAGCCCGCAATGTCGGCCCCGAAGTCCACAGTACATGCACATGTACACGACTTCTCATCTGGACAAGGCCAAAACCATGAGGACTATGCTCTCCCCATCAAATTCGAAGGTGACTACCAAGACTACGCGGTATTCAAGGCTGGACGTTCACCTGACCCTACCACACGCTTGCCCACTGGCATATGGAAGGCCCTATCACGTCAAGACATGAAGAGTTGGCTGAATTTTTCCCCGGAAGGCAAGAAAATAGTGGTCGCATCATTACGGCGCAAATTGCTCCCAGATGATCAGCTGAATCCCAATGCTGTCAAACCCATCACCCGGAAGGCATACACACATGGGCATTCCGTCTCATTCCTTGAAGATGATACCTCGAGCGGTGATAGGCATACCAATGCCTCAGCAGACCTCCATCCCGCTGTCGAAAATGACCGTAGAGGTGTCTTCCATGCATCACTGGGTGTATACAAATCTCAGACTTCTTCCCTCAAGGACCAAAGACCCCTCAAGTCCTCCGTGGCGCCTGCACATCCCGCAAGATTCCTTTCTGAGAACCCTGACATTCGGTACAAAAAGGACGGCGATACCCAGATACCTGTGGGAACATCCTCTTATTCCGTCAATTTTCATCAATGGTATAACCCCGACGATGATCTGACTTTCCCACATGATAATCAAATACCATCGTACACCTACCGTGCTCACAAAGCTACTAATCAAATACCATCGTACACCTACCGTGCTCACAAAGCTACAGTCACCAATCCCAGCTTCGCTATGGTCGACCGTGGTGCAAATGGGGGTATCATCGGTAATGATGCATGCCTTATCTCCAAGGATATTCCACCCCGATATGTCAATGTCACAGGCATCAACAATCACCAAGTGCAGAATATTCCCATTGCAACATGCGGCGCCTATTCTGTTTCAAATAGAGGTCCCATCATCCTCATTTTCAATGAATGTGCATATACGGGACGGCACCCCTCTATTTTGTCCTCCGGCCAGATGGAAGCATATTTCTCCAATGTAGATGACACATCCATCAAAGCGGGCGGTGGACAGGTAATCACCACCTCCGATGGATATGCACTGCCTCTCAGCATTCGACATGGTTTACCATACCTTGCCATGCGAAAGTACACGACTATTGAATTTGACACACTCCCACATGTTATCATGACATCCGATAAACACTGGGACCCATCCGTCCTTGATACCACAATCAGTGCTAAAGATGAAAACTTCCTTCAGAAATATCCTCCTCAGTCGCAACAACTTCCATATCCCGAATACGACGAATACGGAAATCCACGTTGTCTTGAAGGGTTAGATATCTCTGTATCTCCTGGCTCATCCACAGTTACGTCTCTCAGTTTGTACTCCAGTCACTGCACTCGATCACCCTTTCTCCCTATTGATGATCATGGAACCAACGACCGCTCATTCTGGCTTACACCTACCGACTATGCTCATCAGGAGCGCCTCGCTTGCTGCATTCCCGAGACGGTCACTGCTTTTCCCACGGATTGTACTGCTAGTGATGCTCCACGTATCGCAAATACACCCCGTGAACGCTATCCCAACGAACATGATTACTTATCTGTAGAAACCCAGCAATATCATGAACGTCACTGTGGAAACAGCACTGTGAAGACTGCAAAAACACCATCAACACTAACTTCCCATTCAATCAGTATTATTTTCCTTCTGAATCCGATTCGTTGAGAGTCTGATTCAAGGACTTCTGACAAACAGCAACGCTGTGTTAGTGTGTTAGTAGACGAACGATTGTACTCTACTCGTGACAATTGTGGTTGGATACTTTCGGCAACGGATAATCGGACTACAGGCGAGACTAGGGAAACGCCAGATCTCCTCTTGCTGTGACTTATTCAGATTGCAGCGAGACAGACCTTAGTATGTAGATTACAGGTAGTTGGTAGCAACTAGTGTGAATTTTGGGATATAAATCAGTTGAATGTTAAAAGTATGAGATAAAGTGAAATCTTGCCGAAATGCAAGATATCTCTTTTATTGAGATGAATACGTTGCAACTGCTGTTGCGTAGTGCTGAGATTACTCGCTGATTATTTCCGTACATGTATTAGTCGTTGACCATATATATTTGTATGCATGTATATGTATTGTGTGAGAATCACATGCCAACGGTTTTCTTCTCTTGTTCCGTTAGGAAGACTCCATGAAATGTTTATCATTAAGGTCAGGAATTGCTCCCGTAGCTCGTGTGATATTTTATGAAATCAGAGTTTGCTCACCGAAGAACAATGGCAATATCGTAAGACAGGGATTGCTCACCGTTTATGCGCGATGGGAATCGATGCGCCGTGGGAATCGATATGCCGTGGGAATCGATTACTTAGATGGATACGGGACTCATTGATTCATGCGCATAGGAAATCTACCCTTTTGTAACTTTGGCACTTCTGGTCACGAAAGGAATTTAATACTCCCCATGTCTCCTTGTGAAGGGTCATCACGCTCTACATGATGCTTCCATCATCCTGAAGAAGGTTGCCGGTATTACCACAGAAGTGGAAGATGGGCCTGAGCAGTGGATACACAACTGAGTGACTCCAATGCTTGGTGAGAATGTCTGCACAGTTATCCTTACCTGGGACGTGCATCATTAAAATGAAACCTCTTGCTATCATGCTCCGTACGTAGTGAAACGATAGAATGTTATGACGCTTATGCAACCTTGCGTAAGGAAAGGTCGACGTTTGGATCATCTTTTCGTTGTCACCCCAGGAGTATGAGATATCATGGACTCGTGTTCCAAGGTATCGGAATGAGTGGCGTAGATCGACAATCTGTTCGATGCAAGTTCTTCCTGCAACAAATTCAGCTCCAAAGGTGGCTGTTTCCGTAGTAGACTGCTTCTTCGAGAACCACATCATGGGAGTCTTGTTCGCGAAATGAAGAATGCCGGTAACTGCCTTGCCACTGAGAATATCATGCATGAGGTTGGCATCATAGAAGTGTGTTAACACTACTGTCTTTCCAAGCGGTGCAGGAGCGTCGTTGGGTAGCTCTTCAGAATGCTCCCCATAGACGGTGTTGGACCAGTCGATGGTGTTGGGTTTAGTCAATATAAAATCGGGCGGTTCCACGTGGAATCTGATTTTAAAATGTCTAAACTTGGAGATATATCCATAGATACGTTTAGCACGTTCGAGATGCCCATCTCGTGGCTGAGCTCTGAAACTTGAGAGCATCATCACGGCTGTTTGTACATCGAAACGCCCAATAGCGATGATCCATTGCAGTGAACCGATCATACTTTGATATTTATGTATACCGGTTTCTTCAAGAAAGGCTGAAGAGTCCAATTCAGGATGATCGTTCTCCGCGATGGGTGATCGGAACCTAGTGCTAGGTTTGCATCCGAACATTTGTTCGTAAGATGCTTCCATCTTTTCGATGAACTTTATGGGATTCATGCACAGAACACCATGTTCGTCGCGCTCAAATCCACATCCGAAATGAAAGTTCATAGGTCCGGATCCCTTCAATTTGAAGTTATATGGTGACGATTGCAATATCTTCAAGAAGGAATTGGGATCTGCCATGCAGAGACATAGGTCATCGACATATGTGCATATAAGCTCATATACACGTTCACCATGCTTGTTCGTTCCGGGTTTGAGGAATATTTCCGGTTCTGCGCGGGATCTTTCGAAGCCGAGTTCGATGAGACAAGCCGCGAGTAAGTCTCCAAAGCACTTGCTTGAAGACCTGAGACCATATAGGGCTTTGTAAATGACCAACAGGTGACCCTCCAACGATCTGAATTCGGGACCTGCCTTGATGCATACTTTCTCGCAGGTGACTGCTTCTAAGTAGGCGTTACCTATGTCGGTGCCCCATGCTTCTAGATCGTTGAGTTCAGCTAGGAATAGGCACATACGTAGACCGCGAAGAGATACGACGCCTGCGTAAACACTGTGGATAGGGGCCTCAGTGAGATTACCGTTAGCAACGAGGCGAGCCTTGTGTCTTCCGTCGTGTTTGACGGCGTATATCATGTGTACCTTGATTTGTTGGAATCCCGTGGGAATGGAGCTTGTCTTGTATACGCCTTTATCAATGAATGTATTGTATTCATTGAGTTGTGCCATTTCCAGAGTGGTGGCATCTTCCCATTTGGTGTTTCCGTTGGCTTGATCAAATTGGAGGGCTTCTTCGTGGCTACGAGGAACTTTGAATCCATATTGATACTGCGGAGTGGTACGGAAGGAACGTAGTTTGGCTTGGTGCACGAGTCGATCAAGTTTCTTGGTTCGTCGGGCTAGGTTGGTGATTATTCTGAGACGTTTCCAACCCGGGAGATCAAGCAAGTTGTTGTCTTTCCCATATTTTGCAACGGTGACCGGGTCGTCGGCTGCAATGTTGGCCAGAGGTTCATATGTGCGTTCCATATTCTCCCATTCAATCCAGAGGTTGTACTTGGAACCTTTGTATTGAGGATGCTTGTTATCCAGTGGACCTTGGTGTCCTAGGATGCGGCGAAACGACCAGAGTTTGCCGTCTTCTTGTGTTGAATCACGATGTATGTAATTCATGACGTCATTGTATGCAATGATATCATTGAGTTCGTCATCGGAGTGTTTGCACTTGAACTTGATGAAGTCTTTATTGCGTTCAAGACTGTCTTCAACATCGACAATGGTAAGACGCTTCCGGGTGCCATCGAGATTGTTTACAAGGAAGGAACGTCCTTGTAGATCGGCAATCGGGATCGTAGGAATGGTAATAGGTTTACCGTCATCGTCAAACTGTGCGTTACCTTCTTCGTTGGTAACAACTACCTGTGATGGATCTACGGAAGGAGTAGCTGGGTTTGTGTGTGGGGTTGCGACGTCACTAACATCAAAGTATGCTATTTCTGGTGGGTCAAAATCATCTTCAGTAAGGAGGACGCCGTCGGATGTCTTGCTGAAGATGTGTGTCGTAGGAGGACCATCAAGACTCTCCTTATAGTTGTTAGGGAGTGGAGAAGGTGACCAGCTTGGGCTGTCATCGACCTTCTTATAAAGAAAGCTCGGTAACGAGGGGTGGGCGGGTGGTTGAAGAATTGGTTGAGTGCCAGATGCGTGGGGCGTGGTATCTGTTTGTTTGTTGGGTGCAGATGGAACGTTGTCATCGGCGGTGTCAGAACCAGCAGGTGAACCGTTAGGGGAAACTGAGCTGTTTGGTTCAGTAGGCGCGTCAATGAGTTTATTCTGATTGGTATGCTCCCCATGTTTGAAAGCTGGAGCTTCTCCAGTGGCGTATATACGGGGTAAGGAATCCTTGGCGTTACGCCATTTGATGAAACCATCATCAGTAAATAAGCCCGCGCGTTTGTTACGTGACTCAGGTGTAAGAGCAGATCGAACACCGGACCGGTCTAGTAACTTGTTGGTAACTGGATCCCAGATTCGAAAGCAGAGTCCATTGCCAACATGTTCGGCGATGCCAACGAAATGACCTAGGCGTTCGGTAGATTTGGTACCGAAAGGAGAGTCATTGGTCTTGAAATACACAGGTTCAAACCAGAAGAAACTGGTGTATGCGCTGATGTCGCCAATTGTACCCGTGGCAATGAAGATCGGTTGTTTATCGGACAGCGTAGGGTCAGAGACAACATTGAGGAGACCCGCGACGTATGTCATGCACAGTAACCACATGTGTGGTGGTGTGCCGGTACGATCCATGACGCGATTGACAATGCGTTTGAACGTTTGGTATCGTCGTTCGAATTGATTCTGGTGTTGATGGTACGGTTCACTTTGCCAGAGTCCAATCCATAACATTTTGAGGTAATCCATGACTTTCTTACTTGATTGATAGTTACCGTGGTCACAAAGGAGGCGGATGGGCCTGCCCCATTTTCGAACAAAGTTCTGAAAGCAGGGTAGGAAATCGCCGGTGGTACGCATTTCTTCAACGTGAATAATATGCGATTTGCGGCCAAAGAAGATCTGAGCAATCTTGGATCCACCATCAATTGCTGGGACATCTGAATAGACTGCATCGGACATAACATCGTCATTGAAGGGGCGAACGTTCATGGCCGGTTGAGGGGAATGAAACCGTTTGAAAATGTTACCATCAGGGCTAACCGCTAACGAACCGTATTGGGTTGAGCTTTCAAAAGTAGCTTTGATGCAATCGGTGGAAACCCAACAAAAGAAAGGTTTCAGGGATAAGTAGTCATGTTCATTGGGGTATCTTTCGCGGGGCGTAGCTGCAATGCGTGTAGTGTCACTGGCTTTACAATCTGTCGGAAACGCAGTGACTGTTCCAGAGACTGCGGTTGGCGCGCAGCATGCGAGACGTTCTTGATGAGCGTAGTCAGTGGAAGTAAGCCAAAAGGAGCGATCGTTGTTCTTATGATCATCAATTGGAAGAAAGGGAGATCGGGTGGAATGGCTGGAATACGAGCTGAGGGATGTGACCGTGGAGGACCCGGGAGAAACAGATATATCGAATCCTTCAAGGCAGCGTGGGTTCCCATATTCGTCGTAATCGGCATAAGGGAGTTGCTGTGGTTGGGGAGGATATTTCTGGAGAAATTGTTCATCCTTTGCACTGATCGTGGTATCGAGAACAGATGGGTCCCAATGTTTATCGGACGTCATGATAACATGTGGTAGCGTGTCAAATTCGACAGTCGTATACTTTCGCATCGCAAGGTATGGTAAGCCGTGTCGTATGCTAAGAGGCAGTGCATAGCCATCGGAGGTGGTGATGACCTGTCCTCCGCCTGCTTTGATGGACGTGCCGTCTACAGTGGAAAAATATGCTTCCATCTGGCCGGATGACAATATAGAAGGATGTCGTCCTGTATAGGCACATTCATTGAAAATAAGAATGACGGGGCCTCTGTTCGACATGGAATATGCTCCGCATGTAGCAATGGGAATGTTTTGTACCTGATGATTGTTAATGCCGGTGACGTTAACATATCGTGGTGGAATATCCTTGGAGATGAGACATGCATCATTACCGATGATGCAGCCATTTGCGCCGCGATCGACCATGGCAAAACCAGGGCTAGTAACCGTAGTTTTGTGTATACGGTATGTGTATGACGTTACGGGACCATCATTAGGAAAGGTGAGATCATCCTCGGGAGTATACCACTGGTGAAAATTGGCGGAATACGATGGTGTTCCGACAGGTATTTGGGTGTCACCGTCCTTTTTGTACTGAATGTCAGGGTTGTTTGAAAGGAATCGAGCTGGATGCGCGGGTGACACGGAAGACTTGAGAGGTCGCTGGTCCTTAGACGAGGAGGTCGTGGATTTGTATACACCTAGAGATGCATGGAAAACGCCTCTACGATCATTCTCTACGGCAGGATGTAGGTCTGCTGCAGAATTGGCATGCTCATCCTTGGTCGAAGTATCGTCTTCTTGAAAAGATACTGAGTGTTCATGTTGGTATGCCTTTCGGGTAATGGGTTTGACACTGTTGGGGTCAGGTTGGTTAGTGTTAAGTAAGTCGTGTCGCAATGAGGCAACCACGATTTTCTTGCCTTCAGGAGAAAAACTGAGCCAACTCTTCATGTCCTGACGTGACAAGGCCTTCCATATGTTTGTAGGCAACCTTGTGGTGGGGTCAGGGGTACGTCCAGCCTTGAACACAGCATAATCTTGATAGTCTCCTTCAAATTCGATGGGGAGAGCATAGTCCTCATGGTTTTGGATCGAGTCAGAAGAGAAATCATGAACGTGTGCACGTACGGTCGACCGAGGAGCAGACATCGCAGACTGGGAATCAAGTCGAGTTGCTTTGAGTAAAAGCGTGATTTTAAGATCGTGGATAGCAGCAGCTTCGGCAACTGCATCTGTTATGGTGCTATTCGTCCCACCTGGATCCTTGACTTTGGCAAACTGTTCGCTTAGCTGGAAGCTGGAATAACATGCCTGACACAATGCTGATTTTACAGTGTGATACTCGAGGGGCTTGTTGGGAGGACGGAGCTTGTTGAGGTGATTCAATTCATCAAACCAATGTGTGATGAATTTCACTTTGGATTCCTTCCAATTGTTGAGGTTCAACTTGAGCAACGCTTGTAGCTGAGTCGAGTTGTCGTATACCTTTGCTTTTGATTGGCTATGAAGGTTTACGAAGTCAAAGTAGGCCTTGCGTCCATCACGAGTGGTAGAATGACTGTGTACACATGATGCAGAAAGGTCACTCTTGAAGACTTCCAACATTAGTACCCAGAAGAAGGCACATTGTTTGACGTAGAGATCACGGGTGTAACCCACAAGCGTGGCTGGAGGCCAAGTTTCATCGAGGAATGTCTCTGTATCGATGTCGTATGCCTCGAGTTTAGCTTTGAAACCCACGAGCCAGTGTTCAAATCTCGAGTCATTCGTGAGGGGTGTAAAGGACTTTTCATCTCGTGCTTTTCGGCACCATGATTCGTACTTTACCTGCTGAGGGGACTTTTTGTTACTTCCCGCCGGAGGAGGTGGTGGGTTCAGAACAGATTCGTTACGTAAGCGTTGGGCACGCTCTCCGCGGAATGCCTGGAATTCCCTGTATGTATATGACTTTACATCTTTCCAGTCCTTCTCGTCTTCTCCTAGATCGACACCTTCTTCTTGTAGGTCGATAGCGAAATCCGCAAGTACTTCTATGCTCCTTTGGATGGATCGAGGGATATGCGTTGCCAATCCTTGCTCCATATAGGTAAGTTCGCGTGCAAAATCCGGTTCGATAAGTGCGTCGAGGAACGACTTCCACTCGCATAATCCGCCTTCTTTGAGAGCTAAGCACAACTTGCTAGTAATCTCACTTGTTACGTTGAGTAATGATATGAGTATCTTTCTCATATCAGCATCGAAGCTGGGAAAGCGTTCGATAGTGGTGACTTCGGCGTCATTCTTCTCTTCGCCTCCGAGTGCATTGACGGGCATTACCGGTATGTTCGGCATCTGTGGTGGTTCGGAGCCTTGGAAAGAATTGCGTGGTAACTGAGAATGGGAACTGCTTCTTGTGCGATGTGCGACGTGCATATGCCAGCGTAGGGATTATGTTCAATTCCGTTCCTGTTCCTTCTTGTGTGCAAGCCTTCTTAGAGCTTGCGACTGTTAATCTATTATTTTCCTTCTGAATCCGATTCGTTGAGAGTCTGATTCAAGGACTTCTGACAAACAGCAACGCTGTGTTAGTGTGTTAGTAGACGAACGATTGTACTCTACTCGTGACAATTGTGGTTGGATACTTTCGGCAACGGATAATCGGACTACAGGCGAGACTAGGGAAACGCCAGATCTCCTCTTGCTGTGACTTATTCAGATTGCAGCGAGACAGACCTTAGTATGTAGATTACAGGTAGTTGGTAGCAACTAGTGTGAATTTTGGGATATAAATCAGTTGAATGTTAAAAGTATGAGATAAAGTGAAATCTTGCCGAAATGCAAGATATCTCTTTTATTGAGATGAATACGTTGCAACTGCTGTTGCGTAGTGCTGAGATTACTCGCTGATTATTTCCGTACATGTATTAGTCGTTGACCATATATATTTGTATGCATGTATATGTATTGTGTGAGAATCACATGCCAACGGTTTTCTTCTCTTGTTCCGTTAGGAAGACTCCATGAAATGTTTATCATTAAGGTCAGGAATTGCTCCCATAGCTCGTGTGATATTTTATGAAATCAGAGTTTGCTCACCGAAGAACAATGGCAATATCGTAAGACAGGGATTGCTCACCGTTTATGCGCGATGGGAATCGATGCGCCGTGGGAATCGATATGCCGTGGGAATCGATTACTTAGATGGATACGGGACTCATTGATTCATGCGCATAGGAAATCTACCCTTTTGTAACTTTGGCACTTCTGGTCACGAAAGGAATTTAATAATCAGCCTAATGGACTCACTTGGATATACTGAAAGGGAAGATGAATCTGAAAACAAATTTCTACATGCAGCGTATTGTAATACAATCGTGGCAAATGATAAGGAACCACAATTGTTTGATACCACAAGACAATGCATTTTATGTCATGAAACTGGCCACAACTTTGACAATTGCCCAGCCTTGCAAGATGTTGAATACTTGAAGAAGCATAGAACAATTGCTCTGGCTGTATTCATGAACAAGGTGAACAAGGACGTAAAGCAATTTCTAGAATCAAATTGATCCATCTATAAAATCATGCAGAGGAAGAATGACATGAAGTTGCAGCGTCTGATGATGATGATTCTGAAGCATCGGATTTTCACTTGGGCCAAGAATAAATACACTTTCTTGCTGCCCCACCGTGCCAGACGATACCAATCCCAAGGACGTTGACACCATAGAAGCCTCCCTGGAATCCAGCAACTTGAGTTCATTTGAATCAGGGCCAATCAATGCGGTCAATTTTGCTCCCATATTTGGAATTACCCACTCCATCCCAACAGATGTTACGTGTGGATTAGGGGGTATATACCGAAATGAAGCACAGGATCCAACTCCCACCTGGAATGAAGATCCCAACTTCGACCGCGACAATCCAATTGGCGAAAACCATCCGGATATTCCAAAGGATGAAGACCCCGCTCTTGTTTGCCTTCTTAATAATCTGGATCCCAATTCCGGCCGAGATAATCCACCCCACAACAATCGTGATGATATGGATACCGTACTCATCATCTGGATATTTCAAATAACAACGCCGGCGACTTGGAAAGTGGCGATTAATCTCATACCCCGTCTTCACAATTCAGAATATCTCATACCCCATTATGACGCAGTATCACCTAGAATGTCTTTTTCAAATCTCGTACCCTGCATAATAGCAAAGGAACTCTTCTAGCTGATAGGCGTCAAATCAGAAATTACAGGAGGAGAAGATAGGTATGATGTTGAGAGAGAAGAGTTTACTCCTCCTCCTCCTGCTGGTGCTGGTGCAACTCAACCGGTACCACTTCTACTTGGTCAACCAACACAACCTGAACAAGTCACCCAACAGTCAGAAGTAGCAGAGCTAGCAGCAGAGCTGACGCCCGCCAGCACCATTACTAGTAGCAAGACAGCTACCAGCAAGACAAAGAGACACTACAATCGCAAGGGAGGAGACAACGAATTCAAGGTGATGATTGCTCAAGTATTGAAGCTTCAGCAGAAGCAAATGAATGATGCGCAGAGAAGACAGGACAGGGCAGATGAAGAGAGGAAGGTGATATTGCAGGCACTCCTTGCTCAACTTACTAGTAATGGTGGCGCCGGTCGCGGTCGCGCCGTTGGTATTACTCCGCAGGTTACTACTCCGCAGGCTACTACTCCGCAGGTTACTACTCCCCAAGTTACTAATGCTGCTGAAGGGGGGAAGCTCAAAAGAAAGGTGAACAGTCTCCAGCATCGCGACTACAGCAGTGATGACAGTGACAGCCGCAGCAGTGACAACGATTTGTTGGCGTTGATTAGTTAGGAATCGATTACGAATTGAATCGATAGTAGAATCGAATCAATCAATTAGTTAGTAGAATCAAATCGATTGATTAGTTAGTTAGGTAGTTAGTTAGTTCGTTAGTTAAAATAAAAGAATCAATTATTAGTTAAGAAACTCAACAACAACACCAACATTGCTCCAGACAGAAGTTTGGGCTACAAAGGCAATAGAAAAACTCTATTGCAACACCTTAAAAGAGAGATCAAAAACCACTAGAGGTGCGCCGGAGCAAAATTATTCGAACGTGTTGTCGACTGCTCTAAATATGAGTAATCAATCAATCAAATCAATCAATCAAATCGATCGATTGAACAGCTGCTCTAAATATGACTAATCAATCGATCGGGCATGATATGATTAGATACAAGTAATGGATCGATTGTTGCGCTAATTCGTAACTACTATTGATTATTGTCTAATTTGCTAAGAATGATGGACGAATCGATCGATTCAATCGATCGATTTGATGACTCTACTAAAATACGTCGTTTGCGGTTTCAGTTGGTACCAATCCATAGGAAAAGAAACCTTCAGTCCGGCTCATGTAGGTGTTGAGTATGGTGTTGATTCCAACCTTAGCTGTCTGGAAGTTGTACAACAACACGACAAGCTTCAGAATGATCCTCCTGTCTCCTGTTTCTTCCAGCAACATGTTATCTTTGAGTAAAGGGAGCCCACCTTGGATCTGCCACATCCCCCATTCAGACATCTGTCTAACACTAGTTGCTTGTCTGTTCACTGTAATAGCGTTGCAAATGGCACATTGTTTCATTGCTCTGGCCTCTTCGACAGGTGTACCCTCAGGTATTTCTACAGGAGCTGTCGTAGGGTTGTATTGGCTACTTCTAAGAAGATAGTTGTTTGCAGATAACTTGAACGCCAAATCGACAACAACCTTTGCCTTGTACAGCTCATACATAAGCTCCATCTTTTCATAGAGCCCATAGTCATCCTGAGTACTATCATGCCAAGACCCAGGAGCATTCAAGACACAAGCGCAGATCCTCCCATCAGGGCAGAAAAGGAAGACACTATTCACATACGTAGCACAAGTCCAATCATTGTAGTATTGGTTCTGTTTGGTAAAGTCACCAGACTGCTGGATATGCAGTTTAAGCCCCCACACTCTGTGTGGACCAAGCGCTGGATACTTAGCAGCAATAGCATCAATGTATTGTTGTTGAGTCTCTTCTTCATTTGGCAAGCAAACTGTTGCAGTAGGACGGTCTTGTAATGCACGAAGAAGGAGCTTGCATCCAAATTTCAGCCATCTATACATAGGAGAAGATGTAATTCCAAATGCTATAGCAACTGCTCTTGCTGTCGATCCTCTGGTTCGGAACCAGAATAAGATAAGAGCAAGACATCCGGTTGCATGACGCCGACTATAATTATAATGCTTAAACTTCCAAATGGATCCAGTTTTCCCGTCATACATGTATTGATTGTAGAAAGGCTCAAACAAATCTAGGAGCTCCCTGAATACTACATGGTTGACTCCACAGCAATTGAGAAGGGCTTGATCATTGCCGGATCGATAGAGATACATGAAAGCAGATTGACTGTATGGCTTAATTACAATCCTAGGAGCTCTACGATCCCTTCTTTTCTTATCTTCCTCCCCAAGCAGTGGGTTATTGCAATTGGGGGTTAAGTAGTTATCATAGTAGTCTCCAAGCAGTGCTAACTCCAGGGTCGCCATGTTGATTCTCGATTGTTGATTGTAGAGTGTTTTGCAAAAGATTCTTTGCTTTTGTTCTTGCTTTAGAGCACCTTGAGTGTTTTAGTGAGGATAGGAACTTGCTTAAGTGTTTTAGCGAGGATACTATTAGCGGAAATGAGCAGCGCAAATAAGCAAGCCGTATGGTACATGAAAAATTTTGAAATTTTCAACTGCCGGCCAGCCGGCCAAAATAGGCGGGTAGGTGGCGCGGGTAGTGATCAAACAGACAGTTACTGTTTCTTAGTTAGAGATTCCGAATTCCAAATTTACTCAGAGTGAATACTTAATAAAAAATATTAATCCGTTGGATGCGCCAAAAATCTATTCAATCTATTCACTCGTGAATATATTTTTATTACTTTGGTCTTTCATTACTTTATCATTGGTGGGAATCACTCAATAAAAGACCAAAGTTAATAAAAAATATTCATGAGTGAATAGATTGAATAGATTTTTGGCACACCCAACGGATTAATGTTTTTTATTAAATATTCACTCCAAGTGAATATGGAATTCGGAATCCTCAAGTACAAGACAGTAACAACTGTCTGTTTAAGAAAGCACGCCCGGCAAAAGAGGTGCAAGAGGTGCACATGATTGCTGATTTGTGCGTTGGATGACTGAAATATTTGATTTTAGTATGATTTTAAGATTATGTTGGAGTTTATTTGGTGTTTATTCAGTTAATAAAATTTGGCAGTTGATGCAGTCTCGACTGCCAAATTATATTCAGTACTTAATAAATCTATGTACTATGTGAATAGATTTATTAACTTTGGTCGCAAACTTTTGTTTATTTTATTGGTGGGAATCACTCAATTAATACGAACAATGATTTAGAAGATCCAATTGTTAAAGAGATGGAAGATCTGGAGATTTCAAATAATCATGGCACCGACTCAGATATCCCTCTTAACACCGACGATTCGAATTCTCCGATTACTACGAATCCGACAACAATTGAGACTGACGCTTTTTGCAATGGAGTTGTAACCAATTTACATTGAGTACTATACATCCAGTCTGTCAAAAAATGGTTACTAAAAATTATAGAAACCCCGTGTAGGCTCATAAATAACAGTTTACATAACAATTTTGGAGTCAATGGAGAACTCTTTAGAAATACTCCAATTTTTTGGTTATTCCTACAAGTGGAGAACTCTTTAGAAATACTCCAATTTTTGTTTATTCCTACAAAAATCATTTTCGATGTTAATTGGATGTAAATTGGTTTCATTGCGTACAAGTAGTACTATGTTAATTGGATGTAAATTGGTTACAACTCGGTTGCAAAAAGCGTCAGTCTCAATTGTTGTCAGATTTATAGTACCGATATCAATTGTGAAGCAATGGATACTTGTAATCCTGATATTTCAATTGACGACGATTATCAGCATCAGGTTACTTCAAATAGCAGTGTTTGCAACGTCGAATCTGATCCAGATAATCAGAATAATCTTATATCTCCAAATAACAAGATCACAATTAACGTCACGGATAAATACTGTGTGCGGCGTTTGTTGGTCCCAGAAGTTCCACTTGCAGCTGAATCCTATTTTCAAGAAGATGACAGGGCTTAGTTAGATACAGGTGCAGCAAAAGTTTCTCGCACAAACCTCCTGCATGCTTTGCTGCATGATTGCAAGCCCTACACAGAATTCAGAAGATGCCCACTTAGGCTGACAGCTCCACTGATACTGAAGATTTGCTCTTCCTGGATCAACTCGCATCCACAAATGCCATCACGACCATCAGGGACAAATACAGGAAGCTAGTTCAATCTAGAGTTAACAACATTGGGTCCACTGAAGCTTTGCACACTGCTATCCAAAAGCAATTAGCTCCAACTGAAGATTACATGTCTGTTGTTATCCCTCCTACCATTGATATGGCATCCCTCAGAGCCATCACCAAGTTGCACAAAGCTGGCAATGCCAAATTACCAATGGATTAGGAATCACTGCCAAAAGAGTCAATTGAACTGTTAATCAATGCAATTAAATCAAAAGCCACTACTACCAAGGAAGAATCTCTTGGCCGGTCACTGTTAGGCAAGATGATGTTTGCCTGTGTCAGTTGTAGTCCAGATATTGGATATGCAGTGACTCTGATGTCTAAGTACAGCTCCAACCCTACTGCATTCCACCATGCAAGCCTGAAAGGACTACAAGATATTGGGGTATTTGATTCTACAGGCCAAATGCAGAACCAAGTTTGGAAGCTGGGACTTCATATGATGCTATGCAAGATGTAGCACTTCCAAATTATCCTGAAGATATCAAAAAGGCAAATTAATTTGCTTTCTCAATGCTGCATATGGGAATGATCCAAAACACTGAAGATCCATCACAGGTTATGTATTCAAATATGCCGGCGGTGCTATTGTTTACAGGTCCAAGGCACAATCACTTACAGCGCAGAGCTAAACCAAAGCTGAATTCACTGTGACCATAACTGCATCCAAAATGGCTAGGTACCTACAATATATCCTCAAAGAACTGGGATTCATCCAAGTAGGACCCACACCAATCTATGAGGATAATGCCTCTGCTATTGAGATTATTAACGCCCAGAAGCTGACGGAAAGGACCAGGCATATTGAAATTTGGTTCTTTGCAATTCAAGCCTTGAAGCAGAATGGTGAAATCAAAATGATTCATATCCCTGGAGTGATCAATCCTGCGGACGATTTAACCAAGCCATTGGGATGGATTTTGCATGCCCAACATGCAAGATACGTCATGGGCCACTACCCAGGTTAAATCATAACAGAGTTGATATCAAATCAGACAAACACAAGATACACCGACAGTAACAATCCAACGTGTTGGATCAAGGGGTGTGTTGTTGGTCAAAAAATATGGCAACAAAGATACCGTACAAAAAATATGGTACGCACACCAAGAAAATATGGTTGAAACTGAAGGCACCGCCACTACATTGAAATCCACAAGTGGTAAAACCAATCCAATTTAATTCCACGATTAATCAGGTTAAAAGGTTGAATAAGAAACAAGAAAGGTACAAACTATTGTGCCTTAACAAAAAGAGCAATAAGTAAACACTTGGAAGCCCAGAATAAACATAGATTCCGATGTAGAAATTACTTATGCTGCTCAAGAAAAAGCAGTACCAATTTGGAATGGTATCTCATGTATTCCATTAAAAACACAAAGATACGATCAAGCACGAGACCCATCAAATGAATTAGTTAATAACCATGCAAAATACCAATACCACCAACACAAAAGACCACTACCGGAAGGTCAATTCAATATGAAAACAATACAGCAATACAGCAAGGATCGGCACGGCAAATAACATGGCAAGAAGATCTATATCATGCAAATCACAGAGAATCCCGGTACAAGGAAATTACACAGTAAAAAACTGAGAGCGTCACGATGAGCTCATTTCTCAATTATTTTAAACATCATTACTATACCTTTCGGCCGATTTTTGAGTGTACAATTTTTTAAGCCCAACTTCGCCGATCTGCAAACCTGGAGCCAGAGAAAGGAATACTCCAAGAGAACATTCTGGGAGAATACAAAGAATGTTCTGAGGGAATAGGAAGAATGGCTCTTCATATTCCATGAGGAGGAAGAGAACCTGGGATGTTATCATCTTGGGACATCTTTTATCAATTCTTTAATCATTACCGTACATAATTTTATTTTATCATTTTCTAAAACTGTTTCGATAGTTGACACACTGTAATTACATTAAGACTATTTGAAACGTGAGACAAAAAAAATTAACGCTCTATTCCCACAATGTATTCAATACAAAAGACCCTTTGACGTTGCGGAGGATCATGGTTGTCACAAACTAGTTGTGAACTATAACAACAACCGGTCACCAGGTAAGAAAAACATCAGAAGAGTACAGAGATATGAAATAGAGGGAGTGCTGTATACTACATATGTCATTTTTGTCAACACCTGTAATGATCTACTAGAAACACCAGTGAACAGATGGCACGCCCAATGGGGACAATGCCTGTTGCATAGGCCAAGAAAGGTATGGAATGAAATGATTGAAGGCAGAACAATCACACACCCTAGAGAGGGGTTCTGAATGTCTGTCAGAGCATTCATCGGTGCCATCACGCCCAATCTGGACGCCAAGGGAATGCTGATTGCAGCATTCAAGCACAGACAGATGATGAAACCAATGGATTGCTCTGAGCAGGATCACGTCAGCAGGATCAATATTGTCCTTGATTATGTCAACATGTTGCCCAACAACAACAATGGCAACCTCAACGATCAACAGAGAAAGAGAATGTTCTTCCAGTCACATCCAAAATCTTGGCAGGATGCCTACCTCAACACAGCAGTTCAATTTCGAGAGGTTAGCATCTTGGAAATCGGGGACTACTACATGGCACAATGCAAGGATAATACAGACAAGCAGATGAAGAAGGAAAAGAAGGGAAAGGAGAGGAGAAATCAGCAAGGAAGTCGAGGAGGTTGAGGCGGTTGAGGTCGAGGAAGTGGTCAAGGAAACAGTGAGAAGTGTAGAAAGCATCTGCATAGGAGTCACACTTGGGGATGAATACCGGCTTAATCCCAAGAATCAACAACAGGTACCGTATCCACAATACATCAATTTGAGTAGCAACAGTTTGTTGGGAAGATTGTATGTAGGAAATTCCAATGCAGGTAGGTTTCACGGAGGACGATTTGGTGGCCAATTTGGAGGCTGAGGAAGAGGCCACTAAGATGATGGAAGCTACTATTACACAACAAAGCCACGATGCATATTCGAATATCACTGGGACCAAGGCAGCGAGTCATCGCTTCAACCCATATCAAAACCAAAACCAAGAATGACAACACAGTCACTGCATGTTGATCCTGATCACCAGGGCAAAGCATACTTGCAAATACAAACAGAAATACAACCGAGGCCAAGAGCCGCTGTAATCAAATTAGAAGTGATGCGGACGCAACAATGATTAATGACACAACGCCAATAGTGTTTGGTAAAAATCAAAACAATACGAGGGATATCAGCCGATAGACCCTATGTGGCGTTATGTGATTTTGGGAGTACAAGAACCATGCTCAATGTAACTTCCCTGCTGTTTGGAGTGAAACCAAAGCACGTGGGATACAAAGGAATGAATACAACAGCCAATGGCACATTTGATACCTCGCTCGAGGTACACATGAAGGAACTACAGCTACCTGAATTAGATGGATGCAGGGTGAAAGGTATAGGCGCATCCATATTCAATTCACCCACATTGTTGGTACGACGTGATACTGGGCAGAGATTTCCTAGCACTAGCAGGAATATCTATGTGTTTCAAAGAGAAAACGGTAACATAGATGGATACAACAATCCCCATGAAAACCCCGCTAAATATGACAAAAGTGAACAAAGAAGAGGCCAAAGACGCCAAGCTATTCAGCACTGGCTTAGCAATACTGGAAAGGAAATACCAGCAGGTGACTGCATCCGAAGTGGCACAGGCACAGTCACACATGAATCAGGAAGAAAAACAAAAATTTGAAACGATGCTGCAAAGACATGAAATCGTGTTCCATGGTGAATTAGGCTACTATCCACACAGGGAAATCCACATTGAATTGGAAGACGACGCCCATCCTGTTCATATGAAACCGTATCCAATTCCATACCACAGGGAGGAGACATTTTAAAAGAAGCTTGCTAGCTTAGTGAGCAATGGTGTTCTTGAACCCTGTGGCCCTTCCAATTGGGCATTACTCACATTCATCATTCCAAAGAAAGACAATCAAGCTCAATGGGTGTCCAATTTCTGGGAGCTCAACAAGGTTATCAGAAGAAAACCTTTCCCTCTGCTAAGGATACAAGACATTATGAATAGGAGGGGAAAGTATACTACTTACTTCACCAAAACCAACTTATCCATGCAGTATTACTGCTTTCAACTTGACGAGGAAAGCCAAAAACTATGCACAATCACAATGCCATATGGGTTGTTCCAATACAAGAGGTTACCAATGGGGGTAAAAATTGCTGGAGATGTTTCACAGCACATCATGACTGAAATATTCCAAGGCCTTGACTGCACTTGCTACATAGACAATGTGAGGATATGGACCAATCAGCCATTTGGCCATCACCTCCAGTTACTTGACAAGATCCTTTGTCAGTTTGCTGAGAATGGGATGAAGTGCCATCCACTCCAGTTCAACTGGATGGTAAAAGAAACCAACTTCCTGGGACACTGGGTGACGCCTGATGGAATCAAACTTTGGAAGAAAGTAATTGGCGCAGTCCTGAAGATGGAACCACCAACAAATATGATGCAAGCCGGGTCACTGGTAGGCACCATTAACTACTGCAAACCCTTTTGGTCAAGACAGGCACACATGTTAGCCACTCTCATCAACATGACAGACTCCAACAAATTTACTTTAGACGCCACCAAGCAAGAAGCATTTGAAGAAATAAAGGCACTACTAGCAGCGGATGCCACGGATGCTTATCCAGACTGTACCAAGCCTTTCCACATCTATACAGACGCCTCTGACTACCAGCTAGGGGTCGTCATCATCCAGGATGGCTAAGTCATAGCCTATTTTAGCAGGAAAGTATCCAAAGCGCAACAAAACTACATTACAACTGAAAAGGAACTCCTTGCCATCATTTTGATCCTCACAGAATACAGGAAAGTCCTACTGGGAGGTGTACTGTATGTGTACACCGGCCACAAAAACCTCAGGTTCAAGACCTTCTCCATCAAGCGAGTCCTCTGATGGAAGCTCTTCATGTCTGAATTTGATGTCAACCTAGCTCACATTGACAAAACAAAAACAAGAGTACTCTAGTTGATTTCCACGCACTTCACGTCCTAAATGATGATGTCATCATAGGCAACGAAACCTTCACTAGCATTGATGAGAGTAATGAAATGATTGAATACCTACTCAGTCTACTCCCACTGCAGGAGATGTCAAACCCAATCAC
This sequence comes from Pseudo-nitzschia multiseries, assembly GCA_037355745.1. Classification (NCBI taxonomy): domain Eukaryota; phylum Bacillariophyta; class Bacillariophyceae; order Bacillariales; family Bacillariaceae; genus Pseudo-nitzschia; species Pseudo-nitzschia multiseries. The sequence goes on from CM074791.1 coordinate 3,963,502, forward strand.
AGTTACCAACATCCAACACCATCAGAACCAAGATCCACACCTTCAAGCAGATTAGCCTACTTATAAATGGACAGCAACTTGTGGCAACAACCAATGAAAATAATCAAGACCGGAATATTGTTGTACCGGCAACACTCATACAACACGTGATCCATTGTTACCACGTTGTGCTGGGCCATTGTGGCATTCAGCAACTTCATGATACAATCACAGCAAGATTTTATTCACCAACTTTTCAGCAACAGTCCAACCAATACACATGCCCATTGAACTGTCACCAATACAAGGAAGCCTCTACCACCCACCATAGAAGTAGCAGTGGCACCTTGGAATGAAGTATATGTTGATCTTATTGGACCGTGGAAGATTCAAGTAGGAAATCGACAATATGAGTTCAAAGCCTTGACAACAATTGACCCAGTCACCAATCTAGCCAAGATCATCAGAATAAGCAACAAATCAAGACAGCATGTATCAAATCAGTTTGCGAATGAAGTTTGGAAGCTGGGACTTTATGGCGCTATGTGAGAAGCATCTCTTCCAAAATACCCAGAGGACGTTTTTTGATGCAGCATATGGAAATGACCCCAAGCAACAAAGGTTGGCTACAGGTTATGTATTCACTTATGCTGGAGGCGCAATTGTCTACAGGTCCAAGACACAATCACTTACGGTGCAAAGTTCAACCAAGGCAGAATTCATTGCTGCAGTTACAGCCGCAAAAACGGTGAGATATACTATCTCTGTTCAATGCTCAAAGAATTGGGGTTTATCCAAATAGGCCCAACCCCCATCTATGAAGACAATGTGTTGGTGATTAAAATTATTAATGACCAGAAGCTGGCTGAAACAACCAGACATATTGAAATCTGGTTCTTTGCAATTCAAGCCTGGAAACAGAGCAGCGAAATCAAAAAGATTCATAGCCCCAGAGTTATCAGTCCAGCAGATGCTTTAACGAAACCATTGGGATGGATCTTGCACACTTTACATGCAAGATAGATCATGGGACACTACCCAGGTTAAATCGATATCAAATATTTGAAATGGAGATATTGAATCCAAAGAATACAAGATACACCAACAGTAATCCAACAACGTGTTGGATCAAGGGTGTGTCGCCGGTCAAAGAATACGGCAACAAACAACAAAGGCTAAGGCGCAAAATACCGAGCAGCGAAGCAAAGTAAGTACAAAAGTCTGACTGAAAATGGAATGTACCTCCTCCTTGACATATAAAACCATAGTAAGTGGTAAAACAATCTGATTATGTCCATGACTAATCAGGCTAAAAGGCTGAATAAGAAACAAGAAAGGTACAAGCAATTATATCATATAAAGAAGAGCACTAACTAAACACTTGGAATACACATGTAAATTCAAAGGAATGCATATAATTGCCCGTGCAGAAATTATTTATGCTGCTTGTGAAAAGCAGTATCGATTTGGAATGGTATCTCATTTATTACATTAACAACACAACAATATGATGATCAAGCAAGAGACCCGCTGAGTTAATTTATTAACCTTGCAAAAGACCGATACCACTGAAAGACCAAGACAAGGAAGACCAATATAAGGAAGACTGATACAACAATACAATACAGCAGCAGCAATATGGCCATACAGCGCTATGGCAAAGATTGGTACAACCACTGGGGAAAAATACTTCTACCATGTAAAATATAGAGAGCTTCGGTACACAGTGGAAAATACATACATTAGGTAGCAAAACTAAGAGTGTCACGGTGAGCTCACATCTCAATTATTTTAAAGTTTGTTTTACCTTTCAGTCAATTTTTGAGTGTACAACACCAGAAATGCCTCCTTTTCTGTCCCTCCCCACAGGCCCTATCATCACATGCTTCGTTGATGCTGCATATGGCAACATCTGCCCCACTGTAAATCCACTTCCAGTATATCCATCCTTCTTGCCAATACTGTCATCATATACAAGTTGAAGACACAGACACAAACAGCTCTCAGCTCCACTGAAGCAGAATTCTGCACTACCACCTTTGCTGCCAAGTTTGTCCTCTACCCTCGCTCTGTCCTTGCTGAATCTTGGCTACCCTCAACATTCCCTGACCACCATCTATGATGACAATGAATCTTGCATCAAAATGATTAACAAAATGTTCTCCTACTGAACGCTTCTGTCACAGCCTTATCCCATACTTTGCCATCCACCAATGGAAACAACGCGGTCTTGTCAAACTGACCTTTATTGAAGGCAAAATCAACCCTGTGGAAGCTCTCACCAAACCTCTTGCTTTGGTCCTTCACAGCTGACATGCCCATCGGCTTATGGGACACTTTCCTCTCTGCTGTCCTTTTCCACTCCCTTTGTCCTCCTCCTCCTTCTTTGTGATCTTCCATTTCCCATTCCAGATAAGGGGAGGGTGTTGTCCACATGACACTTTTTCGCTCTGTGTGTGTACATACGATACATATATATATCTCATATGTGCCATCGGTATGATAGACTCCTTTTCACAATGGAACACTTCTCTCCTTAATGGAACACATTTAGCTTAGTTCGATGGATATCAGTAAGATGCTCCATCAGCTCACTTTCTATTATAACATCAGATTACATCGTACAGAGTCACTCCCACAAAAGGATGGTTTACAAGGCCTTCTTGATGGTTGACGAAGAATGGTTCGTGGTGCAGTTGTGTTCGTTCATGGTCAATGGGTCACCCAAAATGTTTTTCTACGAATGAATTGTATTTTCACCAGAAGTGATTACGAGTACCAAAATAGTACCTATTTCTCTCGAAGCGGGGATTATTGATTTTCTGTTCGTAGCGACTGAGACAAGAGGAGGAGGCGTTATTCAATGGAACATGCTTGCGTTACAGTATCGTACAGTGCAGCTAGATTAGGAGACCACATAAGGCATTTTGTTGCTGTCCAATTATCTTCGAGTGAGGAATACTTGAGGTGAAATGAATTGTTTATTGAATAATCCGCATCGAGATGCGTGCATCATTTCTTTCTCACTCTCTTAGATGCAGAGTCTGGGCTTTTAACACCGCCATCAGAGGTACCGCCATCAGAGGTAGAATTGGTTTTTCTCCTCTTTTTCTTTCCCTCCCGACGTGCCGCGGTTTCCTTGTCCTTTTCTATTGTCGACTGTACTTTCTTTCTCTTGGCTGGATCGACGCTTCCTGGGGACGACTTGGCTGCCTGCAGTGCGCTCTTGTCTACTGTAGGGTTACTGGTAGATTTCGTTGTTGTTTTTGTCCCTGCGGTAGCTTTCGTCGATTTCATGGTTTTCGCCAAGACTCGTTTGATGTTGTTTAGGTCTTTCCGAAGTGGATCGTCTGAATTCCTTCCCTGATCGAGTCCTCTCAATCGAGCTCCCATATATCTCATCATTCCTATCGATAGAGCCACGGAAGCCTGAGCACGACCGGTTTGTTCCCCGAATGCGTCATTTGTGAGTCGCTGGAGGACAGGCGCGAGTCGTTCTTTGATGACAAGCACCGCTTCCTTGCTTTTCTCCAACGCTGTGAGGGATTTCGACGTCGCCATGCCTGCGTAAACAAGAAGTGTGCGAGGAGGACGCTGTGATCGGTGTTGGATCTTTTTTGGTTTCCGGGTGATTGGAGGGGAGTCCGATCCGCTTCTGGAGGACGTGCGTGATCGCGCTCAGCGTTTCATCAAGAGTTTCACCAAGCCCCATAGTATCTCCAAAAAGTCGTTCATGGGGTGGAAAAAAAAATGTGTTGGTCGTGATGTACCCGTCCCACATTCATGATGTTTTGCCAATCTCCAAACCGAAGGATGAGCAGACAGACCACGTTCACGGCCGGGTCCTGAACGGTTTAAAAGGAACCGGTTCCTTATTGTACTAAGTTAGGTTTTTACGCAAGTCAAAAACAAAAAAATAGCGGAAAACTACAGAATATCCAGATTTTTTGATGTAGTCTATCTCAGCAGTTAAAGATCAGATGTGAGCCTGGTTTCTTGCACACAATACATAAACACACCCATCTAAATATACCATACATCATATAGTAGTCCAGGATACTTGATTGAACACCAATATTGCATTCAGCAGTTCATATAGAATGTTTTTAGCGTAGTGCCTGAGGAGCCTGGTGTACTACTACCGGTATTTGGTGAAGTCATAACTTTAGTTCTAAAAGGAGTTAGACAAAATCTGAGGTATCAAACTTCATCTTCAAGTTTTAGAGACTTAATTTGAGCTATTTATCAATACAATGGAGTAGCAGGAGGATGTGTGCTAGACTAATTAGAATGTCACTTTGGTAACCACCACCTCTTGAATTTGTGTGAAAACAGCAGCAATCTTTGATGAGGCCATAACTTTGGTTCTAGAATGAGTTAGATCAAGTCTGAGGTATCAAAGTCCATCTGCATGAACAAAAAATGAAGTCCGAGCCCTCTATCGATTCAATGGAGCATTGGGAATGTGGGATTGACTCTCTAAGATGTAATCTGATGTTAAAATAGTAGAAAGTGAGAGGATGATGGAGCATCTTACTGATGTCCATCGAACTAAGCTAAGCGTGTTCCATCAAGGAATGTAGTGTTCCATGAAGAAATGAAACATGTTGGAGGTACGTATGATATGTATGTATCTATCATATGTATGAATGTAGTGGGTGAAAGTGAGAAAGTGTCCTACGGACAGCACCTTCCCCTGATCTGGAATGGGAAATGAAAGATCACAAAGAAGAAGAAGGAGAACACAGAGAGTGGAAATGGATATCAGAGAGAAAGTGTAACATGAGGCAGTGAGCATAACAGCTGTGAAGGACCCAAGCAAGAGGTTTGGTGAGAGCACCGGCAGGGTTGATTTTTCCTTCAATAAAGGTTAGGTAGATGAGGTCATGTTCTGTCCATTCGTGTACGGCAGAGTAAGGGACGATAAGGATGTGACAAAAATGTTTGGTAGGGCATGAGTTGTTGGTCAGTTTTATACATACAGGATCCAAGACTTGTTGTCGTTGTAGATAGTGGTCAGGGAGTGTTGAGGTATCTAGGTCAGCAAGTAGTACAGATTGGAGGTAGTAGAGGACAAGTTTGGCAGCGGAGACAGCAGTGTAGAATTTTGCTTCAGTGGAGCTAAGGGTAGTTTGTGTCTTTGTTTTTGATTTGTAGATGATGACAGCATTGGCAAGGAGGATGGGAATCCTGGAGGTGGATTTATGGCATGGGCAGGCATTGACACAAGCAGCATCAAAGAAGCATGTGACGATGGGACCTGTGGGTAGGGAAGGAAAGGTACCAGTAGGTAGTTCAGGAGGAAATGGTATAGGTGAGTCAGAGAAGGTGCCCACAGGAGGGAGGTCAGTATGTGGTTCCATGGTGGATTGTTGGTATTGGGGACCCCAATGTTTGGTGCAGCAAAGGTAAAATGCAATGCCCTTGATGTATTTATAATGGATAGGAGCGGGCGGGGTGGAGAATTTGGAAAGGTTGGAAAGTGAAAAGCCAATGTCTGGGCAACAGGTAGTGTAGGCATAGCAAAGTTCACCAGGGAGTGTGCAATAGGAGAAGCCATGGGTGGTTTGGGGGTGGAGGTGTTCATTGGTGCCTTCAAGGGGGCCAGGGTTGATGTAGATATAATTAAGTGCTTTATCAGGAAGTGGTGGTGTCGGGTGACTTTGTTGGAGTTCAGTATTCGTTGCATCTGTCCATCCATGGGTGCAGACAAGGCAATCTATATAGCCATGGCAGGTGATTTCAATGTAGGTTTGTGTTTGAAGAATGTCAACACCATTGTAGGATGTTGCAAGTCCAAGATATTTGAAGGGTGAAGCATGTTTGCTGGTATGTTGGAGACATTTGCCAATGATGTTGTAGATCTTGATGGTGGTAGTTTCATTATTGCATGAGATGAGGAATTTGTCAACTTGACATAGGAGGAGGATTTTGTTGTTGTCAAAGGTTGTTTGGTACTAGATGTATTTGTTGTGTACTGTTGATTTGAAGTTGAGTTCTGAAGATGTGAGGATATGGTTGATGTGTTCTTCCCAAAGGCGGCCAGATTCAGGGTGGCCTTGTAGGGAATTTTGGACAGGGAAGACGAGGGAATGGGCAATTGGTGAGTTGTATTTCATTTTTACCAGTCAGTGTAGGCTTTGTCAATAGAGGAGCCATATGTTGGTACATCAGGTGCTGGGGAGTGTACAAAGGCATCTGTGACGTCGCCTGCAAACAGTTTGTTGTTATGGATAGTAGAAAGGACAAGGACGAGATGCTGGATGGATTGTTCAACACGAGAGGAGTAGGCATTGGTCATGGTGTGGAGTAATGGGGCGGGGCGTTTGGAGCCATTGCAGCAGTTGTGAGATTGTTGTTCAACCAATTTGCAGATAGCATATTGCCAATGGGGACGGAGAAGGATGGCCCCTTTTGGGAGAGGAGTGGGGGTATCATACATTCCAAGTTTGGGGAAATGGTCAAATTGTTTGTGTTTGGCATCACGTCATTCAGAACAGTTGTCTTGTTTGGCAGGTGTGATGTTGGTTGAGCCAATTGTATTGTGTATTGCGTCCGATAACTGTCCCGCGACCGTTTTTTTTTTTGTCGCAAGGTGCTTTTGCGAACCTTGCTTGTGTGTAATTTTAAACAAGCCCCCCCTGTGATACAGTAGCTTTGTATCAAGCTCATTTTCCTAACTCTCAATCCCTGGTTCGCGATTATTTTTTTCCTTGGGTCATGAATAATTATTATTAATTTTTAGTATAACCAACCCGTACAATTAAAGACTTGTGTTCGCGACACACACCCACTAAAATTAAATACGCAAGGTCATGACTCACAACCAGTAAAATTTAACATTAGTGCTTGCAGCACATCACCCTTAAAATTTATCTCCATTGCTTGTGACACACTACCCTTATAATTTAATAATTGGGCTTGTGACACACTACCCTTAAAATTTATCTCCGTTGCTCGCGATACACAACCAGTAGAATTTAACATTAGTGCTCGCGACACACAACCCTTAAAATGTATCTCCATTGCTTGCGGCACACTACCCATAATTTAACACTTGGGCTCGCGACACACAACCCTTAAAATCTAACACCATTGCTTGCCACTACCTAACACTACAGTTGAATTATTTGGGCCAAGAATTTGTCTAGTAGTATTATATGCAAAATATGTATGATAGGTATGAGTACTTCTTTTCATACATTTTAGTCATTTGTGTCACACAATCTACTATTTGCAACCATGGTATGCAATGTATTTATAATATGTACCTTTTACCGTCATCACTCTCCCAAAGATTTACCCGTGTCGTAGGTGTGAACCAACACGCGTCAAATTAGTTAATTGACTGACACAATGAACACTAACAATTCTGAAAACAATGCCTAAACTTCCTCCAATTGGCCAAGCAATTGCATCAATATAGGATCAATATAGTTGTCATCCTCATTTTCCTCTTCAGCAAGACTACTGGCAACAGTGCCACCATCTTTTGATACAGTAGGGCTTTTTTCTGACTTGAATCTTTCCAGCATCATTTTCTCCAAATTTTGACCCGTTTCTGGATCTTCTCTTAACATTTGTACCTTCTTGCACAATCTAGCAAACACTTGCCGTCCTTTTTTGTCCCATCCATCTGCACTTCCACTCTTCAAATCACAATATTTTTTTCTCGTGTTTTTGTTGTTGTTGTTGTTTGTGTCGCGTATGTTCCATCAAGTTTCCTTTGCTTCTGTTTTTCCTAATTGCTGTACTCGTTGTCAATTATCATTAGGGCAAAAGCCTCATCCGTAATAGAAAAGATGTCACTAATAAGCTCCTTTGCCTTCCTCAGCTTAAAGTTTGTCTTCACCAGATTAATGGCAGACAGGATTCTTGTCACAAAATAATAAAAGTCTTCATTATCCACATTTCCATATCGCCGGTACTCGTTGGCCGTAATTTCCACCAAGTCTGGATTCAGAGCTACAGTACCAGGGAATGATGCTGGCACTTTTGCCTTTTCACTATCAGCTGCGGTGATGACAACAAATGGCAGTATGGTATCGTAGTATGGTGGGGTTAGTAGTACGTTGGACGTAGGCACATACGGAAGAATGTCAACAGCACAAGAATTTCCGTCCGATTGAACCATTACGCTGACACTTACCAAACCAATTTTTTCTTGCCAATGTTTGATTATTATGCCTCAATTTTGCCAGGGCTCTAGGTACCACATTATCAAAATAGTCACAGAATTCCTTAACGGTCATATCTTTCGTAACGGAGATGCGACCCTCATGGATTCCTTGCACCATTATTTTTTTGGACAGTTCTTTTGACAACAGAAATTTCATGCCACCATACCATTTCTCCTTTACATAGGCTCTCACCTGTCCTTCAATTGCATCTTTATGTGTTTTCATCAGTTTCATAGTATCCATTGACATATGTATACTTCCATAACTCAATGTACTCACTTTATCAATGCTAATGCTGCTCCGCAATGTTTTCAATGGAACCGTGTCGGTTGTTTTTGCAGTATCCTCTTTAGAATTCTCTCCCTTCTTACTATCACTCACCATTCTCGGCATCTTCTCTAGTAGATCAGGTTTCTTACTCAAATTTTCTGTTAGCATTTTCACCATGAAGGTCACGTTGGTCTTTTTCTGTTGTGTGCCGTCCGTAGTATTTTTTTCTCTTGTCCCTTGGATATTTACAATACTATCTGTATTCTTGTTGCATCTCCCAACATTGTCTTCACTAACCAAACTTGAATCACTGTCACTGTCACTTTCACTGTCACTGTTGCTGTCCATGATGCTGATGTTTTCAGCTTTTCTTTTTAGTGGTGTCTCTCTTTCCGCAGCAGTGGTGCTTTCTTGTGTTGTTGCAGCCGTCGTGGTCTTCTTGGTGGGCATGGTGGCAATGCTTGTATTTTTGGTAGTATCTCTAGTGTCTCTGTCCCTGGCTGCGTTTGCCATAGCTTCTATTTTCTTTTCTTGCAAATGTGTTACTTTTGGCCTGGGGAGCTTTGACCATTTTTGTTTCAGCATTTTGAATTGAGATTTTTCCAATCATCGGTGTTTTTGGCAATTTTGTGAATTTTTATCATGCCTTGTTTTTGCAGCGATTGTATGAATTCAGCAATTTGCATTACATTTCTCTTTGTGGAAGCGGGCTTGTGAGCGCGGGCCAACCAAAAAGAACTGTCCGCTAGCTGTGCCAATTTTTTTCACTACATTCACTACTTATTTCAATACTACTAGATTCCACGATAACAATGTACTGATGTACGTAGAAATTCTACCAAATGATGTGACACCCACACCCTATTTTTCCTCAAGTCCAGGAAAAGAATTAGCTCATTAGGTGGTGACACACAATCTATCAAAGATTAGTACTCATTTCTGTTCCTTTCATCTTTCATCTTATCCATAACAGGAACAATGCTCATGGACAATTCACAAAAAAGGTATTGTTATTTTCCAATTTGTAATTGCAAATTAGTGTGTATTTGTCCTCCAAATACACAACACAAATTCACTCCTAATCTGGTGACACAGAAACTATCACTGGCAACTCTCTTCTATTTCTTTCATCATGAATCTTATGCATAACAGGGTTCATGTTCATGGACAAATCACACCAAATGTCTTTATTTTATATTTGTTATTACTTATTAGTGTTTATTTTTCCTCCAAATCAACATCACAAATGCACCCAATAGGCGGTGACACACTAGCTATCAAAGAGGGATAACTCACTTTTTGTTCCTTTCATGATTCATTTTATCCATGTTAACATGAAAAATATGCATGGTCAAATCAGAAAATATGTCTTATTTTCTAATTTCTAATTGCAAATTATTGTGTATTCTTGTTTTTCCCAATCCATGACACGAAATCACTCATTGTGTGGTGGCACACGACCAACTACTACCAAAGATAAATCACTTCTGTTTCTTTCATGATTCATCTTATCCATAACAGGAACAATATTCATGGACTCATCTCAACAAATATCTGATTTTTTATTTTCTAATTGCAGATTAGTGTGTATTATTCCTCCAAATCCAGGACCCAAATGCACTCATTAGGTGGTGACACACAAACCATCACACATAGCTAACTTCTGTTTCTTTCCTCATTCATCTTATCCGTAACAGGAACAATATTCATTGACTAATCACCAATAATATCTGATTTTTTAATTTCTAATTGCAAATTAGTGTGTATTTTTCCTCCAAATCCAGTACCCAAATGCACTCATAAGGTGGTGACACACAAAATATCAAAGATAACTCACTCCTGTTTCTTTCCTCATTCAACTTATCCATAATAGGAACAATATTCATGGACTAATCACCAAATATATCTGATTTTCTAATTTCTAATTGCAGATTAGTGTGTATTTTTCCTCCAAATTTCCAGCATTCTGGTGGTAAAAGTTGTTCCCAATATGCATTTGATGAGTCATGAGAAATATATTCATGGCTTGGATTGGATACTTTGGGAGTCATTACCCAATAAGTCAGTTTGTGCCCCGGATTTGCACCTAAAATACCCTCATGTTTGCCATTTGGAGAGACAAACCACAACATTTCTGGCATTCTGTGGGGCAAAGTTGTTCCCAATATGCATTTGATGAGTCATGATAAATGTATTCATGGCTTGGACCAGATACTTTGGGAGTCATTACCCAATAAGTCAGTTTGTGCCCTGGAATTGCACCAAAAATACCCTCTTGTGTGCCAGGGGGGAAAGAATTTGTGAGCATTGTGGACTGCTCACAAATTCTTTTCCCCCCTGGTACCATGTACAATGTATACTACTGCCGTCAATTGCTACGCAAAGTCGTTACCAGAATTTATCTAGTACAGAAATTGTGTAGAAAACTACTGTCGTAGATTTCTATGCAAATTCGTTACCAGAAATTATCTAGTACAAAAACTGTGTAGAAAACTACTGCCGTAGATTTCTACACAAATTCGTTACCAGAAATTATCTAGTACGAAAACTGTGTAGAAAACTACTGCCGTAGATTTCTTCGCAAATTCATAACCAGTAAAATCACCGTCACACATGTGGTACGTACCACCGGTACATGAAAGATCTCACTGTATCACAAGTTGAGAACGTTAATTCCAAATAAGGGCTATATTCTTTATTATTCTATATTCAAAACGCGCGCGCTGCGTGATATTATTCACTTAACTTTCTCAACTTAATTAAGAAAATCAAATTATTCTTTATTATTCTATATTCAGTGAATTAGATCTCATAGGTTAAGTATACACACACACAGTGAAAAGTAAAAATCACACTGTAAACACTGTAAAATCACTTTTTGCTGTGTGTTTGTGTGTGAGAGATTTTTTTTGTCGCGACCCAAAAAAATACTCTTTCCATTCATAAATTTGAAAGACCTTCCCTCCTGACTTATCTGAGTAGAGTTGCTTTAGGCACTCCGTCTGAGAACGTGGGATTCCACTTAATCCAATGGTCATACCATGATCGTTGATCAGCATTAGGCAGGTAATCCGTGCTCACCTATTTTAGTCCGAATTAACAGCCTTGTACTGCAAAAGAAGTAGAAAGCTTTGGACGAGAGAGTATTTGCTGGAAAGAGACGTCTCGAAAGCAAAAAATCTGCATCCCTTGCAATCTATATCAACAGGAACTTGCTACTGTTGTTCGTGACATAGGAGTTAGAAGTCTTCAAATCAACGACAGATTCCCTGGAGGTACAGTGACGACCACGACCACGACAACAACAACAACAACAAGTCGATGGTGGAAAGGAAGCGTGAGGACAACATCATCGACAGCAGTCTGGCAACACAAATCCACGGCGGCGGCAGCAGCAGCAACAACAACACAACGACAACGTGAAGGGACGACAAGAAGGGCGACATGAACTGGCAGCAAAAAGAACAACGTGAGATAGATGGACAATGATGCCTACATCCTACACTGCTAATGATTTATTCCTCACTTCTGTTCTTCTTCTTATTTTCATAGGGCCGGAACAACGATCATCAGAACAACGGATTGGAACTACAGAACAAAACAACGGCAACACGAATCGCTGAATTGACTCGAAGGAACATCAACCCAAAGGAAAATCGACCCAAAGGAACATCGACCCAAAGGCAACACCGAATCGAATGCAACACTGAATCGAATGCAACACCAAGAACAAAGGTAACACGAGTCGGCCACCACACTACCGGCAACATGGCAACGGTTAGCATGTAAATTATATTAATCTGTTGTTATTATTTATTCTACATTGATAGATACTCACCCAATTTTGTTCAATTGTCTGTTCATGTTGAGTCGGTTCCTTCTAATCCGCTCAATGGATCAATACAAAACTTGGTTGGCGTCTTCTCATATAAAAGAGGCCTCTGCAATATTGTTGCCCTTGGTGCCGTCATTCCAGAGATATTTACCCTCACTGTTATTTGGGTTGCTTCCTTGAAATACAACCAAATTTGTCACTATGCGATGTTGAGTCCGTTTCTTCTAATCCGCTCAATGCGTCTCCTCATATATGTAATGAAGAGGCCCCTGCAATATCGTTGCTGTTGGTGCCGTTGTTATAGAGATATCTGCTGTTGCCGTTATTTGGGTTGCTTCCTTGAAATACAATCAAATTTGTCACTATGCGACGTTGAGTCTGTTCCTTCTAATCCGCTCAATGGATCAATACAAAACTTGGTCGGCGTCTCCTCATATATGTAATGAAGAGGCCCCTGCAATATCCTCGTTGCTGTTGGTGCCTTCGTTCCAGAGATATCTACCCTCACTGTTATTTGGGTTGCTTCCTTGAAATACAACCAAATTTGTCACTATGCGATGTTGAGTCCGTTCCTTCTAATCCGCTCAATGGATCTATACAAAACTTGGTCGGCGTCTCCTCATATATGTAATGAAGAGGCCCCTGCAATATCCTCGTTGCTGTTGGTGCCTTTGTTCCAGAGATATCTACCCTCACTGTTATTTGGGTTGCTTCCTTCTTGAAATACAACCAAATCTGTCACTATGCGATGTTGAGTCTGTTCCTTCTAATCCGCTCAATGGATCTATACAAAACTTGGTCGGCGTCTCCTCATATATGTAATGAAGAGGCCCCTGCAATATCCTTGTTGCTGTTGGTGCCTTCGTTCCAGAGATATCTACCCTCACTGTTATTTGGGTTGCTTCCTTCTTGAAATACAACCAAATTTGTCACTATGCGATGTTGAGTCCGTTCCTTCTAATCCGCTCAATGGATCTATACAAAACTTGGTCGGCGTCTCCTCATATATGTAATGAAGAGGCCCCTGCAATATCGTTGCTGTTGGTGCCGTTGTTCTAGAGATATTGGCTGTCGCCGTTATTCTTTGGGTTGCTTCCTTGAAATACAACCAAATTTGTCACTCTGCAATGTTGAGTCTGTTCCTTCTAATCTGCTCAATGGATCAATAGGAAACTTGCAGGCCTCGTCCTTCTTGATATAATAAAGAGGCCCCTGCAATATCGTTGCCATCAGTGCCTTCAGTATGGAGATATTACTACTATTTACCGTTTTTTTCCTTGTTTCCCTTCAAAATGGACCTCATGTGTCCAAAGCTTTGCCAGTTAGATACTTCCAATCCACTCAATCAATCAATTTGAAACTTGTAGGCCTCGTCCTTCTTGATATAATGAAGGGATCCCTGCAATATCCCTGGCATCAGTGACTTCAGTATGGATATATCTGCTGTCGCTGTTATTTGGAGGGTTTGTGTGTTTTCTGCGGTGTTGAAAAAACGGATTTGGAGTTTCTGCTTGGCCCTCCCATCTGAATAGCCATCCAAATAGTAGCCATTGGATAGCCCTTCGATTGCCATTCCCAGTCAGCAAATCAGTAGAGTAACATGCTGGCATTCAAACCTGGTAGGGTTTGTACATGTCTGCCTCCATTCTCTCCTTTATCCAAGGGGAAAGAGATGGGTTGGAGTAGGGCCCGTAGTTGTCGTTGTCTTTGCCGTTTGAATACCCTTCCCGATCAAAAATGAAGAAGAGTAACGTGAAGGTATTTGAGTTGGTGTCATTTTGTACTATTTGTATGGTGGCGAACCTTCATGGTCTGTTCTAGTGAGGGAGAAACAGAAGGGTTGTTGCAGGGTCGTCAAAATGGAAGTTAATGACATCGGTGATTTCGATGATCGGAATTCCTATAAAAAATAAATAATGTCTATGAGGGTTTTTCTGCTGTGTTTGCACCAGGGTGTTTTTACTGGTTCTTTTTTGAAGAGATTTCAGTGTACAGAGCACACACATGCTCATTACCCGTAGACTTGTACATGGTTTTTGGACTGTGTATTTATTGTGGTATTTTGTACACAGTGTGGAACGTGGCAACGGAGCAAATAAACACTTCTTAAAATAATTTTATTTCATATCTTGGGTTAAGGTTAGGAAGTTTGGTAGCAAGAATTAGATTTTTCAAATCAAGTTAGTCAAAATTGAGAGATCAAGGGACATTTTTAGTCCTCGGGGAGAGTTTTTGTCGCAACCTTAGGGGGGTTGAAACTCTTCACCACAAAATCTTGTGAATTTAAAAAATTGCCCTTGTGCATCACAAAACCAGGGTTGATTTTATCAAAATATAGCTTGCAAGGGGTCGCGTTGGGTCGCGTCACAGTTATCGGACGTGATGTATATTTTTTGGAGCATATCATGGGGAATAGCTGTCTTAGAAGTGTCAAGGGTGGTGCAGAGTGTGGTAATGACAAAAATGGCAAGGTAGTCAATGGAGAGAGAGTTTGGGTTGGTGAGAGAGTCGGGTTAAACATATTATGTTTGGCATGGTTATGCCATAGGTTTTTGTTTCCTGGACAGTTTGTCCTCAATGCCAAAAATACCTCTGGATGTTGTGACTTTGTGTTTGCAAATATCTGCAAAGATTTTGAGGGCATTATCTTTTGTAAAGACAGGGGTATTACTGATTGATATGATCAATCGTGAGCGTTGGAATATCACACTCTTCTCCTTCTCGTAAAAGTTTCGATTGGTGGCACAGAATTTTGTTAGTCGTGTGCGACCAGTATTCCTTTGATAAGAAAATTTTAATTGGTGTGATATGGTTTTAGGTTTTGAATATTCATACGTTGGATAACGTGATTTCCTAAGAGGAAGGAAACTGTACCATTGGTGTGAATTTGCTGGATAGTGTACGGGCCCTTGCTTCTTGCATCAAAAGCTCCAGGAATGAGCTTTTCATTTTTCACCATAATTTGGTCTCCTACACTGTAATCATGAATCTTCTTGCGGCTGTTCTCTTTCATTGCATTCTTGTCTATCTGAGCCTGGCGTTTGTTTCTGACCATGGCCAAGTTGGTGATTACAGGGATTGGTCGGAACATGTCTCTGTGGAATACAAGGGCTCCAGTCATCATTCCAAACGTTTTGTTGATGGTTGATCTAACAGCAAATTGAGCAGAAGCAAAGACACTATCGATGATGTTGGTGGCTTACTGAAGAGTTTGTGGAGGATTGGTATTGAGCTCAGTTTGCATTGCTGATTTCATGGTGTCATGGACCCTTTCAAGTACTGCATTGGATTGAGGGTTGCGGACAGAGCAAACCTTGGCTTTGATTCCAAGGTTGGCGAGATGGAGTTGGAAGTCATTACTCATGAAGTTGGTTCCTTGATCAATGATGCAATTTACTGGTTTGGGATATCGGGAGAGCCGGCCATTGTCAAGGGCATGGACTGCCATGAGGCCGGTTGGGTTTACCTGTGGGGCTCGGATTATTACAAGGAGATTGGTGCACATATCCATGATGGTGAAGCCATTGAAGGAGACAGTTCCATGGCCAGGGATCTTGATTTTCCAGGGACCGACTCCATCAATTGCGATAGTATCCCAAGGAACGTACTGGTGTTCTTTGGTTGGGAGTTGTCCATGGCTTTGGTGGTTATTCTTGTATCTTTGGCAAGCATCACAGGAGCAACAGAAGGAATTGATTTGGTCTTTCAAGTTTGGAGCGTATACAAATTGGTTAATGGTTCGATACAATTGTTCTGCGCCGGCATGGCCAAGCACATGATGGTAATATTTGATTGTGGCTTGTACTTGGTTTGGAGTGAGTACAATTTTCTTTTGGCAACCATTGGATTCGACAACTCGCAAGTCAGTGCCATTGAAGTTTTCAATTGTGTACCAAGGATTGGTAGAGATATCTACATTGGCAGCTTGGTCTTGGGCAAGTTGGTCGAACGCTAAGTGGTACATGGGGATATCTTCTGGGTAGTTAAGAAACAGTTCGGAAAGAGAGAGAATATCGTCGTCTGTTGGGTCGAGCGTTGAAGTTGAGGATGGAGGAAGATCTGAGTCCGAGTCCCAAGGATCATCCATTGGATCAGGAGTGGGAGTTGGAGCTGAGGATTCCTTCTTTTTCTCTGGAGTGTCTTGCTGGAGAGGGAGCCTTGAGAGGGCATCAGCAATGACATTGTCTTTGCCTTTGATATAACGGAAGATGGGGGAGAATTGTTCAAGGAGCATTTGCCAAGTCATAATCTGGTGGCTGGTGAGGTTTTGGCGGATAAGCTTGATGTGGTCGGTATACACAATAAATTTAGCACCCCAAAGAATGGGTCTAAATTCCTTGAAGACTTCTACAACGCAGAGCATCTCTTTATTGATCATTGGGTATTTACATTGAGCGCTGTTGAGTTTTCCGGAGAAGCAGAGGATAATCTTGCCATCTTGGAGGACAACATCTCCGAGTTGGTAATCAGAAGTGTCAGTATAGATATGGAAGGGCTTGTTTGGATCAGGGAAGGCAAGTAGGATATCTTTTGCAATGAGGGCCTTGTCTTTGTTGAAAGCCTCAATAAGCTCAGGAGTTGGAGATATCTTGCCTTTGGCTCTTCCAGAGAGGTCGGTGAGTGGTGCAAGGACTTCAGCGCGCTTTGGATAGAAGTTACGGTAGAAGTTAATCATCCCAACAAAGGATTGAAGTTGGATTGTTGTTGAGGGAAAAGCTAGTTTCAGGATGGGAGCTATCTTGTTTGGATTAGGTCTGATTTCATCTTGGGAGATAATGTGGCCAAGCCACGGCGCTTGTGATTGAAACCAGTGGCATTTGGAGGGCTTGACCGAGAAGTTGTGGGCCTTGAGTAAGGAGAGGACAGAGGAGACCGGCTTGCAATGGAAATCAAGGGTGTCAGAGAAGATTCCAATATCATTGATATATACTTCAATATCCTTGAGGTGGAGGAGCATCTGTTCCATACAGCCTTGGGCCCAGCTTGGAGAGTTGAGAAAGCCCATTGGCAATCGGAGGAGCCTGAATTTTCCAAATGGCGTAACAAGGACACAGAGCCAAGTGGAGGCTTCATCAAGTTTGAAGGTATGGAACTGCATGCTGACATCAATAAGGGTCACATATTTGAAGTCTCTTCTTTGGTGGAGGATGTCTTGGAGTTTTGGTATTGGATAGTGGAGCTTTTTGGTGACCTTGTTGAGTTCTCAAAAGTTGCTGATGAGCCTACAGGAGCCATCTGGTTTTGGAGCTACAAAGGTTGGCATTCCCCATTCAGTGGCATAGCAGCGTTCAAGGATGCCAAGTTTGACTTGCCTATCAATTTCCTTCTTCACAGCTTCCTGTTGGTGGAATGGAATTGGATACGGCTGTTTGACATGAAACGGAGTTGTACCTTCTTGCTGGAGATCGATGTGGAACTGTTGATTAGGGAATATGCCTAATTCCTTGTCATTCAAGCCTTCAAAAAGTTCTTCATTTTGGAGCAGTATTGGTAATAGGGCTTGTTTCTCATGGTAGGAGAGATAGGTTTGTTCGGTGACTAACTTGTGGAGGTCTGTCTTCTCATACTTGGTGGTGCCATCTTTATAAGATTGTTGGATTGCTTGGGTGGAATAGCTTTCTGCTACAGCATTTGGTTCTGCAGACATGACCTTGTGGAGCAAGGCCTTGTTGTCAAAGTAATTGCAAGGATGGAAGTCCATTGTCTTCTCATACCATTCTATGGTGCAAGTTTCAAAGTCCATCTT
Organism: Pseudo-nitzschia multiseries; assembly: GCA_037355745.1. Classification (NCBI taxonomy): domain Eukaryota; phylum Bacillariophyta; class Bacillariophyceae; order Bacillariales; family Bacillariaceae; genus Pseudo-nitzschia; species Pseudo-nitzschia multiseries. The sequence goes on from CM074791.1 coordinate 3,981,512, forward strand.
CATTCCAAGATCTCTCATGGTTTTCCTGCCAATGAGGAGATGGTAGTTGATATTCTGAGCGGCTACAAAGCACTTGATTTTTAGGACCTTCATGGAGTAGGATAGTTCCAGAAACATGGTGTTCTCCAAGATTACATAGTGGTTGCAAGTGGTTTTCCTATTGGTGGTTTGCATTTGAATCGGTTGGTCGAGTAGGCGTTTCTTGATTCCAGAAGGGATTGCTGATTCCATGAGGAGATTGTCGGTGGACTCGGAATCAAAGAGGGTTTTCAAGTAGTACTTGCCGGGGGATCCATTGATGGAGTTGCAGGCACTTGCTGTGGTTGGAGCATGGTCGACATCGGTGTTGCTGGGAGCAACATCTTGCTTGTTGTTGTCGGAATCAATGTTTTTGGTGGGGAATCTTTGAAGATCTGTGTTGTAATATTCTTCATCAATGTCCATATCTACATGGAAGAGGTCTGGCCAAGGGGTTGCCGGGATGGTTTCTTCTGGTTCATTGATGAAGATACACATGTGTTGTTCGAATTCATGGAAGCTACTGCCATGTGAAGACAAGATAGTGGATCGATTGCTGTTGTTGTTGGAACTGTGATCATTCACATGCGAGTCAGTATTGTCTCTATTGTTCTTATTGGACTGATTGGAATTGTTGCCATACTTATTGGTGTAGCATTGGCCCCAAGTGTGGTTTGTACCAGGGTGGATTGGACATGGTGAGTCGTTGGAGATTCTAGTCGGTCCTTTGCTGTTGTTGCTGTTGCCTTGGTTGTTGTTGTTGCGTTGGTTATTGTTGTTGCGTTGTCTGTTTTTGTTGTTGTTGCGTTGCCAATTTTGGTTGTTCCGATTGTTCCAATTGCATCAGTTATTGTTGTTTCGATTGTTGTTGCCACTGTTGTTGCTGTTATTGCTGTTTGGCGATGGATTATCTGATTTCTTTTTGTGATTTTGTGCATACTGGTATCTCTCAAATCTCATCATCATTTCAGAGAGGGAATCTCTATGGGGAGAGTGGTGTTGCTGGTAGGTGTGTTTCCAAAACTTGGGCATCGAGTCAAAGATTAGATTCTTGAACTCTCTCTCCTTGATCTCTGCATCTTCTGGTGGGTGTCCCAGAAGTAGTGGAAGGATGACGTGGTTGTGGAAGTTTACTTGGGAGACAAATTGGTGTACTGTCATAGTGGTTGTTTTCTTGATATTGGTGAGAAATCTTCTGTGGTTTTGATATGCACCGAGGTTGTTGTCGAATTTGTAGTTGACGAATTCTTGTACAGTTGTGGTGAAATTGTTGACAGTTCTTCGAGGAGCATTGTTTGTAAGGTAGTCATTCCACCAACTCTTGTTGGTGTAATCTCTGAGGAGGTCTACAAACTTGTCATATAGCCTTTGACCTGTCCTTAGGTTGAGTGTCTTCTTGGACAACATGAATTCATTGATGGTGAAAAGGATTTGTAATTTGGTTGATCCTGCAGTAATCAAGGGAATCTTGAGCTTGGTTGTTTCAGGCATTCCATTGAACTCTTGTGTGCTCTTGAACTCCACCTTGTCGATCGACTCTTGGTCAAAGTCAAACTTAAAAGGGATGATGGAGTAGGACATTGTTTCTCTTGTTCTTACTGGACAATCGTCAGGATCAGTTGGTTGCTTATTAGCTGGTGTAGTACCGTACCGTCATGAATTATGCATGCAACGGAAAAAGCTATCTTTGCGGGATCATATGCTAACCCTATTAACCCATATACCGTTGGAAAGCTTATGAGAAGACGAACACGAATCTGCTGTTTGTTTCTGTTTCTTTCGGAGTTAAACGGACATGATATATAAAAAACTTTATCTTCATTACTGTATATGAATATAAAGAAATAATGAGAGTTTTCATGTTCTTTATGTTCTATTTTCAACAATTTGGAGACTCCGCGCAGTGACAGCGCGCACGCCCAGCCACTCAGAAGGCGTTAAACCGTTAAAAAAAATACTCCATGTGTAAGAAATATCAATTCAAATCGTCTATCCATATTGCTGTATCTATGAATGGTATGATACCACTTAGGAGTAATTCAATCAAACCCAATGATCATCTGGAGTTAGTCTGTTCTGACTCTCTCATGTGGAATCCCTACTAATAACGGCAAGTCCGATCTGAAAGACTTCAGAACGACAGTGCAAGAAGGCAAACGGCTACTACCGTACCGTAGCAAAGCGAGCAACCGAAACGGCTGCAATCGAAACGGCTAGTACCTTTAGCAGGAACCAACTGTCGCAAGTATTTCTTTTCCGGCCCGTTTCTGTACATTTTGTACTACTCAGCAAAAGCCGGATTGGAAATACTATCGAATTTCCGGTCGAGCTACCGGTAGTGTCCAAGGCAGAAACGGTGACTGTCACAAGTTTTTCATTTCCGACGTCGCTGTGTACAAATCCTACCATTAACGAGAAGTTGGATTGGAAATACTATCGAACTTCGGTCGATACTATCGAACTTCGGTCGAACGCGAAACAAGGCAGGGAGTGCAAGCAACCGAAACGGTTACAGTATTTCAGTTCCGACGACCCTGTGTACATTCTGTACTTCTCTGGAAAAGGCCGATTGGAAATACTATCGGTCGAACGCGAAACAAGGCAACGTTTACAGTTTTTCAGTTCCGACGGCGCTGTGTACATTCTGTACTACTCAGCACATTCCCGATTGGAAATACTATCGAACTTCGGGGTCGAGCGAAACAAGGGAGTTGATACCGATACCACCGATCAACTGTAAGAAGTATTTCAGTTCCGACGACGCTGTGTACATTCTGTACTTCTCTGGAAAAGCCCGATTGGAAATACTATCGGTCGAACGCGAAACAAGGCAGGGAGTGGTGCAAGCAACCGAAACGTTTACAGTTTTTCAGTTCCGACGGCGCTGTGTACATTCTGTACTACTCAGCACATTCCTGATTGGAAATACTATCGAACTTCGAGCGAAACAAAGAGCAGCATTTCAGTTCCAACGGCACTATTGGAAATACTACCACCATGTCGCCCAAGAAAAGAAGAGGAAGTGGAGCCACGGCAAAGAAGAGGAAACAAGTGAGGAAAAGTACTTTGCTTGTGCGTGAGCAAAACAAATTGAAGGAAGAAATGGAGGCTGCTGCTGCTGCTGCTGCTGCTGTGGTGTTGCCACAAGAGGACTCTAAACTACCAGCAAGGTCCCCTCCGGTGAACTATGCAGAAGATGAGGATGAGGATGAGGATGAGGAAGAATTGTTTGATCCAGAAGACTATTGGGAATCGCCACTACATAAGTCAGCATCTTCATCTAAACATATCAGAGGTGCAATTGCAGTTCATTTTGAATTTGTGCTGGACAGTCCTCCGGAGTCTTTGTGGACAAAATTGAAGACCATCACAACTATTGCTGCTGGCTTTCAACAGGCTCACAGAAGATCATTCCATGAGACCGTTCGTCAGGTGTGCAGAGACGTTTTACTATGTCAAGAGCAAAAGGTAGAGTATACTGGAGAAGGCAATCACAAAGCAGCTGGTAGGCCTCCTCTAATCGATCTGAAGAGTATTGAAGCTGAAATCATTGCAGATTCACTTGAGTCTGGTAATTCAATTGCAATGTCAACCTACATTGTTAATCAGTATAGACAGACAAGTAATTTACCCTCCCTCACGTATTCTGCTGTCAGAGGTTGTATGTATAGGCTGAAGCCTCAGATGAAGTCAGTCAAGAAAGGTAAGCAGGGTAGCAAAAATAAAGACCATGCATGGTGCCGAGCATCATTCCGATGGGTGGCACAGTTGCTATTACGGTTTGGGCAAGTCACATTCAGTCATCCAATGTTCCCCAAGCTGCTTGGCGATGCATATGATGTTGACAACCCTCCTGCTTGTTATGACGTGTCTTTATTGACGCCTTTATCGTTGTCAAACATTTGCTGGTTTGACGAGATGCACAAAAAGGCACATATAGGGGCTAGTGGAAGTCGCATTGGTGCTGGCAAGGAAGATGTTTGCATTAGTTTCAAACGTGATGAAAATGGAAAGCTGGATCCCAACGGTACTTATGGTGTTCGCAAAACAGTGCTTCAAGTTAAATATGAAAAGGAGGCCAGGTTTGCATTTGGTGTTTGGATGGATGCTGCTGGGAACGGTCACAGGATTGATCAAGTATTTGAGTACACGGAGAAGCGACTGATCACTTGTGTAGATCGTAACAGACTGAGACTCCAAGCAATTGCTTTTGCAAGGTCGAAGAAAGGTGAATTTTTTTGTTCAATGTGTTTTTTCGTATCAGTCTGATCAAGCTTGAACACTCACTGCATTTTTTATTCTTCTCTTTTTGCAACAGGCACTCCCTCAAGTGTTTGGATTGAAGATCCTCGTCCAGCTGGTGCTATCTATGAAAACGATTCCATCCAAGTCATTCCGAGGCTAAAGCAGAAAACGTTTGACAAGCTCCAGCTTCAGGGTATTGCTTTGGTGAAGGATATGAAGGCTCTGGCCGGAAACGCTGACAGGATCAATGCAATCATTGTTGCTTCTCGTGGTATTTCCCAGAAGGGGCTTACCGAATTTATCAAGGCAGCGGATGAGTGTCTGGACGGAGATCCTCCAAGTCCCATTGATCATCGACTTGCTGACAATCCGTATCAGTCCCGGTATGGTGACTTGTGGGAGACTGAGATTGACAAAGTCTGTATGACGGGTCAAGTTTGTGTCAAACAATATTCATGGTTCAATCACCCAAAATATCTAATTTTCTATTTTCTAATTGCAAATTAGTGTGTATTTTTCCTCCAAATCCAGGACCCAAATGCACTTACTAGGTGCTGACACACTAACCATGACAGATAACTCACTTCTGTTTCTTTCATGATTCATCATATCCATAATAGGAACAATATTCATGGTTCAATCACCCAAAATATCTAATTTTCTATTTTCTAATTGCAAATTAGTGTGTATTTTTCCTCCAAATCCAGGACCCAAATGCACTTACTAGGTGCTGACACACTAACTATCAAAGATAACTCACTTCTGTTTCTTTCTATTAAATTCCTTTCGTGACCAGAAGTACCAAAGATACCAAAGGGTAGATTTCCTATGCGCATGAATCAATGAGTCCCGTATCCATCTAAGTAATCGATTCCCACGGCATATCGATTCCCACGGCGCATCGATTCCCATCGCGCATAAACGGTGAGCAATCCCTGTCTTACAATATTGCCATTGTTCTTCGGTGAGCAAACTCTGATTTCATAAAATATCACACGAGCTACAGGAGCAATTCCTGACCTTAATGATAAACATTTCATGGAGTCTTCCTAACGGAACAAGAGAAGAAAACCGTTGGCATGTGATTCTCACACAATACATATACATGCATACAAATATATATGGTCAACGACTAATACATGTACGGAAATAATCAGCGAGTAATCTCAGCACTACGCAACAGCAGTTGCAACGTATTCATCTCAATAAAAGAGATATCTTGCATTTCGGCAAGATTTCACTTTATCTCATACTTTTAACATTCAACTGATTTATATCCCAAAATTCACACTAGTTGCTACCAACTACTTGTAATCTACATACTAAGGTCTGTCTCGCTGCAATCTGAACAAGTCACAGCAAGAGGAGATCTGGCGTTTCCCTAGTCTCGCCTGTAGTCCGATTATCCGTTGCCGAAAGTATCCAAACACAATTGTCACGCGTAGAGTACAATCGTTCGTCTACTAACACACTAACACAGCGTTGCTGTTCGTCAGAAGTCCTTGAATCAGACTCTCAACAAATCGGATTCAAAAGGAAAATAATAGATTAACAGTCGCAAGCTCTAAGAAGGCTTGCACACAAGAAGGACCAGGAACGGAATTGAATATAATCCCTACGCTGGCATATGCACGTCGCACATCGCACAAGAAGCAGTTCCCATTCTCAGTTACCACGCACTTCTTTCCAAGGCTCCGAACCACCACAGATGCCGAACATACCGGTAATGCCCGTCAATGCACTCGGAGGCGAAGAGAAGAATGACGCTGAAGTCACCACTATCGAACGCTTTCCCAGCTTCGATGCTGATATGAGAAAGATACTCATACCATTACTCAACGTAACAAGTGAGATTACTAGCAAGTTGTGCCTAGCTCTCAAAGAAGGCGGATTATGCGAGTGGAAGTCGTTCCTCGACGCACTTATCGAACCAGATTTTGCACGCGAACTTACCTATATGGAGCGAGGATTGGCAACGCATATCCCTCGATCCATCCAAAGGAGCATAGAAGCACTTGCGGATTTCGCTATCGAACTACAAGAAGAAGGTGTCGACCTAGGAGAAGACGAGAAGGACTGGAAAGATGTAAAGTCATATACATACAAGGAATTCCAGGCATTCCACGGAGAGCGTGCCCAACGCTTACGCAATGAATCTGTTCTGAACCCACCACCTCCTCCGGCGGGAAGTAACAAAAAGTCCCCTCAGCAGGTAAAGTACGAATCATGGTGCCGAAAAGCACGAGATGAAAAGTCCTTTACACCCCTCACGAATGACTCGAGATTCGAACACTGGCTCGTCGGTTTCAAAGCTAAACTCGAGGCATACGACATCGATACAGAGACATTCCTCGATGAAACTTGGCCTCCAGCCACGCTTGTGGGTTACACCCGTGATCTCTACGTCAAACAATGTGCCTTCTTCTGGGTACTAATGTTGGAAGTTTTCAAGAGTGACCTTTCTGCATCATGTGTACACAGTCATTCTACCACTCGTGATGGACGCAAGGCCTACTTCGACTTCGTAAACCTTCATAGCCAATCAAAAGCAAAGGTATACGACAACTCGACTCAGCTACAAGCGTTGCTCAAGTTGAACCTCAACAATTGGAAGGAATCCAAAGTGAAATTCATCACACACTGGTTTGATGAATTGAATCACCTCAACAAGCTCCGTCCTCCCAACAAGCCCCTCGAGTATCACACTGTAAAATCAGCATTGTGTCAGGCATGTTATTCCAGCTTTCAGCTAAGCGAACAGTTTGCCAAAGTCAAGGATCCAGGTGGGACGAATAGCACCATAACAGATGCAGTTGCCGAAGCTGCTGCTATCCACGATCTTAAAATCATGCTTTTACTCGAAGCAACCCGACTTGATTCCCAGTCTGCGATGTCTGCTCCTCGGTCGACCGTACGTGCACATGTTCATGATTTCTCTTCTGACTCGATCCAAAACCATGAGGACTATGCTCTCCCCATTGAATTTGAAGGAGACTATCAAGATTATGCTGTGTTCAAGGCTGGACGTACCCCTGACCCCACCACAAGGTTGCCTACAAACATATGGAAGGCCTTGTCACGTCAGGACATGAAGAGTTGGCTCAGTTTTTCTCCTGAAGGCAAGAAAATCGTGGTTGCCTCATTGCGACACGACTTACTTAACACTAACCAACCTGACCCCAACAGTGTCAAACCCATTACCCGAAAGGCATACCAACATGAACACTCGGTATCTTTTCTAGAAGACGATACTTCGACCAAGGATGAGCATGCCAATTCCGCAGCAGACCTACATCCTGCCGTAGAGAATGATCGTAGAGGCGTTTTTCATGCATCTCTAGGTGTATACAAATCCACGACCTCCTCGTCTAAGGACCAGCGACCTCTCAAGTCTTCCGTGTCACCCGCGCATCCAGCTCGATTCCTTTCAAACAACCCTGACATTCAGTACAAAAAGGATGGTGACACCCAAATACCTGTCGGAACACCATCATATTCCGCCAATTTTCACCAGTGGTATACTCCCGAGGATGATCTCACCTTTCCTAATGATGGTTCCGTACCGTCATACACATACCGTATACACAAAACTACGGTTACTAGCCCTGGTTTTGCCATGGTCGATCGCGGCGCAAATGGCTGCATCATCGGTAATGATGCATGTCTCATCTCCAAGGATATTCCACCACGATATGTTAACGTCACCGGCATTAACAATCATCAGGTACAAAACATTCCCATTGCTACATGCGGAGCATATTCCATGTCGAACAGAGGCCCCGTCATTCTTATTTTCAATGAATGTGCCTATACAGGACGACATCCTTCTATATTGTCCTCCGGCCAGATGGAAGCATATTTTTCCACTGTAGACGGCACGTCCATCAAAGCAGGCGGAGGACAGGTCATCACCACCTCCGATGGCTATGCACTGCCTCTTAGCATACGACACGGCTTACCATACCTTGCGATGCGAAAGTATACGGCTGTCGAATTTGACACGTTACCACATGTTATCATGACGTCCGATAAACATTGGGACCCATCTGTTCTCGATACCACGATCAGTGCAAAGGATGAACAATTTCTCCAGAAATATCCTCCCCAACCACAGCAACTCCCTTATGCCGATTACGACGAATATGGGAACCCACGCTGCCTTGAAGGATTCGATATATCTGTTTCTCCCGGGTCCTCCACGGTCACATCCCTCAGCTCGTATTCCAGCCATTCCACCCGATCTCCCTTTCTTCCAATTGATGATCATAAGAACAACGATCGCTCCTTTTGGCTTACTTCCACTGACTACGCCCATCACGAACGTCTCGCATGCTGCGCGCCAACCGCAGTCTCTGGAACAGTCACTGCGTTTCCGACAGATTGTACAGCCAATGACACTACACGCATTGCAGCTACGCCCCGTGAAAGATACCCAAATGAACATGACTACTTATCCCTGAAACCTTTCTTTTGTTGGGTTTCCACCGATCGCATCAAAGCTACTTTTAAAAACTCAACCCAATACGGTTCGTTAGCGGTTAGCCCTGATGGTAACATTTTCAAACGGTTTCATTCCCCTCAACCGGCCATGAACGTTCGCCCCTTCAATGACGATGTTATGTCCGATGCAGTCTATTCAGATGTCCCAGCAATTGATGGTGGATCCAAGATTGCTCAGATCTTCTTTGGCCGCAAATCGCATATTATTCACGTTGAAGAAATGCGTACCACCGGCGATTTTCTACCCTGCTTTCAGAACTTTGTTCGAAAATGGGGCAGGCCCATCCGCCTCCTTTGCGACCACGGTAACTATCAATCAAGTAAGAAAGTCATGGATTACCTCAAAATGTTATGGATTGGACTCTGGCAAAGTGAACCGTACCATCAACACCAGAATCAATTCGAACGACGATACCAAACGTTCAAACGCATTGTCAATCGCGTCATGGATCGTACCGGCACACCACCACACATGTGGTTACTGTGCATGACATACGTCGCGGGTCTCCTCAATGTTGTCTCTGACCCTACGCTGTCCGATAAACAACCGATCTTCATTGCCACGGGTACAATTGGCAACATCAGCGCATACACCAGTTTCTTCTGGTTTGAACCTGTGTATTTCAAGACCAATGACTCTCCTTTCGGTACCAAATCTACCGAACGCCTAGGTCATTTCGTCGGCATCGCCGAACATGTTGGCAATGGACTCTGCTTTCGAATCTGGGATCCAGTTACCAACAAGTTACTAGACCGGTCCGGTGTTTGATCTGCTCTTACACCTGAGTCACGTACAAACGCGCGGGCTTATTTACTGATGATGGTTTCATCAAATGGCGTAATGCAAAGGATTCCTTACCCCGTATATACGCCACTGGAGAAGCTCCAGCTTTCAAACATGGGGAGCATACCAATCAGAATAAACTCATTGACGAGTCTACTAAACCAAACAGCTCAGTTTCCCCTAACGGTTCACCTGCTGATTGTGACACCGCCGATGACACCGTTCCATCTGCACCAACAGATACCACGCCCCACACATCTGGCACTCAACCAAATCTTCAACCACCCGCCCACCCCTCGTTACCGAGCTTTCTTTATAAGAAGGTCGATGACAGCCCAAGCTGGTCACCTTCTCCACTCCCTAACAACTATGGGGAGAGTTTTGATGGTCCTCCTACGACACACATCTTCAGCAAGACATCCGATGGCGTTCTCCTTACTGAAGATGATTTTGATCCACCGGAATTAGCATACTTTGATGTTAGTGACGTCACAACTCCGCACACCAACCCCGCTACTCCTTCAGTAGACCCATCACAGGTAGTTGTTACCGACGAAGAAGGTAACGCACAATTTGACGATGATGGTAAACCTATTACCATTCCTACGATCCCGATTACCGATCTACAAGGACGTTCCTTCCTTGTAACCAATCTCGATGGCACCCGGAAGCGTCTTACCATTGTCGATGTTGAAGACAGTCTTGAACGCAATAAAGACTTCATCAAGTTCAAGTGCAAACACTCCGATGACGAACTCGATGATATCATTGCATACAATGACGTCATGAATTACATACATTGTGATTCAACACAAGAAGACGGCAAACTCTGGTCGTTTCGCCGCATCCTAGGACACCAAGGTCCACTGGATAACAAGCACCCTCAATACAAAGGTTCCAAGTATAACCTCTGGATTGAATGGGAGAATATGGAACGCACATATGAACCTCTGGCCAATATTGCGGCTGATGACCCAGTCACCGTTGCAAAATATGGGAAAGACAACAACTTGCTTGACCTCCCAGGTTGGAAACGTCTCAGAATAATCACCAACCTAGCCCGACGAACCAAGAAACTTGATCAACTTGTGCACCAAGCCAAACTACGTTCTTTCCGTACCACTCCGCAGTATCAATATGGATTCAAAGTGCCTCGTAACCACGAAGAAGCCCTCCGATTTGATCAAGCCAACGGGAACACCAAATGGGAAGATGCCACCACTCTGGAAATGGCACAACTCAATGAATACAATACATTCATTGATAAAGGCGTATACAAGACAAGCTCCATTCCCACAGGATTCCAACAGATCAAGGTACACATGATATACGCTGTCAAACACGACGGAAGACACAAGGCTCGCCTCGTTGCTAACGGTAATCTCACTGAGGCCCCTATCCACAGTGTTTACGCAGGCGTCGTATCTCTTCGCGGTCTACGTATGTGCCTATTCCTAGCTGAACTCAACGATCTAGAAGCATGGGGTACCGACATAGGTAACGCCTACTTAGAAGCAGTCACCTGCGAGAAAGTATGCATCAAGGCAGGTCCCGAATTCGGATCGCTGGAGGGTCACCTGTTGGTCATTTACAAAGCCCTATATGGTCTCAGGTCTTCAGGCAAGTGCTTTGGAGACTTACTCGCGGCTTGTCTCATTGAACTCGGCTTCGAAAGATCCCGCGCAGAACCGGAAATATTCCTCAAACCCGGAACGAACAAGCATGGTGAACGGGTATATGAGCTTATATGCACATATGTCGATGACCTATGTCTCTGCATGGCAGATCCCAATTCCTTCTTGAAGATATTGCAATCGTCACCATATAACTTCAAATTGAAGGGATCCGGACCTATGAACTTTCACTTAGGATGTGGATTTGAGCGCGACGAACATGGTGTTCTGTGCATGAATCCCATAAAGTTCATCGAAAAGATGGAAGCATCTTACGAACAAATGTTCGGATGCAAACCTAGCACTAGGTTCCGATCACCCATCGCGGAGAACGATCATCCTGAATTGGACTCCTCAGCCTTTCTTGAAGAAACCGGTATACAGAAATACCAAAGTATGATCGGTTCACTGCAATGGATCATCGCTATTGGGCGTTTCGATGTACAAACAGCCGTGATGACGCTCTCAAGTTTCAGAGCTCAGCCACGAGATGGGCATCTCGAACGTGCTAAACGTATCTATGGATATATCTCCAAGTTTAGACATTTTAAAATCAGATTCCGCGTGGAACCGCCCGATTTTATATTGACTAAACCCGACACCATCGACTGGTCCAATACCGTCTATGGGGAGCATTCTGAGGAGCTACCCGACGACGCTCCTGCACCGCTTGGAAAGACAGTAGTGTTATCACACTTCTATGATGCCAACCTCATGCATGATATTCTCAGTGGCAAGGCCGTTACCGGCATTCTTCATTTCGCGAACAAGACTCCCATGATGTGGTTCTTGAAGAAGCAGTCTACTACGGAAACAGCCACCTTTGGAGCTGAATTTGTTGCAGGAAGAACTTGCATCGAACAGATTGTCGACCTACGCCACTCATTCCGATATCTCGGAACACGAGTACATGATATCTCATACTCTTGGGGTGACAACGAAAAGATGATCCAGACGTCGACCTTTCCTTACGCAAGGTTGCATAAGCGTCATAACATTCTATCGTTTCACTACGTACGGAGCATGATAGCGAGAGGTTTCATTTTAATGATGCACATCCCAGGTAAGGATAACTGTGCAGACATTCTCACCAAGCATTGGAGTCACTCAGTTGTGTATCCACTGCTCAGGCCCATCTTCCACTTCTGTGGTAATACTGGTGACCTTCTCCAGGATGATGGAAGCATCATGTAGAGCGTGATGACCCTTCACAAGGAGACATGGGGAGTATTAAATTCCTTTCGTGACCAGAAGTACCAAAGATACCAAAGGGTAGATTTCCTATGCGCATGAATCAATGAGTCCCGTATCCATCTAAGTAATCGATTCCCACGGCATATCGATTCCCACGGCGCATCGATTCCCATCACGCATAAACGGTGAGCAATCCCTGTCTTACGATATTGCCATTGTTCTTCGGTGAGCAAACTCTGATTTCATAAAATATCACACGAGCTACAGGAGCAATTCCTGACCTTAATGATAAACATTTCATGGAGTCTTCCTAATGGAACAAGAGAAGAAAACCGTTGGCATGTGATTCTCACACAATACATATACATGCATACAAATATATATGGTCAACGACTAATACATGTACGGAAATAATCAGCGAGTAATCTCAGCACTACGCAACAGCAGTTGCAACGTATTCATCTCAATAAAAGAGATATCTTGCATTTCGGCAAGATTTCACTTTATCTCATACTTTTAACATTCAACTGATTTATATCCCAAAATTCACACTAGTTGCTACCAACTACTTGTAATCTACATACTAAGGTCTGTCTCGCTGCAATCTGAACAAGTCACAGCAAGAGGAGATCTGGCGTTTCCCTAGTCTCGCCTGTAGTCCGATTATCCGTTGCCAAAAGTATCCAAACACAATTGTCACGCGTAGAGTACAATCGTTCGTCTACTAACACACTAACACAGCGTTGCTGTTCGTCAGAAGTCCTTGAATCAGACTCTCAACGAATCGGATTCAGAAGGAAAATAATACTTTCATGATTCATCATATCCATAATAGGAACAATATTCATGGTTCAATCACCCAAAATATCTAATTTTCTATTTTCTAATTGCAAATTAGTGTGTATTTTTCCTCCAAATCCAGGACCCAAATGCACTTACTAGGTGCTGACACACTAACCATGACAGATAACTCACTTCTGTTTCTTTCATGATTCATCATATCCATAATAGGAACAATATTCATGGTTCAATCACCCAAAATATCTAATTTTCTATTTTCTAATTGCAAATTAGTGTGTATTTTTCCTCCAAATCCAGGACCCAAATGCACTTACTAGGTGCTGACACACAAACTATCAAAGATAACTCACTTCTGTTTCTTTCATGATTCATCATATCCATAATAGGAACAATATTCATGGTTCAATCACCCAAAATATCTAATTTTCTATTTTCTAATTGCAAATTAGTGTGTATTTTTCCTCCAAATCAAGGACCCAAATGCACTTACTAGGTGCTGACACACAAACTATCAAAGATAACTCACTTCTGTTTCTTTCATGATTCATCATATCCATAATAGGAACAATATTCATGGTTCAATCACCCAAAATATCTAATTTTCTATTTTCTAATTGCAAATTAGTGTGTATTTTTCCTCCAAATCCAGGACACAAATGCACTTACTAGGTGCTGACACACAAACTATGACAGATAACTCACTTCTGTTTCTTTCATGATTCATCATATCCATAATAGGAACAATATTCATGGTTCAATCACCCAAAATATCTAATTTTCTATTTTCTAATTGCAAATTAGTGTGTATTTTTCCTCCAAATCCAGGACCCAAATGCACTTACTAGGTGCTGACACACTAACCATGACAGATAACTCACTTCTGTTTCTTTCATGATTCATCATATCCATAATAGGAACAATATTCTTGGTTCAATCACCCAAAATATCTAATTTTCTATTTTCTAATTGCAAATTAGTGTGTAGTTTTCCTCCAAATCCAGGACCCAAATGCACTTACTAGGTGCTGACACACAAACTATCAAAGATAACTCACTTCTGTTTCTTTCATGATTCATCATATCCATAATAGGAACAATATTCATGGTTCAATCACCCAAAATATCTAATTTTCTATTTTCTAATTGCAAATTAGTGTGTACTGTTTATGTGGTACTGGTATTCATAGTAGTACCGTATGTAGTACTTGTACTACATGGCAGGTACTTTAGGGTCTGTCCTTTTTCCGATTTTATGGTCTGTCCTTTTTCCGATTTTATGGTCTGTCCTTTTTCGGTTTGTATGGTCTGTCCTTTTTCGGTTTGTATGGTCTGTCCTGTACCCCTTTTCTGTTTTTATGGTCTGTCCTTTACCCCTTTTCTGTTTTTAAGGTCTGTCCTTTATCCGTTACTGGCTTGCGCGCGCAAGCGCGCGCATGCAGAGCCGATCGCGCACGCTTGCGTGAACATATTTTAAGTAGGCATAAAAACAAATAGTTTTTTTGGTTCATTTACTTAAGGCTATCAAAATCAAGTTCACTATCTAAGACAATGAGAAGTCCGTTGACAATGCCAAATAATAGGTGATCTAGATCACGATCTCGGCTAGATGCTGCATATTTTAACATTTTCAGGGGACATCTGGTTGCTGAGCATTGTGAACTTGATTTTTGACACCGGAAAAACAGCAAAAACTGCATGGATAATTAACGACGGTACGGTAGTAGTGTTTACTTGAGTAGTTGAATTAGTCGTACCAGTAGTGATAAGGCCGAAGCAGTTATTCGACTGTTTAAACGGTGTCGTAGGCCTCTATAAAGGGTACTAAAATAATGCTTATTTTTGGTTAAAAACTAGGATTGTGAACTTGCTCTGTCAACTACTCCGAGGAGCGGTTGAAAGGCTTGTAACAGTAAACAGCCGTTGAATTGAAATTCAACGTACATTGTACATAGAGGATTTGGATATGTTCTTCATCCAGTGTTCAATATTGAAGACCGGCTTGCTTTTCAGATTTTCTTGAATTGTGGGTAATTTCAATCGTGAGCGTTGGAATACCACACGCGCACGGTCCGGGACTCGAATTACAATTCAATGTACGACTACCGTACGAGTCACAAAGAATCTGTAAAAATATTTAATTTTAGGACGCGCAAATTCTTGAATTGTGACCACCAACTAAAGCTCAACAACCCAACGTCAGCTGAAAATGCTCAATAGACCAACATACTGCTGAGATAGTAAGGATTGCTTCACTCTTATTTGACACAGTCCACAGATCTCTCGTTGTCAAGATATTGAGGACACAAAATGGGCGCCATAACAAAATCCCTCTCCAAAAACTATGGAGAACCCTTTATTTTGAATTGATGTAGCAAACCAAATGAGAGGAATGGTAGTGAAGTACGGACCGGGGAACAACCTTGAGTATACAACGCACGTACGACAAGAAAGATCTCACTGTATCAGCAACATTGGTACGAGCAACGTTCCCCATAGGTACAGTACGAATCTTACTGTGAATTCTGTAAGCATCGAATTCTGCAAGCATCGAAAACCTCTGCAAAATACAGGCTAAGCACTAACAAGCCTGTAAAGGATTCTCCCAGCAGAATCCAAGCCCACAGCTCACTCTTTTGCTCCTAAACGATTAGTAGTAGAGTAAGTAAATACATAGGTAACAAGTCCTGGTCCAATAGTCCTCCTATTGTACCCGTACGACAAGCGTATCTATCCTGGTCCAATAGCCTTGCCTATTGTACCCGTTCAGCAGGCCTAGTAGCCGGTCAATTGACTCACGATAACAAGCAGTGATCTGCACTCCTCCACCAGCAAGCGATACGATTACCAAGAGACCTGACTCCGACCTTCGGCCAACCCGCACCTCAAGTCAACTCCTCCAAAATACCAACCGCTCCGATAGCCCGCACCTCCAAGCTTCCAGTCGATACTCCTCTTGCAAGATAGCCTTAGCTTCTCTCCTACGGCTGCAAATCGATTTGGTCTCCACAGATCTGCACCTCCAGTTGATCGCCTGCTGCAACACAACTGCAACACCAAGATACCAACAACGCCAAATCCGACGACGCTGACTTGGCCAACTCGCTCCTTCCAGTCAACTGACAGATCCGCACCTCCAGTCGACTCTCCTCCTCCAAGATACCGGCTGCTCTGATAATTCACATCTCCAAGCTTCCGCTTCGACCAGCCCCAGCCACAACATGCGGACCTACACCGAGTATTACCAGGCCACCACCAGCCCCCTTGGAGTGGGACCTGCCCGGGACCTGGCCTACCACACCATCTATGACTACTTTGCTGAGGAAACGGTCACGCCCATACTCCTAGGTTGTCTCCTGGACCTCTTCGAACCAGAAGCTGTGGGCGCCCTAGGCATATTCCTCACGGACACCTTTGGAAGGTCCCAACTCCGACTTGTGCACGGCCTCAGGAAGTACCCGGGCCCCTTAACAGCACCAAGTACCAACAAGGGCAAGGCCTTTGGCTACCTGGATGACATCGAAGGCGATGCTGGGGAGCTAGTGCTAGTGGATGCTGCCCTGCTCAAACAAGCGCCCAAGACCCTGGTGCTGTCCCTAGACCGCCACCTCGATGTCATAAAGCACGCTCACCACTCCCACATGATACCCATGGTGCTAGGCGATGACCTGCACATGGAGGTCATCACCCCCTACAAGGCCTGCTTCATCCCCTTTGCATTGGTGCCCCTACTCATAGGCAATGGCCTTAGTCCAATTCAAGCGCTGAACATCATCCACCCTTATCTTGACACACTCAACCTGGCGCTTACCTGCACCCCTCTGCTGAATACCCTCCAAGCTGCAGGCACCGACCCCACCATAGCAGATGGGGGTGTCCACTTTGCCACACCCAGCACCCCCTTTTGGGGGGAGCCTGGCCTGACCTTGTACATGCGAAATCAGGTACTATACCAGGGCCTACCAGGCTTGAAGCACCCCTTCCATCCAGGGCAGCAGCCGGCACCCGGGCAGCAAACAGGGCAGCCGCCAGCGCCAGGGATGGATTCAACACTTGCAGCTACCCTTACTGCCCTGGCCACTGTCAAGAACACCTGGGGCCCCTTGTACACCCAGCGCTTGCTGCTGCTCTGTGGCAAGCTTGAGGAAGCCAACCTTCCCCCCATCTACCAAGCCTGGGCCCAGAAAGGCAAGCACGAAAAGACCTACATGATCTTCAAGAGCCAAGTGGACTCCTGCGCTGCAGATGCGCTGCAGAGTTCCACATCCAAGCACCATTGGTCACAACTGCTGCACTCAAGAAGTTCCAGGATGGCAACTTCCATGGCACCAACCCTTTTGATGTGGCAGATGGCATCCTCCCTTTGGCCTTCACTCCCCCCGGTGGATCAGCCGCCTCCTTGAAGAGGGAACAGGAGGCGGCAGCCACTGTGGCGGCCTATGACACCATGATCTCTACTGAAGGCAACTCCCTCACCTTGAAAGACTCCCTTGAGCTCCAGAAGACCAATGCCTACCTACCAATCGACTGGACTGAAGCTACCACCCAACTGGAAAGCTATCTGGCCGTCCTGGCCACCATTCTGGGCATGCATCACCCAGTTGTGCAGGGCTACCAGAATGGACTTGCCAAGCTCAAGCTCCAGCAAATGCCCCTCCGCAGAGCAATTGCCAATGAATTGGGAGGTCTCATCACCCCATCCATTGTTGTATACTACTTCCAGATCCGGGTGCGCAGATGGCTAGAGGAACAATGGGGATCAAACTTCACTGTTCCTTCCCCCGACTTTGGGAAGGACTTCCAAGCCTTCAGAATCACCCAGAACCTCCACTGGCTCCCCAATGTCACCAATGTGGCGGCTCTGAGACACCTCCGCTGCGCAGCCGCAGTGGCTGCCCCTGCCGCAAGCCCTACTCCCCCTGCAGCAGGCCCCACAAAGCCGGGAAAAACTACCCCCGGCTCCAACCAAGGCTCCTCAGGGGGGGCCCGGGTGTCCAACCCAAGCCTGGATCCCTGGCTACAGGCTGCCGGCGTAGCCAACAAAGTGAAACACTCCCGGCTGAGGGAGGTCATAGCTGCCATGAGAGACAAAGGTACCAATCCCTTGTCTCACCCAGATGGCCGTGACAGGTGCCATGCCTGGCACCTCCGGGGTAACTGCTTCTGCAACTGCAAAAACATCCACAACCATGGGGCCATTGCCGGCAGTGAGCAGGACCAAGTCTGGACATGGTGGCAAGAAGCCTATGGAGTCTGACAGAATGGCAAGCACCCCCTTGGCGCCTTGATCTTACCCTCTACACCACCAAGGGGGGCCCTGCCTACACGGCAACTATCTACTCCCCCATCTAATCACTCCTCTAATCCATCACCATTACAAATCACCCCTGAACTAGGTAAGATCCCCAAACGCGTGCGTTTCGATTTGCCCTCTATGCCCATGCCCCCGCGTTTCAATTTGTCTAGGCCCCGGCCCGAGCCCCGAGTTCCTTCCCCTTCCCTTTCTACCCCCACAAGACCTCGGTCCGCGCCATGAGTTCCTTCCCCTTCCCTTCCTCCCCCCACACGGCCTCAGTCCAAGCCCCGCGTCCCTACCCAATCTCCTCCCACAAGGCCTCGGTCTGAGCCCCGCGTCCCTACCCAATCTCCTCCCACAAGGCCTCGGTCTGAGCCCCGCGTCCCTACCCAATCCCCTCCCACACGGCCTTGGTCCACAGGGCCTCGGGCTAGGCCTCGGTCCGAGCGCCGAGTTCCTTCCCCTTCCCCTCCCGCGCCCCCTACCCCCCCAACAGGCTGGACGCGCATGTCACCCGCGCCATCACTGTCTACAACACCAGCCCTAGCTGGGGCGATTTCATCAGGACCATCCAAGGACAAGGCGACATCCACCCGCATGTAGGCACTATCCCCCACCCAGTCGGTGGCCTCCTCGCCCAGTATGGCAAGGTTGGCACCCCTGCGTCCATGTTGGCACCCCCTTGGGACTGGGCCCGGATTGCGGCTGCCCTCGCCTGAGGGCCACACCAATCCTCCCACCACGGCATTGACTTCCTTCGCGAGGAGTATACCAACATGATGGACAAGCAACAATGGATGGTTCTCCCCGCCAGCCTCATCCAAGACCTTCTGGACTCCGTCTTAGCCCCCTTGGCCTCATACCCCAAAGAGGTTGGCGCCCTAGAATGATCTCGGACTACATCTACTCTGAAGTCAACCAAGATACCATCCCTCTAGCCCCTGCCGACGCCATGTAGTTTGGCCGGACTTTTCCCTGCCTCCTCACCAAGCTGCACCGGGCCAACAACCAGTTTGGTCCCGTCTACATGTCCAAAATTGACCTTGCAGATGGCTTCTATCGCATCCAGTTGCAACCAGAGGACACCATGAAGCTCAGCGTCCTGTTCCCTTCCAGGCAGGATGAACCTCCCCTCATTGGCATCCCCCTCACCAACCCTATGGGGTGGAAATCCAGTCCACCAAACTTCTGTGCCTTCACTGAAACCATCGCCGACCTCGCCAATGCCTCCCTCTCTACAGAGCTAGCCAAGGCCAGGCGCACCCCCCATCGACTGGATATCCCATCAGAAGCCAACCCAGGCGCGCCTGTCACCCATGGCGTGCTATCCGCCCCTTCCTCCCTAAACACGCCTCCATTCCCTACTAGCACCACTCCTAGCAAATCGCCAGTTCGATACTGGGATGTCTATGTGGATGATGTCTGCGGCCTTGTGCAAGGCAACCAATGGACCCGCCGTGCCATCAAGCAGGTGCTCTTCCACTCTCTGGACAAAGTCTTTTGGCCCCTGGATGCCTCTGACACCCCATTCCAGCAGGAGCCGGCTTCCCTTAAAAAGATGCTCCAAGGGGACGCCACTTGGACCACCAAGAAAGTTATTCTTGGCTGGCTCATCAATTCCATCACCAAAACCATCAGCCTTCCTCCCCATCGAGTGGACCGCCTCCACGCAATCCTTCACTCCATTGCACCTACACAGCGCCACATCCCCATCAAACAATGGCACCAAGTCCTGGGGGAACTCTGATCCATGGCGCTTGCCATCCCTGGCTCCCTTGGCCTCTTCTCCATCCTCCAAGAAGCCTTCCGCCTGCGGGAACCGGGCAGGCAGCGACTCTGGCTTACCAAACGCATCCACAGCTTCCTACGAGACTTCCAATAGCTGGCCAATGATCTCTCCAACCAACCCACAGCCATTGCTGAGCTGGTCCCTGACACCTTTCCCACCACTCTCGGCGCCTGCGATGCCTCGGGGGCTGGTATGGGCGGCATCCACTTTGTGCCTCTCCCTGATGGCAAAATCCAGCCCCTCATGTGGCGGCATCCCTTCCCCCCGTGGGTCTCCACCCAACTGGTCACTTTTGCCAATCCTGATGGCACCATCAACAACAGCGGCCTTGAACTTGCTGGATCCATTGCCCACAATGACATACTTGCCCAAGCGGCCTGTGTCCAGGCCAGAACAACACACAACTGCTACAACACAGCCGCTGTCTATTGGCAACGGAAAGGCGCCACCACCACCACGGGGCCTGCGGCCTACCTCCTCCGCATCCAAGCACTGCACCAACGGCTCTACCACTATGTCCCCCTTAGGGATTACATCCTGGGCCCAGCCAATCACCTTGCTGACCTCGTCTCTTGATCTGACCTCGCTGACACTGCCTTGCTCCATCACTTTAACACCACCTATCCACAGGACTTGCCCTGGACCTTATGCCACCTCCGGCCTCCCATGCATTCTGCGCTGACCTTGGCACTATCCAGGCGACCATGCAAGCTTCAGTCACTGAGCTCTATGCCAAGCGCAAGGATGCCCATGGGGACCAATGGGTTCAATTCTGTTTGTCTCAAGGCTTTAACCCACGCCTTCAGTCGGTTCACGATCCAATCCCCATCCTCCAAGTCTTTGCCAAACGACTCCATGATGGCCGCCTCTCCCGTAGCCACAAGCCCATCTGATCTTCCACAGTATTGGACACCCTCTGGTCAGTGGGATAGATGCTCGCCCGCTTGGGGGCCAAAGACCCTCGCACCGACTCAACCGGCAGTCTTGACTTCCGGCTAACTGCCCAGTTCAAGGCCTATGCCAAGCTGGACCCGGCCCCCTCCAGGGTCAAGCCGGTCCCCATCACCCTGGTCCTGCACGCCCTTCACTTTGCATACCATGAATCCCCTTCTCCTACCAGACAGGCCATTGCCAACATGATCTGCATCGCCTTCTTTTTCTGTCTCCGCCCTGGCGAGTACACGGGTACTACTAGGGATGATCAAGCCTTCCTCCTTCAAGATGTCTCCTTCTACCTTGGCTCCAAATTCATCCAAGAAGACGGCCCTGTCCATGAGCTCCAAGCTGCTACCTCTGTCACCCTCACCTTCACCACACAGAAGAATGGGGACAAGGGGGAAGTAGTGGCTCATGCCCGGAGTGGTGACTCACTTTGCTGCCCGGTTGCCGCCTGTGTGCGCAAAGTCCTTCATCTCCAAAGCAGCTGCTCTCCCAGCTCCCCCTTCGGTCCCTCCCTTAAGCTTGCCAATTACTTTGATGGCGGGGTGCTCACCCTGGTCCGCGCAGCAACTGTCACTTCCTCCATGAGAGTCTATGCCCAGACCCTCTTTCATACTACTGACATCTCCCCTGCAGCAATCTCTGCTTGCTCCCTTCAAGCGGGTGAGGCTATGGCCCTGCTACAGGGCAAATGTGACTCTAATGTCATCAAGCTCCTTGCGAGATGGCACAGTGACTGCATGATGCGCTACTTACATCAGCAATCCCTCCCCATCTTCAAGAATCTTGCCTCTGTCATGTTCAACAATGGAACATACTCCTTCCTGCCAGAGGAATGGGTGCCGGCCGCGGACCCCACCCCTGCTGGCAGCTCTCTTTGAGGCATCCCGGACGCCTCTCCCCTCCCTCACTCTGCTCCATGCTCAAGCTCTGCCCCTCGCTCAAGCTCTCCACGCCGTTCCCACCTGGTGGCTTCTGGCCCAATGGCAGAAAAGGCTTAACAGCCAGAGGCTTAACAGTCCAAGCTGTTAAGCCCGACTGTACGCCAGTGTGTGTGGGCACAGCAAACTAAGGGACCGGCCTCTGGGCAATATAACCAGAGTTCCAGACCCCCCTCTAGCACTGCTTAACCCACCAACCCACCAATGAACTACAAGCATTTCACATCCAGTACTACAAGTAGGTTAGCTACTGAAGCTATCACAAACGTAGGGCGTGATAGTTGATGTTGCGAACCGGATGAGAGGAACGGTAGTGAAGTACGGACCGGGGAACAACCTTGAGTATACAGCGCACATACGACAAGAAAGATCTCACTGTATCAGCAACATCGGTACGAGCAATGTTCCCAGTAGGTACAGTACAAATCTTACTGTGAATTCTGTAAGCATCGAATTCTGCAAGCATTGAAAACCTCTGCAAAATACAGGCTAAGCGCTAACAAGCCTGTAAAGGATTCTCCCAGCAGAATCCAAGCCCACAGCTCACTCTTTTGCTCCTAAACGATTAGTAGTAGAATAAGTAAATACATAACCCACCACACCTGCCCCCAGAAAAGGCTTAACAGCCAGAGGCTTAACAGCCCAAGCTGTTAAGCCCGACTGTACGCCAGTGTGTGTGGGCACAGCAAACTAAGGGAACGGCCTCTGGGCAATACAACCAGAGTTCCGGATCCCCCTCTAGCACTGCTTAACCCACCAACACACCAATGAACTACAAGCATTTCACATCCAGTACTACAAGTAGGTTGGCTACTGAAGCTATCACAAACGTAGTGCGTGATAGCATAAATAAAATAACTGTTGCTTAACGCCTCCTACCACTCCTACTAGGCTATGCATGCTTGAATCGTGCGCACAAGCCAAAACCGGATGAAGGACAAACCAGAACCCGTCGACGGAAAGATTGAAACGGATGAAGGGCGGACCCAAAACTGATGAGGGACAAACCAAAACTCGTCGACAGACAGACTGAAATAGGATGAAGGACAAACCAAAACCTGATGAAGGACAGACCAAAAACGAAAGATGGGGTAGAACAGAATGAATAAGGGGGTTAAGAACCATAAAAAAATTAAACTCAATCTATTATATTCCTTTCGTACGTATGAGAAAGTTACAGTACTCGAACCAAGGTACGTACATTCCTACGTAACTTACACTACTGCAGCTGGAATGATACGATACTACGAGTCGAAGATACAACTGATCGAGTCACATGCATCTTTAGTGTTTGGAGTAATGAGACTCAGAGGTTATATCTTTCTCTATGCGAGATCAGAGATGACCGAACCAGAGGTGCAATCGTCATTCTGATATCCAAATTTGATACTTAGCGATCGACAGAAGGAAGCACGGTCGTCACTCTTACGATCGAAGTTGGATACTTAGTAATCAAAGAAAACACACTAGAGGTTTGCACATGCAATCTTTTGTTAAGTCTGCTGCTATGAAGAAAAGACAGCAGAGGTTTGCATACTTGCTCACTTGTTCAAACCTGTTTTAACCTTGCTTTGGCTCCCATATCAGGACCTAGTATCGTAGAACTACGAGCCTAGGATCTAACTGGCTGTGCCCTGGGTAGCTAGTAGAATAGATCTGATCGAGCCTAACCCGATCATAGTGGAATCAGAGAAATATTAGAACCAACAGACCGGCACCTCAACCGGCCTGCATCTATAGCTCCTGTTGCTCTTCTTTGCCTTTGGACTGAGTCAGCTTAACAGCCACCTTCAGAAGGAAATAACACAATCACCCCCCTTTTCTTACACAACCAAAAATAATCTCTTGTGTGCCATTTGGAGAGACAAACCACAACATTTCCAGCATTCTGTGTGGCAATGTTGTTCCCAATATGCATCAGATGAGAAATGAAAAAAGTATTCATGGCCTGGACCTGATACTTTGGGAGTCATTATCCAGTAAGTCATTTTGTGCCCTTAATTTCTTGCACCATAAATAATCTCTTGTGTGCCATTTGGAGAGACAAACCACAACATTTCTAGCATTCTGAATGGCAATGTTATTCCCAATATGCATCAGATGAGTAATGAAAACAGTATTCATGTCCTTGACCTGTTACATGGGAGTCATTACCTAATCAGTCATTTTGTGCCCTGGATTTCTTGCACCATAAATAATCTCTTGTGTGCCATTTGGAGAGACAAACCACAAAATTCTCTGTATTGTGCATGGTAATGTTATTCCCAATATGCATCAGATGAGTAATGAAAAAATCATTTATGCGCTGTACCTGATACTTTGGGAGTCATTACCTAATCAGTCATTTTGTGCCCTGTATTAGCACCAAAAATAATCTCTTGTGTGCCATTTGGAGAGACAAACCACAACATTTCCAGCATTCTGAGTGACAATGTTGTTCCCAATATACATCAGATGTAAGATGAGTAATGAAAAAATTATTGATGGCTTGACCTAATACTTTGGGAGTCATAACCTAATCAGTCATTTGGTGCCCTGTATTAGCACCAAAAATAATCTCTTGTGTGCCATTTGGAGAGACAAACCACAACATTTCCAGAATTTTGTGTGGCAATACTGTTCCTAATATGGATCAGATGATTAATGAACAAATTGTTCATGGCCTTGGCCTGATACTTTGGGAGTCATTACCTAATCAGTCATTTTGTGCTCTGGATTTCTTGCACCATAAATAATCTCTTGTGTGCCATTTGGAGAGACAGACCACAACATTTCCAGCATTCTGAGTGACAATGTTGTTCCCTATATGGATCAGATTAGTAATGAAAAAAATTCATGGTGTGGACCTGATACATTGAGAGTCATCACTTAATCAGTCATTTTGTGCCCTGGATTTGCACAAAAAATGATCTCTTGTGTGCCATTTGGAGAGACAGACGGCAACATTTCCAGCATTCTGAGTGACAATGTTGCTCCCAATATGCATCAGATGAGAAATGAAAAAATTGTTCATGGCATTGACCTTATACTTTGGGAGTCATTATCCAGTAGGTCATTTTGTGCCCTTGATTTATTGCACCATAAATAATCTCTTGTGTGCCATTTGGAGAGACAGGCCGCAACATTTTCTGTATTGTGCATGGCAATGGTGTTCCCAATATATATCAGATGAGTCATGAAAAAAGTATTCATGGCCTTGACCTAATACTTTGGGAGTCATTACCTAATCAGTGAGTTTGTGCCCTGGATTTGAACCAAAAATGATTGTTTCTTGTGTGCCATTTGGAGAGACAAACCACAACATTTCCAGCATTCTGAGTGGCAATGTTATTCCCAATATGCATCAGATGAGTAATGAAAAAATTGTTCATGGCCTGGACCTGATGCTTTGGGAGGCATTCCAAAGCATTAAAACTTTGACCAAACGAGATGATGCCATGAACCATGAATGGTTTTGATGGTGTTGATGTGTTGTTATATGCAAGGGACATGGTATTGATATCGTTGTATTTGTAGATTTCTATAGTGAAGTCTTTAAGCTGTGAGGTAGGGTTGGAGCAAATGATGTTGTCCTTGGAGATCAAAGTACTGGTGATGTTGGGGGAACATACACATTGTGTGCAAGCGTATCCAGTGGGATTAGTTACAGGAACATGAATGAAGCCTCCACCAAGTGGGTAGATTGGTTTGTTATCAACGGCGCATGCCAATTTGAATGGACAAGGGAAGCTAATATCATAAGGTTTGTAGTCTTGGAGAATGTCAATCATGTCCTTGTATGTGATGTTGGCACCAGTGTCAATTTGTGCATGGATGGAGGTAGTGATGCCATGGTCAAGATCTGGAGGAGGAGGAGGAGGAGGAGGAGGAGGGATAGGAGTGATATGAAGATCATTTATATGAATGGTCTTGATATGAGAGGAAATGGGGACTTGATCAGAAGCTGAATCAGAGGGTGTCTGAGGTATGGAATGTGGTGAGTCCATGGATGGGAGGATATCATGTAGAAAGTAGTGTTTATATGCACATCATTTAGCATGTGTTTGATGGGAATGGCGAGCCAGGATGAAGGAACATCAAGGGAGGCATTGTGGTAGATGCATGGCATTTCAAAGGATGATGGTGGTAACAGGCAGGGATTTGGCCGTTTTAGAATCCGCCGTTGCAAAAATCCTGATAAGTGGGATCATAAGTGTCGTCAAGAGGAGTGGATGTGGTGTAAATTGCTGCTGCTACTCTCGCTGCCACTGCTGCTGCCACTGCTGCTGCTGCTACTCTCGCTGCCACTACTGTCTTTGGCGTCATTGATGCCGTTGTTGTTGTCCCGGCAGCAGCCGGCAACAACGACTTTCTTCGCGCATAAAAAACAGTCGAAATTACTAGAAAAATTGGAATACTACTATGACTATCTTGTTATCCATGTTGCCACTTCAAGAAATATGATTCTTGATCATCGAAGTAGAATTTTGCTTCAGAGAAGGTCTTGATTGGATCAATTCCAGAAGGCGGAATTGATGAATCAGTTGAATCAAAGGAACTACTACTACTACTACAAATGTTGTCGCCGGGGACTGCATGCTGAGAAACCGAGCGAGCTGCATGCTGAGAAACTTCCTGCTGTAGTCATTGGTCAGGATTAGGCTGGGAGAATGTAACAGCAGCAGCAGAATTGTTAGTCTTTGCCCTCTTACTACTAATAGTCATATCATCTCTAATTTGAGGTCTGCACTGCTGCTGCTGCTGCTGCCGCTGTCACAGCTCGGCCTGGAGCTGCTGCTGTTGAAAGATCCGAGCCTGGAGCTGCGCCTGGAGCGCTTTCTGTGCCTGGAGCTGCTGCTGTACTTGCTGCTGAGACCTACTAAAATGAATGCTTGATTGCCGAATTGCCACAGGAGATGCAAAGGGTCTTTTGGCATCCTCATTCTTCTCAAGGAAAGAAATTTGGAGGATAGTTCCTTTGTTACCATTTGCATCAACAGGACACTCAAATACCTCCGCCTTGTACTTGTCTTCTGCCTGATCCATAGGTTTCCTGAATTGGAACAAGCCTTCCGAATAAACGAACCCATCTTCTTGTTCCAAGTTCTTCAAGTTCTTCCCCATTTCTGTGTAAACTTGGTGTTCTTCTGGATAATTTTTGATGGTGTTGCCACTGGCATCAATGCTAACGTCCAAGCCGGTCATAAACAGAGCATTCTGCATGAAAATTGGCCACTTGAGCTTGATCTTCAAGGTCCTTTCATCAACCCAGTCCAAAGAGTAGTCGGTTTCCTTTGTGCCACTGTGAAGGAGCATTCTCATCAAACAGTAGTAGCCATTCAAGACCTTGAGCTTGTGACCCCAGACCTCCCATCAACCGGAGAGCATTGGATATGGCAACGATCCAGAAACTGTTTGGATTGGCGCCTGGATGGAGAGGCGCTTGAGGTTGGCATGGATATCAGCAGGTCCAGGGCTTGCTGGGCTTCCGGGACCAGCAGCCATTCGAACCGACTTTTTTTGCATTGTTGCTTCTTCTTCTTCTTCTTCTTCTTGATGAGAGGATACAGAGTGTTCTGACTCCGATTCTGACTCCTCTGGTTCTGCTCCTGCTGAAAGCCTTCCACGAAGCAATGAGCGTTGTTCTTGTTGTTCTTTCAAAGGGTCCACTAGTGTAATTCCGCGACTGTGTAGATCTTGAGCAAAGGTGGCCATAGCCTTACAAAATGGTGTGAGTAATATGTTGCCGGTATGTGGTGGAATTCCAAGAAACGAGACTGATCTGTAGAACAGCACAACACAAATATGACTTAGGCCTGCCTACCTTTCCTATCTTTGCCCAGCTTGTTTGCTTGATGTTTTGCTTGATATAATTTGAGCTACGATACTTCCAGAGGGATCCTGGCTTGTCAGTTGGTGACCACCCCTCTTCTGCTTCTGTGTACAGATACTGCCAAAAGTTATAGCAGGCAAGGCGCTTTGAAAGCTCTAGCTGTTGATGTACTAAATCAGAATGCTTCTCTTGGTCTAGTTGTTTTGGTCCCTTCTTTGTTGCATTCCTTGCCATTGTCGATACATCGATTTGCAAGAAAAGAAAAGTGAGTGATGGAGAAAAAAATCGAAACAGGTTCCAGAACAAGAAGCAGCACGACTGTTGTTTGTTCCTATGACCAAAGACAAAAATTGTTATTACTCTAAAAATCGACTGAAAGGATAGGATAATTAAAATTTAAAGAGATGTGAGCTCAAGGTGAGGCTCTTAGTTTTTCTATGTTATTCTTGTAGTCGACCGGTATCCCTGTGTTATTCTTTTTGTAGGGAAGGGATGTCTAAACCGGTCATAGATCATGTGCAATTCGTCATATGACAGAGAACACATGATGTGACGTAGATATCTTGATACTTGAAGTCATTTTTATCTCTGGAGGAGTATAAGTAACTTTTTCAAGTGTAGAATGGATATAATTCCTGTAGAATGTTCATAAGTACAGTACGTGTATTTTTGACCGACAACACACCCCTTGATTCAACACTTAGTGAAGGAGTGTTGAAGTACAAGTCGGTTCTCCATCTTGTAGAACTCTATCGAATCGGAAGATTGTAATCGTAGAATCAAAAAGGATTGATATCAAAGATCGGAATTGTAAATCAATGAGGAAGGAGAGGTGCTTGAGTATGTAATGGTCGCGAAATTGATGGAAGGTTAATTGGAGTTGGTCTGAGAACTTTGGGAACAATCGATTGGATGGATATGATTGGAGAATTCAATCATAGAAGGCGAGTGAGCAGCATCGAAGGCAATTGATTGATGGTAGAAGAGTTATCAATTGGAACTGAAAAGAAGATTAGGTCGTCGAAGGATGATAGCACCGGGTCGAAGCCGTGTGTATTGGTTGAGCTTGAGTACCGACTGAGTCAAAGGAATTGATCATAGTGGAATCCAAAACCGGAGGGAAGCAGAGATGTGCTTGGATGAAGCGTATTGATCAAAGCTGATACAATTGATCGATCATAGAGATTGAATTGTAAGAATCGATTCAAAACAACGTGATATCGATTTGTAGATTCGTAGCCTTGTAATCAAAGCTTGGGGACGCCGGTCGTTGTAGGGATCGTTTGATCGTTGATATCAACTAGAACGAATCGTAGAAGCTGATATAGTAGGATAAAGTCAAACGTCGAGGATTGAATTGACTGCTTCAAGCCGTAGATTTAGAATCAAATGTGGAGTAGAAGAAGGGATCAACAGTCGGCAGAGGGATCGACCATAGTATAAATCGAATGAAGTACCAGAATCATTTGAGGCAATTATAGATGAGTATATTGATTAGACGTGGTTCCGTAGAAATACAAAGAGACGTGTCCTTGGAGAAGAGGAATGCGGACCAACGGCAAGCCATAGGTGCGGAATCAAACGGATCGTTCGATCGGTGGATCGAATCGAAATCAAACGTATTGTTCGATCGGTGAATCGAATGGTAGATTGGAGAAGCAGAATCGTCAAATTTACTTCAAATGGTATTGTTGTAGGGAGACGGTGCTGGATATCAAGTAAATTTCATCGAGGGATTGATGGTAGGTTCAAGAATTGAATCAAAGGTGGAGACGAAGAATGTTTGTGGGATAGACTCAGAACGAAACGTGCCAGATTGGATGACGTGAAAGAGATTCATATCTTGGAAGATGAGATTGTGGAATCAGAATCGACTCATAGAAACTTGATCGTAGATAGGCTTAGATGCACGGCAGTTGCTGAGGCGATGGAGTGGCATAGGAAAACCAATGATTCAGATTGTTGAGAATTGATTGATAAGGGAATTGAGGATTGATTGTTCCATGTCGTAGAATAGGATTGTCGTAGAGATTAGACGTCAACAAAAGGGAGGAACGCTGAGATCAAACGTCAGGAATTGATTGTAGAAAAGAATCCCACGTAGTGATAGATCAAGTCATTATTTGGTGCCAAGCGTAGGATAGGGTCAAATGTTGAGAATGGCTTGAAGATGTAGAATCAAACGTTGATGAAGGGATGGACAATGTTGATTCATAGGTGAAGTAGGATTGTTGATTTCATGAATGGGATAACAATGGAGCGGAATACTGGAGAGGATGCAACTTTTCATCACAGGAAGACAAAAGGAGGATAAATCATAGGATTGGTGGAATGGAAGATCAAGATTGAAACAATATCCGGAACCAGAGTAGTATCATGACAGATATGCGTAGAACAAATCATAATTTGATATGTTGGATCTTAGAATCGATCGTAGCTTGAGGATGGAGTGGATGGTTAATGGGACCTCAAGTTGTAGGAGACAACAATGGATTGATTGTATCGTAGAAATCGATTGAGTGTCGAATGTGATTGATAGATCGTAGTAGGAATTGATATGATTGTAGAATCAAATGTTGGTGGAGAGGAGCTCCATAATCAGAATAGATACTGAATGTAATCGTAGTTTGGAGTTGACCTTGGAATAGAATCAAATGGATTGATTGGAGACATCAAAGGATGGTCAAAAGCCAATTAGTGGACTTGTCCTTATATTATGGTAATTCAGCTTTGAATCATATCTTTGTCTTGATACTTGAACTCTCAAGACTTGAACTCTCATTGATCTGTTCAGTACGTTAAGTCATGCATTGGTTTTAGCACGTTAAGGAATGTTGTGCCCATGGGAAGTAAGTTTCGTGTATTTGCTTGTGTTGGGTTTGCACGCGAATGCAAATGGTCGTAACCAGCAACACACCCCTTGATTCAACACTTGCTGAGGGAGTGTTGAATGACCTGGCGGTTCATTGATTTGGTTTTCATTTGGATTCGTGGCTAGAGATGTGAAGTTGCCTGTAGCCTTGGAGCACGGTAAGTAAGATTCCTTGAGGCTCATAAGTAAAGTCGCAAAAGCGCATCAGGGAAAGCGTTGGAATTAGTACGGGTGCTCGTGTCAAAATTGAGCGCCATGAAGGTGTCCAACGCACACCCCTGGATTGAGATGCACGCCCCTTGAGTCAGTTCAATTGAGTTCCATGGGGGTAAATGGTACACAATCATGCAAACCATAGGTGTGATCATAGAAATAATGGAAGGCGTAAAGGCATATGCAGATTGATTCATCGATCGTAGAAATTGATATAGTTGAAGAATTAGATCAATTGTTTGAGCGTAGATCTGAAGTGGGGTATCAACTAGTATCCGGCGCGATAAGAGTATAGCGCATATGAAGAGGGCTTTTGTGGATGGAACAACACCCTTGGGTCCAGTGGACGCCATTCTAATGAAATCCCATGGTTGTGGATTATACGGAGCAGCTTTAGGGTGTAGGACATACACCCCCTGAGTTGCAAGCAGGGAAGAAGATGGCCCTTGTGGGAACGCACACGTAAGGGGAAGTGGAGCAAGGAGCCTGGAGGTGGTCCAGCGTGATGGGGATGGCGCCGCTGAAGGTGCAACGCCATACTTCAGGAGGGAACGTGGGAGGAAGCGAGGTAGGTGAAATCACGCTGAAAGGAGTGGGGACCACAACATTGGATTGGATGGTAATTATCATGGTAGGAGACAAAGATGTCGGGTGTGAAATGTATTGTGATGTGAAATGTGGTGTACATTCCCTAATCCAGAAGGGAAAAATTGCGGGTGGCAATTTGGTGGACACCCCCTAATCCTGGAAAGATAACATGACAGCGGCGTAGAAGCCCCAGTGGATATTGCAGGATCCAATGGGATAGCGTATTTTGTGTGTAGAATCCGAGACCATCAAGTCGTAGATAAGTTAGTTATCAGTCGTAAACGAGGCTTGGATCATAATTGAGGCTTGAATCATTGGTGGTTGGAAGAGGGTAGTACACAAAACGATGTATCAGGGTTGATTTGAATGAGAACAAATCAGAGAGTTGGTACGAAAACATAGGATTGATTGTAGAAATCAAATTGATGTAGAATAGATTTGATTGGTGTCTTGGAGGAACATGTTGATTCCCCAAGTAGTACCCCATGATTGGAAAGGAAGACTTGCAAGTGGTCATGATGTCTGTCTTGTAGAGAAAATGATGTCCCTGCAAGAGGGCAGGAAGGATGACAGGGCAAGTGGTGGCCATTGAGAATGAAGAAACGGTTCAAACATAGTTATTGTGATGCGGGTGGAGTCAAGCATCGTAGATATTGCTTGATCGGAGATCAATCGTGTGATCGTGGAGTGAATTGTAGAACGCGATATGAGGTGATGGATGGATCATATAGCGAATCATAGGAAGTGCTATTATCGTAGAATGGAATAAATGGTGTGAGCATAGAACTTCATATCAAACATAGATCTTGGAATAACTCGTTGCTTGCTGGTGGGAGAGCAAATAATTTTGTAGGAGAACGAGCAAAAACAATGGAAGAAGAGAGATGGTTGTTTTTCCGTTGGAGTAATCTTGGATTGTTCTTTGGGGAAGCAATTGCCGGTAGGGAAACAGCAAAGAACTCAGATTGACAAAACGAAGGGAGGAAGGGTGAAACAATGGTCGGTATGAGTCGTTGTTGGGTGATGTGAAACACTACTGTTGTCGTTCGAATTATTGGGAGTTCAGTAGTGATAACGGTTTAATTGTCCAATCGAGATAATAAACCAAGGTCGTTGTTGATCGGGTGCTCAGTGACGATAGTCAGTGGAAAGATCATTGTCATCTGAGGAAATAACCAGGAGATCGCCGGGTGGACAATCAAGACGGACTTTAATCAAATCGTTGAAGTTGGATTGTTGGATAGACGAGCGAATATCAACGAAGGGAGGAGGAGCGATGGTTTAAGGCAACTAAATATTGATGGGGAAGTTGCAGTTGGTTGTAACGTTCAGTCAAAAGTATCGTAAAACCAATTCATCAACAAGATGTTAGCATACAAGTGATACATCTTTACCTTCAGGGCATCCCGATGTTGTTTGGAGAGTCGGAGGAGGACAGGCTGATGGTTTGGTTTGAGGCAAAGCCTGTGACAAAAGGGGAATGAATATTCACTGCGTTTTGATTGAATGGGACGTGAGAGGACAGGACCATCAGGGATTGCGTCAGACAATGGGAATTGCAAGAGTGGCTTGAGAGGGACAGTAGCTGGTTTTGGCAAGCGATGGAATACCACAGTTTCACTCTGAGGATTAAATGTCCATTGAAAGTTGGCTGGGGCGCAAGGTGGAGCAGAATGATGATCTGAACTGGGCAATGTAGATGTCGTTACAGGTAGTGCGGTTACAGTGGACTTGTTCTGACGTTGGACAGGAGTTACAGTGGACTTGTCCTGACGTCGGATAGGAGGACGTGAGTGGCATGGGACTCAGCGGAAGGAGACGGAGTCACTGTTGGGGGAGTAAGTCCATGTCCATTTGTAACTGGGAGGATGTGGTACAGTGGAGTTCAAAGGGGTTGCTACAGCATTGGAAACAATCATCTTGGTAGTATCAGAAGGAATGGCCTCGCACGGGGAAGGAACGATTGCGTTGACAATACTGCCCCGTAAATGTGGCATCATGGAGTTGTTTGCTTGGGCATGAACTTGGATAGTCGGTTCGACTGCGGATTCAATGGGTTTGACAGGAGGAATGCTCACACAGGAGGAAGGGATGGGAATAGGAATGGCATACACTTCGTCAAAGAGTTGTGCCTTCCAGGTTGGTGTGAATCTCCATGAGGTGATGATGAGTTTGATGGTGATGTATGGTTTGGATGAATAGACGTCGTCTGTGTGGTGTGCAAGTGCGTCCTTTGCCGCCTTTTCTAAGTCAGCAGGATCACGTAGTGTCTTGGAGACTCCATTTGATGCGATATAACAGATAGAACATCCGGATAGTAATTTGTTGATGTGTCTTTTCTGGAGTTCTGTTGAGCAGGGAAGACAGTAGGTGATAGATTTGACAACGCTGCCGCGGAGATTGGTCATCATGAATGGGGCTAGAACCTTGGCGTCTGCATTCTCCACGAATAAGTCTGCCATGTCGATATCATCCATTATCATGGAGTAGAGGCCGTTCAATTGTTCATCATATGGGCTGTTGCCTTTGAATCGGAATAGTATGCCGTCAATAGCGGTCCAATCAAATTGGTCAACCATGCTTGCTTGTGGATTATCAAAGAACTGTGTGTAGAAACAGTGGATACACCCCCTGATTCACAGGCAGGAGGGGAAGAAGGAAGAAAATAAATGAGGAAGAAGTAACCGGTTGATGGTGGTGTTGTCGTCGTTGTCGAGAAGGCGTTGTCGTCGAAAAAGAAGAATCAATGCAAAGGACGCGAGGCGAAGAATTAACCGAAAGACCAGCGAAGAGTCAAAGGAAGTACTGATAAAGGTCGACAGGGCGGGCGACCGGTAGGACCAAAGGAATGACCAGTAACGAAAAGAATTAACCGAATAAATATCAACCGTCGGAGAAGGCCGTCGAATCATTGGTGTTCTCTGGTTGACCGGAGGATGCAGTGTAATGGTTACGATGTAATAGTTGTGCTGTTCACGAGAGCAAGCGGCGTTATCAATCGTAGTATTGATTTAACGTAGGTCCCGAACGGCGTGGGCTGATCAAGGAGAGGGGATCGAAGAAATATTGATGGTGGCTGTGGGAGGTAGGAGGAACCAGGAAACCGTTGGAACAATCCACGGTTGTTGCAAAGAAATAATCTGTGAAGGGACTGAAGGAATGTGCCGAAGAAGGAACCGAAGAAAGGGACGGAAAGATTTAACCAAGGGAAGGACCAAAGGGACGTTCGTCGGAGAAACGATCAAGGGAGATTGGTAGTGAGGCGCTCAACAGCGGGCTCACAACAATCTGGAGGAGATCTCAGGGAGATTGGAAGGGAGTTGCTCAACAGTAGGCTCACAACAAGCTGGAGTAGATCTGAGGCTGTATCGCAATTGCAGGGTGTTGCGCTGAGTAATTGGTGTAAGAGTTGTTTGGTAGGTATTACTGTAGTTGTCGGCGTCCTA
Organism: Pseudo-nitzschia multiseries; assembly: GCA_037355745.1. Lineage (NCBI taxonomy): Eukaryota > Bacillariophyta > Bacillariophyceae > Bacillariales > Bacillariaceae > Pseudo-nitzschia > Pseudo-nitzschia multiseries. Next base: position 4,016,619 of record CM074791.1, read on the forward strand.
TCCTTTGATGTGGCGTCGTGGATTGAAACATCGAAATATCAAATGATTGGGTTGGTTTACAGGAAGGTATTGTGGTTTGGATTGCTGGGTGCTGCGCCGAGCAATTGATGTAGTAGGAAGGTATAAGGGATAGTCCTCACCGGAGTGTTCGGAGAGGAGTTGTTTGGTAGGCCGTGGAGGCAATGTAACGGCAGCGTCAGTTTTGTTACGATGCGGCGGCCACAGATGTGTCGTCGGCGTTATCAGTGATTGCTGTTGGATTGGAGTTGATTGGCGTTGCGCAGAGCAATTGATTGTTTATTGAACTATCGAGATGTTGAAAAATCGTGATTAAAGCGACTATCAAAGGATGAGTTGCAGTCGGCGTGTCCGGTGCAATGGGCTTTTTAGTAAAGACGGTGGTGGTCTTTATCGTGTAATCAAATCAGAGAACTGGTTGTGGATTACAACGTGGGCATGGTGAGTACACCCCCTGATCCACAAGCAGTGAAGAAGAGGGGAAGAAAGATCGGCAAACCAGGCTTCAAAGGAAGAAGAATACGTAGATCGGAGGGAGATTAGAAGGGAGTCGCTCAACAGCAGGCTCGCAACAATCTCTGCGCGGGGGGGGGAGGCCTATCGCTCAACAGCAATCTCCTCTGGCGGTAATCGGTCAGTGGAGGTGCTGATCGGGCAGAGATAGGCTCTTAAGGTATACACTCAACAGCGCGAGTTAGAAGGGCTCTATAACCTGTTATTACTCTAAAAATCGACCGAAAGGATAGGATAATTAAAATTTAAAGAGATGTGAGCTCAAGGTGAGGCTCTTAGTTTTGCTATGTTATTCTTGTAGTCGACCGGTATCCCTGTGTTATTCTTGTTGTAGGGAAGGGATGTCTAAACCGGTCATAGATCATGTGCAATTCGTCATATGACAGAGAACACATGATGTGACGTAGATATCTTGATACTTGAAGTCATTTTTATCTCTGGAGGAGTATAAGTAACTTTTTCAAGTGTAGAATGGATATAATTCCTGTAGAATGTACGTAAGTACAGTACGTGTATTTTTGACCGACAACAAAAATTCAGTCCGCGATTGATTGGCCGAACGTCCGGACCCAGTCCCCATGACTCGTTACCATCAACTTACTAACAACTTACCAACAAGCTACCAACAACTTACCAACAACTTACCGACAACTTACCATAATTGTTGGTAAGTTGACGGTAAGTTGACGGTAAGTTGACGGTAAGTTGATGGTAAGTTGATGGTAGCACAAGGTCAAGAAAAACCTGAAGCACGATTTGGTATTCAACGGTCGTTGCAAGCAGGTGTTCACAACACACTATATATATTATTTAGTAATGAAGATAAATATATAAACATGACTGAGCCAATGCCGGATGTACTATTACTACGAAGTACTTATTCACCAGTACCTAACGAGTGTGTAGCAAGCAGCAAGAGTGGCACTAAAACTGCTTGGTTGCCAGCTAGTTGGGCGCGCGCGCAGTAAAAAAGCTGATTCGGAAGGGTCCAGCAATGTATCAGGAACAATTCTGATGACCGGGAGAATATTCTGATGACCGGGAAGAGGATGTCCCAATGACCGGTGTCAAGTACACAAGGGAGGAGGATTTTTTCTCCCTTCTCATCAGGATGCTGTGACGATTTTAATATTCTCTGATTCTTTTTTATCACCTTCATAACGTTTCGATAGTTGATTCAAGTCAAAAGGTATCCCTAGTCGTCATTATCTGTCACTCATCTGGTTCATCACCAACACACCTGGTTCAATGTGATTTTTGCCTGTTACAAGTACTAGAGAAAGATCACCGTGCTTAGCCGTGCTCATTGGTTAATAGCGCCAGAATCGCGACAGAGAGAACGAGAACCGGTACAACTATTGCTCAACCACCAAAGTGTCCACGAGACTATAGATCGGTAGAACATGACATCCTCGCGACAGAGAAGAGGAGGATCTAACCAGTTCAAGAACTTGAAAAAAGTCTACGAGTTCGACGACAAGGACAAAGAAGAAGCAATACAGGCGGTGCAGCAGATTGCGCAGCTTGCGATGAAAAATGTTTTAGACGAATCAACCCGCTCGCTAATTGTAGATTTCGACGCTCCCGAAGTTCCTTCAGGGGGATATAAATTTCACCCAATTCCTGCGGACTTATATGGTGAATACTCGCAATCGCCATTCATTTCGCGGGAGAAGGCGCTCTTTCGTGGCTCTACCGGAACATCACGCGAAGAAAACGAGATTGTATCCTACTCGATCGGATCTCGAAGTAGAACTGAACTTGCAATGATATCAGAGAGCCCAATAAGTACATTTTCTGGAATCAGAAGACGAAACAAGAAAAAGGTACAGAAAAATTCAAGTCAAAATGGGTTTGGAAACAAGCCCGCTGAGTCTTCGGACGATGCATGGATATGCGGAGTGTGCGCCAAGAACTTTGCTTCTTATGAAGCCGCATGTCGACACGAAGATGATCACATACGAGAGATCGTTGTAGATCTTGGGTGGGTACAAAATAGACCGGACCGCCAAGATGCCTTCGGAGGTATGGAATTGCAAACATCACAGGACGGTTTTGTCTCTCACGATCAATTGCAAGCTCGTAGGCAAGAGCGTCAACAAGAGGTGGCAGCCCGTTCACATGCATCTTCCCGAGAGAGCTCAGGAGTTCCAGGCTCACCTCTTGCAGTCTCTCGGCCAGACATTCTTACCGTCTCAACCCGGAACTTAAGCCATCAATTCCCACTATCATCTACCGAAAATGAGAAACACGAGGACTATTCAACAGAAGCAAATGGTTTTGAACCTCTTCGTGAGTATCCAGAAGTGCCTTCCAATCATAACCAACCAACTCTCCACCAAATCGAGGATTATGTCGTCTTGGCAGACGAAGCCCTCACCGACGTTTGCAAGAAAGCCGAAAAGCTTGCGTTAAGCCAGCTTGAACGCGAAGCCGAGTTCGAGCTCGAGTGTTATTCCAAAGACAAGCATTATTACGACGTATTAGAACAGAGAGAAATCGAGAGACAAAGAGACGGAGCCTACAGTAGATTTCGTACCGAAGGTAAAAATCTTGCCCAAAAGATACAAAATAAATTTGTTGACGCATATGCCGTGATGAAACAAGGCAAATCAAAAAAGGCCATGTCTTCAGTTGATCATTACAAAAGGAAGCTAGAAGGCGATTCGGATGTGAAGAATGTGATGGAAAATACCAAGCAAACCCTTTACGTCAATGTGATTGTGAAAAACTCGATTCAGGTGGTAAGCCATGAGCTGGAACGATTAGCTAGACAGCGGTGGGAGGAACATAAGAAGAAGGAAGGAAGTACAGACATTCGAAACAAAGAAAGTCGTGAACAATTCGAAAAATTCAAGGCTGCAGCCCAGGGTCAACTTGTACAACTTGCTGGCTTGGCTCTAGCCTCGGACTTTACTCCACGCAGAATTGCAGTTCAACTCTCCAATGATCTCTATAGGTAAGTCGACATTAAACTCCAATGTTTTCTTTTGGACATGATCACATTCTATGATGAACGGTTTGAAATCTCCCGTTAGACTCACCGTCAACCTTTTCTTTGCGTAACAATAAATTTGCCTCACTCCAGACTGTTGACACCGTACGTATTGAATGACGTTCCTCGGTTGTATAGCATGCCGGATTCCTTGATACTTTCGACTTTTCTCACATCGGAGTTGCCGTTTTGTTTCCTGCAGTCGGTTGAAACGGAGGGGTGTTTTTATAGAATCTGAAATCGAGTACCGTGTTGGACCATATTTTGTGCTTGCCGTCAATGTCTTAGCGGTTGATTGGAGGCGTTTGGTGAAAAGGACTTACGAAGATGTCACCGAACGTCGGGCAAAATGGATGAAAAGTGTGGAGTCCGATGATGCAAAAGAAGGCGTCACAAGAAGATACGGACCACTTGCAAGCTTGATAAGGCTTTCAAAGATGACAAGCATGGAAATCCTTGCTGGCTTTCTGGCAACGCTGTATTACACTCCTTGGGTGATATACACTCCCATATGCTGGTTTCTATATCGATTTATGATCGGGGAGACTTTTCGAAAATATTTTCTCTCTAGTGTTACCGACGGTAAGCAGCACGAAACTGTAGAAATCACGTGTTCTTTTTTATTGAAAATTGGCGAGCAACCTTCTCACTGCCTTTCTTCGAGACAGAAATTTTCTACTATGTAGAACAGAAAGGGATGGAAATGAACATCCAAATCCAGGATGCCGAAACCCAAGCGGTGTGCATGCTCTCGGCACTCCAAGAAATCCGTACGGATAGCCGTGCTCTCAGAAAGAAAAAGGAAAAGTCGGGATCCGCAGAAGGTGAGGTGGAACTGTTGGGTCCTTTGTTAGGTCCGGCAATCAAGGACGACAGCAAGCCGGCGCCCCCGGTCCCTCCTGGTTTCGAGATACCCGAGAATCTCGAGTTTGTCAGTCTCGAGCTCAACCTGCAGGTTGGGTTCCAACGTCTTCGTTGGGCTTTACTCAGTGCAGAGTCTTCGTTTGTAAAAGACGCTGTTTGGAAGACGGAATTGAATTACGACAAGTAAGTGCATTTGACTATATGCGGTCGTTGTTTGCCGGTCGGGATGTCTGTCCTACACGGTACTTCGCTTGCTCTGTCCACAACAGGAATGCTAACCCGGGCCGTATTGTACGTATCTTGTATTCGTTCCAGTATCGAGGCCGGTGAGTGGAACAAGTTCAACGACGAGATTGGGTTAGCGAAATTGCCGGATGGTGTGAAAGCGGAAGACTTCATCGGCGCCGAGCGAGAAACGAGTAAGTTGTTCAAATGGTATTTCAATCGGGTTGCGTTTTGAATTCCTAAGGCTTTTCTAGCCCGACTTTCTTACGTCTCATCATATCACTACAACCGGAATCGCTCTCTGTTGATAAACAACCACAACCATAACCACAACAACACTGCTTTCGATATTACTTATTGTAGGCTACCTGATGCCCAAGTCGGCATTTGTTGCCGCAAACACGGCCCATGAAACCGCGTTCATCGAGACCTACAACGATTGCTGTTTTTCTCTGAAACTCCGAGCGCTGACCCCCGACGTTCCGTACGGATCAACGTTCGAGGCTTGGACCAAGTACGTTGTGGTCAACACGGGGAACAATAGCTGCAAGCTGACGTGTTCGGTAGAGGCCGTCTTTCCAAACGGCCCACCCATGATCAGCCGACAAATCAAGAGCGGCATGAGAGATGGTGTTGGCGAGGTATTCGTGAAAACCGGTGAAGCGTTTCAACGCTATGCCGATGCCTATCCATAACTGCATCATTGCGATGCGATGCTATGCTATGCGGGTTGGTTGGTTGGTTGATTGATTCGTTTTGTTTCGATCCGATCCGATCCAACCATTGTTAACACGTACTTCGTATCAACTAATAATAATAATAATACGAGTAATAATATTCATAGTGTAATCAAAAATAATAGTGAACATGGTCTCAAAGGGAGGGGAAAAAGGCAGTTAGCTACTTAATATTCCTAGCGTCCCTTCTTTCTTTGGAAGAAACAGACCCATCAATCTAATCTTTTTTCTTGTCCTCGTCGGCCTTTTCCGATGTTTCACCTTTTGCTTCGGCTTCGGGTTCCTCCTCTTCCTCCTCCTCTTCCGAGTATGCCAGTAACGCCGAGACCTCACCCCTGACCAGGGCGCAGAGGAAGGACGACCCCAAACACGCCGGGACCAGGTACAACAACGCCGGTTGTGCCGCCTGGAAGTAAATCATGACAAACAGGGTCATTCCCAGCCCAAGGAAGTAAGCAATCATGGCCGAATAAAAGTATGGTTTCGGAAAGGATTCGTAGATGTCGACCTTGTCGGTGGGCATCTTTGCGTTCTCGGCATCGAATCGCAGAAGCAAGGACAAGAAAAATCCGGGAATCACAATGTCTCCCAGACCCAGCAAGCTGAGTTCTACCTTTCCGGTGTCGTCGATGGGTACGAGCGAGCGGGGGAAGAGCAGTTTGATCGGACCATCCAGGTTTTTTGCCACCGTCACCATGACGTCCGTACCAAAGACCCAAAAGATGTCGTAAAAGAATAGTCCCACCAATAGGATGGCTCCGATCTTGTAGGTGCCGAGGGACAATCGCTCGATTCCCTGCAGGCAGAAAGAAATGCCGAGGACGTTGTTGAGAGCCCAGTATTTTTTCTGGAAATATAGCGCCACGACGCCACCGGCCAGTGCAACGGATACCACATCGGTAGCCGTGAGCTCGAATCCGATTTCTAAATCCTTGGAAAGGATCCAGTCCGGCAGCGGGTGGGAGATCTTTTTCTTGAATCCCAGTTTGCGGTCGTTCATCGATTTGGGAGCGATGCCGTCCATGACGGGACTGATGGTGAGAGAGAGTGCTCCGAGTCCAACGAGGGCAAAGTACCCGCCGATGAGAAGGTTGACGAGATCCTGCCCCAGAAATTTAAAGGCCAGGTACAATCCAAACAGGGAACAGCTTCCCATGATCGGGAACTGCATGGCGTCCTCGGTTTTGAGTGTCTCTTTTCCCGGGGCATCGGGATCGTACCCCTCCTCTCCCTCCTTTGGGATGTCTTCCCTCAACACGAGCGACGAATGGCAGGCGACGTACAAGATGGCCGTCACTAGGACCAATAGATGGACCACGTACGGAACCAATACGAACTGGGAGGCACCCCACACGATCGCGATCGTTGCGTACGACACTTTCAGCAGAGGGTCCGGCGTTTTTGTTTTGGTGGTAGAATCGGTCATGGTGATAGTGGTGAAGTAGTTGTTTCCGTCTTTCCTTTATTCAGTTGTGCTGTGCTGTGCTCTGTTGTGCTCTGTTGTGTTGTGTTGTACCGTTTGCTGTACTATACTCCAAATTGCAAGTACTCGTATCTTACTCGATCGAGACTTTGACTCAATCACTCACTCACTCAACAACAACACACGATGAACTCGAATTGCGATGTGCACGAGGGAGTGCCTGCTAGGGTCATATTTTTTTACGGTGCCCCCAACACAAACGTACGGTACGAACCGTACCGGTAATCTTACCAGCCACTTCCCAATCGTGTGGTCGGAGAAAGCTTTCTTTTCTCGAATCAATCTCAATCATTCGACCGTTGACCGACGCGAGACGAGACGAGACGAGACGAGACGAGACTACGAATAGTACGTACAGTATGAGTACGAGTACGTACGGTAGTGTTTTGTTTTACCATACCTGTACGAGTACGTACTCGTACCCGTACCGTTACGTGTTCTGTAGTTGGAAGTTCAGATTAGCCGTATAGATATGCTCTGTATCTATGATAAGTACTCTACACACAGGGATTAGTACCTAGTACTATGAATTATTTTCTATTAGAAGTACGAAGTACGTACCGGTACTCGTACCGTACGTTACGGTACGGTACGAAGTAATCACGAAGTAATTACCGGTACCCGGTACGTTCGTACAAGTGTACCTCGTAAATCGTAATCTTACCCGGTATGAATACGGGACGTACCGTACCGTACGAGTAATCTTACGAGTACTCGTACTCGTAATCTTACGGTATGTACCGTTGACTTTTTTCTTCTCGTTTTCTGCCACGCAAATAAAAATCTGTGCAAAGGTGATCCAAGGCAAGACCAAGGCAGCGAACAAGCTACTCGTACCGGTACCGGTACCCCCCCCCCGTCTCGTTTTCCATACCGTACCGTACGGTACGATACCGTATCGTAATTACGTACGGTAGGTGTCCAGTACTCGTACTGGTACCGGTACCTAAACGGGTTGGTAGTCCCCGTCCAGCACAACAAAACACACTTCCTCGTTGTTGACTCTCTTGATTTGTTATTGTTGTTTGATGGCTCGGAACCCGTACATATCAACATCCATCGAAGATACCGTACTCGTACCGTACGCACCCGGTTGTTACAATTACGATTACACCAATTTTGAAATTGGATTAGGTTACTACGATATACCGGTAGTAGATTGGATTCGATTGCATCGTATCGTATCGTAATATCGCAATAAGATACTCAACTACGGGGCCCGGTTGTGTTGTGTGATTCAATTCAATTCAATTCAATTCAATTCAATTCGATTTTTCGGACCCACCAACAACTCGCAACAACACACAACAACTCGCAGCAACACACAACCGCAACATGTCCTCCAAACGGGACGACACCGAACCACTACAGATGGTATTGGAATCCTCCGAGGCACAACTAAGAGTGCACCAACAGGAGGAGGACGACGATGACGAATTGACCGAAGCATTTCACCATGCCGTAAACGACCCAGCAGAAATGCAAGCACACTATGAAGTTGGCACCGCATCCAACACAACGGCTGTTGCCGTGGCCGAGGATCACAAATGGGACAAGGATGGTTTCATCGGAAAAGGTACGCATCGTAGACGAGAGCAGAGAAGAGCAGAGCAGAGCAGAGAGAAGCGCAGACACATAGCACGATGGAGAGTTGCGGTAATGTTCTGTGACTCGAAGAAGACTGCGTGTACCGTATGGTATGGCATATGGCATGGCATATGGAATCGAATCGAATCGCCAACGCCAACGCCAACGCCAACGTGAAATAATTGCAATAACAGTAATAATGATTTCGAAGATTTTCTCACGGTGCTGTTCTAATTCCATTCCGACTTTTTCGACCGACCCAGCAGGTGTCCCAGTCCGATCGGGTCAATTCACCAAGATGGAAACCGAAACGATCAAGAATGCCGTGAAAGAGTACTGCGCCATGAAACAAATCTCCGTGACACGACTCTGCAGCGAATGCGACCACAAGGCCGATCTGAAGGGATCCTGGATGGAAATTGCCAAGTGCCTCCCCCACCGGTCGGTTCAATCGGTGTACCGGCACGGACTCCGACAGATGCATCCCTTCAAACGGGGTGCCTGGACCGAGGAAGAGGTGGAGCTACTGATCAGCTCGGTGACCGTCTACGGAAAAAAGTGGGCACAGATCCAGATGAAACTCAATCGCACGGCGGATGCCTGCCGGGACAAATACCGCGAGATGAGCACGGAGTACGTGCGCGGACGCTGGAAAGAGGAAGAAACCACGCGACTCAAGGAATTGATTCGGGAATACCTTCGCGTCGATCCGACAATCGGCATGAGAGAACTGGGGAAAATCGTCGAAGCCGAACAGATCAAGATCCCGTGGTCGACCATCAGCAAGCGCATGGAAAAGAGGTCCCGACTGAGCTGTTTCAAAAAATGGCAAAAAATGACCGGGCTGTTTTCCGCCAGCGATCTTCCCCGGCTCGGAGCTTCCTCCTCCAACAACAACAACAACAACAACAACAACCGCATCAGGGGTAACAACCACCAGCAGCAACGGAAGGATCCAACCATCGCTATCGCCGAAGAGATCCCCGACATGGATATCTACTTGTTGAACGAACTCGTCAGCTTGGATGTTGTCAAGGCATCGGATGTCGGTTGGGAAGACCTGCGGACCGAGAACGCACAGGATCGCTGGTACGAACTCCTGGAGGAATGGCAAGCCGCGATCATGGACGATTCCATGCTGGCGTTGCCCGTCTCGGAAATTGCCCAGCGCATCATCGATCAAAAGGCTTCCGCGCAACGGGCGGCGGAGACCGTCGAGGCCGTGGATCTGCCGGTAACCTTTTAGTGAAGTGTAGTGTATTGTAGTGTATTGTAGTTGCAATCGGGATGGAAATGGTAACGGCTGGCGTGAAACTACGAGAACGAACGGGCATCGTCGGATCAGGTTCCTCCCCAAAATACAGGTGCACCAATGGAATGGAACAGTCAACGCTATACTTAGCTTTGTATAAAAAGCGATAACTTGAACGGCACGCACTCACAAGCATTTCGGAACAGTCACCCCTAAAGAAATTATGATGGCTTTGGGACCACACCATACATTTTGCCACTATAAAAGAAGGAAATAGTTGTCTTTTAACACACCTTTCTGCCTACGACTACAATTGCAACTGCAACTATTCGTACGAAACAAGCAAGCTTCGGGGGAATCGAAAAACAATTGTTCCTACTAGATTCTTGACCCCTGTGTTGGCTGGTGCCCTTCGGCAAGGATTGCACGTAATACAGGTGCAGCCGTAGCCGTAGCCATGTCTTGTCATTGTGCCGGTAATGTACACCACACCGCGAAATACTGATTTGCTTATTGCGATGTCGATGTCGATGTCGGAGTCGGAGAGGGATTGGCATCGTTCGGGGAACTCGCTGTACACGTAGTTTTTGCCGGTGACCGTTTTACGAACTGGGCCATTACGTTCTTCATTCCCGCGCACACATCTGTTTTCTTTGGACTTTCTTTTTTCCCACTGCCCCTTCCTTCGTTTCCTGCTTTCTTTTTCTTTGCCGGACTGGTCGTCTGCTTTTCTGGAGTTTTGGTTTTGTCGTTCGTTGCCTTTCGTTTCTTCGAAGCACTTTCCGTTGCTTCGACTCCTGCTTTCACGCCCTGGTTGGTGGTGGTATTGGTATTGGTATTGGGTGACTGTACAACCTTTTTTGATTTTTTGTCTGCACTGGATGGCACGGGCTTCTCTGGAACGGTATCGTCATAGGATATGTCTTCTGCTTTCTTTTCCTTTGTACCGGTACGCAACGCGGGAGAGAGAATTCATGAAAAACAGCGTTAGATAGAAACGAAACACAATTGTCACTCGAGCAGAGCAGGGCAGAGCAACGACGATACAAAAGAAAACACGAATTAGTGCGTTACACACGTACGTACCACGAGGTCGTTCAGGCCGAGCTGTGCGAGAATCTCTGTTTTAACTTCCCAGTACACCCCTGCGTATTTTGGGTGCTTTTTCTTCACCGCTATCGCATCGAGTTTGCGCGTGGCTTTGGCACGATTGGAGAACAACGCGGCGCTGGAAGCACGCAACTCTTCAATCATTTTATCCTTCGACGTCAGGGTTGAGTGATGAACAAAGCGGACCAGAGCGACCATTGCTTCCGTAGAGTAATCGTCTTTGTTTGCTGCATCCCCGTTTGCATTATTTGTCTCCGGGCGAGTCTCTTGGTTCATGTGCAATTGAGGAAAAGCGTCAGGGCACAACCTGGCATTCGAGAGTTGTATTCCTTTGTACGAGCAAAGAACAGAACTGGCTTTCTCAGCATCGAAACCCTCTACGCGATCCGCAATCGTATCGTCACTTCCGTTCCAATGCAGGGGTATGCCTCCGAATGCCGGTGCGATGATGCGGATGCGGTTGGAATGCATGGTTTGCTGTTCCTCTTCCTCGCGGCTCTGCATCTTTTTCTTGTACAAAGCTTTTGTATCCTCGTCTGCATCTTCTTCGTTCTCGAGCAGCCGATCGTCTGCAACACAAAACCCGTCCTCAAAATCGTACATCTTGGCGTTGCCTTCGATATCGGCTTCGTCTTCGTCGTTTTTCGAATCGTCGTCGACGTTTTCGCCCATTTCGTCGTCGCCTTCCTCCCATTCAGCTTCGCTGTCGTAGTCGTAGTCACAGACCGCGGTATCTTTGCGAAATGGGTTTTTCCCCGTGACGATCGCGCTTTTCTTGCTCCAGGTTCCGCGGTAGGGTGGTCGGCAATCCTCGTGGAAACTCAGAAATCGGTATTTGTTCGGAACCCTGATGGTCGTTTGTTCCAGGTAATCGGATGCACCCCACTCGCTGCTGTCCGCCTCCACGGTTTTGTAGACCGTTACGGCGACCTGTTTGGTGCGGCGCTTGCGGTTCGCAACGGCGATTGTCGATCGCTTGTGCTCCTTCCAGGAAAAGCAGGACGACTCGTTCGAAGCATTTGCATTTAGTTTGGCTCGGAAGGATTCTGCATCGAAGGATTCGCGATCTAGGTCAATGAACGTCTTGGTCGCAACCTTGGTTCGATCCTCCGCCGCTTTCTTTGGTGCTTTGGCAAAAAACGATCGGAAGCTCTGTTTTTGCTTTGTCACGGTTTCGAGCTTTTTTCGTTCTTCCAGCTTTCGTTCCTTCTCTTTCCGCGACTTTTCTTCTTCCTTCTTTCGCTTTTCATCCTCCCGCGCCTTGGCGGCCTCTTCTTTTTGCCGTTTTTTTGCTTCCAGGGCTTCTTCCTTGGCCCGTTTTTTTGCTTCCAGGGCTTCTTCCTTTGCCTTCTTCTTGGCTTCCAGTTCCAGGAGTTTCCTCGCCTTGACTTCGTCCGCCAACCGCTGTTTCTCGGCGTCGCGTTCGAATCTGAGCACCTTTTCTTCGTCTCGGCTGACCTTGGCTTTCGCGGCGTCCAGTTGAAGTTTTGGAAGCTGGGGATCCAGAATGAGCTTCTCGGTGTCTTCCAGGGACTTGACAAGCTTCAATAGCGCCGAATGGTGCGACGAGACCTTCTTGCGGGCCGCCCTGGCTTTTCGGGCCCCGGACGTAAAATCGGAGTCCAGGAGTTCTAGCGTTGTGACTTCCCACCTCCAGAGACGGTCCTCCTCGTCGTTTTCGAACAAATCGACGGCCTCGGTGGTGGAGATTGTTTTGGTGGGATCGAGATACGCCTTACGCCTCGACAACAGCTTGATCTTTGCACCAACCGACTCTTCCGACCATTCCACCCCGTGAACGTCATTCAACCCGGAACACACCTTCGACACCAGTTTCGACAGCGGGAGATCACTGGCAGCACACACACACACACACACACACACAAACACAAACACAAACACAGAACACACGCCACAGAACAGCAACGGGAACAACGGTGAGCACAATTCGTCGTTCACACTCCCTTGATCATATTCATATTCATATTCATATTCACACACGTGATTGTCCGATGATGAAATCTTACCTTCCCTCGACGATCAATGCCATGTTTGCCACAACTTGCGCCGGGAAGTCCTCGCACAGGCCTGCGTCGTTGGTTTTCAACTCCGTGCCGTTCGTGATGGGTTTCACGAGAGCCATCGTTTCTTCCGTTCCACTAGTATTAGGACCAGTGCTAGTACTAGTTCTAGTTCTGTGGCGCACGACCACCTCCTCGGCACGCTCCACGTACGTGTCCTTCATCGCCGTGTACTTTTTCAGCAGCTCGCGTCGTTCTCCGGTGAGATCGTCTCGGGACAGGCTCTTTCGGGCGGCAGCCGGTTTGGGTTTGCTATTGCTGGCCGCCGACGGTTCGGATGGCTTGGGTGTATTATTAGTATTAGTATTATTTGTATTTGTCCGTTTCTGGCTTTTTCGTTTGCCAGAAGCCGGAACTGTAACAGCGGGAGCCGGTGTGGAGACCGGGGGCTGCCCACAGTCCGTAGTCGTATTCGTATTCGTTTTCGTGTTTGTGGGCAACGGGAATTCCGTAGCCGCGCTCTGGGCCTCGACCGATAATGATGCATCCGATGCACCGACCGAAGAGTCCGTGATTTCTGTTTCGTCCTTCGCTTTCGTCTCGATTGCGTCCTCGGTCGTATGTGTCGCAGCGGTTCGGGTTCGAGTTCGAGTCGCATCGGCATTGGCAGTGCTTTCTGTTTCGGCGGAAGAATATATCCCGCCGGAAGCTTCTGCGGTTGCCGCAACGTTTGTTTCTTCTTCTCTTTCGTGTTCTTCTGTTGCTGCTACTGCTGCTGTTGCTGTTGCTGCTGCCGATGATGACGACGACGACGTTGATTCTTGTTTCCCGTCTTCTCCATCAATTGTCGACCCGTTCGTTCCCACTTGATCGTCGTCGTCGTCACTATCGAGATTGACGATTTCAACGTCCGTTTCCTTTGTCTCTCGCGGGAGAGACATCTCGTGTACGACGGGGGAGGGGTTCCGAGGCGGCGAACCGGGCGCGACCGCGCGATTTGGTGGGTCTTGCGGCGCGGTTGTTGTTGTTGTTGTTGTTACCGATACTCTCTTCTTCGTCTTCTTGTTCCCGGTTTTGCTTTGGGAAGGCGTAGATACAGACGCGGCTCCCTTGTTGAAAAAGGACGACAGAGTCATTTGGTTGATCTTTTTTTGCTGTTTTTGTTTGCTCCCGGAATCGTCGTGGGGGGTCACCCGGCGCTTCTTGCGATTGGGGGTCGAGTCGTCGGAAGCGCCTGTCGAATCCGGGGCCAACGACAACGACAACGCCGAAGCCGTCTCCGTCTGCGTTGTAATAGTGGTCCTTTCGTCGGTGACAACGGGCACGTCGCCGGAAGAAGAGTCCTTGGCGGTTATCGTAGTCGAATCGGGACTGCCCCGGACCGCGGTGGTGGCCTCTGTTTCGCCGGACCGCTTTGCGTCGGAGGATGAGGACGACTCGCCCCCCGAAATGCTGCACAACGATGGCATTGTTGTGTTTGTCTGTGCTCTGTTTTGTTTGCGTCGTGCTATCGTTCCGTTCCGTTCCGCTCTGATTTGGATTGGATTGGATTGGATTGGATTGGATGTGAGTGCCCTGCTGCGGTACTACTACACTTGTACAGGTGCCTTCGATTCGTTCTGCCTCTTGATTCCTTCAGGCGTACCGTACAGCTAAAGATTGATAGATAGCTAGAAACGAACACCAATCGTTGCTGGGACTTGGTACCGCGACATCCACTATCCAACCCGGGGAATTGCGGTGTGGTGCGGTTCAGTGCGGTCTAATGATGGATTTACTGCCGGAGACGCGTTGCGCACCGCTACAAGGCGCCGTAATCTTACGAACACGAGTAAAATTAACGTAATTTACTACTCCCTAGGGAATACGGTATGGATCGCTAGTGTGTCCGGTTGTTGTTGCCCGTTCTACGGTACGAGTACTCGTACTTGTACGTTGTTGTCAAAAATGTTAGTTAGGGCGCGGAAAGCAATGCCGAAAAAGGCACGGTTCCGTTTGTACAGAACTGGTCCCTAGTACGCGATCCAACCCTGGCCAAAAATACATTAAGGTTAAGGTGTAATCAGCGCGCCATTTTGGAACAATAATTATTGTTTCATTGTTCGGGGGCGGGGTTTGATGATTGAATGAATCATCATCGACTAAGATTACGGTTCGTACGGTACGTATCGGTACGTACCGTACTACGAATTATGGAGAACTCGTATTTCCCGATAAGTTTGCATGCTTCCCGAAGTTGATACAAATCCCCCGTACGAGTACGTACCGTCCTTGGTACGTAGCTTCCGTACCATATGTGATGCATGTGATGTAAGAGGAGCTTACTACCGGTACGGTAGGTACGAGTACGTACTCTTCCTTGTAATCTTACGTGTACTAGAAGATCATAGTCAGATCATACGGTAATACCGGTACGTACCGGTTCGTAGTCCTAAATGATTTTTTCAGTACGGAGTACGAATACGAACGAGTACTCGTACTCGTACGTAAATACGGTATGAGACGCAATAGACTCGTAAGGGCCATACCGTAAGAAACTCTTACGTCGGATGGATACGTACGGTACTGGAACAACCAGATATCAGGGAAGTTATGATAGGGAGGAGGAGACAGGAGACACGCGACAACAGACGGAAGACACATCAATCCCAGACACATGATGATGATGTGTGAGTCTGTGCTGTAACAGTAATACAGCCCGTACGTATCAGTACATTCGTTCATGAAAAAATGAATAATACCGAAGTAGTGATGTTGTACTTCATCCATTTAAGCATCCATCTACCGGAAGCATTCCATATCAAAAAGCCAAATTGTTTCGTTTCGTTGCACCAATTGATAATACCGTAGTTTCACTCTAGTATTATTGCGCTCCACTGTTTACACAATACCACACAATCCCTACGATTTCCAACAGACAGAGATCGCGATTCAATGACTTCCGGAACTGCCGAGGGTACCGGTACAAGCCGAAAGAGGGGACGGGCGTTTCCGTCGGGGGCAGCATGGCCCATTCTTCTGTTGTTGTTCCAACAATCATCACGAGGCTTCGTCTACTCTTTTCAAACAGCGAAACTTAGGCTCGGCTCAACAACGAGTCGGGAGGCAAGCTCGTACACGAACACGAACCGCTTTTCAAGGAACGCTCTGGTTCACCTTCGCCGCAACAGCAACAGTGACGGCGCCGGTACGTGCCGATTTGCCACCAGGGAAGATGTTGACCGTGGCACAAACACCACCAACGGTTCCAAGGGAGCCAAGGTATCTCGGACGGAGGAATTCGACATCGATGCGTTGTATCACGACGACGGCCAATCCGGGCGATCCTCCCCCCGCGAACCAGACTACTGCTGCGTAGATTGTGACAATCTCTCGACGCCGTTCATGAGTCGCGAAGACTCGGAGTCGACCTTCCTCCAGTACACGGAGGACGGACTCATCCTGCCCGCGGGGACCGTGGGTCAATTGAAGGAAGCCACGGCAAACTTGTTGACCGAGCCGTCGGTGGAGATCGTGATTGCGGCAGTGGTCCTGCTCAATTCGCTCCTGGTGTCGCTCTCGACCCTGGACTCGCTGAGTTCCTATCTTCCGATCATCCGCGTCGCGGAAATCGTCATCGGTACGATCTTCTTGGCCGATTTTGCCGCGCGATGGTTTTCGTCGAGCCGGGACGAACTGGGGTTTGTGCTCGATCCACAATTCGTCGCGGATATTCTCGTGGTGATATTGCCGCTGGCGGTGATCGTGACGCCGGCCTCCTTCTGGGAAGAAGTAACGGTCTTGCCGTCGGCGTTGTCACAACCCTCGGGGTTGTTCAATCTGCAGCTATTGCGGGTTCTTCGGCTGCAGCGTTTTCTACAAGATCTAGATACGTTCGAAGGATTCATGGAGCGAGCGACGGGACGAACCAATCCGCGTTCCTATGTGGTACAAGATTGGCAATTGCAACTCGCGCGGGTCGTATTGTCGGTCTTCACTCTGATATCGGTAGCGACCGGTTTGATATACACGGCCGAGCACACTGTGAACCCAAATATCAACAACTACTTCGATGCGCTGTATTTCGGATTGACGACATTGACTACTGTTGGATTTGGAGACGTCACTCCGGTAACTACTCAAGGAAAGCTTATCGTTTGTGGGAGTATTCTATTTGGGGTAGCCGTTGTTCCGGCACAGGCGGGTGCCCTTGTCGAAGCTCTGCTAGATCGAGAAAATATACGAAACGGGGGTGCCGACAACTTTCGAACGAAACTGATGAGAAACAACGAGGCTATGGTCGATCAGACGACTTCAAGTTCGATGACAAATTCATTTGACCGAGACGGGGACGGGAACAACTTAGCTCTCAATACTAACTATTCATGCCGTCGGTGTGGTGCATCCTTTCATTGGTCTTGCGCACGGTATTGTTATCGTTGCGGAGAAGAGGTACAGATGAAACTCTGAGCGCACACACAGCAACGCTTTCGCGGGTCTTACCGCGGTTTGGAATCCAAATAGTTGAACTGATCGACCGACATCACTCCGGATGCGCCTCTGGTGCAACAAAATCAACGAATCACTCTCACGCCGCGTGAAATTTCGTTCTCTTTCGGATGGCTCGTGAATTTTGATTTTGATTCATTCTTCCGTTTGCCATCAGAAATTCCAACACTTCATTGTGGAATTGCGCTGTCATCGCATGGAACCCGTGACAAGTCTGAATCTCATGCTCCAGAATGACTTGCAACCAAGATTTTTTCTCTGCTGACTGGTATGAAATTAGATCGTCGAAGTTAACCGTAAAAGACTTTGTTCCGTAGTCTGATTCTAGTTTCTTGAAGCAGTTTTTCCATTCTTCCGACTTGATACCGCCTTCGATCACAAATCCGGACGTGTCGAGAAGATTTGAACAATCTGTGCCTATTGTGCGAAAAATGTGTTGACAAAACTCGTGGGGCAGCTCCGGGAATCGAGCTGCACAAAGTGACTCCGTAAATGGTCTCGGTGAGACTTTGTAAAGATAGGTGGAGACGTTCATTTCTCGCAGCTTCAACATGTTGGCATTCATTCGCTCCGAAATGGAGCCATCTGTGTACATGGTCAGATACACGGTGGGTATGACTTCTTTCGTGTCAATATCCGAATCAACATATCCCTGAGGCGAATTGTAGACAGCAATGCTCTCGAGATTTAGGGATCGGTAAACAAACGGAAGAAGTGATCCCCCACTCGAATCACCCAAACCAACCCTTGGTAAACGGTGTAGTTGATGATTGATTACGAAACTATCGACAACTCTCTCGAGATATCCATTGGTGTCTTGGGAAGTAAAGCATCCCGACTTTCGATTGTATGAGGTAGGAGAAAAGATTATCATTCCTTTCTGGATGGCACCGAGTGCAAATATTCTATGTTCGGGTAGGGTGAAAAAATCCAGTCCAGATTGTTGACAAGAGTGCAGATACAATAGAATTCCTTTGGGCTGGCCGGTGGTATTCGTGGGCGGAAACATATAGTAGTGATCCCGACCCTGTATGCTTTCGATGTTCGGACGAAGCGGGGTGGTGGCGATATCATCGAATTTCAGCACAATGTTTCCGTGGCTTTGCATGTTGTGGCGAATGAAACTGGGGTACCTGAAAATCAATACACCCACTATTGTCAGGCATAGAATCGTAGAACGCAAAAAGCACGCCATCCGAGTTGTCGACGATGAGACGGTTCGGTTTTCATTGTTTCCCTTCATTCTTTCGCGTTCCTGTTTATTGTGCCTCACACTCTTGGTAGATGTTTTAGTCCTATGAACTCGATTGATTTTGTTCATCGGTGGCATCTTTCAATTTGTGTGGAGCAACGCCATTCTATTTGCTCTCGAGTTGGGGTTTTGGTGCGTTTGACGTTGGTGTTCCTTGTTTTGTCTCTCGACGCTTAAGATTCGGTGAGAAACGAAGAGGTCTTCTCTGGCGTCTTTGTTAACGATGTACCGTACGAGTAATCATTAATCGTACTTGTACCGGTACGGGTAATTCTACCCTATTTAGGTGGTAGCCGAGTAACATACTCATACTTTTTCAAAATTGTATAAAAAATCTTTCTTAAATACGAAGTACTTTAATACTGAATACCCCGAAGTTTGATTTTTAGAAATAAATTGGCGAGTTTTTGGCGCGCGGTTTTTTGTAAATCATTATTTTTAAAAAAAGGAATCATAAAAAAATCATGGAAATAAATTTCGAATGCCGTTACCGTTTCGTACGAGTACGGTAAGATTATGAGCCGGCGGCAGGATGTCTCATCTCGGTGTACGATAATATGTCTCTTTCGGCATGTCTCATCTCAGCGTCTTTACTCAGGGCCGGGCCGAAATCTTGGTTCGCACTTCCTCTTATCCTGCGTTAATTTTACACGGGAGTTGAACTCAGCTCAAGCATTGCACAGTTGGAGTTGTCAACAAGAAACGGCAAAAGAAAACAGCGCGTTGAGCATCTGGGTAATTAAACATCAGTAGGGAAGCATACATTTACAAACTGGGCGTTGAGAATAGATAAATTAACAGACTGCAGCTGACAGAAAAGAACGCCGCCTCTTCAGTAGACCCTTCATCGAATAACGCGACCCTCCGTTCAAATCGTTTTTTTCATTCTTTTCTGGACGAATCGGATTGTAGAAGAGATCGACTCGTTGCAGTCTAGGAAAAACGCAACAAAATGGAGTCGCCTTCAGACAATAATGACGGTTCCCTCGGAAAGTTTTACGTCGAACATTGCACCTACCTACCGGCAATGCTGGGGTGGTTTTTCTTCTCTGCGATATTGAGTGAGTTGGATGTAATGAGTTAGGGTGGATAACCCCAACTATCGTGCCATAGCGTGGCATGTCTCTTATATGTGAACTTATCCATCTTCCTTATGTATTTGAATTTCTTTCTTTCGACTCAATTCAAGGTTCCTACAACAAATATGTATTTGGAGACAGTCACATGCATTTTCCCTGTCCACTATTTTTGACGTCTCTGCACTTCTCGGTTCAGTGGGCATTTTCCCACATAGCCTGTGCTTGTTTCTCTGAAAAACTGGGAGCAGAAAGAGTTTCGAATATGACGTGGAAGGAATGGGCGTCCATTAGTGTCCCGTGTGGATTGGTAACGGCACTTGACATTGGCCTCTCCAACTTGGCGTTGGTCTCGATAACACTGACCTTTTATACGATGGTCAAGTCTTCAACGCCCGTGTTTGTTCTGGGCTGGGCTTACTTGTTCAATATTGAACGAATAACTTGGCCTCTGATTGGAGTTATTTTAGTGATCGCAGCAGGCGAATTCTTGACGGTGTACGGAGAGGTGGACTTTGTCCTTCGTGGTTTTGTACTTTGTACGATGGCAAGCGTCCTTTCGGGAGCACGATGGACACTAGTCCAACTGAAACTGCAAAAAATGGATCCTCCTCTTCATTCAACAATAGTCACTATGAAACTATTGACGCCAAGCATGTTTTGGAGCATGCTTTTTCTCAGCATGGTCATCGAAAGACCATGGACAACACTACGGCAAGCACACGATGGAGATGAAGATGAATCTGAAGGAAGCTTTTTGCTGACACTCCTAGGACTGGGAATGCTGGGGGGAACGTTAGCGATCACTATGATTCTTTGCGAATTACATCTAATCCTGAAGGCGTCGGCGATAATCCTGATGATCGGAGGGGTCATTAAGGAGTTAATGAATATCATAATTGGTGTGTCTCTTTTCGGAGATAAGCTGAATGCGACCAATAGTGCTGGGGTTTGCGTCGTGTTTAGTGGCGTTGCGTTATATAAAGTGGTCTTTCATTTGCAAAAGAACGGGAGTAGGACATCTGATATGGAAGCGGTTCCATCAGAAGACTCATTTGACGACGAGGAATATGACGAAGACATCTTTGTGGACGAAGACGTTGGGTTGTCGGAAAACGCAACCGAAATAGGTGAGGAGCAGCTCGCAAACAACGGAGGCATGAAGTTGGAAATGACAAAGCAACATTATCCATGAACTTGAATTGAATGCGCTTTAAGATCAAGACTCACAATGCGATAGATGGATTAATGAAAGACGTTGTCGCCAAACCCCTCTTCAGATGACTTAGTCATCAGCTAAATAAAGGGCTGTCGCCTGCCTTCGACTAGCACTGTTGAGGATCAAAGTACCTGGGATTAATGATCGAACGCCTAATGCACTTTTACATTAAAAGTCCGTTGTATGGACTATTTAATGCTAATAGTCACATTAATTGGGTCGGTGCTTGGTTGAGCTACGAGTCTACCCTTATGCACGCATCGATACCTGCATGAGAGATTTAATAACCCGTTTTCCCCACATACGGTATGCAGTTGTCGAAGAAAGAACGTGTCTCCCTCCAGAATAGGTCAAACTACGTCACATCTTTCTACACCCACAAAATACCATGTTCCGATTGGCTAAAAATATGAAGCTTGGTAGAATACTTTTAATAGAGGCTCCATAATTACAACGACAATCAAGCGACTAAGCCTTCGGGTGTCGTCATTTTCTCCACAATTTTTTCTGCTATGTCCTTCGGTCGCATAGATTGTGTAAAACAATCCGATAATTCTCCCTTATCATCATGGAAGTAGACAACAATCGAGTGATCGACCAAGTAGTCACCATCCTCGGTTTCTTCTGCTTTGCTAACGTAGACTCGGTATTTCTTGGCCATTTCTTGTACCTGTGCCGGCGATCCAGTCAAAAAGACGTAGTCGGGATGGAAATCTTTTGCATATTCTCTGAGGGCCGTCAACGAATCTCTAGCTGGATCCACCGAAACAAAAACAGGGACTAGCTTTGATGCTAATTGTGGGTGAGTTTCTTTCAGTTGATCGATCACGCGAGCCAATTTCAACATTTCGGAGGGGCAAATATCGGGACAACGGGCGAATCCAAAGTAAAGTAGCAGCCACTTTCCTTGAAAAGATATATTTGTGACCAAGTTTCCATTCAGATCTACAAGTGACCAAGGACCGCCAATTGCTGGCTTCCCCGCTATAGAATAGAATCAGTTGAACGCACGGTTTGGATGATCGAGAGAAATAAGTACAAGAAAGATAAGAAGGAGAAAATGTCCATGGAATGAGTCATTGTATCGGAAACAAGCACATCCTTTCTCACTTACAGGGACCAAATCCATCATCTTCCGGGAAATAACCCCACGGTGTCAATTTGAACTTTCGTGGTGCCATCACGCCAGGATTTGGCGACCAACCATCAGACTCACTGCTTACTACCCGCCCCATTGCTGATTCAAGTCGCCTCTCTCGTTCAATGTTGTAGTATGCCACAATTGAAGCAGCTG
This sequence comes from Pseudo-nitzschia multiseries, assembly GCA_037355745.1. NCBI lineage: Eukaryota > Bacillariophyta > Bacillariophyceae > Bacillariales > Bacillariaceae > Pseudo-nitzschia > Pseudo-nitzschia multiseries. The sequence goes on from CM074791.1 coordinate 4,038,753, forward strand.
CTATCCCCACTAAGAACAGGGAAGGCCACGAAACAGGCCCGCGATCCTTGATGTATGGAGTTCCCGTCGATACTTTTCCGGACCCGGCCCGTGTCTTGGCGGCCGCTGCACTAGAAAGTTCCGATTTCGCAGATGGTTTCGCTTTTGACGTCATCGATCGCAAGGCCGACGGCGAAACTCTTTTTTCAACAACGATATTGCGGCTTCGCAAGGCATTGCGGTTTCTGATCAATGTCGTTGGCGACGATGACGCGGAGAAAGGGTGGGTTCGACCGGCTAGAGTTCTCCCCACAGTTGTCGAACGATTAGCGAGAAGACGTGCTGAATGAAACATAATGATCAATGATCTTGTCGACAGTAAGATGTTTCCTTGTCTCTTGACGGAAGCAATTTGGGAGATATTGAGTGCCGCAATATACCATAGGAGTCCAACAGTTCGAGTAGGACTACTAATAGTACGGTTCACGGTTTATTGACCCTGGGATATTGATCATACTGTGATGAAGTTGAAAGTGTGAAGAGTTAAAGGGTTACTGTTACGCTTTCTCACATGGTACGAGTACTCGTACCGGTACCGGTACGTTCCGTAAGTGGCAAGCTGCATTTGAATCTTGTTTCTGAGAATGATCAATCACGAGTGAGTCAGTCACCACTTCTTTGTTCCGTCTCCTCAGTACTAGATCATACGTACGGTATTTCGTACAGTATCCTACCGTGCCTACGGTACGAGTAACCGTCTTGTTGGACCGATTTTCCCTGTACCGTACCTACCCTATTTTTCAATTACTACTTGAAAAATTGAGCTGTGGGACACTAAGAAACACTAGTTATTTTTGAGGAAGTACTTCGTAACTTATTCACTGCACCTCGGCTGATTACTGATCGAGCTCCCCAAGAAAAGTAATCAGATTAAATAAGCAGAAGCTCCTCTTATGTAAGCTCCCCAAGAAAAGTAATCAGATTGAATAATCAGAAGTTCCCCTTATCATGTAAGCTTTGTCACATCTTCTGTTTCTTCTCCCCATATAATTATCGTAGCACCTCTACAGCCGTACTATGAAATACTAACGCTTCTCAGTTTTTGTAATCAGCAATCATGTATCGACGCACATTCAAAATTGACATGAATTACATGGACGACGACGACAGAAACCTATGGTTCAAACAAATGTATGAGAAGCATGGCTGGGACACTATGTCACCATCGCAAACTTCAACTGGGCCTGGACCGGGACCAATGACACAAGCAGCAGCATTTGATTTTCTTGGAATGGTCAGCAACAACAGGTCCCGGTACACAAAGGATCCAGCCATGAAAAATGTAGGAGCAGAGCTAACATATAGTCTTCAAAGCGATGATGACAACACCTATGATGAAACAACGGTGATCGAGCTAGCTCCAGACACACAAACCAAGCGCCCAGCAAGTGTTTCTTAAGAAGGAAATGATGTAAATACTAATGACACTGCTAATACAACTATAAGAAACCCATATGCCAAGCAATACAATAGAAATAAAGAATCAAAAAGAAAAGTGCCACCACCACAACAACCAACATCAACAGCATCATCAACAACAACAACAACAACAGAACCAGATCAACTCCACAAGTATGCAAAGACACTCCTCATGAATTCAAACCACTTCAATACATTTGGAGATAAAGGTGAAGACTTTGAAAACGCTGAGGTGAACACAAAGAATTACAGCAAGTTGCAGCAAAGGAACAATAATTTCATCAAACTTGTTGCAGAAGCAACAGATTCAGCAAAGAACAATCCAGGGATGAAGTTCTTTATGAGATGTTTACAAAGAAAGAGCTGATGAATGATAACCTCACAGAAGGCTATTTGTTCCACAAGACAGTTAGCAGGAAACCGAACAAGCAATCAAAGTCAATCGTGGACCAAGCCTTGAAGATCTGGACTACTCATTTGACTAATCTAAAAAACGGGAAGCTGCTGGATTTTAAAATGCATCAAGTCTAAATAAGACATCTCTTTTCTGTTTTCCATTATAAGGGTGCCAAATATAGCTACTACAGCTCCAAGCACAAAGGGATATATGTTGCTGTTGTAAATACAGATCGGAAAGACAATAAGATAGAGGATCCTACACTTGGGACCAAAAGAAACAAGGCCAAGTTTGATGAGTTTGCTGATGAGAAGTTCAAGAAAGTGATTGATGATGGAACCTACAAGCCTTTTGAGGACTCTTATGATTTGCTACAGATAATGGCAATGGAGCTTGGTTGGCAGTTTGGAATTCGAGGGAGGGATGAACTAGTTTATCTGAAATGTGACTATCTGAAGCTTGAAGTTTTTGCTTATGGAGCAATGAAAGATCTCAAGTACACCATCATTGCTCCATCTGGAGGATTCTGCAAAACAAATGGCCTCAGCATAAACAATCTGATTGAAAACAAACAACATCCAATGGTTGTTGAAGATCCAGAGAACCCCAACTGTAATATCAAGATGATTTTCTATTATCTATATTGATGTAGTCTTGATCAAGTAAGGTCCTTTTGTCATGTGAATAACAATAAAAAGAAGACAGCAAACATCTATTTCAAGCTGAAGAGTCCAGTCAGCACCGGCATTATCCAAAAATAGGTGAGAGAGTTTGCTCAAGGTGCTGACTTCAAGGATTGGGAGAAGGAGTGCATCCCACATGATAATCCACATCAATGCTGTACTATCCTTACTTCCGATGCAAATGTTCTGAAGAAGGTTTGAATGGATCTGCTGAGCCATACATCCACTAGAACTCCAACACCAAAAAATGAGTCCAAAGGGTCTTGAGTAGTGGTCTTCAATACCAAAAAAGGAAACAGTTGGTGTAAAAAAAAGGGGGGGTGGGGGGGGGGGGGGGGGGGGGAGACAGCAAGGAACTTAAGAAAGAAAACAAGAAGGAAAGGGCCAAGCTTCAAGATGCTGAAGAAGATGTCATCCAGTTGACAATCAATTTGAACGAATCTAATAATGTCAAGAAGACCCTCACAAATGATGTTGACTGGCTTCATTGGAATGGAAAGAAACTAGAAATAGTGAAGAAGAATCTTGATCAGTGGCTTGAAGAACAGAAGGATCTATATGGAAAACAACTCCTGCAACAACAAACCAAAGCTAATGAAAAGATATGCCAAAGCTTTGGAGGATGAGAAGAAGACTGCACCAAAAGGAACAGCAGATGAATACAAACTGTACAAAATGGAGTGGATGAATGAGAAAGCCCAAATGGAAACAGACCACAAAAACCATGTTGCTCTTTTTTAAACAAGATCAAAAATGAAAAGGAATTGAGGGACATTGAGCTTAAAGGGAAACAAAACGAAATTGACCAGCTCCATTGACAAATGAGCCAGAATCAATGTGCCATCATGTAGGTTGTTGTTGCTTTTGTAATAACAAGCAATCGCAAATTGAAAATTGTTGCAGAGAAAAAAAATACGCTTTCACGAAAAAACCTGGATCGAATTGGCTGGATCGAATTGGCTGTCAAGACCAATGGCATACAATGTTGTTCCAGAAACAATTTGAAACACTAAGCAAAAAAGTAGGAAAAACTCTCAGAAGAAATAAAAATAAAAGTGCCTAGAAATATAAAAAATAAAAAATAAACATTATTCAGGCCATCACAAAATCAAGCAGACAGCAGCAACAACAAGCCACAGATGTAAGCTTGTTGACAAATCTTCCATGCAATCAATTGGGCATTGGAGCAAGAAAGCACTGTTCCCCTATTCAGAAGCCAGTGTGAGAATACACAAGTCCCCTAGATTGTAGCTGACAGTGCTTGTAGCCCGGACACTGTGAACATACCATTCCCCTAGATTGTAGCTGGCAGTGCTTGTAGTTTGGACGCCAGAGCAGGAATACATCATTCTTTCCCTAAATTGTAGCAGACAGTGCTTGTAGTTTGGATGTTGGAGCGAAAATACACTGTTCCCTAGATTGGGGGGGGGTATGCTTGTAGTTCATCGCATGATTGCAAGGAAAATTGGTCCAACAATCCCAGTTACATCAATAACTGTTGACTGTACTCTCCCTATGACATTAACCCTCCTTTGGTATCAGTGTCGTTGCACCCCACTTCATCCTTAAAGAGTGTTACTGCTGCAATCACCTTCAGTCTCAGTGTCATTGCACTCTGCTTCAGGCCTCAGGGGATTGTAGTGTGTAATCTGCTGTAATCAGGTTGAGTGGCTGTGTAATTTGGTAGTGGGCCCTTATGTAAAGTCCAAAAATTATTATGCACGCATATGTACCTTTATTTAGGGGCATAATAATTTTTGGACTTTGCATAAGGGCCGATCACCAAATTACACAGCCACTCAACCTGATTGCAGCAGATTTACCCCCCCCCCCCCCCCCCCCCCCGCGATTTAAGCCGACAGTCAATAATCATCTGAGTTGTTGAAAACTTAATAATAAACCTTAAAACAACGTAGATTAGTTTCCGCCAGGAGGAGGGGGGTTCCAGGGGTGTGAGAAATCTCAAAAACAGGCATTTTTCTATTTTTAGTAGGTAGGTCCAGTACAAAGTTAATGACTAAAAAGTGCTAAAAAGCTGTTCATCTAATGCATTTAAGGAAAATATAGCCCTCAAACTTAATTAATTAGGTTGAAAAAATAACTTTAATTTTGCAAAATAAATGAGACTTTGAAAATAGAATCAGTTGCACAAAATATCAAAGGCAATAATAAATGTTAGTTTCCAGAAATAAATGGCAAACCATTTATTTTCTTAATAAGTAAATTAAAGTACAAAAACTGAGGGTGGAAGAAGGACAGACCAATAAAATAAGGAGCAGAAAAAGGAAAGACCAAACTAAAAAGGGGTAGTGAAAGCTAAAAAAAAGGTGTCAATAATTCCAAACGAACAAAACTCCATCCCCCCTCTTTATTTACTAGCTCAAAAACAGTGTATCAAAACAAACCAAATGATCTAAACTCCATCTCCCTGTCCTTTTTTACTAGCACAGAAGGATATATCAAACTAAAAGGGGCAGTGAAAGCTAAAAAACAGGGTATCAAAAAAACCCAAACAAACTAAACTTCATCCCCCTTCCTTTTTTACTAGCACAGAAGGACAGACCAAACTAAAAGGGGGCAGTGAAAGCCAAGAAACAGGGTAAAGAAAACACAAATACAAATTAAACTCCATCCTTTCCTCCATTTTTACTAGCACAAAAGGACAGACCAAACTAAAAGCGTGGAGTCTCAAAATTGTTGAAAATAGAACTTACAGAATGTGACGAACATGAAAAGTCTCATTATTGCTTTATATTCATTTTCAGTAATGAAGATAAAGGTTTTTACATATTGTGTCCATAAGACTTGGAAAGAAACAGAAACAAACAACAGATTGGAAGTTTGTCTTTAAATATGCTTTCCAATGGTATGTCACCAATAGGGGTTCTTGCACATGTTCTCTAAAATAATACTGGTACTTCGTAATAATAATGAGAGATTATTATTAGTATGTCAGAGCAGTGTCCGACACCCCTCTTAGCAAAACACGCATGATTTAACCGTAACTGTCAAAATCTCTGACACTCTAAGATAACCACTTTACAGTAAAACCAACCAATCAGATTCAACCGAATTCAACCATGGGCAAACCTTCTGCGCGACCAAAAGATCCAAGCCGGATCCAATTCTTCAGCCAATCAGATTAAAGGTGTCACTTTGCACTTCCCCCCCAGCCCAAGAAGCAGCAAAACGCAAACGCAAACACAAACACAAACACAACAAACACTTCAATCCTGACAAACCGAAAAGTACATAAATACACAAAAAATGATGAAAACGACGAAAACCCCAAACGACAAAAACGACAAAGAAACAACCAACACTATCAATATTCACCCAAAATAACACTACTATCCTCAACAAAACACTCCCCTTTGTCTCCAGCAACAAAAATGTCCTACACAAGCGGCCTATTTGCCAGAGCAGCACGACATGTTCAACAGGATGGCCTCGATGGCGTCCCAATGAATACCCAACTTGCCTACAGTCGCAAAGGGGCAGAGTTCCTCCAGTATTGCACTACCATGTTTGGCTACCTTGATTATCCACAAACGGTAACTGAAGAGAAGGTGTTTGGCTTCCTTTTCTATCTGGCATATTGATCCTGTAGGAGAAGAGGCCGGAAGCCCAAGAAGGAGGCGGGAACACCACAAATATTTGACACCACCAACTACTATGGCGCCGTGATGGCCAAATACAACAATAGTAGTAGTAACAAAATGGATCGCGAATCACTGTTGGAGCTGGAGGAGATAGACCAGCATGATCCTGTAGGCTATGACACTGTGAATCAATACTTGTGTTCCATTCTCAAAATATTGAGGCACCAGAGGAGTCAAAACGCCAACAATCTTACCAAGGAACACATCCGCTCTAAAAGAGTCACCCAACTGCTGCGAGTCGTTCAAGTTCGAAAGAAGAAGATCCCAAGAATGAGATTCGATGAGAAGAGATCACGCCCTTTCACCATACATGAATGTGCAAAACATCGAGCGGATAGAGGATTTCTTGTTCTTTAAGAATTGTTACAAACCAAATTATCATGTGGCATCCTTGAGAGACAGATTCTGTTTTCTTATGACACATGGAGGCGTTCTCCGCGGTGAGTCCTTATTCAAATCCAAGCTGTCCGATCTGTGTGATCGTATCAAATACAATGAAGGCACACACACCTGCCAGATCCTAATTATGCAAATAATAATAGGCAAAACGAAATGGTCAGAAAACTTTATATGGACGCTTTATGAGACATCCAAACGTTAACATGTGCCTGATTGGTGCTTTGGGCTTCTATTTGATGGCACGATTCCATTCAATGCGCGAGCTTGCTCAATATGACTTTGCAAGTAATGCCAATTGGTTCAACGTCAAATTACTCACAGATTGTACTAATAACTCTGACAATCGAGACTCGATCACGGACCAAGCGGTTGCCAATACAATGAAAGACACGTGCAAGGCCTTGGGTATTGCTTCGAAGCACTTTGTTCACTTTGGACAAGGAACCGGTGCGGTTGCATGTGAGATGCAAGAGGTTGATCCCCAATACATCAAAATGATTGGCAATTGGAACCTTGACATCAGAGAGGACCGATACTCTTCCAAACTCCCTTTGAAGGATATGGGGGCATTGGCTGGGCATTCACAAGATAAAGAGGGGTTCTTCTTGCCAAGAAGTACTATCGATCCACCTCCGGAGCTTTGTCAACAAGTCTTTCCCTTCCTTGACAAGGCAATAAGCACCATCGATAACATCCCAAAACCGACTGCTCAAGCTTTCTTTGAGCTCCTCCTCAATTTACAATGTGTGATACTGCAGGACGCGGCCATCTTGATACACCAAGGTAGAAAAAACCAGCTCTTCTCCTTGCCTGCCTTCCAAACCGAACTGTTCAAGACTTATCAAGCAACACTCATTGACAAGGTCATTGCCGAAGCAACAATGGGAGCCGCTACTACCTCAATCGAAAGGAGCCTCGATGTTGCCCTCCCGGGGGTTCGCAACCGGCTGCACAACATTCATTCGGAAGTCCACAATGTTTGGAAGGATGTTGGGAGGGTTAAGGCTTCAGTTACTGGCTTCAGACAAAAACAAGGCATCGTCAACACCCAAGTTCACCACTTCCTGCAGCACATGCATGTGTATCAACTGCCAACAACACCAACAACACCGATAACCCCAACAGAACCAACGATCGATGACCCGCCAGATACTCGTCCAACAATAGGGCTGTTCCATAACCACAAGTCAGTTTTGTCAATGTGGAATGAGTGGTTCGGACTTGGAGAATTTGTTGGCGTTGACTTCCCTGCTGGGGGTATTGAAGATCTTGAAAAGAGTGCTGGCAGTGGATGGAGAAAGCATTACAACTCAGCCAACCAGAAGAATTTCTCCAGACTCAAGTGCATTACCAATTATGTGAAGAGTAGAGTTGTTGCCGGCGAATCCTTAGAGGCAGTACTGGAAGAAGGTGACAACTTAATGAAGGCAAAGAGGACCCTTTCAACAATCCACACCCATCTTTGAAAGGCCAAGTCCTTTAGACTTGATAGTCCCACCCCCAACAACGGATTGACATGCTGGGGAGCACCAGCAGCAGCAGCACCCCAGCCACCACCAAACACATTGTTGTGAAGCGTTTGAGAGGAGTTGATTTGATTGGAGAGGAGTTGATTTGATTGGAGAGGAGGAGTCAATTTGATTGGAGAGGAGGAGTTGATTCGATTGGAGAGGAGGAGGAGAGGAGAGTCGATTGCTGATTGGAGAGAAGAGCCGAGTCGATTGTTGATTGGAGAGGAGAGGAGAGTTGATTGTTGATTGGAGAGAAGAGCGAGTTGATTGTTGATTGTGGAGACAAATGCCATGGTCGATTTGATTCCAAGATTATTTTGCTCAGCATCAGTTTAGGATGAATCCCATGGCCGATTCATTTCCAAGATGATTTCGCTTAGCCAAGTTTACAGCAGAGCCAAAAAAGATGCTGAGTTTAGTTCCAAATTTGAAATTATGAGCTCTTTGTTGCAAAAGTAGAAATTATGAAGTGGAATAACTTGTTATCTAGTAATATCATGTGTTACATAGTGGAATCATGTGCTTTCTATTTCTGAAATTCAAAATTAGAGTTTCCTTTTGCAAATCACTCCAACCAATCGTGTCAACGGTCTATCGTGGAAATGGATCCCATTTAGTTGAGTATCGAAGAACGCGTCGTGTTTAGTTGAATATTAAAAAACAGAAATCAGTTTGAAAAAAGTTATGGGATTTACCTCAGCCGGCGCGTTTAGTTGCAGCAGGTAGGGCTGTCTTAATTTATGTTTGATCTTCAGTTCTTCATATCAGGAGTGGGAATCACTTCGGGTTCGGGTTTGACTTTGGTCATCTGTTGAGTTAGTACAAGTTAGTACAAAAGCTACGCTGACTGAAAAAATAATAACTAGGGTTATTATTTATTTTTAGTATAAAATAACTGCGTTATTATATACTACTTTGTAAAACTGCGCATGTGCAGGTCTGTCAGACAGTCTGACAACTGACGGATTCTGGTAAAAATAATGTGGATTTCTGTATGGAAGGATGCAAGTGAAATTAGGTAATCTTACGTACTCGTACCGGGTACAACAACTCCGATTCGCCCCTGCAAAGCGACCAATTTAGGGGTGATACGAGACTACAGTAACAAATCTTACCGTACGAGTATCAAGTACAAGTGGGTTAATCCCAATACGTACGGGTAAATGTACGGTAAATTACGTACGATAGTATCGAAGCAAACGTGCTTTCATGACACAAAACTTCTGTTCACTCAATTACTACTGATACAGCTCTCTTGACGAAATCCTGGCTCCAATCATTGAAAAATACAAGTCAATATTCAACATGGAACAAAAAATAAAGCAGCTGAGATTGTTTGCCATCCTGACCGGTATCGCGGCTTTCGCATTTTGGGTATGGGCGATCTTGAATACCGTCAGGAACGAGGCAATGAGAAATGGTTTCGACCTCGGGGTTATCTCATTCCTCACGGTCATGTGTACCAGCTCCTACGTCTTATATCTCACTCGCACCAACTCGGAACGTTTGCGTGATACATGCACGACTGGATTGGTGGTCGCCTCGCATGCCCTGGTGGCCCTGAACTATGCAGGCGGAATCGTTTTCGCCTTTGCGATGTTTTCACCCGTGAAAATCGGATTCGGAATCTACTGCATCGTGTTTATGAATTTGTGGATCGGATCTGCGGGTCTCGGTTGGCGGCTGCTCAAGCAGCACGGTTCGTCGGAAGGTGTGAATGCCGGCATAGATATCAGCCAATTCGATGATGACGACCATGACGTAGCTTAGATATCCAAGGACGTGTCGCAATCACCTTCTTTCGATCGATCCCTCCGAAGAGATGACCAATCTATCGAAATATTTCTCATAACCTTGGATACTTCAGAGAATAGGGATTTGTACAGTGATGCACCAATCATGGCATGCGAATACGGATCGGTATTCCAAACATCTTCTTCACTCGGATGAATTTCATACTTTGGATTGCACCGAAGATCTTCCGTTACACTTGGCTCTGATCGAATGGAATCGAGTACTCTCAGCGCAGGATTTTGTTCCTCATCGGCATCAGTGGGGGTGAGAAGGAGTATGGTTGCGAAAAGCTCATCCACAGATTTTTTTCTGAAAAAGACGATGGGATGAAAACTAAAGATTACGGTTTCAAAGAATTACACAAATTGATGGCACCCCAAGGTCTAAATTTTCGAATTCTAAGCACGCAGTCGATAGAAAATGTTCTACAATTTTGGGTTGCTGAGCAAAGGATATCTCACATTAATACGACGCGTTTGGGCAAAAATTTCAATATACAATCGGTGCGTGAATGAAGACTCGGCACAAAAGCAAAGAACCAACGCAATGCCAGGTGTTTGTGTTGAATGGATAGACTTCTTTAGACGCAAAATTGATACTGAACAGTTGAAGTTGTGGATATGGATGCGAATGCGAATGCGTTCCTTGAGCCGTAGTGGTGTTCAAGTACCGGGGCGTGATCTCTGCTTGTCATAGATCCATTGGCTGTATCGTTTTGTCTTTGTTGCTACCATGGGCACATGTGGAAACTGAATTCGTGAAGCATTCATGTTTTGCATTTTGGCTCTGTCTTATTTGATAGAATGGACACCTCCTTTCAGTGGTAATCTTACACAATCAATACTCGAATATGGATACCGGTACGGTAATACAGTAGTTTATTGGTATCATGTTGTATTGGCAAGAGTGCGGTTCGTAAGATTAACGAATCTGAACCTCGATTGATCGGACGGAGGAGTCGATGATGTCGTGTCGTTTTTCACGCATTAGTTCGGAATTCCGAGTACCGGGGGTGGGTGAGGTAAGATTACGTACGTAAGTAGGACTAACGTACGTACGTGCGTTCTTACTTGCAAGCTGTACAGTACAAAGACAAACACCTTGACAATTGTAGGTAGGACTATTTTTTTTTTTAAGGATCGAGTTATGACCGTCGCAACTAAAAAACCTTCTTCTTCGGAGTAGAAAGACGGGAAAAACATCCGTTGCAGAGCTATTTTCAGGCATGGACATTGAACATCATGCACCGTAATAATCAATCATTTTGATGCCGACATTTATTTCGTGTACGAACGAGCGCCTTTATTAGCTTAGAGTTGGAAAGGACTGCACGTTGAATCACACCGGCTAATAGCTAGGAAAGCAGCAAGGGATTCAAACACAATTAGCTTGTAAATTCACCCTGCAAACGTCTGTACCGACAGAGGGCAATCTATCACGATGGGATTGAAAGCACCATCGTCCAAATCGAATGGAGTGGTAAAAACCCAGAATGGCAGCAGCCTACCAGGGATTTCAATCATCGGCAGAAAACGATCCAATGCCGTCGCAGTGGCAGCCGCAGCCACCGGTAGAATTAAAAACGGCCGCCGGTTATCACAGGCTACGCTTCAGCGCGGGTTCATCACCATGATGGGTGTTGTATGTTTCTTTTGGTCGGCGATCACAATAGTAGTTCTTCGACGGGGGGGACAAGATTCTTTTTTTGAGGTGCAAGACAAAGACGAATGGGGGCCACCTGGTATGAATCGGAACAACAACCAAATACTCCTGGAACACATAGCAAGCCTGCGGAAAGATGGCGAAGAAAAAAAACGCAATACACCGGGTGATCATAATTCGGACGGAAATTCTGTTGTAATAAAAAAGAATCGAAATCCCATCAACGACTCGTTTTCGAAATTTGATATGGAAGAAGATGATATCCATCAAATGATAAAACCGGAAGAAATAAACAAAGCGAAAGGAACTTCGCCGATATCACCAAATAATGCAATACTCAAGGCCTATTTGGAACCTATCTATCTGCAAGACTGGGAAACAAAACCTTTGCCCGTAAGAAATATTACTCAGAAACAATTGAAAACTATTTCATATCCCAGAGTAAATTCTTGTCAAAGGTTACCGGAGCTCTGGCCTGTAGACGACTATCCAGATGCAGACCCTTTCCTACCGTGGATTCACGATGTCTTTCCAACCGATGATGGAAAATTCATACAATTCGTGGCCCAGAATAAACGCAGATGTCAGAGTGGCACGACACCCGATCAAGTTGATATTTTGGAAAAAATGCAGCCCCAAGTATCACTCTTTCAACATGTTCCAGTACAACGAGTCAGTGTCAAGACCGCAGAAGGAAATGATGAAACCCGTTACAAGTTGACTACGCACGAAGAGGCAGATCCCGATGGCATAGAGACACGGTTTATTTGCAGATTTTCGGATGGTCAAGAAACGTTGTCTCAATTCAACATCAATTATGATTATGTTGGAGTTCGAAAGCACCATAAAAAAGAGCACAGCCGAGAAGGTCACAAAGACAATAAATCAATACACACGTCACAACTTATTTTCTTGTGTCCCGTACCAGAGAAGCTTGTTGAGACAGTACGGGAAGGAACATCTGTCGTTGACGATCGGGCCACCTTGTTTGTAACCCTTGTTCCTATCCGAACGCCTCCGCGGTATGGAAACCCTAACCGATTTTTACCACCCAAGTTTCATTATGGACGTCCTTATAATTTCACCGTATCCACGGAATGGGGCCGGTCCCATATTCTTCCTCGCGTGGAAGATTCTGGGCGATGGGAGAACATACCAATATGCCTCCCAACATACAAAGCGTACCCAACCGTCACTTCGCCTCCGAAAGAGGTGCAACCCGAATCTCTTGCCGAAGTATCTTTTTTCAATTCGACCAAAAATACGAAGAAACATCGAGTGGTTGCTTGCGCGTGGGCTTCGCTGTCCTATAGCACGAGAGGAGACCGATTCAAGATCGACGACGGAGCTCGGAGAGCCGATGAGTGGATCCGATTCCATTTGTTAACGGGCATCGACCATATATTCATTTATGATAACTCTCATGAAGGAACTGGTTTCAAAGAAGTGGCAGAATCAATTCCCCGACAGGGTCACCAGGGTGCCATGGCCTGCTACGGTTTGCAATAACAATCGCAGTTTCGAAGACAGCCCCGGTGAACGATCCTCCCAGTATGCAGCAGAGTCGTCCTGTCGTCTCAGGTTTGGTCCGCACACAGACTGGATGGCAAGCATGGACATCGATGAGTATATAACACCCGTTGGGAACTATACATCCATAAAGCAATTTTTGACAAATCTCGACGATCAGGGAACAAAAATTGTATCCTTTGGTTCTTGGAGAGCATGGCCGAGAAGAGATTTGATTGAAGCTCCGGTGGCCATTGATGACAAAAAGGTTTGCGACGAACCGTTCCCGTGTTTCGACTTGAAGGTACGGAATGACAGATCGGTGTTGCAAACATACAACTGCGACCGGCAACTCGTAAAGACCGAAAAGATGCCCGCAGAGAAACAGATATATCGAACCGATTACGTCCTTCAACACTTCATTCATTTCTCGACGGTAACGAAGTATACCATGATGGGCCGAGACGAAACGCTCGCTAAACAAATGGATTACGGTCATGTTGCACCCGATCCATTATCGCGCTTTGCGAACGAACAAACAGAGGTAACCATGCTTCATTCCAAAGCAATCGCAACTCAAGATACTGCTGGTTGGCAAACTCGTTGTACCGGTCAAATGAAAAGAGGATCTTGTCGCATTGGCGTGCCGTATCCAAGCTTGAATACATCCAGCGAAGTACTGAAAGATGACGAGGGATGGCTCTACAATTGTTATGTGAATCCCAAAATCGAAAATTACTGGGTTCCTCTGTTGGATGAAGAACTGAGAAAGTCAAAAATAATCGACTTTCGATCCTAGTATAAACTCTTTACGCAATTACATGACTTTTTGTACAATAATAATAACGTGCTCAATTATTCTGGTTTCGTCCAAGTTGTTTTTCCATTAGTATGATGGTAGTATGTTTTTCCCGATGCCCGGTCAACGGTCGACTTCCATCCCGGTGGCAAGGATTCGCCCGTTGCCCCGTTGCCGTTGCCCTCACCCTCTGTGCTTTCTGCGGCGGATGTTGTCTTTGGTTTGTCCCACGTGCGCTGACCAGTAGCGCGTTGAAAATAATATATCTTTCCAGTCGACGGATCTTCGGCGGCTTCCCATCCACTCGGAAGATCGTTGTCGGTTGGTGTCGTGATTCCCATTAATTTTTGGTTCCGACGCTGTAATATTGCCTGCATTTGTTCCATCGGATTGTTTGGATCGTGAACGATGACCGGGCCTTTCTTCTTTTTCCGTTTCTTTTTCGGTTTGTCTTTATTAGGAGCATCGCTGTTGCTGTTGCTGTTGCTGTTGCTATTACTGTTCTTGATGTGTTTCACGGCCGGAGGACGAAGATGACGATGACAATGACACCCGATCTGTTTTCGTCTCCGGCAACGACTCGCCCCTCTGCACCTTGACGCTATCCATGCCGTCCCAGTAATAACCCGTCACACCATTTTTGGTGGTAAAAACATAGTCGAATTTCCATCCTACAAATTCGTTCGACTGGATGAAAAACTCCTTGTCGGCGGGACGTATTCGAGCCTCCACCTGGGCCTTTCGTTTTCGGCTGATTGCTGCCTCCTCGGAAGCACTCTTGTTCTTGTTTTTGCTTTGAAATGCGGTGTACCCAGCGTTTGTGCCGGCGTGCCCCGCTGCCTCCCGAACTCTTCCCTCGTGGGCCCGTTCCTCTTCCCAGGTGGAAAACCCCGTTCCGAGTTTGTCTTGTTTTTTCAGCGGCGCCTTCGGTGCAACGGACACGTAGTGGCGGCTGTTGTTCGTGTTCGCTCGATTGTCCTTTCGGTTTCGGAACGCCTGCCACGATGCAGCACCGTCCGACCCGAGAACGGGCTTGGAAACGAGCTCGTCGACCTTGGAAAACGCGTCGAACGAGGATCCCTTGTTGTTTTTGTTTTTCGGCAGGGGCTGTTGTTCGTTTCCGCCGGAAGCAACCATGGCAAACGCGAACGCGAACGCGAACGCAAATGCAAATGCAAATGCAAACGCAAACGGAATGAATGAATGTATGAATGAATGAATGAATGAATGGAGTGCGGTGGCTACACCGTATTCGTTTTCGATATTGAATATCGCTTTCGACTCCTCAAGTTTCTTTGTTTGTCTCAGTCACCGATCGAACATGCTTGATGCTGATCCCTTTCACTCTCTTTTTTCATACCAGTATTCATACGAGTTGGTAACTTACTCGTAACACCACAGTACGGTAGTACGGCTCTCATACGGTTTGTGTAGAAGTACGTTCAGAACGGGTACTTACTTGTACGTACGGCACGAGCGCGGCATGTAAAATCCTATTACCTACGGTTCGTACTCGTACTCGTACTCGTTCTCGTACTCGTACGCCCTACGCGTATGTAAGAATATGACGAACCTAGGACTATGTATGTACTCACCGAACACAGTACGGTACATACCTTTTTGGGGGAACGGGACTGCAGCACATAACCGTATTTCGTATTCCCTAAATTTTGGTAGTGCCTGTCGGTCGTTCACCTCTGACACCAACGATAACGAACGGAGCAGCAAACGAAAAAGAGTTCTTGGTGCTCGCTCCCCTCCCATTCACCCTTGCGCGAAAATGCAGCCACGGCTCTCAGCCAGATAGAGATCTCCGAGCAAATTCCAAAACGAACTACTTCGGTACTAATCTAAATACAGCATTACAGTTCGTACGAGTAATTACCGGTACGAAGCCGTAACTCGCAAGATTACGCTGGATATCATTGCCAAGCCGTCTGCCCAAATTGAACGGAACGGAACAAAACCAGGTCAAGCTAACCCAACTCTACCGTATATTATTATCTGATCGAGATCAGTACTAGTATTATTGTTATTAGTGCTATTACTATTATTTGGAACAATTTCGAACATGACGGCTTCCACCAAAGTATTGCTCGGTTCGGCCCTTCTTGTGGCCGCTGTCGCAGCGAGATCGTATTTGTCGAACGAATCGTCCGAGAGTCACAGCAACGAGCTTGCGGAAATCGATGACGACGACGACGAATACGACGAGGGAGATTTCATTACCGGGGACGATGTTTGCAAGGTCTTCGATCGGCTCTTCATGGAGATGCAAGCCGTGTTGGCCCAGCTCAGTCAGACGGTCCAACAAATACAGATGAGCGGCCAGGTCATTCCCGAACAACAACTGCGCCAGCTGCTGATCACCGAATACCAACGCGCTCTCACCGTCAAGCAAAAGCAGGCCCTCGACGAAGCCGACATGGACTACGATTGTTTCGAAGAAGCCACCTGGGAATTCCTAGACAAAGAAGACGAATATCCCAAGGTGAAAAAATCGGTCGAGAGATTCCAGAAACTGTGGGAAAATGTGTCGGGAGAGAGTGTTGTCGGAATGAGAAAGGGCGGATCCAAGGGGCCGGCCAAGGCAGAGGAAATCATAGAAATACTTTCTGCTCAGAAAACAATCGAAGTTGCAGAATTTTACTTCGAAGCTCTGACCAATGCCATGCGAGACCTGGTGAAAGGGTTCAAGGATGCGGGCAGAAATCTGAGCGATCCTTCCGTGGCGCAGCAACTACAGATGGAGTTCGCGGGCGTGGCAAATGACAAGGGAGAAGAGGCACTGAAAGAATTGGGAATTCACTCAAATGCAGTTCCAAAAATCGATCGAAGCAAACGCCTCAAAGCCACAGGTGGGAAGAGCGTTGGCAATGTTGCAAATGAAGCAACAACAGGACCTGGTTTCCATGGGAGTTGGCGTGGGAATTCCACCGTGATAATTTAAGATCGTCTCTGTTGTTTGGTGATAAAATGTAGCAACTTGAATGACGAATCACAATGATGGAAAAATGTTTTCTTTTTTTAATAACGAATGAACCAACGGTCGCCTCTTGTAGAGTAATTACAAGTATTGTGTATTGAATTGCTGGAGCTCTCTATTGTTTTTCAGATTCTAGTAGATTTTTTTAAGGCGTTGTACCGTGGCCATCAGGATCCGCCTGGTTCAACTGTCGGTAGACTTTCATTTTTATCCCATTGTCGTTCGGGTCTAGCTTGGTCAAATGACGGTAAGTCTTGGGAGAGAGGAATCGCCGGAGAGACGTCAAAATTTTCCTGTCGACTTGCCCATCGTGTCTGCACTTGTAGTATGTATCCCGAAAAAAAGTATACCTCTCCTCTGGATCGAGGACGAACCTGTCGCAAGCATGAAATATAGAGTTGTAGCTGTGCGAATTCGCTAATCCTTTTTCTTGTAGAATATTAAATGTAAGCAATGCTTCCGTCCAACTTTCTCGGTGAAGACCTGGATCGTTGCTAGTAATTGTGGTACAAACACGCATGTACCAATTCAAAATTGTCAAGTCGGGGTTGACGTCAGTAAGTTTCCATTTGAGAGATAAGGCTTTGAGCCATCTGCAGCTTCGTTTCGTGGTCGTTCTTGGCAAGGATCACCATCAACGTTCCAAAGGTTTTCAATGATGGTCGACATTCTTCGATACCGCTGTTGTACAGGGAAACCATGTCATTGAATGTTCGAAAAGCTTCGTCTGTAACATCTTCCATTTCAGATTGTTTCCATGCACTGATTGCTGTGATAAACGCCTTTTCATTGGGACAGGATTCGGTGCGCCCGTTGTTATAGGCTTCGATCATTGTCTTTAATATTTCATTTGACCCGCGGGCGTCACCAGATACTGAATGCAATTTCATCAAAGTGGTGTACATGATCCTGTCGGGTTGAAGCTTGGTGAACCGCTCCATTCTATCCAGCAGATCTCTTGCCCGGGAGAGAGCTGCATCCCCACCGGTCATCAAAATAGCCTCTAGAACGATTGTGTATATATTTCTATCCGGCTGCATTGAAGCTTGATCCGAATTTTCCATTCGTTGAAGAATCTCTTCGATCTCCGAAAGAAAACCCGATTTATTTTCTTGCATGATGGCTTTGATTAATGCCGAGTAGGAGAGTTTGTCGGGCAGTAAGAGTGAATTATTGTGTTGAGTCGACATCGTTTCCATGCGCTGAATCAACATCTCCACGCGTTCCCTCCTGTCCTTAATATGCGGGAATCGAACGTAACAATCCATTACTACGTTGTACGCATGGTTGGTAATTCCACTGGCCGACGATTCACTCGGCAATATATACGACTCTATCATCGACAGAAAACCTTCGCAATATTCAAGACTCTGAAGATCTTTCTTCTTTGCTACAGCCGACAAAACCACAACCAACACCTGGTAATTTGGCTTCAACCGTTCGGAACCTCGTTCGTAGGCTGCTTGCATCTTTTGAAACAACTCCACGACCTTGTCGGTGTTGTCTCCGTTGGCAGCTAGGGCGTTCATCACCACAACAAAGTGCTTAGCATTCAGGATTTCTAGTTCCGGGTGATTCTCCTGTAGCATGAGCGCCTGGTTCATCACGTGCTCGCATTCGGCGACGCGACGTTTCTCGATGGATTTCTTTAGGTATTGGAAAATGAGTTGCCGGAGTGCGGGAATTTGGTCCGTTTTGTCGATGCAGTACGCAATACCGCGTTGCAATTCCTTGTAAGCCTTTCTCGCCCCGTGCGGGTCTTCGGAGTCCATCCAACCTTCTACGAGACTGACATACGCGTAGCCATTGTTCAGAAACGAGTATTGTTCTAGGAGATTGCTCTTGGCAATCCACGAGAGTTTCCCTTGTTTGACGTGTATTCGAAGAAGCGCATTCCAAGCTTCCGCGGTAACGGCCATAGTTTGGCTGTTGAGGATCTTTCGAAACCAATACAGAGATTTTTGAGACGCACTCTGATTTGCGTGGGCCTGTGACCAGCAATAGACCAGAGTCGAGTACACATCGGAAGTAGGACGGAACAGCGAGTTCTTTGTTGTTGTCTCGGATGCAGATGCACCGTCGTTGTTTTTCTCGAATTTTTGGAACAAGGCTTCGGCCCTCAACGGAGCGTTCGAATCGTCCGTTGCTACTCTCCCCCATGCATAGATACCGGTCGTGACATCGTCTCGGAGCGTCGGTGGCGGCCGAAAATCCCGATTGTTCTCGTTCCGACTCTTGTTGCTGTTCCGGGCTGCGTTCTTGTTTTTCTTGCCCCCGTCGTTCCCCGAGATCTGGTCCAGATTGATGTGGAGTAGTTTGTCGATGGAACCGGCACTCTGGGAAAGGAATTTCGTTTCGTTGTGTGGAATTTGGAACAGCAGGTGTCGCCAGTCGTTCAAGAGCGCGTGATTCTCCGCCTGCATCTGCCCATCATTGGCGATGTCCCTGTCGCTGTCCCTGTCGATGCCACATCTAGATCGCTGTTGTTCTACCTTCGCATCGAACTCTTCGGTGCGTTTTATCAAATCTTCGATCAACGGTTTCCATTGTGTCGGACGCGTGGTGGTCAGGAATTGCAATCCGAACCATCGTGCCGGTCTTGACCTCACCAAATGTCTTGACCTCACCAAATGTTCACCACGGATTCTCCGCAGTCGGATTCCAATTCCAAACAATCCTGCTAGCATTTCATTTTTGTTTTCGAAGGAAAAAGAACACTGTCACAGCGGTAGGTAGGGAGGGAGGGAAGTGGTTCGCCTGGTGATGCCAACGCACACAAAAGACTTGGCAAAATTGCTGGCTAGCAAGAAGTATAGAGTCGTTGTGATGGACACTATTCGAATTCAGCCGTTGTCGTACCGTAGTGATAATGAATATTCGTTTGATTCTCGAATGATGACGAACTCGAAACGCTTGAAACTCAAAACTCTGCTCGAAACTGTGAGAAAACATCATGTTCATTCACGCATTTCGGAACAGGAATTGGTGGAGTTTCCAAGTTGTTATCGGGCTTCAGGCTATACTTAACTCTAATCTGATTTGTACTTCGTTAGTTTCGGGAAATCCTACCGATACCGTCCCGTCCCGTACTCGTACTCGTACTCGTATCTTAACCATGGGTCTAATTTGGACCCCTGTCGTGAAGTCGATCGGACAGGAGTTTTAAGTTGTCAGGAGCAACACTTGTCAATTGACCGAGTTTTCCTATGTTTTTGTGCACGGACCAAGCATTATTATACCGGTATCATACGAGTACGGTATAGTAGTCCACAGAAGGCAACAAAAGGCACAACACACCAATCGCATTTTTCATTCATGAGTGGTTATCGAAGCTTCCATCGGGAACGTCTCGGATCCTTTCCCATCTGGCAGGTTGCTACCAGTCCGGTGCTGCGCACGGGTGCAAACAGCAACGGCCGCTCGGCACGTTCACACCAATCCTGGAGAGTCTGGGTGGCGTGTGGAGACGGCGTGGTGAGGGGATATTTGGTGGTCGAAAAGACGCTGGAAACACAACAAAAGGACGCACTGGATGCTGCGAATTGCAGGTGTGTCCTCACGCATGTTTTGCTCGGGGCGTCGCAACAGGAGTTGTGTCCAATACTTCAAGTAATAGGGGAAAGAGGAAGGTGGCAAAAAGCTGACCGCTCTGGGATGCTCCCAGGTGCAGGTGGCTCGCAATTACGTCGGCGAGGACGATGTGGCCGGAGATCTGATCGTGGTCTCCTCGGATTTGTCCGGTAAAATCAGGATATGGTTGTTGCCGGAGGACATGGACAATGAATTAAGCATCGGCGACGAAGACAAAGACAACCAACCCGATACAGCCGCCACTCCCGAAGCTATCGGGGAATTCAGTATCGAGAATGCTTCCGGCACCTGCATAAAAATCATGCCACCCAATGTTTCGGGTGTTGGCGACGTTCTCCTCGCGGTCCCCTGCCTGGACGGGACGATTGCTATCGTAGCCACCGGATTGTCGACCCCGAACTCCTACTCGAACTCCAAACACGACCCCACCGCGGCCGGGGTGGTCGTGGATCGGTGGTCAAGGGCAGCGAGCTCGATTGCTCTCAGTGCGGCCTGGCATCCCTCGAAAAAGGATCTCGCGCTGGGACGACAGGACGGCATGGTAGATATAATTGTGGAACGCTCCTCCTCCTCCCACCACCACCGAATAATCCAACACGAAACCCCGGTTCGGAGCGTGGCGTTCACTCCCGATGGAAACCTGCTGGTCACCGCGAGCGACGATGGCATGGTCTGCGTGTGGGACACCTCGCGGTCGTCGGAGTCCTTCCCGGTTCTGGTGCAGCACAACGCACAAGCCCACGCTACGTGGGTGCTGAATCTGTCGGCGTCGATTTCGGACTCTCGGCGATTCGTCTCGTGCGGTGCGGATCGGCAACTGCGCGTCTGGAGTGTCGGTCGGATGGACGAAGCCCTGCACGGTTTCACGAGCGACGACGTGGTCTGGACGATCGATGTTCTGACGATGGGCGCGGCGAATTCGAATCTTGCCCAGACGCGGTTGTCGCGGCTCGTCTCCGGCAGCGAGAACGGTGGACTGCACATTTATACGCTAGAGTCGTGAGTTTTTGTTCGGATTCCGATACTACCTACAGTAATAACAATCTAATACTATGATACTATTATAGTACCGGTAATATGAATGTCATCCCGAAAACTCTTAAAATATTATATTCTACATCAGCCTTATATATCACGAAATGCTTCGTATTCATTGAATTTCGAGTATTCGGAATCCTGCTCAATTTTCCTGGGTACAATAAGATACGTACTCGTACCTCGTACAATTCGAAAAACGAGGGCACTATATTATCTTCGAACGTGCGTACCGGTATTTCAGACGGGTTTAGTTTAGTTATTCACTAGAAAGTCTCCCGACGTGAACGTCCTGTTGGGGTAGTGCAACCCCGTTGCTGGTATGTCGATCACCCTGTACTGCTTCTGTGGAGGAAGACGCTGCTGCTCTTCTTCGTCGCTGTCGTCTTTCGCCGATTCGTCGTCGTCCTCTGCGTCACCCCCCTTGGCGTTGGCGTTGGCGTTGGACGATGTTTTCTCCTTGCTGTTGCTGTTACTGGTAACGGATGCGGATGATTCTCTCGTGCTCTTCGCGGCGGCCGCGGCGGCGGTTTTCGAGCGCTTGTACTTGTTCTGGCGAGCCCGGCGCACCACCTGCTTCAGGTAGTGCGCATCGATCGGGGTGATCAGATCCTTCGGGAAGAGCTTGGCGAGCTTGTCGAACTTTCCCTGTTTTTCCTTGAACGTCTCGAAGGAACCGTCGACCTTGGACTGCGCCGTGCACCACTCGTCGTAAGCCTTCCCAAAGACGTCCAACGCTTCCTGGAGATCTCGTGGGAGTTTGTTGCGGTCCTTCTCGTGGTCCGCGTCTCCCGGTCGGTGTTTCACGGGAACGGTCACCTTGAAGGTTCCTCCCGGGAAGCAATCCTTTGGTACCTTCACGCGCAGTTTCTGGCCTGTAGCGTACGTGCGGTTTCGCAGATGACGATGACGATGACGATGACAATAAATAGTTGTGAGTTGGTGAGACCCGCGCAAGCAAAAACTTCACGTAGTGTATTATATTGTCTCGAAAAGGAAAGTTTGTATGTTTTGTACGTACCTAGATTGTGCGGGTTGCTATTGGGGAGATATTTGAAAAAATAGAAACAGAAACAGCAACAGCAACAGCAACAGCAACCGAAATGGAAACCAAAGGAAGTTGAAAACGTAAAATGAGAAACACGATGCAGAAAAACAATGAAACCCTTCACAGCCACCATTCCACTCCACTCCACTCCACTCCACTCCATTCCATTCCATTCCGATCCAATGAAACTCACGCAAATGTGATGTCGTCTCCGGGTTTCTTGTTCTTTGGACATTTCAGTGCCACTTTCATTTTCGTCTTCATTCTCGGGAGTTCTTCGGTAGTCAGCTTCTTGATCATTGCCACGGCCTTTTTATACAGAGAATCCGCCAACGTTTTGGCTTTCTTTGCTGCCGACTTGAGGGCCCTGTCTTCCGTCTTTTTGGATTTTGTGGATGCCACGGAACCACCGGACGACTTTTTGGATTTTGCCGAGGTCGGCTCCTTTTTCTTGGTCGGGTGTTCCGTCTTGGCCTTTTTGCTCTTGGGTGTCGGGGTTTTGTTGACATTGTTGTTCGAGTTCGTGTTCGAGTTCGTGTTCGAGTTCGTGTTCGAATTCGATTTGGATTTCGAGGCACTGCCAGCGGCGGATGGCGTGGATGGCTTCTTTCTCTTTTTGGTGGTCTTGTTCTCCTTGTCTTGGAGGGGATCGTAATTCTCTCCGTAGTCGTCGTTCTCGACCTCCAGGGCCCCGACGTTGACAAAAAAATCCCCGTCTTCGTGTTCGAGCTCCAGCTTGGTCAGGGTCGTGCTGGCCATGACCTGTTCGGCAACGTCTCGCTGCAGATCCGTGTCGTCCAGAAAGCTGTCCTTGGAATACACCGACCCGTGCCCCTCCGATTTGTCGTCCAAGATCGGTCCGTCGTCCTCCTCTTCCAGCATGACCCCCTTGACGTATTTCGCCTCGAGATAATCCAGGACGCTCCCGTACTGCTCGGGTTGCGGGACGTGGTCCAGCTTTTTCCGTTTCCTCGGCGGCTGCTGTTGCTGTTGTTGTTGTTGTTGCTGTTTTTCCCTCGCGCTCTCTTCGTCGTCGTCGTCGATGATCGGATCGTCGTTGTCGTTGTCCCCCAGTTTGTCGTCCGTGATTGCGTTTGCGTTGCGCAGCAGCGACGGGAATCGCTTGTAAATCGAAGCAATTCTCTTGGCCCGCGTGTTCTGAATGGCGATCCGGAGGTCTGCCGTTACGTCCAGCGGGATGAAGACCGTGATTGCGTCCTCGAACATTTTGGGGGTGCGGTACGAGTGCGAGTACTTCTTGTTGCTGTTGCTGTTGCTGTTATGCCGCTGTTTTCCGTTCGCGGGAATGACATTGCCGGGAGGTTCCGTGTTGTCGTCGTCGTTCTCGTTATCGTTCTCGCTGGCGTTATCGTTATTGTTATCGTGATCGTTATCGTTGGCATCACCATTACCATCACCATCACCGTCATCTATGCCTTCGTTTCTTCCCACTTCCGTCTCACTATCCTCCTGTTCGCCGCTACCGCTTGGTTCAACAATGTCTTCGTCTTCGTCTTGCATTATTTCTTCGTGTCCCTCCCCGTTGTCACGATCCAATTCCCGCTTTTCCCCGATTCGTGGATCTTCGTCTCCACCCTCCATTGCGATCTTTTCTCTATCTCTATCTATCTATCTATCTCTATCTCTCTAATGGATCACTGCGTCTACGCTACGGTACTCGGTTGTTGTAATTGCAATTGCAATTGCAATTGTTGTTGTATTGAATTTCGTTTTGATGAATGAGTGGGTGGGTGCTTTACTATGCTGTTCTGTGCTGTGCTGTGCTGTGCTGTGTGCTCATGCGCTACAATCCCATTCGAGAACGGACCCCCGGTACGAACTCGTACGGAATACGAGTAAGATTAGACAGTATCGTAGCATCTGATCTGATGCAGTATTAAAACCACAGTACGGTACAGTACGAGTACGAGTACGAGTACCTGTAATTACGAAGCACTTCGGGAATGTGCCTAAAATTTAGTTAGATCGCTATTATTAATTTTTCTATTGACTGCATCCATGGAAGCGGCGTGGGAAGCGGCTTGGGAAGCGGCGTGGAAGAGAAAAATCCTCCTCTACGGATGTACCGTAGGGTACCAGGTACGTTACGGGAGGTTAGTAGTACGAACCAGATTCAGATAATTGGCAACATGGCCCTCGGCGCGGCTACGATAAGTACGGTAAGATTACGGCGCCCTTTGCTCCGGAAAAAAGAATGGTGTGGAAACCGGAAACCTGTCCAAAACCGAAGAACACAGTTTGTAGGTGTACATAAGATGCATACCTTCTATGCATTATTGATGGGTACGAGCTACGGTACGGTAGGTACGAAGACGCGAAAATAAACTTTGGAATCAGACTGTCCGAAGTTTTAGAAAGTAATACCGGTAAAATAACCGAGTTATTTTATACTTCGTACTAAAAATTAATAATAAGAGATTATTTATACTAAGTCAGCAAAAAGTCAGACTTCAGTCTTAAGGATTGTGCGCAGTTTAACGGTTAACGGTAATTTCCTCTGACTTGGTCGAATAACCACTTTTCGCAATTCTAACCAATCAAATTCAACTATACATGCGCATGCCGGCCTGGCCGGCGAGATGTGGGATTGGATCGAACCAATGAAACGCAACCTTGTACCACTGAAACCCGGGCTGATAAAGAAACCCGGATATATGGCCGGGATTGAGTAATTGCAGTACAAAACCTACACTGACTCCGGTAAAATAATTCTCCTTATTAATTCATTCCAGTATTAATAAGTCAGTTATTATATACTCAAATCAAAAATTGCGCGCGCGCAAGTCAGTCAGGGAGTCTGACTTGGTGTCAGTTCTGGTAAAAATAATAAGAGATTATTATTATTTGTATATCAGAGCAGTGTCGGACTCCTCTCTTAGCAAAATGCGCGTGATTTAATCATAACGGTCGCAATCTCTGACATACTAAGATAACAACTTTACACTAAAACCAACCAATCAAATTCAACCATGGGCGAACCATGGGCGCCACCAAGTGACCAAGCTGGACCCTCCAATACCCAAATTCTTCAGCCAATCAGCTTTAAGGTGGTGTCACTTTGCGCCGGGCCCAGGCCCGGGCCCGGGGCGCCCTCTCACATAAGGAACAACAAACACAACAAACACATACACTTCGATTCCAACAGATGAACATAAAGACACAAAAAAACACAAACACA
The DNA here is from genome assembly GCA_037355745.1 of Pseudo-nitzschia multiseries. NCBI lineage: Eukaryota > Bacillariophyta > Bacillariophyceae > Bacillariales > Bacillariaceae > Pseudo-nitzschia > Pseudo-nitzschia multiseries. Next base: position 4,064,486 of record CM074791.1, read on the forward strand.
CGAAAACAACAAAAACGAGATGACATGACGAAACACCAAAACAACCAAAATGCTTACGATATCCACCCAATATAACACCACTATCCTCAACAAAACAATACCCTTCATCTCTAGCAAGCAAAATGTCTCACACAAGTGGCCTATTTGCAAGAGCAGCACAACACGTCCAACAGGACAACCTTGATGGCATTCCAGCGAATACACAAATTGCCTACGGTCGCAAAGGGGCAGAGTTCCTCCAGTATTGCACTACCATGTTTGGCTACCTGGATTATCCACAAACAGTAACTGAAGAGAAGGTATTTGGCTTCCTTTTTCTATCAGGCCTATCAATCCCGAAGGAGAAGAGGCCAAAAGATGAAGCGAGAAGAGGGAACACGACCCTTTTTAGAAAGAATATTTGATGCCAACAACTATAGGATTGTGATGGCAAAGTAAAACAGCAATCAGCATAATTGCGAGGAGTCCCTTGTGGAGGAGCTGGAGGACCCTGTAGGTTAGGATACAGTGAATCAATACTTGTGTTCCATCCTCAAAATACTGAGGCATCAGAGGAGTCAAAACGCAAACAATCTCACAAAGGAACACATTTGATCTGAAAGAGTCACCCAACTGTGTGAGTCGTTCAAGTCCAAAAGAAGAAGATTAAAAAATGAGATTTGATGAGAAGATAGATCATGCATTGTCACCATACATGAATGTGCAACACATTGAGAGGATTGAGGATTTCTTGTTCTCTAAGAATCAGTACAAACCAAGTTATCATGTGGCAGCCTTGAGAAACAGATTCTGTTTCCCTTTGACACATGGAGGTGTTCTGCGGGGCGAGTCCTTATTCAAATGTGAGCTGTCCAACCTGTGTGACCTTATCAAATACGATGAAGGCACACACGCCTGCCAGATCCTAATTATGCAAATAATAATAGGCAAAATAAATGGTCAGAAAACTTTATATGGACGCGTTATGAGACATCGAAACGTTAACATGTGTCCGATTGGTGCGTTGGGCTTCTATTTGATGGCACGATTCCATTCAATGGCTGAGCTTGCTCGCTACGACTTTGCAACAAATGCCACTTGGTTCAACGTCAAATTACTCACGGATTGTAATCACACAGGGAACTATCAACAGTCGATCACCGATCAAGCCTATGCCAGTACAATGAAACAAGCTTGCAACACCTTGGGAATCATTTCAAAGCATTTTGTTTACTTTGGCTGTGGTACAGGTGCAGGTGCATGTGAAATGCAAGAGGTTGATCCCCAATACATCAAAATGATTGGCAATTGGAACCTTGACGTCAGAGAGGACCGACATTCTTCCAAACTCCCTTTGAAGGCTATGAGGGCATTGGCTGGGCATTCACAAGAGAAAGGGGAGTTCTTCTTGCCAAGATGTAGTCTTGATCCACCTCCGGAGCTTCGGCATCAAGTCTTCCCCTTCCTTGACAAGGCAATGAACACCATCAATAGCACCCCAAAGCCCACTGCTCAAGCTTTCTTTGAGCTCCTCCTCAATTTACAATGTGTTGTACTGCAGGATGCGGCCATCTTGCTCCACCAAGGTAGGAAGAACCGCCTCTTTTTGTTGCCTGTTTTTGCAACTACCGCGTTCCACGCTTATCAAGCAGCTCTCATGGAGAAGGTCAGCATCAAAATGGGAATGGGAGCTACTACCTCAATCGAAAGGAGTATTGATGTTGCCCTTCCAGGGGTTCAGGACCGGCTTCAAAACCTTCATTCAGAAGTCCATAATGCTTCACAGGACATTTGGCGGATACGTCCGAGAACTGTTTCGCGGGGTTCGAATTTACTTCTCGCACACAAATTTTGTGCGTGATTTTAACACGGCAATATTTCTGGACACCCTGAAATTCGCGACGATCGTATAAGGGTATATGTAAATTCAGCACTATTTCTGTGCGCGTGATGCACATTACTCTACTCTCAAATAAAAATAATTTATTTCAGTCTCTAGCAGAACCGAATTATTATTCTGTACGAACAACACTTACTTCTATTCACGAATAAAAAAGAAATCTTGAGTCAGTATTAATTCCAAAATATTAATCTACCAAACAACAATTCGATTCTGCTCCCCTAGTTGTGAATTCTATTTCTTGACTACAATATTCCCTTTTTAAAATGTAGATTCTATTATGCTTGATTTATTCCTATTGCGACGTATTACGAATCCTCCATTATTTCTAATATTCTCAAAATTAAGTTCAAGATTAGTAGTAGTTTTGTATTATGTATGTACTGTTATTTTCTACATTAGTTCACCCATAGATAAACTTTCATTCATCAATGCTGTTATTGCCGGATCAATATAGACGTTTCTTTTCTTTTTCTTTTTTGGTCCACTACAATTAGTGGAGCTGCTACTAGTAATATTTGCATCGCCCTGCTTATTGTTGGTGTAATTTGTCGAACTTTCGTTCCTAAATCTGTCCCTCATCATTTCTTCCAATTTCCTTCCTGTTTCTGGGTGTTTTCGCATCTCGCCAATTCTGTCGCACAAGTCACTGAACAACTCGCGACCTTCCTCCATCCATCCATTTCTGCTTCCACTGTCTGAATCGCAGAATTTTTTTTTTTGTCGCGGAATCGTGGCATCACCCTTTCGCCGCTGCTGGTTCACCCATACATGATGCTCATTGTAGATTAGTACCAATGCAAATGCTTCATCTGCTATAGTAAATATATCACTCAGCAAGTGCCTCTCCTTCCGTTGTTTGAAATTGGAATTTGTCGGATTGATTGCCGACATGATTCTTGTAACAAAATAATAAAAATCTTCATCTTCCGCGTCTTTGTATGTTCTGTATTGAGGGTTTAAAATACCTGTGTTTTCATATTCTGTGTCTTGAATAACTGCAACAGTACCAGGGAATGTGATAGGGACTCGACCTTTTCTGTAATCGTCTGTACGGAAGTATCATAAGTATCAACGGGCAGCATGTTAGTGTTGTCGGACCAAAAATAGATTCTCAAATTCCTAATTTCAACAACCAATTCTCCCACCTGTATTTACCTATCCAGTTTTTTCTCGCTAATGTTTGTGAGTTGTGCCTCAATGCAGTCAGTACTGTCCCTACTCGTTTCCTGTAAAAGGAACAGAATGCCGCAAGTGGAATATTTGGTGGCTTCATAACCGCACTTTCTCCAACAGCTTTATTTATTACAAGCGCCGTTACCTTTTCATTGATAGGGAACTTCATGTTGGGGTACCAATGTTTTTTGATGTAATCCCTTAGCTGCTTCTCCACTCTTTCAGTCATATCACTCAAAGCCTTAAGCATATCGTTGTCTATTATAAGTCCATATTCGTCTGTAATTGTACTTACTGCTCGTTCTCTTGTGTCGCCGGCATTGTAACTCCCCTCTCCCTGCATGGTTGCCTCCGTTTGTTTAGGTACCATTACTACCTTTCCCACCCCTATATGTGGTTCCCTCTCTTGTTTCCGTAAGTGTTTTGCCACTTCCTCTGCCAATTTGTCATATTGGATAATTTTCATGACATGTTCGGCAACATCCTCTAAATTGTAGCATTCTCTGTTAGATGTTTTCTCTACCACATTGGTTTTTGTTCCTTCTTGCTGTTGGTTCGTTACTGTAGTGGTGGTTGTGTTGGTAATGGTCAGCGCTGGTTCGTTACTCTGGTTGATGGTGTTTTGTTCTTCCGTGTTTGTAGTAGTAGAAATTGTGTTGTCGGAACCATTTTTTTTACTGTTGCCCTTTGATGCGTTCATAGTTGTGGTATTACTGTTACACACTTTGTTAGTAATTGCGGTGTTTGTTTTCACTCCTTTTTTCTTACCGTTGTTGTCCCCTGTATTTTGATGATCACCGGGCCGGATGGTTTTGTTGTTTCGAAGGGTCTTCCCCTCGGATTTTTTGCTTCGTCGTGTCTTTCCGATAGCATTCATATTTTTTTATTTTATTTTCTGAATACGGTGTCGATCAAGAATCATGTGTTTCTTTTTGTGTGGTTTTGTGTGTGTACTAATAATTTGTCGGGTTGTGTACGGTGTTTTGTGTTGTGTGTGTTGTGTGTGTCGTGTGTGTGTGTGTGTGTGTACGGTGTTTCGTGTAGTATGTGTACGATGTTTTGTGTGTAGAATTTTTCCGTGGGTTCTGTACTATGTTGTTTGCCCGAACATCTTCTGTGTGTTGTCTGGTTTTGGGCGCGCTGTTATATTTGTAGCAGTAGATCACGTACCTGTGCCAGCCACCCCTCCCGCGCCATAATTTTTTCAGAAGGGAAACATTTGATCACACTAAGGTTATGTATTTCAATCCTCTAGTCACATGTAGAATCTCGTAGACTGCTGCACCTAACATACCGTACTGTCTTGTGTGCCATTTGTATCTACAAACCACATCATTGTCTGTACTGTGTGTGTCAAAGTTGTTCCCAATATGCATTTAAAAGTTGTTCCCAACATGCATTTCGTAAGTCATGTGATATGCATTCATGGCCTGGTACAAAAACTTTGGTACTAGTCATTACCAAATGAGACTGTTTGTGCCCTGGAATTGCACCAAAAATACCCTCATCATGTTTGCCATTTTGAGAGTCAAACCACAACATTTTGGGCATTCTGAGTGGCAAAGTTGTTCCCAATATGCATTGGATGAGTCATGATAAATGTATTCATAGTTTTGACCGGATACTTTTGGAGTCATTACCCAATCAGTTAGTTTGTGCCCTAGAATTGCACCAAAAATACCCTCATGTTTGCCATTTCGAGAGTCAAACCACAACATTTTGGGCATTCTGTGTGACAAAGTTGTTCCCAATATGTATTTGATGAGTCATGAGGAATGTATTCATTGCTTGGACCAGATACTTTTTGAGTCATTACCCAATAAGTTAGTTTGTGCCCTGGAATTGCACCAAAAATACCCTCATGTTTGTCAGTTGGAGAGTGAAACCTTAAGATTTTGGGCATTCTATGTGTCATAGTTGTTTCCAATATGCATTGGATGAGTCATGATGAATGCATTCATGGCTTGGACCCGATACTATTTGAGTCATTACCCACTCAGTTAGTTTTTGCCCTAGAATTGCACCAAAAATACCCCCATGTTTGCCATTTGTAGAGTCAAACCTTAAGATTTTGGGCATTCTATGTGACAAAGTTGTTTCCAATATGCATTGGATGAGTCATGATGAATGCATTCATGGGTTGGACCCGATACTATTTGAGTCATTACCCAATAAGTTAGTTTGTGCCCTGGAATTGCACCAAAAATACCCCCATGTTTGCCATTTGTAGAGTCAAACCTTAAGATTTTGGTCATTCTATGTGCCACAGTTGTTCCCAATATGCATTGGATGAGTCATGATGAATGTATTCATGGCTTGGACCAGATACTTTTTGAGTCATTACCGAATAAGTTAGTTTGTGCCCTGGAATTGCACCAAAAATACACCCATGTTTGCCATTTGGAGAGTCAAACCACAACATTTACAGCATTCTGTGTGACAAAGTTGTTCCCAATATGTATTTGATGAGTCATGAGGAATGTATTCATTGCTTGGACCGGATACTTTTTGAGTCATTACCCAATAAGTTAGTTTGTGCCCTGGAATTGCACCAAAAATACCCTCATCATGTTTGCCATTTTGAGAGTCAAACCACAACATTTTGGGCATTCTGAGTGGCAAAGTTGTTCCCAATATGCATTTGATGAGTCATGATAAATGTATTCATAGTTTTGACCGGATACTTTTGGAGTCATTACCCAATCAGTTAGTTTGTGCCCTAGAATTGCACCAAAAATACCCTCATGTTTGCCATTTCGAGAGTCAAACCACAACATTTTGGGCATTCTGTGTGACAAAGTTGTTCCCAATATGTATTTGATGAGTCATGAGGAATGTATTCATTGCTTGGACCAGATACTTTTTGAGTCATTACCCAATAAGTTAGTTTGTGCCCTGGAATTGCACCAAAAATACCCTCATGTTTGTCAGTTGGAGAGTGAAACCTTAAGATTTTGGGCATTCTATGTGTCATAGTTGTTTCCAATATGCATTGGATGAGTCATGATGAATGCATTCATGGCTTGGACCCGATACTATTTGAGTCATTACCCACTCAGTTAGTTTTTGCCCTAGAATTGCACCAAAAATACCCCCATGTTTGCCATTTGTAGAGTCAAACCTTAAGATTTTGGGCATTCTATGTGACAAAGTTGTTTCCAATATGCATTGGATGAGTCATGATGAATGCATTCATGGGTTGGACCCGATACTATTTGAATCATTACCCAATAAGTTAGTTTGTGCCCTGGAATTGCACCAAAAATACCCCCATGTTTGCCATTTGTAGAGTCAAACCTTAAGATTTTGGTCATTCTATGTGCCACAGTTGTTCCCAATATGCATTGGATGAGTCATGATGAATGTATTCATGGCTTGGACCAGATACTTTTTGAGTCATTACCGAATAAGTTAGTTTGTGCCCTGGAATTGCACCAAAAATACACCCATGTTTGCCATTTGGAGAGTCAAACCACAACATTTACAGCATTCTGTGTGACAAAGTTGTTCCCAATATGTATTTGATGAGTCATGAGGAATGTATTCATTGCTTGGACCGGATACTTTTTGAGTCATTACCCAATAAGTTAGTTTGTGCCCTGGAATTGCACCAAAAATACCCTCATGTTTGTCAGTTGGAGAGTCAAACCTTAAGATTTTGGGCATTCTATGTGACAAAGTTGTTCGCAATATGCATTTGATGAGTCATGATGAATATATTCATGGCTTGGACCAGATACTTTTTGAGTCATTACCCAATAAGTTAGTTTGTGCCCTGGAATTGCACCAAAAATACCCCCATGATTGCCATTTGGAGACTCAAACCTTAAGATTTTGGGCATTCTATGTGACAAAGTTGTTTCCAATATGCATTGGATGAGTCATGATGAATGCATTCATGGCTTGGACCAGATACTTTTTGAGTCATTACCGAATAAGTTAGTTTGTGCCCTGGAATTGCACCCAAAATACCCCCGTGTTTGCCATTTGTAGAGTCAAACCACAACATTTTGGGCATTCTATGTAACAAAGTTGTTTCCAATATGCATTGGATGAGTCATGATGAATGTATTCATGGCTTGGACCCGATACTTTTTGAGTCATTACCCAATAAGTTAGTTTGTGCCCTGGAATTGCACCAAAAATACCCCCATGATTGCCATTTGTAGAGTCAAACCACAACATTTACAGCATTCTGTGTGCCACAGTTGTTCCCAATATGCATTGGATGAGTCATGATGAATGTATTCATGGCTTGAACCCGATACTTTTTGAGTCATTACCCAATAAGTTAGTTTGTGCCCTGGAATTGCACCAAAAATACCCCCATGATTGCCATTTGGAGAGTCAAACCACAACATTTTGGGCATTCTGTGTGACAAAGTTGTTCTCAATATGCATTGGATGAGTCTTGATGAATGTATTCATGGCTTGGACCAGATAATTTTTGAGTCATTACCGAATAAGTTAGTTTGTGCCCTGGAATTGCACCCAAAATACCCCCGTGTTTGCCATTTGTAGAGTCAAACCACAACATTTTGGGCATTCTATGTAACAAAGTTGTTTCCAATATGCATTGGATGAGTCATGATGAATGTATTCATGGCTTGGACCCGATACTTTTTGAGTCATTACCCAATAAGTTAGTTTGTGCCCTGGAATTGCACCAAAAATACCCCCATGATTGCCATTTGTAGAGTCGAACCACAACATTTTGGGCATTCTATGTAACAAAGTTGTTTCCAATATGCATTGGATGAGTCATGATGAATGTATTCATGGCTTGGACCCGATACTTTTTGAGTCATTACCCAATAAGTTAGTTTGTGCCCTGGAATTGCACCAAAAATACCCCCATGATTGCCATTTGGAGAGTCAAACCACAACATTTTGGGCATTCTGTGTGACAAAGTTGTTCTCAATATGCATTGGATGAGTCATGATGAATGTATTCATGGCTTGGACCAGATAATTGTTGAGTCATTACCGAATAAGTTAGTTTGTGCCCTGGAATTGCACCCAAAATACCCCCGTGTTTGCCATTTGTAGAGTCAAACCACAACATTTTGGGCATTCTATGTGACAAAGTTGTTTCCAATATGCATTGGATGAGTCATGATGAATGTATTCATGGCTTGGACCCGATACTATTTGAGTCATTACCCAATAAGAAGTTAGTTTGTGCCCTGGAATTGCACCAAAAATACCCCCATGATTGCCATTTGTAGATTCAAACCACAACATTTTGGGCATTTTGTGTGACAAAGTTATTCCCAATATGCATTTGATGAGTCATGATGAATGTATTCATTGCTTGGACCGGATACTTTTGGAGTCATTACTATCCAATAAGTTAGTTTGTGCCCTGGAATTGCACCAAAAATACCCCCATGATTGCCATTTGGAGAGTCAAACCACAACATTTTGGGCATTCTGTGTGACAAAGTTGTTCTCAATATGCATTGGATGAGTCATGATGAATGTATTCATGGCTTGGACCAGATAATTGTTGAGTCATTACCGAATAAGTTAGTTTGTGCCCTGGAATTGCACCCAAAATACCCCCGTGTTTGCCATTTGTAGAGTCAAACCACAACATTTTGGGCATTCTATGTGACAAAGTTGTTTCCAATATGCATTGGATGAGTCATGATGAATGTATTCATGGCTTGGACCCGATACTATTTGAGTCATTACCCAATAAGAAGTTAGTTTGTGCCCTGGAATTGCACCAAAAATACCCCCATGATTGCCATTTGTAGATTCAAACCACAACATTTTGGGCATTTTGTGTGACAAAGTTATTCCCAATATGCATTTGATGAGTCATGATGAATGTATTCATTGCTTGGACCGGATACTTTTGGAGTCATTACTATCCAATAAGTTAGTTTGTGCCCTGCAATTGCACCAAAAATACCCTCATGCTTGCCCTTTGGAGAGTCAAACCACATCATTTTGGGCATTCTGTGTGGCAAAGTTGTTCCCAATGTGGTTAGGGTTACATCCTGTTCGCAAATTCAGTAATTATTTGTTCGTATATGTGGACTTCTCGCAAGTTGTTTACCCCCCTGTACCATGTACGTACATTCAGTACTAACATGTAGATTCAGTACTAAGAAGAAAATTCCAACGTTCGACCGTTCAAAAAATTCAAACGGATCACATTTGGAATTCGAACGTTCGAACGTTCGAACGTAACGTTCAAAAAATTCAAACGGATCACATACAGCACAGTACTAGCTAGCATGTAGATTCAGTACTAATTCCAAATTAATTCTAACGTTCGAACGTTAAAAAAATTTGAACGTTCGACCGTTCAAAAAATTCAAACGGATCACAGTACTACTAAAAACGTGTAGGATTCTACACTTGTACCAAATCATGTAGAATTCTACATGATCTACAAGGAAAAAGAAAATCGTACGCGAAAAAAAAAAAAAACTCTCTCACACAAACACACAGTAATTTTATTTTCTACCTCGCGACAAAAAAAATCACTTTTTTTCCATAATCTTACCCGACTTATTTGAGTAGAGTTGCTAGTAATTGGCACTCCGTCTGTGAACGTGGGATTCCACTTAATCCTGTTCAATGATCCCTTGATCGTTGATCAGCATTAGGCAGGTAATCCGTGCTCGAATATTTTAGTCTGAAATAACAGCCTTGTACTGGAAAAAGAATTAGCTCGCATTGGACAAGAGGTGGTTTGCTGGATAGATATTGTTTGGGTGCACACAAACATATATGTCTTGAAAGCAATAAATCTGCATCCATTGCTTCTATATCAACAGGCTCTTGGTACTGTTTTTCGTGACAGAGGAGTAAGAAGGCTGCGCAACCATCGAATCGGAAGCATCGGATCGAAGAATCGAAGAATCGGCAACAACGTCTCGGCAACAACGTTAACAAGCAACGGTACGAATGATAGAGATAGACAATGATTATACTGCCTCCGGCATTGCTGATAATGTATTTTCTCCCTTCTGTTTTTCTTCTTATTTTCGAACGATCGAAGCAACCATCGAAGCAACCGGCATTGGCAACGGCATTGGCAACGGCAACGAACGATCGAAGCAACCGGCATCGGCAACGGCATTGGCAACGGCAACGAACGATCGAAGCAACCGGCATCGGCAACGAATGATCAAAGCAACCATCAAAGCAACCGGCATCCGCATCGGCAACGAACGATCGCAGCAACCATCGAAGCAACCGGCATTGCACCAATCGATCCAAAACACCAATCGATCTGCAACACCAATCAATCCAAAACACAAATCGATCCGCAACACCAACGTCGTCCCGGCAACGGCAACAGCAACGGCAATTGGTCTTCCACTCCAACGTCCATTCTTCCCTGTAGGTGCGCGGAATTTTCCCTGTTGGTGATAGTTATGAATCGATCGGCATGTACATTATATTATTCTGTTGTTATTATTTACTCTATGTAGTACATCAATAGATACTCACCCATTTTGTTCAATTATCATATCATCTATTTGAATAGGATCGGCGGCAACAACTCGTCGATTCGACAGCGACAGCAGCAGCAGCAAGTGGTAGCGAGAGCAACAGCGGAAAGCGGCAGGAGCGAGAGCAACAGCAGCAAGCGGCAGGAGCGAGAGCAACAGCAGAAAGCGGCAGGAGCGAGAGCAACAGCAGCAGCAAGCGGCAGGAGCGAGAGCAACAGCAGCAAGCGGCAGGAGCGAGAGCAACAGCAGCAAGCGGCAGGAGCGAGAGCAACAGCGGAAAGCGGCAGGAGCGAGAGCAACAGCAGCAAGCGGCAGGAGCGAGAGCAACAGCAGCAAGCGGCAGGAGCGAGAGCAACAGCAGCAAGCGGCAGGAGCGAGAGCAACAGCGGAAAGCGGCAGGAGCGAGAGCAACAGCGGAAAGCGGCAGGAGCGAGAGCAACAGCAGCAGCAAGCGGCAGCGAGAGCAACAGCGGAAAGCAGCAGCGAGAGCAACAGCAGCAAGCACTCCTCGTACACCGGCGCTCGGCAACGAATCACCGAAACGCTCCTCCAACAAATCACGGAAACGCTTCTCCTCCACCGGCGCTCGGCACCAGCAAATCACCGAAACGCTCCTCCTATCGATCTGTAAAACAAATCAATCCAACACCAATCGATCCAACACCAATCGATCTGCAACACGAATCGATCTGCAACACGAATCGCTCCAACACCAATTGATCCAACACCAATCAATCTGCAACACGAATCGATCTGCAACACGAATCGATCCATACGATTCGACACCAATCGATACGCAACGGATCATCGGCATCAAATCGCTCGTCCCCCTCCACGGGCAATCCACCAACGTCGCTCCCCCTCCAGCGGCAAGCGGCAACAAATCGCCAGCATCGAATCGCTCCTCCTCCTCCACCAGCAATCCACCAACGTCGCTCCCCCTCCACCGGCAAGCGGCAACGAATCGTCGGCATCGAATCGCTCCTCCTCCTCCACCGGCAATCCACTAACGTCGCTCCCCCTCCACCAGCAAGCGGCAACGAATCGTTGGCATTGAATCGCTCCTCCTCCTCCACCAGCAATCCACCAACGTCGCTCCCCCTCCACCAGCAAGCGGCAACGAATCGTTGGCATTGAATCGCTCCTACTCCTAGAAACAACAACGGAAATTGGTGATCTACTCTAACGCCAAATTGATTTGTCGTCATCCAACAGCAATTCATCCCGGCAACGGCAACGACAATTGAACTCCCACTCCATCCGCAAATCGATTAGTCGTCCTCCTCCTCCAACAGCAATTTGTCCCGGCAACAACAATGGGATTCAAAACAACAACAAAGCAATTGCCAGCAAAAGCAATAAAGCAAAAAACAAAGAGGAAACATGGGAAGACTGAGAGAAAGAAAATGACTTCAAATTTTCTCCAAAACGCAGCACCATCATCAATCCACCAGACTTACAAACACTTGTCGGAGATACAACCCAAAAAGACAGCAGAAAGGGACAGGAATCGGCGCCGAGATCCAAATGCAATTTTCAAACATGTTGAGGAAATAGCATTGAAAACAGTTCACAAAAATGGGTTTCAAGGAAAATTCATGGCTACAAATTGGGGCCGGACAACAGTTGGAGAGAATAAATATTCTTTGGCACAGGCTGTGTCTATTGACAGTTTCAAAACAGTGGATAGTACCGACAAGAAGTTTGTTCTAGCGTTCGCCGAATCAGAACCATCATTGAGACTCTTTGCTAAAGCTTCCAGACAATTCGCAAAACAACGTTTGGGTACCCCCGAAAATATAGAAATCACAAGAACATTCGCTGGGCAGATTGTTCAATCTAAACCCAAAATAGGCCGAGGAACCAAATGTGACAGTGTAAACAGTGGATATGCTATTATTGGGATGAGACCAAATCGATTGAAATCGGGAAATGGTGTGTATGTTTTCAAAAACAATGTGGACTCGACAACAAAAGCCAACCTTGAACAAAAAGCCCTACACATTGTGAAGGAAATGCAGCTTTGTTTAACTCCAATGTCCAAACTTGTCAACCTTGAAACCACTGTGATGGATGAGGTTGTTAATCGTACAACGCTGAATGCAATCGGCAATCACGTAACGGCCTTTTCTATTGGAAAGGATTATCACTCAAAAAGCCATACCGATGTCGATATGTTCTATACAAGGCTTACGGTTATTGCTCCAAAACATGTAAGTGATGACGAGGTGATTTATTACTTTGTGTTCCCAACGTATAAAGTGAAAGTTCCATTGAGGTCAGGCGATACTCTATTGTTCAATCCATTAGTATTACATAGCTGTTCAAATCCAAAATTCGAAGGGTGTTATATAATGAGCGCCTATGTGTCTCGCAAAACTGTGCTTAGAGCTAACCCTCTATATTAATATTAAAAAATAGTTTAAAGTTAGCCGGTACATTCACCCTTGGTACTCAATCGGAACTGCTGTCCGAGCTTTCGCTCTCTGAACTGGATAGAGAATCACTGGATTCGTTATCATTCAATGCCATCTCAAACGGTTCCAACTGGATGTCGTCCTGTAGTGTGCATGCGTTGTACAAAGATTCGTAAGACGGTGGTGTAGCAGCATTTTTTCTTTCAAAATAATTTAGCCATGAGATCCGATTCGATATCACTAGCCAATCGCAATTGGTTATGGAGCCATCAAGGCCTTGCTCTGGGACAACTGCCAGCTCAGAATGAATAGTGTCGACATGAAATAGGTACAGTGAATTCATCAGGCGACCACGTTGGACAAATTCAGAAGCTGTTTTCTTTGGCTCATCTTGAAACCGACGAGCCACAGCATACATTCCGTTTGTATCAATTGGATAGCCACCAATACTACTGAATGGCTGCTTCAAATTCTGTACTGTTAAAAAGCATAGCAGATGGCACGGTATGAGCTTGGGATTGTTATTTAAATCAAAGTCCAATTTCATCAAACACCAATCCATCCATACGGAGTTGAGCAGAGAACTGTCCGATCTATATGAAGGATGCGAGCGAAATATAAAATTAGAACCACAAGCAACATCGAAACGATTGTGCTCTGTAACTCCACAAATGTGCGAAGGATTCTCCAATAAAGGTAGCACAGAATCACAAACAAAGTCGAGTATGTCAGAAGGAAAAAATGGTTTGGTTTTGTTCGTAGAACGAAGCCACTTCATTGTTGATTCCCCATTTTCGGTTCTCATTATATGAAAATGAGAACCGCCACCATCAGGTCGTTCAATTGGAGGAGGATCAGGCGGATGCAAGTTGAAGTGATATGTTGCCTGGCTTAGCATCATTTTCTCGGACTTTCGCTTCGCCGTTTGACCGATTAGTGATGCAGCATTACCTTGCGTGTTCTTGGAAGGAGCTTTAATCTCAGTTTTATGGTGAGACTCATTCGGAGCACTATCCCAGCCTGCGGGGCTCCCCCATAAAGAGATATAATCTGGTAGGTGAAAGTACAGGTGATTCTTGATTAGTTTTGTTCCCATCCCTTTCCTGTGACATGTTGAGTTTATACAATTAATAAAGTGAACAATTGTTTTTGGGAGATTCTTTAAGGAACCATATTTCATTCGACTGTGTTTAAGAAATTCTTCCATTGATAGAATTAGCTGAATTACCACTATCTGTTTCTTTACAAAATGATGGTCACCAATAATGTCAGATCCATGTTTGGAAACCATAGCAATCAGAAGAGAAATAAGCATTCCAGAGAAATCATGCCCTTCTTTCTTCGTAGTTGATAATAGCTGAGTCCCAAATTTGGTGCGAGGAAAATCTCTATCAGACTGGCGTGATAACAAACCACCGTACCGTTGTGCTAAATGGCCAATACTGTTAGCAACAGCCATACCGTGCTTCAAATTGGGGGCATAAACACATGGAACACTTCCGCGGAGCAACAATTCAATTGACTCGATGGCCCGTTTGGCAGTACCAAGCTGGTGCATGTGCAAACATTCACCGGGAGTTGCAAAATGAATGTTGTTCTGATTAGTACCAAAGCATAAATCATGAAATACATTCCTTATGTTGTGATGAGAGTTGTTTTTGAAGTTCTTATTGATATCGTTTAGATCTGTGCCGGGAAAACAATGGAAATCAACAGGTGACCACTTCTTTGTTGCAGGTTGAACAGAAGGAATGTTTATGTTTGGAGAATAACAGTTGCAGTGACGGCACATCCGCATGACACCCTTATTGAAGGAGCCGTATTTTCCACACAATTTATCGTGAAGTTCTGTGTCGCCAATAACATAGGCAATGGCAAATTTCATTTTTACCCTCCACTGTTGATTTGCGTACGGAAGATAATTCCATTCGATACCACTGTCTTCGTTACACGCGGCTTTGAAGGAACGAAACGCTACTTCCAAACCATTGTGAAGATTCTGAATTTTTTCCTTTGAAGTGGCAGGACGAGAGTGTCTGGTTGACTCCCATTCGGGGTCGGGATGGAAGTAAATAGTTGTCCATGCTTCAGGTCGAGAACGAGTCTCCACATTAAAAATACCAAGTGTCATGTTCAATGGTGTTAACGTAAGTCGTCCGTGCGCATCCAAAGATATGCCGTCCATGTAAAATATAATAGGAACAAGAATTTCTTCCGAATTGGGATTGCAAATTTCTTTCCAAGAAGATTTCCACCACGAGCCGTGATGCAATTCTGAGATTACAGAATTAGGATTCAACTCAGGATTATTGTCGGGAGACAGAGGGGTGGAATAGTCGGGAAAGGAGAGGTTTTCTTCTATCATTAGCTGCTGGTCAGAAAGAAGAGAATAAATGGCATCCTTAAAAGAACGGACATACACCTGAGTGGGCTTATTATCAGGTAACCAATTCAGTATATGAGGATGAAATTTCATATCGGAGAGACCAAGATTGGATTGGAGATTGTCAAAAATTGCTTGCCGAGATCTAATTTTGGCATCGCAAAAATCAAAACCCGGTCTCATTTGACTTTTCTTTGCCCACTGGAAAATGGATTTGAATGTGTTCAGTGGCAATTTATGTCTGGCCATTAAATTCATGAGTTCCAATTCAGCAAGAAGATGAGGGGGCGGCGGTAGTTTTGTGTGGCTTTGAAATGCATCCTCTCTTTCGTTCAAATTAATGCTTTCATGAAAAGATGGTGGTGGAGGGGCGGGCTGAGCAGTAACGACGTTAACAGCAGAACCATTAGTGTGATCTTCTTCGTTGTCTCCACAATCAATGTTGTTGGTAGAATTGTTGTCGTTATTTTCATTTACGTCATCGTCATTGCCATCCTCGTCATCGGAATTGTCGATATCATTATTCAGCGGGAATGCATCTTCATCTTGAACAGCAGAAACAGCCATGTAAGATTCAATGGCGTTCCGATCCATTGGCGGTAAAAAGACATCATGTACAATCTGTTGGTTTAGAACAGAATGAAGACCCGTCGCTGACTGACTTGTGACAGTGTGTTGCTGGGAGAGATGGGAAGGGGGAACAGATGGACCGTTTTGTGTCATAGTCATCCCAAAATCAGACGGAGAATGTTGAACAGACGGCAAGGTAGGCTGCACTTTGATAGAGGTGGAGAGGTTATAGATCTTTCGTTTAATTAGACCCTGACTATGGTAGAAATCCCGGCACTCATCAAGACAATAAAGATGTCTTCTTAGGCCAACGGAGACGTATTTCAAAGTACCCTGCTTGTTTGCCGTGGATTTATATCCTAAAAACTTGGAGTTCAACGGCAGTAGAATAGAAGAGGGGTTTTCATAACAGGAGGCATGATGTTGCGGAGTTGTTTGAAGGAAAATATCAGTAGATGGGGTCGAAACGAAGGAGATCACAAAGATGAATCATTGAAAGGAAAAAATTACATGTGTTACTTTGTGTGTGATGTGTTTTCTTGTACGGTAGATTTCCTTACTACCGTACTTCGATTGCAAAAATGGTCCGTAAAGTAATTACTACTTAGTGATGATTGCAACATTCCTCGTACAATATGTTTAGTAGTGAACAGTACGTACAGTCAACTCCTTAAGAGGCTTAATACACAGCGCCGGACGGGTCAATCCCATCAGTTATTCCAAACATTTGTTGGCAGGCGCGTCAGTTCTTCCATAAGGTGCACGGAAATGTGAATCGAAATGGAAATCGTGGACAATTGCGTTGTTGATTATCGAAATGGAAATCGTGGAGAATTGTTTTGTTGATTGCGATCAAGTTGATTCCGACTTTCATGTACCCGTAAAACCAACTAGTACGCTATTTTTGCATGAGTTATTACTAGTAGATACTAGTACAAAATCGTGGACAATTGCGTTGTTGATTATCGAAATGGAAATCGTGGACAATTGTTTTGTTGATTACGATCGAGTTGATTCCGACTTTCATGTACCGGTAAAACCAACTAGTACGCTATTTTGCATGAGTTATTACTAGTAGATACTAGTAATACATTATTTTCGCTAGTACTTCACCATTATAATTGATTATTTCATTATCTTTCCGACAAGGAAAACAAATACCAACGTGTTAGGTGTTACTACTACCTAATCTTCGAATAGATAATCTACTCTACTGATACTACTAATACTAATCATCCAATCGACAGTCGAACCAACCATGGAGGGAATTTACAAACTACAAAAGGTGATTCAGGAACACCCAGCCAATCTCGAACAAGAACACTGGAAAATGGTTGTTTATCACAAGAAAGAGATTAATCGACACCAAAAAATGATTCGTAAGATTCGTGAAGAAAAAAGAAATGATCCAAACGTTAAAATTGAAAGCGTCGATCCTACTAGCAATGATCAAGTCGATCCGAATGTAACCAGCAGCATCTATCCACAAAGCGGGTTATTTGAGAGGAGCGAACAACATTGGAGTGGCGATTCCGATGGTGTAGCTTCTGAAAATACAGCGGATCTTCCTGGCGTTAAACACGAACAAAACCCTTGAGTGCAATAGCCCGCCTGGGGTGGATTCGACTTGGAGTTGACATGGAGTTGGAGTTGGGATTTGAGTTGGAGTTGGAGGATTTGGGTCGGAGCCCATTATACCGGTATGGTGGAAACATGTTGAGAAAATGAAATAAGTCATTCGTGCACAAGTTGTACACAAAATAGTGCTTGTCACGAAACGAATATGATATCCTTAACCCTAAAATAGTTATTTTATTTGAGGAGTGATGAGATATTGTCTCAAAAGTAAAGGTGTGCGACGCGCGAGGTATTTTAGTAGACACGTGACCTAAAAAGGTAGGAAATTTAAAAAATAGGGTCGAGAATTGTAAAAATAGCGCGCGATAGCCCGCGGGGGGCCGAGAAACAGTTCTCGGACGTACAGGCTTCAGTTGACACTTTCAGACAATAACAAGGTGTTGTCAACAACCAACTCCACCACTTCCTGCAGCACATGCATTCGTTTCAACTGCCAACACCACCAACAGAAGCAACAACCGGCACGCTGGATGACGATCCTCCAGAAACAAGGAAGTACTTGTTGTTTCGTACCCATAAGTCGGTTTCATCAATGTGGAATGAGTGTTTTGGACTTGGGGACTTCAATGACATTGACTTCCCCGGGGGATCGAAGACCTTGAAAAGATTGGCAGCCGATGGAAAAAACATTACAACACAGCCAACCAGAAGAATTTCTCCCGCCTCAAGTGCATTGTTGATTATGTGAAGGGTAGAACTGTTGCTGGCGAATCCTTAGAGGCCATACTGGAAGAAGGCGACAACTTAATGAAGACAAAGGCAAAGACGTTTTCAACACTCCACACCCATCTTCGAAAGACCAAGTCCTTTCAACTTCCCACCACCAACCAATTGCCAATCGATTCTTGGCCCATCCCCAAAGCATCAAACACTTTGCAAGCAGTTTGACTTGTAGATTGTTGATTGGTTTCCCATTGTCGATTGGAGCGCCGATTGGAGAGTCAATTGGATTGGTGGAGAGAGGAGAGGAGTCAATTTGATTGGAGAGGAGGAGAGGAGAGCCAATTCGATTGGAGAGGAGGAGAGTTGATTCAATTCGATTGTTGGAGACAAGTCGATTCGATTGGAGAGGAGGAGAGGAGAGGAGAGGAGAGCAGATTCAATTGGAGAGGAGGAGAGTCGATTTGATTGTTGGAGACGAGTCGATTTGATTGGAGAGGAGCGGAGGAGCGGAGAGGAGAGCCACTGGTGATTGGTGGAGAGGAGAGTGAGTGGATTGTTGATTGGAGAGGAGATGAGTGAGTGGATTGTTGATTGTTCAGATGAATCCCACGGTCGATTCCATCTGACGATTCAAGAATGATTGTTTTGCTTAGCACCAGTTTAGTCGATTTGGCGGAGGAAGAATCCCATGGTCGATTCCATTCTGAGATTATTCAGCTTAGCGAAGTTCACAGCAGAGCCAAAAAAGATCCAGATTTTAGTTCCAAATTTGAAGTTATGAGCACTTTGTTGCAAAAGTAGAAATTATGAGGTGGAATCACTTGTTATCTAGTAATATTGTGTGTTACGTAGTGGAATCACGTGCAAATTGCAAATTGTAAATTAGGGTTTCTTCCTTTTGCAAATCACTCCAAGCAATTGTGTCGGATCCCATTTTGTTGAGTATTGAAGAACACGTCGTGTTTAGTTGAATATCAAAAAACAGAAATCAGTTTAGAACAAGTTTTGGGATTTACGTCGGCCGGCGAGTTTAGTCCTAGCAGGTAGGGCTGTCTTAATTTATGTTTGATCTTCAGTTCCTCATATTCATATTAAAAACTGGAGTGGTGATCACTCGTCGGGTTCGGGTTTGGTCCGTTGGATAGAAGAGGTGTGGGACTAAAATAAGTGCCCAGTACATAACCTACGCTGACAGGATTAATAGTAACTTAAGTTATTGTTAAATTTGAGAATTAATAACTCAGTTATTTTATAGTACTTCTAAAACCGCGCGCGTGCAGGTCTGTCAGACAGTCTGACAACTGATCGATTCTGGTAAAAATAATAACGCTAGTTATTATTGATCCTGTCAGCGTAGCTTTTGTACTAACTTGTACTAACTCTACGGATGACCAACCCAAACCCGGACCCGACCTGATTTCCACTCCAGTTTCCAAATCGATACAAAGAACTGAAGATCGAACATAAGTTAAGACAGCCTTACCCGCTGGGACTAAACAAGACGGCCGAGGTAAATCCCAAAACTTTTTCTAAACTGATTTTTGTTTTTTGATATTCAACTAAACACGACACGTTCTTTGATACTCAACTAAATGGGATCAATTTCCATGATCCGTTGACACGACAATTGGTTGGAGTGATTTGCAAAAGGAAACTCTAATTTCGAAAATAAAAAACATGTGATTCCACTACGTAACACGTGATATTACTAGATAACACGTTATTCCACTTCATAATTTCTACTTTTGCAACAAAGAGCTCATAATTTCTAATTTGGAACTAAACTCTGCATCTTTTTTGGCTTTGTAAACTTCGCTAAGTGGAATAATCTTGGAATCAAATCGATCATGGGATTCCTCTTCCACCAATCTACTGAACTGATGCTAAGCAAAACAATCGTCGAATCGTCAAATTGAATGGACCATGGGATTTGTCTGAACAATCAACAATCCGCTCTCCAATCAACAATTGACTCTCCTCTCCAATCAACAATAGGCTCTCCTCTCCTCTCCTCTCCAATCAAATCGACTCTCAAATGCTTTGCAACGTGTTTGGTGGTGCTGCTGCTGCTGGTGCTCTGCAGGCTGCCCATGTTGATTGGTTGTCGGTGGTGGGACTACGTCTAAAGGACTTGGCCTTTTGAAGATGGGTGTGGAGTGTTAAAAGGGTCTTCTTTGCCTTCATTAAGCTGTCACCTTCTTCCAGTACTGCCTCTAAGGATTTACTGGCAACAACTCTACTCTTCACATAATGGATAATGCACTTGAGGCAGGAGAGATGCTTCTGGTCGGCTGAGTTGTAATGCTTTCTCCATCCACTGCCAGCACTATTTTCAAGGTCATCAATACCCCCAGCAGGGAAGTCAATGTCAGCAAAGTCCCCAAGTCCAAACCCCTCATTCCACATCAAGGAAGCTGTCTTGTGGTTACAAAACAACCTTCTTGTTGGAGTATCCGGCGGTTTGGTTGTTGCTTCTGTTGGGGTTGTTGGGGTTGGGGTTGGGGTTGGGGTTGGCGTTGGCGTTGGCGTTGGCGTTGGCAGTTGAAACAAATTCATGTGCTGCATGAAGTGGTGAACTTGGGTGTTGACAACACCTTGTTCTTGTCTGAAGCCGGTAACTGAAGCTTTCTCCTCCCAACATCCTTCGAAACATGGTGGACTTCCAAATGAATGTTGTGAAGCCAGTCCTGACCCCCCGGAAGGGCAATGTTGATACTCCTTTCGATTGAGGTAGTAGCAGCTCCCATTCCTGCTTCAGCAATGACCTTGTCAATGAGTGTTGCTTGATAAGTATTGAACAGTTTGGTTTCAAAGACAGGCAAGGAGAAGAGCCAATTTTTCCTACCTTGGGGGATCAAGATGCCAGTGTCCTGAAGTACCACACATTGTAAATTGAGGAGGAGCTCAAAGACAGCTTGAGCAGTGGGCTTTGGGGTGCTATTGATGGTGTTTATTGCCTTGTTAAGGAAGGGGAACACTTGACAATGAAGCTCTGGAGGTGGATTGGCAGTTCTTCTTGGCAAGAAGAACCCCCCTTTATCTTGTGAATGCCCAGCCAATGCCCCCATATCCTTCAAAGGGCGTTTGGAAGAATATTGGTCCTCTCTGGATGTATTGTGGATCAACCTCTTGCATTTCACATGCAACTGTACCGGCTCCTTGGCCAAAGTGAACAAAATGCTTTGAAATGATCCCCAAGAAGGCCTTGCAGGCTTGTTTCATTGTGTTGGTGTAGGCTTGATTGGTGACCAACCGTTGATAGTTCCCCAAGTTATTACAATCCATGAGTAATTTGGCATTAAACAAAGAGGCATTATCTGCAAAGTCATATTGAGCAAGCTCGGCCATTGAATGGAATCGTGCCATCAAATAGAAGTCCAACGCACCAATTTGACACATGTTAACATTTCTGTGTCTCATAATGTGTCCATATAAAGTTTTCTGACCATTCATTTTCCCTGTTATTATTTGCATAATAAAGATCTGGCAGGCTTGTGTGCCTTCGTCATATTTGATAAGATCACACAGGTCAGACAGCTCAGATTTGAATAAGGACTCGTTGCGCAGAACACCTCCATGTGTCATAAGGAAACAGAATCTGTCTCTCAAGGCTGCCACATGATAATTTGGTTTGTACAAATTCTTAGAGAACAAGAAATCTTCAATCCTCTTGATGTTTTGCACATTAATGTATTTTGACAGTGCATGATCTATCTTCCCGTTGAATCTCCTCTTTTTGATCTTTTTCTTTCGGACTTGAATCACTCAAAGCAGGTGGGAAACTCTTTTGGATTGGATGTGTTCCTTAGTAAGATTGTTGGCGTTTTGACTCCTCTGATGCCTCAGTATTTTGAGGATGGAACACAAGTATTGATTCACAGTGTCATAACCTACAGGGTCATGGTCCATCTCCAGCTCCAACAGGGATTCACGATCCATGTTGCTACTACGATTGTATTTGGCCATCACAATCCCATAGTCATTGGCGTTGAATATTTGTGGTGTTCCTCACTCCCTCTTCAGCTTCCGGCCTCTTCTCCTTCTACAGCAATATGCCTGATAGAAAAGGAAGCCAAATACCTTTTCTTCAGTCACTGTTTGAGGATAATCCAGGTAGCCAAACATGGTACTACAATACTGCATGAGCTCTGCCCTGTTCCGACCATAGTAGGCAAGTTGTGTATTTGCTGGAACGCCATCATGGTCATCCTGTTGGACATGTCGTGCTGCTCTGGCAAATAGGCCACTCGTGTAAGACATTTTGTTTGCTGGAGACCAAGGGGGGTGTTTTGTTGAGGATGGATGGGTGTTGTTTGTGGGCATTGTCAGTGTGTTTGTTGCTGTCTTGTTGTTGCAACATGTTTGTCGTTTTTGTGTTTCTCCGCTTTTTGTGTCTTTATGTTTGCCTGTTGGAATCAAAGTGTATGCGTTTGCTGTGTTTGTTGTTGGTGAGAGGGCGCCCCGGGCCCAGGCGCAAAGGGACTCCTTGTTAAAGCTGATTGGCTGAAGAATTTGGGTATTGGAGGGTCCGGCTTGGTCACTTGGTCGCACACATGGTTCGCACATGGTTGAATGTGATTGGTTGGTTTTAATGTAAAGTGATTATCTTTGTATGTCAGAGATTTCGACCATCACCGTAATCACATGCATTTTGCTAAGAGAAGACGAGTCCACCACTGCTCTGACATACATAACAATCTCTCATTATTTTTTCTTGATACGTACCGGTACTATTGTAGCAACAGCGTAAAAAATAAATGGGTCCGTCTAAAAAAATAATAATAACCCGACTAGAATCTAAACCTAATAATAATAATAATAATATACAGTATTGTATTGCATCTTGCATAGCAAGATGCTTGTTCGATGAGGGCGGGATTGCTAACGGAGGCGGGAGTGTTTGCGTCCGTGCGGTGTGGGAAACGAAACGCGCCGGTTCCATTCCAAACGGTGGGTGGGTTTCAAAACAAGAAGAATTGTAAGTAATCAATTCCAAAACCAAAGAAGAAAAGTAGGTGTGACATTGGTTTCAACAGCCAGGAGCCCGTTTGGAAAATTCAAGTTCACTGGATGTATGTGGGCTTATTTGCAGTTCGATGCCGTGCTGCCACAGGAGAACCCCCCCCCCCCAAAAAAAACAAAAACGACACGGAGTGGATGTGGATGCGAATGATTGTTATCGCTCCTTCCGTTGTTTCGAATTAATTGCAAACCGTGAACAACGAAACCCCTGGTGTCACTGCCGGCGATCCGGACCAGACAAAACCGGACCAACCTAATGCATTACCCATGATTGCCATTGCCACCGTTGTTGTTGTGTTTGGCCTTGGCCTCGAGTCGCTCGAGGCTCAGCCATATGATGGCAATCATGCAAACGCCGGCGGAAGCAAACCACTTGGTGATGGTTTTGGTGCCCACCACTTCCTTGTACCAGAATATGCCCCACAGGCCGCTCACCAAAATCTTCGATTGGACGATGCTGTTCCCGACCCCCTGGCCGAGGTACGTGATCGCAATGATGGTAGAAAACATTGCGACGGACAGCATCAGGCCGGCCAGCAGCCCGGGCAACCACAATTCGCGGAAATGCCACCGGGGCATCGCTGTTATGGCGGCACGGCTTTCGTCGATCATGGGTGTTCCTGTTCCTGTTCCGCGCATACGCATACGCATACAGCGGTCCCTGGCGACACGCACCGCATAAAACAGCCCCCACAGCAACACATTGGCAATCATCGCACCCACACCGTAGGAGGGAAAGTATCGTGCTCCACCAAAGCCTTCCTTTTCGGCATAGTGGAGTGGCAACAAGGAACCACCCGTAAAGAAGCCATTCATCACTGCACCCACAATTCCACACTGCCGTTTCGTTAGCGATACGAGTCCCCCAAAGAACGAAACATGGTATTCGATTTGATGTTGTTGTTCTTCTTGTTCTTGTTCTTGTTCTTGTTGGCTTGGATCCTCGGTCCTCTCTATTGTCTCCAACGAATGGTAGTTCACCTCGTTCCCTGCGGATGGGTTGTTCGGGTCGAACTCAAACTCGTTTGTCGCTTCGTCGCACGGAACAAATTCTCGGTTGTTGGAGGATGGTTGTGGTGGTAGTGGTTGTTGTTGTTGTTGTTCGCTTTGTTCCGGACTGGAGTAGTGACTCATGCCCAACAAACCCACGATCAACAACAAAAAGGAACAAAGAGTTCCCCAGATGTCGTAGACGGGTTCTTGAAACAGCAAGATACCAAAGAAAAAGTTGATCATGATCATGATGCTTGCCCAGGTGCTTCACATGATTGATCACGGAGGAGAAGAAAAACGATAATCGCAACGAAGAGTTCGTGATTGATTGGTAACAACAAACGATACAACACACGTATTGATACGCAATCTATGGTAGATACCGTGCCGAGCAGAATACCCCCGGGGAAGCATTCTTTGGCAAAGCAAAGCACGTTGTTGCTTTGCAATACCGTACGTACCCAACGGCGATGGCCAATCCCGCCATCCGGATTGCTGATATCGATATGCGTGTCGAACAGAAAGTCACGACACGTGACGACAGATTACACGAGAATGTGAGAATACTCAATACTCATGCGTTGCGACTTTTACTTCGATGGCTCGGTTTCGATTTCGGTCGTTCGATGGTTGGATTTCGGTCGTTCGGCCACAACAGCAACAACAACAGCAACAGCAACGCACCATAAATACCTCCGCATCCTCCGACGACCCACATGAATCCACTCAGGAGGCCCCAACGGGTAAACGCAATTTCTTCGCCGAGGAACTTCACGCCCCAGCACGTCACAAACATGACAAAAGTCTTGTACGATTGAAAGACCAAGGGATGGATGTCTAACTTCTTTGTGTGCTTGATGGGGACGCCATAGGTACCATAGGATGCTGCCGCGACAAAGGCGGCTACCTGGAACAAAGAACAGAAACGACGCGGGTTGCATTTGTTTGTGAATTGCGTTGCAGGACGATTGGTGAGAAAGGGAATGTTTGCTGTAGTCGATGCGATGGAACAAATGCAAATGTAAACCAAAACAAAACACGCAAACAAACTCGAACACTTACCCATCCACATGCATCGGTGCAAGTATCGAAGATGCTCATTTCGTGCACCAGTAATCGAAATAGAAGTCGATCGGGAGTACCTGTACAGAATGGAACCGGTACAAGTTCAAAGTCTAGCAAGGGCCAAGACTTCCGATACAAACAGAAATATTCGAAGTATCGTAACCAAGCGACAAGGAAAATGTACGCGTACGGTACATCGAAAAGACGAACCCGCACGTTGATGATGATAGCCTACCGTACCGTATGTACCTGATACGAAGTACTCCGTACTACTTCGTATCTAGTACGAGTACAATTCACCGTACAATCGAGCCGATAGGGTTAGTACGGTATTTAAGCGAGTACGAGTATCCGTTAACAGTTTGTCGTTGACCACGACTGATTACCGAGATTCTGACACGTGAAATTCAAAATTTGATGCTCACTGATGTGAGGATCAACCCTCAGCAAATTCCTAGTTCCAGTCTATTCAGTATGGAATGCCGGTACGGTATACCAGGTAGTGTGAATTAACTCACTCTTGTGGTTAACCATGTGTTGATAACAGGCAGTATTCAATACGATAGGAGCAAAAGAAAAAATACTTCATAAACAGTTTGCAAATGTGAAGCAAATACAAAGCTGTGCGATTTGGATTCTACATTCTATATTCTCCATTATTAGTACTATCAATTTTATTGGACCATACTGAATACCACATAACATTCAACTGGTTGGTTTCACTTATTGTATCGGCACACTTTGAACACAAACACACAGATACCACAAACACGTCGGTATGCGTTTTTCCCGCTCAGCTCGAGATGTGATGTTGTGTGCTCTTTTCATAAATCGCACCAGTAAAAGCACTACATCACAATGCATCGACAATCGGCGGCTGTGGCGTCTTCGTCCACTAAGGGCCCCGGGCTTGACGCTTGGGGGTTCTCGGATTCAGATGGGAATATCGTCCCTGGAAACGCAAAACGAAACAAATGAATGGATTATTTTGTTTCCATTTGAGTCAGATCATTCCGGATCGGATTCAATCAAAGCAGCGGACCAAGTACGGTACAACGCAGCAAATCGACAAAACAATACAATACAATACAAAACATGTCATGTCATGCCATGTCGTACGGTACTCACTGGAATGCTGGCGCAGAACTTTTAGAATGAGATGGAACGATGGCCGACTGGAGGGATTTTCGGCCCAGCAGTTCCGGAGCAATCCTTGAAGTCGAATGTCCCAGTTTCGAGGTATGGTAGGACGATCGCCCTCTTCTGCCGCTTTTCGAGCCGCAACCAATCCGTTCTCGGTTGGCCACGGAGGTTTTCCGTCTAGAAGGAAAAACAAGATCATCCCATAGGAATAAACATCAACGGTTTCGTTGTAGCTCATGTGGAGGAAGATTTCCGGAGCCATGAAACGATAGCTTCCCGTCTCACCGGTCATCATGAACGTGTCTTTTTCGTTGCGTTTTGGGTCGGGCCGAATTTTCGACAGACCAAAGTCGGCAACCTTCAGGACGCCGGAATTGTCAATCAGCAAATTCGCCGGTTTCAAATCACGATGAATGATCACCGGTTTGCACGTGTGCAAATAAAACATGCCCTGGGCCAGCTGAAGCGCGTACGCAATTTTATCTTTCATTTTCATTTTCGTGCCGTTGATGATGTGGGCTTTGAATATGTCTAACAAACTGCATTTCATGAGTTCACTAATCATCACCTCGAGGTCCTGAGTTGTTGAGTATGCCAGCATCAGCACAATATTCGGGTGGCGCAGTGATTTGAGAATCGAAATCTCCGTCCGGAAATCTGCCACGGCCTTTTGCTTGTCGACCTCCGATATTTCGGCGGCACCAATCTCGTCAATGACATCACCCACGTCGTCACCGTATTGCAGGATTGTTCAGTGCTTGCTTTATTGCCCAGTCTTTCTGCACCTTGGCCGTTCGTATACATTTGGCTAAAGAAATATATTACGAAGTATCAGATAATATTATATATCGTGTGAGTCGGGGCACAAACACCAAAGTCTACCAATAATTTCTATTTCAAAGTATTTCCAGTCATCTGTGACTTACCAGCGACCATGATGTCCCTCCATCTAAGGTCAAGGTCAAGGCCACGCAACAAACCAAACCAAAACGAAACAGAAAATGGAATGAAAAAGAATTGTTTGAGTTTGAAAAAATATTCGCTCTAGTTGGTTGGCCTACGGTACGAGTATGCGTATCCATGGCCCTGAAACATACCGGCACCTGTATTGAATTGAACCAAAGAGAGGGAACTATCGGTGAGACTACTCTACGGTTTCGAAAGATATGTGTAATCTTATGACATGCATGTGAAAATTGGTTCGTTTCCTCGGTCCGAAAAGACACAAGATACCGATACCGATACCGATACCGATACAACCGTAATGTAACTTACCTATAAATTTCTCCGAACGATCCTTTCCCGATCTTATCAATCATTTCGAGTTCGTCAAACTTGACTTCCAGGTTTGAGGTCTCCCGGCGTCTTGTAGTCGAGTCGTCCACTAGATTCCCCTTTCCGAACCCTTTCACCGCACCATATTCTCTCAAAATCTTTGCGCTCTCCTTGCTGTTGCTATTCTCCGCGTCGTCGAGAGGACGGTTTCCCCATCGGTCCTCCGCGTTAACCTTTGCTTTGTGTTTGCACAAGAGTTCCACAATAGCAGCATTCCCCTCTCCGGCTGCCAGATGCAGTGCCGTTCGTCTGTCGTAATCTCCCTCGTTCACGTCCACGTCTCCCGAAACTAACAGCATCTCGACCTCGTCGAAATCGCCCTCGGCGGCGGCCTTGATAAAGTTTGTGGTTTTGCTGGCACTGCCCGTCGTGGCACCCAGTGAGCGCAGATACTGTATCACGAGCTTGTGGCGGTGTCTCGAAGCGTCGTCGAGCGGACTCCCCCCCCAGCGATCGCATCGATTGAATCTGGCTCCGCGATTGACGAGGTACCGCACGATGTCGAGATGGCCCTCGCTTGCGGCAACGTGGATGGCGGTCCTTCGGTCGTAATCCCGGAAGTTTACCAATCGAGGGCGTTGTTTGAGTATGGCTTCCATGGCGATTGTCCTGCCCAGGGCGGATGCTTGCAGCAACTTGCAACCCTCCGCGAATTCGTTCGCCGGCATGTTCAAATCTTTTCGGGATGCCAGACCACCGTTCGTGAGGGGAGAGTCTGACCCGCCATTCGTGCTCAGAGAATCGTCCATCAGGGTTGCAGGTGTAGTAGACCTCGAGGAACGTCCTCCGTTTTCACCCATCACGTCCTCGGATTCCGACCCGGAATCTTCTTCCTCGGCAACAATGATCGTGGGACGCCTGTTCATCTTTGTTCCAGTTCCAGTTCCAGTTCCTGTTCCTGCTAGAGGACTCCCGTACTCGTACATGAAAGCTTCGTTTTTTACTAGTCTGATATCCATAAGTTGCGCGATGGAGCTACTGCAAATGCAATAACAACAAAGGCGGCCAAATAATACGGTACCAGGTACGGTATATGAGTACAAAAGTTATGAACAATAAGGATTACTGTACAAGTAATCTTACTGTATTACCTTATGATTGCCTTGGTGTGTTTGCGTGTAAAAGCAGGTAATTTCATAATTGGAAACAACCGGTGGACTGGCTGTGAATTTTCGATGATGATGTTGCGATCTCATTCGTTCATCCGACTTCTGTCGATGATAGAAGTTGATTCTTCTAACGTTCTCAAAAGTCCACGTAATTCTTTTTCTCCATGGCATTATTTCTAGACGTATTTTTTTAGCTACTGCATTGGACCCTCTAGCTGTTTACTGGTCCCGGTGTACGTGCTTCATGTTGTGTATGTTGATGGACAGCATGGACATGGCCTGGGATTGACACTTACTTATATTGCTACGTACCAAATCTTCCTAAATCATTTTGGCGAATCGAACGTTCATCTAGATTTTGGTCGCGAAATGTACTTGTAGTGGCGCAAAACATAATTTTCGTCAGTGTCTGTCACGTCTGTCACTTCAAGTCGGAAGCAGTGTCATTTTTTTTTGTTACGAAGAACTTCGACCGACCGTACCGGTACGTGTATTGGGTCATTCCCGAAAACACAGAATTTCTGTGTAATCTAGGTCGTGCACGATTGTGTGTGTTTTGTTACTCAGTTTTCCGTTTTTTTACTCACATTACCGTTTTTAAGTGTTTACGAGGCCCCTCGTAAACATCGATTTACACACAATTCTGTGTCTCCATTTGGAATCCATGACTGCACTTTTTTCATTCCCTTGTTAGTAATCCAACGGACGACGAGTCACATAAAAGAACAAAAACATCCAGCAGTCACAGTCCAACTCGCCAATTTCAATCATACGTACAACCGACACCAAAAAATTGAACAACAACATTTTATCAAGTAATTATACGTTTTTTTCCACGATGAAGAGTAGGCCATCATATCGCCAGTTCCCCATACATTCATCATGCCGCCAGCAAAGAAGGGTCCAACGAACTACACCTCAGACGAACTCAGGTCTCTGTTGAAGAAGATATTTCGTGTTAACCCTGTCTCTAGTGAGGAATGGAATTTTGTTATAGAAGCTCATAGAGATGCTTATCCTGATTCCCAAAGGGAAGGACAATCCATCCGCCGCAAACTTAGCAATCTCTATTCGCCAAAAAATTCCAACGGGCGATCCAATATGTCCCTGGCAAGTAAGGGCAGCAAAGGCAATCAAGGCAAGGATGCTTTATAAGGCAAATGGTGGCGAATGGACACGAGCAGTATGACATGTCACAAGGTTATGAGGAGAATACCTTTCTTTCTATTGAAGAGGAAGACCTTTTTGGCGAAGACGATGACGGCTTTCCCCTTCTTCCTCCTCTTGGTCAACCTACTCAACAACCAACACAAGAACCAACGCAAGAGCCATCAACGCAAGGAGAAGATCCATCAACGCAAGGAGAAGTCTTACCTGGTGTGCTGATGTCGATGACCCCTTCACCAGGAAAGAGATCGTACAGATCCCACGTCAGCGACAGAGTCAGTAGACAAGAATTCATGAACAAAGAACTGATGTCATTCTTGGAGAAGCAAGCTGATATGAACCGGAAAGAATTGGAGAAGCACGCTGAGATGAACAGGGAAGGAAGACAGGCCGTTGTCACCACCATATCCAAGGTTGTTGTGGATATTGCAAGCCTCTTCGCAAATAATAATACCAAGAAGAGTGCAAGCAGAAAGAACAAACGTGCTGTAGATTCCGATTCCGATTCCGATTCCGATTCCGACTTGGACTTCAACAAGAAACCAAAAGCCAATCCAAAAGCGAAGCACAGGCACAATTTCGCCAAAGACGACTCCGATTCCCATGCTTCCACAAAATCTGGTGTTGACTGCTGGAGCAATGAGTCGGAGTAAGAATCGGCGATTCCACTTAAGGATTTGGTTCCTGTTTAATCGCAAGAGGTAGTTCCGCATTGGTAGAACTTCATCCTTCGAATCGGAATCGGAATCCGAATCCGAATCGCCAAATAACCATGAAGATGGGTTCGAATCAAGTGGATTGGTTTCGGGCAGCACTCCACGCTCGAAGAGCCCGAAGAATCTCAGCAATCTGTTGTTGATGTTTAACATTCTGTTCCCGGAGTCGCCGTTGAAGAGCCTGAAGAATCTGTTCTTGTTGTTCTTTGGTAGTTACCATAGTAGTAGTTTAACCATTAGTAGTACTAGTAGTTGATTTTGGTTTTTCAAGAAAACGAATTATGAGCTTTGCAAGTTGCAGTGAGCTTTGCAAGTTGGAAAGGAATGAACTACTAGTAGTAACTACTAGTAACTCCTGCAAAATGGTGAAGTCGGTGAAGTTGTTACATGAAAGTCTGAACTCGATGGGAATCAACGCACCAGGCCAACGATTCCCATTTCCATTCCCATTTCCATGTGTATGGAAAAACTGATGGGATTGAACCCCTCTCAAGGAGTTGAACCCCTCGGAAGGAGTCGTGCGGTTTTTATGAACCCGAACACCAAACGCGAAACTACTCCATCTTCCATCTTGAACAAAACTACTCCCCGTATTACTCGTATTACTTGTAACTCGAGAAGCTCATAATTCAAAAACCTAGCAACAGCGAAAGCTATGTACAAATAGAACACAATACTACTACTAGTACTAATTACTACCACCACCATGGGGGATCTCAACAATCTACTTCTACTTGACCATGGAGAATCTACTTCTTCTACTCGACCATGGAGAATCTACTTCTTCTACTCGACCATGGAGAATCTACTTCTTCTACTCGACCATGGAGAATCTACTTCTTCTACTCGACCATGGAGAATCTACTTCTTCTACTCGACCATGGAGAATCTACTTCTTCTACTCGACCATGGAGAATCTACTTCTTCTACTTGACCATGGAGAATCTACTTCTTCTACTTGACCATGGAGAATCAATAGTTGGAACAGGAACCTCCTAACAGGAACCTCCTCACTGACAACCGGAACCGACAATCTACTCACCGACAACCGGAACCAACAATCTACTCAACCACCCAAAGCGAAATTAGAAGGCGAAACTTCCATCAGTCCAGCGGAACTTCCATCACCCAATCACCGGCTCAACGGCTTCGCGCAGCTCCTCAACGGCTCAACGGCTCAACGGCTCAACAATCACCGGCTGCTGTCTACTTGAACATGCCGTTGGCATCTTCAGTTGGCTCGGTGTCGTAAGAGAAGTATCCATTCTTCTTATGCATGAAAACATTCTGGATCTGGTTGTGGCCGACAGTACTGGTTTGGTAGTTGTACAGAAGCATCATCACGTTAAGTATGACCTTTCGATCTCCAAAGTCCTCTAAAAGAAGCCTGTCTTTCAATCGTGGGAATTGCCCCTGGATCATTCGCATCCCCCACTCTGATAACTGCCGAAGAGAGGTTGCTTCACGATTCAACACGAGAGCTTCAGCACCAACTTGATCGGCTTGCAAACTCTGGATAAGATAGTTTGAAAGTCTTACTTTGAATGCTGCATCAACGGTAAGCATTGCGGCATACTCATCGAACATTTCCTGCATCTGGTCATAAACGCCGTAATCTGCAACGGTGCTGTCATGCCAAGAACCCGGACAGTTGAAAGCAGTTATGCGGATTCTCCCATCAGGTGCAAAAACAAAAACACTACTCACGTAAGTGTCACATGTCCAACCGTTGTAGTACTGGCTCTGTATTAACCAATTATCAGAGTGCTGTATTAAGAGTTTCAGACCATCGGCAGCGCCCCATACTCTTTTTTCATGAAGTGCCGGATATTTTGCACCAATTGCGCTAATGTATTCCTCCATTTCTACTTTGTTTGGAAGTGTAATCCTTGCATTCGGATGGTTCTGTAATACACACAAAAGAACTTTCCGCGAAAACTTAATCCATTTGTACATGACAGTAGATGTAAGTCCAAAAGCCAGTGAGGAGCTTCTTGCAACCGATCCTCTTGTTCGGAACCAAAAAAGGACTAACCCAAGACAACATGTTGCATTTGCCTCTCTTTTTCTTCCTTTTGGTACTCCATTCTTTGTAAAGGTTAGCTTGCGGATACGCTCCGTTTTTTATCGATTGTGTACATATCGAATACTGGTTGGAAGAGGTGCAGGAGATCGCGAAAGACCTTGTGGTCTACACCACAGCAGTTGAGAAGAGCCTGTTCATTGCCAGAGTTGAATATATAAGTGAAGGAGGATTGGCAGTGCCGGCGAATGGCTATTCTTGGTGTTCTTCTGTCTTTTAGACGCCTGTTGAAAGGATCTTCTTCATCTTCAGAATCGCCGTCGTCTATCATACAGAAGATAGAAAGGATCTCAAGTGTTGCCATGATAGTGAAATTTTGCTAAGTATGACGATTGAGGATTGTTAAGAGCGACGGACAAGGACAAGAATCCATCGGAAGAGAGGGAAATAAACATCGAAAGTTTCACATTACACGACCGACAAAATTAGTACTGGTCACCAGGGAGAAAGATACCTTTTTTAGTCCGTTCGTACTACCTTTTTTAGCCCGAGAAAGAGGAGGCAGATACCAATTTTTGTCGGTTGTATCATGGGTATCGCCGAATTCCTTATTCCAAAAATGAGCATGAATATGGGAAGAGTTTTTAGCGCACAGATATCTGTGTCAACAATTTTCATTCCCGAATACACACATTGATGCCATGGGACACAGATATTCTGTGTTTTCGGGAATGACCCATTACGAACCGTATATTGGTCGCTTTGCAGGGGCGAATCGGAGTTGTTGTTGTACGTACGAGTACGTACCTGCGGTAGGGGTACTATGTTGTACTCCATCAGTTGGTGATGTTAATACTCCGTAGTGCGAAGTAATTGAGTGAATTCCCAGCAGTTCTAAACTACGAAGTAATAAAAGACCAAAGTAATAAAAATATATTCATGAGTGAATAGATGAATAAATTTTTTGGTGCACCCAACTGACGAATATTTTTATGAACTGACAGATTTGGAATTTGGAATCTCTAAGTACAAAACAGTAACTGTCTGTTTACGTCTGTTGTTTAATCACTACTACCCGCGCCACCTACCGGCCTATTTTGGCAAGCAAGCCTGTTAAGTATTCAAGGATGGCCGGCAGTTGAAATTTTCAGAATTTTCTATGTACTGTATCGATTGGCTTTCTTGCTGATACGAAGTACTACGAGTACTAGTAGATATCCTCGCTAAAACATTCACATTGCTCTCCAGCAAGAAACCGCACTCTTTTGCAAACACTCTTCTTGCAAAACACTCATCTTTCTTTCGCGAAACACTCTTTTGCGAACCTAATCGACAATCAACATGGCCCTGGAGTTACTAGCACTAATTGGAGAATACTATGAGGACAACTACTTAACCCCCGATTACAACAATCCACTGCTTGGCGAGGAAGATAAGAAAAGAAGGGACTGTAGAACTCCTAGGATTGCAATTAAGCGATACAGCCAATCTGCTTTCATGTATCTCTATTCGATCAGGCAATGATCAAGCCCTTCTCAACTGCTGTGGAGTCAACCATGTAGTATTCAGAGAGCTAGTAGATTTCGCGCCTTTCTACAATCAATATATGTATGATGAAAAGACTGGATCGATTCAGAAGCTTAAGGAATATAATTATAGTCGTCGTTGCGAGTTTGATGCAACTGGATGTCTTGCTCTTATCTTATTCTGGTTCCAAACCAGAGGATCAGCAGCAAGAGCAGTTGCCATAGCGTTTGGAATTACATCTTCTCCTATTTGCAGATGGCTGAAATTTGGACGAAAGCTCCTTCTTCGTGCATTACAAGACCGTCCTACTGCAAAAGTTTGCTTGCCAAATGAAGAAGAGACTCAACAACAATACATCGATACTATTGCTGCTAAGAATCCAGCACTTGGTCCACACAGAGTGTGGGGTACTTGCGATGGGCTTAAACTGCATATCCAGCAGTCTGGTGACTTTACCAAACAGGAGAACCAATACTACGATCGTTGGACTTGTGCTACGTATGTGAATAGTGTCTTCCTTTTCTGCCCTGATGGGAGGATCCGCACTTGTGTCTTGAATGCTCCTGGGTCTTGGCATGATAGTACTCAGGCCGACTATGGGCTCTATGAAAAGATGGAGCTTATGTATGAGCTGTACAAGGCAAAGGTTGTTGTCGATTTGGCGTTTAAGTTATCTGCAAACAACTATCTTCTTAGAAGTAGCCAATACGACCCTACGACAGCTCCTGTAGAAATACCTGAGGGTACACCTGTCAAAGAGGCCAGAGCAATGAAACAACGTGCCATTTGCAACGCTATTACAGTGAACAGATAAGCAACTAGTGTTAGACAGATGTCTGAATGGGGGATGTGGCAGATCCAAGGTGGGTTCCCTTTACTCAAAGATAACATGTTGCTGGAAGAAACGGGAGACAGGAGGATCATTCTGAAGCTTGTTGTGTTGTTGTACAACTTCCAGACAGCTAAGGTTGGAATCAACACCATACTCAACACCTATATGAGCCAGACTGAAGGTTTCTTTTTCTATGGATTGGTACCAACTGAAACCGCAAACGACATATTTTAGTAGAGTTCGTCGAATCGATCGATTGAATCGATCGATTCGTCCATCATTCTTAGCAAATTAGATAATAATCAATAGTAGTTACAAATTAGCGCAACAATCGATCCATTACTTGTATCTAATCATATCATGCCCAATCGATTGATTAGTCATATTTAGAGCAGCTGTTCGATCGATTGATTTGATCGATTGATTTGATCAATCAATTACTCATATTTAGAGCAGTCGACAACACAGTTCGAATAATTTTGCTCCGGCGCACCTCTAGTGGTTTTTGATCTCTCTTTTAAGGTGTTGCAATAGAGTTTTTCTATTGCCTTTGTAGCCC
The DNA here is from genome assembly GCA_037355745.1 of Pseudo-nitzschia multiseries. NCBI lineage: Eukaryota > Bacillariophyta > Bacillariophyceae > Bacillariales > Bacillariaceae > Pseudo-nitzschia > Pseudo-nitzschia multiseries. The sequence goes on from CM074791.1 coordinate 4,100,178, forward strand.
AAGCTTCTGTCTGGAGCAATGTTGGTGTTGTTGTTGAGTTTCTTCACTAATAATTGATTCTTTTATTTTAACTAACAAACTAACTAAACTAACTAACTAATCGATCGATTCGATTCTACTCACTAATTGATCGATTCGATTCTACTATCGATTCGACTCGTAATTGATTCCTAACTAATCAACGCCAACAAATCGTCATCACTGCTGCGGCTGTCACTGTCATCACTGCTGTAGTCGCGATACTGGAGACTGTTCACCTTTCTTTTGAGCTTCCCCCCTTCAGCAGCATTAGTAACTTGGGGAGTAGTAACCTGCGGAGTAGTAGCCTGCAGGAGTAGTAGCCTGCGGAGTAGTAACCTGCGGAGTAATACCAACGGCGCGACCGCGACCGGCGCCACCATTACTAGTAAGTTGAGCAAGGAGTGCCTGCAATATCACCTTCCTCTCTTCATCTGCCCTGTCCTGTCTTCTCTGCGCATCATTCATTTGCTTCTGCTTAAGCTTCAATACTTCAGCAATCATCACCTTGAATTCGTTGTCTCCTCCCTTGCGAATTGTAGTGTCTCTTTGTCTTGCTAGTAGCTGTCTTGTTACTGGTAATGGTGCTGGCGGGCGTCAGCTCTGCTGCTAGCTCTGCTACTTCTGACTGTTGGGTGACTTGTTCAGGTTGTGTTGGTTGACCAAGTAGAAGTGGTACCGGTTGAGTTGCACCAGCAGCAGCAGCAGGAGGAGGAGTAAACTCTTCTCTCTCAACATCATACCTATCTTCTCCTCCTGTAATTTCTGATTTGACGCCTATCAGCCAGAAGAGTTCCTTTGCTTCCTTAATGTCCCATCTCATGTTTGGATTGTCAGTAGGGGCTTTCCTCCAGTACAATCGATGGAATTTGTTGCAAATGGAAGTGACATCCCTTCCAGGATACTTCTGAGCATGTAGGGCTCTGACATCATCCCAGTCGTCATTTGAAACTGGCATGAAAGCTTTAATGGCAGCAATCATGCTCTCCAACTCGGGCTTTGTGTAGTTGCTGGTGCCGGCTTTCCTGCCTCCAGTCGTATGCATGTTGATTGTTACGATCGACGGTATTGCTGCTGGTGGTGTTTCTGTTTCTGTTTCTTCTTTTTTATGTGACGAGCACCTGAATCGAATCGATTCATCATGGTCTGAGGAATTCTTGTTGTCTTCTAATAATCTAGCAAGCGCAACAACAGCAGCAACAGTAGTAGTGGTGTAGGAGGACACCGGTGGTGCCGCCGTGTCTAATGTGCTGGAGAGACAAGTCGTAGTAGTACTGTTGTTGCTGTTAGTTTTTCTTTCCGGACTGCAATTTTTTTCTTTTTGGACTGCAATTTTTCAGCTCAGCAAAATTGGCAATGATCACCAAAAATAGCATGCAAGCATGCCGGGCAAAAGAGGTGCAAAGAGGTGCACACATGATTGATTCTTCTGTTGGGTGACTGAAATATTGGATTTTTTTATTTTAGTGATTCCGTTTGAGTGTATTCTGTTTTTATTCAGCTAATAAAAATTTAGAAGTCGATGCAGCCTCAACTTCTGAAATATATTCAATACTTAATATATCTATGTACAAAGTGAATAAATTTATTCCTTTGGTCGCGAAATTTTATTAGTTTAGAACTGCCGGGAATCACTCATTGAGAACTAAATATTGAGAATATTAGAAATATTGAAAGAAGGATAATAATCTGTTGCAACAGGATTTAATCAAACATAATAGAAATTACAATTTAAAAAAGGAATATAGGAGTCCAGAAAAAGACTTCACAATCAGGAGAGCAGAATCTAATCGCTATTAGTAATTTGGTATTACTAATACTGCTGAGTCAAGAATTCTTTTTTATTCATGAAGAATAGAATTAGCCTACTAATTGTTGTCGTCCGGACGGTGTGTACGGGAATAATAATTTGGTTCTGCTAGTGACTGAATTTTTTATTAACAATCATGATTAGAATAAGGAGCTCCATCGTACGAACAGAAATGATTTTTTGTAGGATTTTGAGACAATGACTGGGGTTGCTTGGGGGTGGGAATTTCAGGGTGTTCATTTATTTTGCCATGTTAAAAGCATGCACAAAATCTGCGCTCAGACGCCTTTGGGGAGGCTGCAAACTTGGCTATTCAGTTGTGAAGAATGCTTGATGAGGGCAGGCTACCATGTTGGTGTGAGGTGTGGGAATTCATGGATAACGCAACAGGAAACTCCACCTTCTATAAGGGGTCTCCTTTGTCTCCCCATCTACACAGGCTGGTCCTCGAGCTCTGAAAAATAGAGATGGAAGGATTGCTCATCATTCACTACATCTAGTTCTCATGGAGGTGCATGATTTGGCAACTTATGGATGGACTGTCCAGAGGGGACCTAACCAGTGGGGTGATGGGTGGCAAAGACTTCTTGCAGTTCATTCCCTGAAATGAATCTGCATTTGATAGGGACCCATTTGTCAGACATGATTTTGCACATAAGGCAGTTACATTCAAACAGAGCTGGGTTCTGTTTGATTTGGTTGATTTGGATGCCATAAACAGGATGGAGATTATTGATATTGTAGGGTGGGCTATTGGTAGCAGAGACAGTGTGGTGGAGGTTATGTTGAGGAGGTGGGGAGGATGGTTTTGTATGACGGCAAGGATGATATGGATTGTCAAAATGGGGTTGTTTTGAGATGGGTGCATAACATGGTGTATTGGGTACCTGTTTGTGTGGACTACATGGAAGGTTCAGATACTCCATAATTTTTGAAAAGAGATTTTGTGGTTCAAACTTGTGTTGGAGTTGTCCAATATTTTGTTTGCAATGGACTTCTGAGTCGAGGAATTCTGAGTGGTTACAGCCGTTGAGAAAGTGGTCACATTCATGGGCTTTCATGAATAGTATTGGGATTATATTTGATGAGTGCACAAAGCATAATTTAGTAGTTGTATTTGTTCCATTTACTCTGTCAATGACAGTTTGCCTTGGGTGGGCTGAAGCGATGATGAGCGATGTATGGCATTCAACAAGGTGTGAGTACATGCGTGCAATGATGCTGCAAAGGGTCTCATAGCTGTGTCCGTTGTTTTAATTGACAACGTGAAGATAGTTGGGAATCATGGAGAAGGCAACATGAAGGATGTCCCATATAATGTGAGAGTCATTGTCAATTTTTGTCGTGAAAGAGGGTGGGAGATTGTCCTGCTGATTGGTGATACCAAGAGAGAAGCCGCATGAATGGGTGCATGTTCCGTCAAAGCATGGATATGGGTGACAGTATTTACCACAGCAGACACAATGTGCATGGAAGAAGGTCATGTACCATTCATAGAAGGCGTAGGGGGTGGTATTTTGGCATTTGTTGATGGTACTGAGGAAGTTCTTTTCAGGTACCATTCCAAGAGACGAAGCTTAAGGCTTAGAAGGTGGAGTTGATGATATAGCGTATTTGGCACAGGGGGGTAAGATTGGGTTCAAGGAGAGCGAAGAATGAAATGATCAGGAGTGTGGTATCAGCAGTGAATAGTTGAAGTTATAGTGATCGTTGGCCTCAGGGGGGAACTTCAATGGGACGCAGGGGTGGATGTTGGGGATGTTACAAAGAGCGTGCTAATGCTGGTATGGAGAGTAGGGTAAATGGCAATGATACGTCCGATAACTGTCCCGTGACCCTTTTTTGTTGTTGCAAGGTACTTTCGCAACCCTTGCTTGTGTTTAATTTGACGCAAGCCCCCCCTGTGATTCGGTAGCTTCGTATCAAGCTCATTTTCCTAACTCTCAATCCCTGGTCCGCGATAATTTTTTCCTTGGGTCATGAATAATTATTATTAATTTTTAACATAACCTACCTGTACAATTTAATATTTGTGTTTGCGTCACACATCCACCAAAATTAAATACGCAAGGTCATGACTCACAACCAG